>CM024542.1:33779529-34979529 GCA_014182365.1 Eucalyptus tenuipes | reverse complement strand
CTCTTGAAAGGTACTTGTTCATATAATTTGCATCTCAGCCATCTCAAGTTGGCATTTTTAAAGAGGTGTAGAGTCACTCTATTACCCTAAATTTGAAGGGTTAAAATCTTGGCTCCTTGATCATCTCAAAATGGTGGATAGATTCTATGAGGGTACCTCGATCTGTCATGCTTAGAATGGCATCTTTAACAATTAAGCATTAAAGGAATATGTGTTGAGATTCTTTTGAGGGTGTGGATTGGCGCTCACTAAAAGGTTAGAATATCGGGATCCCTCTTGACACTCCATCACCGGTTAAAAGGCGAAAATGATAATAGCTTGTATATGATACAGTCATAAGTAGTTAACTTCACATGCCTATGAATTTTCTTTTACAAGTGCATTGACCAATTACCAGAACTGAAACATCCATACTTTTCAATTAGAGTCTGTGTATTTCTTGTTTTGCACAGGTTGTGTACAGATGAGCATAAATTATTCAAATGACGCAGGGAGGAGCAAAAAACCAACTACTAGTCATTGTAGCCTGCGGCCTGAACGCGCACACCAGAGATGAAGTCGCTTTATTTTGTCCACGATAAATAAAATTTAATAACAAAGAGGAAATTAATTATTTTTTTTCTTTTTCAGAAGATTTTTTCCATAATGAATGATGATCTCATTTTCTTTGTTCTTTTTTTTTTTATCTCTCTTTTTTTTTTTTTTTTAAATATTCACTCTTACCGGGACTCTTCGACGGTCTTCCATTCCCAGTACTGGGGCTCGTGGCCCCATGTTATTGCAAGCTCCCTCGCAAACACCATGAAGCAATTCTTGTTCAGATCCCTATCGACCCAGTACTTCTGCAAGGATGAAATTTCGTATTCATTTCTACATTTCCAGCATATATCAAAGTCCATATAAAATCGTGAGAGAGAGAGAGAGAGAGAGAGAGAGGCTCACTCTCTTCCTCTCTTGCAGAACCACTCCGTTGTAGAGCTGATCGCAGAGCTTGTCGAGAGAGGAAGTTTCAATGGGCTCGACAGAATCTTTCACGATGGCCACGTAATTGTGTGGAGGTCTTCTTAGTCTTGCCTCCACTGTTTGCTTATGCTTCTTCTGTGAGCCCATCTCTTTGGCTTCTTCCTGGATCTCAGCTTCAGCTTCCATGTCAGGAGGTGGCCAATGTTGCTCCTGTTAAGGGTGGAGAGAGAGAGAGAGAGAGAGAGAGAGAGAGAGAGAGAGAGGAGCTACCAAGTTTTCTTTATCTCAAATTATATTGATCGAACCACTATTAATAGTTGTAAAAGTAATAATTCAAAAGTGAGGCCATTTCTTTGTGTTTTTAAATAGAAAATTTTCTTTGGGTACCCCTCTTCATCAAAACTTGAAATATTCATTAACTAAGTTCACATAATGATCTGTACTTATGCGCATTGAAGAGAAGCCATAATGTTTGCCTTCATTTCCACAAGATTAATATATAAGTTCACAAATTTCTTTTTGGGGATAAAGAAACTTCATCCAATTATGTATATAACCCATTTCTTTCAATTGTCAAAAGAAAACAATAAATGTTGATGGTGAAAAGGGCCTTATGGGAGCCCAATGTGGATCCATGCGGCCCATGTTCCATGCCTCTCCAATTTTCTTTTCTTTTTCAACTTTTCCTTTTCCTGGAAAAGACAAGCTTTGCAGAGAGATTGATCGCAGAGGGCAGGGAGGGAGGGAGAAGGAGAAGCGGAGGAAGATGATATACCGCAAGTGGAGTCTGCTCACTGGTCCCGCCGCCATCCTCGGCGGCATCGTGTCCACTGTGGTCGTCCCCAATTACATCTTCGTCGAACACTTAAATCCAAATCTCTCTCTCTCTCTCCCTCCCTCCTTGTGTTTGATTTCTTATCGGTTTCTGCCTGTTTCGCTAGCTTACCTTCTGCTTTCGACTTGCCCTCGTTACAAATTCCCGGTTTTTCCACCTACTTGATAGATTTTCGGCGGATTGCATGTGTTGGTTGCATCTAATTCGGGTGCGTTAGAAATCTGGCCTTTTAGAGCGGCCCAATGATCCATCGGATTGGGATCACAACAGCAAAGTTGCATTGGTTGAGATTCGAGCCCATGCCCTCTTTTTCATGGTGGGGTTTGCTGTGTTTTTTTTTTTTTTTTTTTTTTTGGGTCGAAAGGGGTTTGCTGTGTTGAATGTAGTGATCCGTGGACAGTGATATGGAGCTCGATTTCATTAAGGACTGGTTTAGCTTTAGCTCCGGGCCAAGTAGCAGCACTGATTCTGCTACAGGTCCGTCATCGGCTGTTATTCGGTCTGGATCTTCACCAATTTCCTCACTTCTATCTGCTGGCAATAACTATGTACTCACCACTGTGAACCCTGATTAAGATTTAGAGCTGCCTTCTACAAGCTAGAGCACCGAAACGGTCCTGTTCACTATGCCATAGTCTAATATATTTCATCGCTGATGGTTGTCGCGACCTAAATTTTCGGGGATAAACCACCTAGGGTTTGGCTAATGGATTGTTAAGCCTAGACTTAACTCGGGCTCTCCCACGCCCATATCAATTCGCGACTTATGTTCAAGTTCTTAACATGCAAATGATTTTTTTTCAATTAGGAGTCGCCACTAATCTATTTATGGTGGGTCGATTAGAAACCCAAGTAAAGCAACGGGAGTTTTACTTTACTCCTACGAACCAGAGATCATGGGTACGGGGACTTGGTTACACTAGATCTCTCTAATGCCCTTTCGGTACCATTCTTTTATTTTCAAAAATGTTTTTGCGGGCGGCTTGAATTGATTTTAAATTTAATTTCCTAACATGTGAGGCGATCATGCGGGTGCGCAAACCACCAATTTAACACCCAAATAAATCAGTAAATAAATTGCAGAACTTACCTCATAGCAACGAAAGCATCTGCGTTGTTAGATCAGAATTCACATCAACAACCCTAGATATGATTTCTAATTAACACGCAATTTCTCTCTTTTTTTTTTTGTGTTTTCACTTAATTAATGGAAATCATGCAATATGCAATGTAATACTACTAAATGACCTAATTCTAATGTCATACAACTTCTAATTAAATGGACCTAGCAACAATCTCTAAATGACGTGCATTTCAATGAATCTAATCCTAATGACGTGCATGACATTTTTCTTTTTCTTTTTCTTTTCTTTTTCCTAAAAGAATGCAATCTATCCTAGAGAATGGAACCAATTTATTCTAAGACATTTTTTTCGTATTTTTCATGAAATTCGGAATTAGGAAAAATGTGAAAATTATCTAACTAGATTAAGTAACTATTCAGTTTGCATTAGGAATTAGGTTAAGCCAAATTCTAATTTAAACTAAAGTATTATCTTAATCCAAATAATCCTAAAATGCAATCTATCTAATATCTAAACTTATAATAAATTAAGAAAAATATTATCTAGAATTAAACTAAGCGCAATTTTTATCCTAATATGCAATGACGTGCAAAATATACCCTAACTCTACATGATTTTTTTTGTTGTTTTTCCTTTTTTAATTTCGAAATTAATAATTGCCAAATAATTAAACATGCAATTTAAACTAGTGAAACAAAAATCTAACATCCTAAACTTATTATTTTTTTTTTTTTTTGGTATTTTTATTTAAGAAATTCGAAATAAATAAATTTCCTATTCTAGACATGCAAAATAACCTAAAACAAGTAACATCCTAACATGCATCTAATCTAACTCAAATTTTTTTACGGGAGCAAACAAATAAGGCATCAAGACCAACACGGCACCAAATCAAGCAAGACATCATTCACATCCATTTAATTTTGGGAAATAAATTGACGAATCGTATCTCGCGCATGAGATCGGATTGGTCAATTTTTAAATAAAATCACGAATGTATCTCGAGCGTGAGATCGGATTGGTGATTTTTCCGTACGATTGCGGGTCGTATTTCGAGCGTGAAATCGGACCGTCAATCATATGTACATTGTGAAATTAGGAAGATTTCCTAATTTAAAAGGCTAATCGTGTTGCAAATATCATGGTATATTGGGAATTTCCATCACGTGCACCGATGAGTATATCAAATAAGGAAACAAAATTTTCGGAAATTAACATAGACAGAATTCTTACCTATCCCAAATATTTGCTTCCAAATTTGACCCTCGAACGGCGGCTCGTGAATCACGATAGAGGCTTGACGTGATGGCGCAAGGACAACTTGCTGTGGTGGTTGCTTCGACTAAGGAACGGTTCGAACAGTAGCCGGGCGTCACGGACTGCAAGATGCGAATAGCGACCGTTGCTTGCTATTTGTACGCTAGCCCGACTTGCGTCACGAAAGCGAGAGATGTTGGCTCAAAAGGATGAGTCTCGGCACCACTCGGATCAATGGAGGGCGACGCTAGTTGGCCTCAACGTCGCAACGAAGTCAGCAACAACGTCGGGACGAAGCTTCGGCGTCACGGATGAAACTGGAGATGATGGCTCAAAGGATGAGTCTCGGCACCACTCGGATCAATGGAGGGCGACGCCAGTAAAAGTCAGCAGCGGCCTTAGCAACGCTGAATCATGAAGCTGGTAGACCCCAATCGCGGCTACGAAGACTCACTCTCAAGGAAGAAAACCGCAACTCTCTCTCTCGTGTATTCTCTGTATAATTCGGAATCCCCCCCTAACTCTACATTTACTGCTCTATTTATAATATGGCAGCTCCAAGTCGATTGAATACGTGCTGAATATTCCCTTTTTGATTTTATTTCTTCAAATTGAATATCAGCTTGCAAGTTTTGTCGATTTCTCCCCTTTCTTGCTGTGAATAGATCCATGGGTATATCCAACAATATTTCTTTCTTTGTCCTTGAGTTGATGCAGAGAATTCGTTTCCCTTATGGATGCGTGCGATTTCTTTGATGGTGCACTCTTTCTTGTTTTAAAACAAGAAATACCAATATATTGATTCTTTCAACTTTCTCGCCCGTATCCCTTTTCTTTCCTCTTCTCTACCAGCTTTCGTTTCCTCAAAGACATCTCCACCGCATCCTTCCTTTCCTTAATTACTGAAAGTCGCATGCCCACACAAAATTGAAAGAATTTTTGCATGGCTCAATGGGTCAAAACTTTGGCTTAACAGAATTAAAATTCTGGCATTAAAAGGGTGCGATCATCATAACCTTTCAATGAGCTTGACCCCGTTTTGCCGTCCACTGGACTGGAGATGTTTCAAGCCGCAGCCAGCTGTGAGATTGTGTTCCCATCGTCATCGTACAAGGTCATCTGCATCTCCATCTTCGACAACTTCTTGAGCGCATCGGATTGATCGTTCTTCACAGCCAGGTGAAGTGCGGTCTCGTCGTGAGCGGTGCAATGAGCTCCAAAGAGCCGCTTCCCCTCCAGTCCACTCTCCAGGGCCTTCAGGGTCTCTCGAGCTTCTAACACGGCCTTCATGTTGCTCCTCCCCTTCACTGCACGACACGGCCTTCATAGCCAGCATACACTGAGACAAGGAACCGTCCGTGTATTATAGATCGACTTGTGCTAACAAAATGTTCTTCGTTGAATCCTTCACGTTACAGCTTCAGGGCGGTATTTCCAATTACTATACTTTCAAGAATGGAGCTCTTCTATGCGCGTGGCTCAAAAAGATTGATCCAAAGCATTCTACGAAGATGATTCTCGATAAAAGCATTACTCATCGGTAGCGGTGAAAATGATACCAAAATTAGGGCCTACTATTAGAAGTTACGTCGCCGATCAAATGCAAAAGTGATAACTAAATAGATAAATGCAACTAAAATTATATGCTATGCGATTTTAATTCTATTTTTTTAGGGGTTAAAATCAATCCCTGATTTTTAATGCGATAAATGACTAAACAGGTCGCCAAAATTTAGGTGTCAACAATGGTATAATAAATATGAGGTCGAGTCAGATAACCAACTTTTCGAATGTTTATCCTAGCATAAGATGAATCCACTGGATCATATGGAGCCCAAATGCTTCTATCATCCAGAATCTTTCTCCAAGTAATGTGTGTATTGGTGGGATCATCTGTTTGTGAGAGATTCTGGGTTGTCCAAAATAGATCTTTTGAGGCCTGGGATGTTTTGAATTTACCTTTAAGACTCGAGGGTAAGGGGGTTGATCATTGGGGTCATTCTCAGCTCCCGCTTGAATAAGTTTTCCATACCATCGAATTAGTTTTCTTTCTCGTCACCTCCCATAAGGTTACTCTGTTGCCAGTACCTGGCTGTCAAAACCTTAACCCCTGACATTGTTTTCATCAACCAACATCCTCCAACTGAGTTTATGCAGCAAACACGGCCGTGGTTTTAGAGCTAGGAACTGAGTTTTTCTCTTGAGTCTTGAGGGATGTTCCATCAGAACTTTCTAACCACAGCATCTATTGTACGACATACAGAAACTGGATGATGGAAACCTGATAATCGGTGCTGCCTGAGCTACATATCTGATTAAGGTTCATCTAACTGCCCAGAGGTAGTAAGTCCATTTCATCATGAAAACTGAAACCATACATGTGCTATCTTGTTTGTTTAAAGCTAGACTAGTCTGAGCTCCTGAAACGATATTGCACATTTTGCATTTTCTTTCCAGTTACAGGTGTTGTCTTTGATAAAAATTTCTCTCTGACTTGACATGCAGTAAAATAACATCACCACATTTTTCTAGATTCTTTATGGTCTAAACTACACTGTTATCTTTCTGCATCTGTGGGATCCTTTCCGCAAACAAGAGCAGAAGCAGACCGATGCACAACCACTGGCCAAGTGACCGTGGGGAGGTGAGCTTCACTCATTTCATTTTCTTCTACTGTGTTCCAAGCTTAGTTCTGGGGAAATGTACATGACTTGGGAATTTCTTACCAGATTCTGCGGACAATCTATTTGGTATGTCAATGTTCTTGAACCCTGTGTTTGAATAAAACGCTAAAATTAAATCTCATTGGAGTACATGCGGGAACAGTCGTTATTACCTGCTGGCTTGGGCAACGAGTGTCGAAGTATCAGCTAATAAACAGAGGCCCCAAGGCTGTGGGAGGAGAGTAGATGATGAGTAGGGGCAAAAATGTGTTCTCAGGAATTGCAAGACCACAGGAGTATCCAAGTCATTAATAACTTTTTGCAACTTTAGCCGTGGCTTATATAGGTGAATCCATGGGGTCATCGTTGACTCGTTTTCGAAATAGTTGTTTTTTAGTTTAGCCCAAGGTAATGTCATTTCGTAAAGAAAAGGGTGAGAACTCTAGCCTCGGTACCAATGAGCGGGTTGATATCAGGAAAGAGACAAAATCCCTTCCTTCTTATTGGCTTATTCAACAAACGGTATAACACTTCTCTCATCCCACTACCGTGCTATCCATATGTCTGTCCTTAATTTTAAAAAGCCTTCTGGTGTTGGGGAAGAACTATTCTTTCGCATCATTTAGGCGGGCATTCGTGATGATACTAACTTGACAAAGTTGATTGGAAGGTATTAGAGTCGGAAGACACATCAATTTCATGTCTTACAAGGATTTTTTGCTTCCAATTCAATGCCCAAAAGCACCATTAAACATTAACAATTACTAATGAAACAAGAAAAAAACCAGCTTTGACTATCATAAATATGTACTCATGCTCCGACTCGAATCCAAGTTTCCTTCCTATCATGCAACACGACCACTATTTACATAACAGGGCGAACTACTAGCGGTAAGACAACAAGAGTTTCATCTATGTGCCTATGTGAATCGTGTCTTCCTGGATGCTGCGGCGCAAATTCAAATTGAGAAACGAAGTCTCTCACGGTCCGTTATCGCGTGGCCCCTGGTAATATCCTTTATGGTAGGATATCCGGATGGTGCCAGCATAAGCTCGACCTCATCCTTCAGCATCTCAGTGACCCTCCTAACTCCAGTTTCCCCTTTTGCCGCCAACCCATATACTACAGGCCTTCCAATCTGGAGCAAGAAGGGCACTATTAGGAGAATGTCAACAATTGTCTCAAGGCACCTGTTCAGTTGTTGTTCAGGTGTTTCGGTAATGTGAAGAGATGGTTTGTACTAACTTGGCACGATATTATTACCCAAATACCTCAAGGGTTTGGTACGATACCCCTCACTCACATAGCAGATACTCGACATCGAGAAATATCAGGAATGGGCCAAGCTAATTAAAAGTTTGTACCAGTGCTACTTGTGCCCTGAGGGCCAATGCCTTGAAAACATATGTTCCTCGATGCTAGAGGGGAGCATGATTTCAGGGTAGAACCTTAGAACCGGACCGGCAGAAACATGTAGGTTTCATGTTCCAAAATATCTAGGAAAGGTTTCAAATTCCAAAAAATGAGAAAAAATTTTCAATGAGTAAATTCCAAATTCTTAGTTAGAGGAAGCTAGAACTTATAACTTAGAACTTGGAACAAGTTTTAATATTTTTCTTGGTCCATATTTTTGTGTGATCCTCCGATATTCAATACTGTTCGATAATGAGTGTATAATCTAGAAGTACTAGTTCGAGTTTCCATTTTATGACTAAAATTTTTATTTTATTAATGTTCATATTTTTCGTGTGTCTAAATATAAGTTATGGTTAGTAAATTGTAATCGTTCAAATATTAATATAGGTGGAACTTGGGTAGACCATGGAGCCAATCTTGGAACCTGTGATAGGTTTTAGGGTATGCAGGGTAGGTTTCAGGATCCAAAAAATGAAGAACCTATTCCAACGGGTAGGTTTCGGGTTCCAGGAGGAACCTAGACGGAACCTGGAAGGCACTCCTCCATCAACAAAAACAGGGACTTTCCCTTAGACTGCATGAACAACCTACAAACGAAGATTTAATCAAAACAGCGATGACCAAAATGCTGTTTGATATAGATGGATTGCTGCAGCGCAAGCTTTCGTGCATTTGTAATAATAGACGGAAACAGAATACCACTGTGCTTTATTTTCAGGGGGCAAAACCGGGTGTGTTTACTCTTATCCATTGTTTACAAATGCTTCAATATCTAGAATCTATAATTAAACCTGCCGAACAAAGGAGTTTATAAAAATAGGCACCTCTTCCAGAACTGATATCGTTGCTGGAGTATATAATCCAGCTGTCGACCTCCATGATTCGAGACAATTATCCCAGCAGCACCTGCTTCCACTGCCTTAATTGCTGCCAATGAGGGCATACAAGCTTGTTGATAAGGTTGTCCAGTATGCAACAACCAATAGTAGTAATAACAGTTCGAGTACACTGAGAAGCAAAATAGTAAATTCCATAGATGAATAAGATGCTTCAATTTAACATCAGAGAACACAACATCTTAATAGCAGCAAGGACGAAATGAAGACAGGCAATATCCCATTTCCAGCAAAATTCCTAACTCATATGAGTTCCCCAACAGAATAACTATGGTGTTTGAACTACCAAACCAATGGAGTCATAATGTTGTCTCCTTTCGAAATGAACTAGATAATCTCCAAAATTTAATTCTAGAGGCTCGCCCTCTACAAACTAGATATACAATCAGACACCAAGTTATCCCAAAATTCTCCTGCACTTAATGAATTTTTTTTCAGTTCTACGTTATGCGTCAAACTGCCTTTCACATTATCCTGAACTTCAGTATCAATTAAATCGCACCTAACTATTTGTTATGCTGTCAATGTGTCGTATAACACTGATGGGGCTGTTTATATAGTGATAGACTGGCAATGATGTGGTGCTCACTATATACCTCATATAAAACAAAACAGCGACAGGCACACAAACCTGCACTATTAAGGGTGCATTTGGCAGCTTGCCAAACAAGAATAATTTCTGTTTTTTTGTTTCCGGGAATAGATTTGAAACAGAAATCCATTTGGTAAAAATTTTATTCTCAATAACAAAATTCTATTTTTTTGTTCCTGAAAGTAGATTTGGATCAAAATTGAAAAGTAAAAAAAAAGTTAATTCTTTGTTCTCGGAAACAATTCCAAAATCAAGTCAACCCATTTTTTTCTCTTTTCTCTTCTTTCTTCTTATTCTTCTTCCTTCTCTCTTCTTCAACCGCCGCCACCGTCCACCATTGCCGGTTGCCAGCGACATGTCCGGCGAATTCCAACAAGCTCGTTGAAGGCTTGCCAGGCCAAAGCGAGGTCCAACGAGCTTGCCCAGCCACCGGCAAGGCTCAACCTCGCCCATATCTAGCGAGGTGAGCTTACCCACCACTAGCGAGGCTTGACCTCGCTTGGGCCACCGCAAGGTCTGCCTTGCGACGCCGACCTTGCGGTGGCCTAGCGAGGTCGAGCCCCGCCAACGATTGGGCAAGCGATCAATGAGGCGCGGCCTCGTCGAGGGCCGACAACACTCCGACAAGGTTGCCGGACCTTGTTTGGCCGGTCACCGGTCATCCCAAGGCAGGCGATCGGCAAACTTGATGAAGAAGAAGAGAAAAAAAAAAAAAGTAATAAAATTATGAAAAAAATTAAAAGAAAACGATTTAGATGATAAATTTTGAGAACGGTACCAAATGCAATTCTATTCCAAGAATAAGAATTTTGGACAATTAGGACCTGTTTGTTTGTGTTCTTTTTTTGTTCCCCGGAACACAATTTTTATTCTTCGGAACACAATTTCTGTTCTTTTGTTCCAGGGAACAAAAAAAGAAGAAACGAGTTTGTTTATACTTTTGTTTCGGGAACAAAAAATCTATTTTTGTTCTTGGGAACAAATTTGAAAACAGAAACAAGAAACAAGAAAACTTGTTTCTTATTAGGAACACTTCCGAGAAATAATTTTTATCTCTCCTATTTTTTCCTTCTCTTTCTTTTCTTCTTCTTTTCTTCTTCTTTTCTTTGTCCAGTCGCCGGCCTCGGCCATGGCCGGCTGGGCGAGGCCACCGGCCAAAAGGAATAAAAAATTAAAAATTAAAAGAAACAAAAAAAAATTATACAAGTTTACCAAACATATTTCTGTTATTTTTCTATTCCAAAAGCAAAAATTTTGTGTAGTTACCAAACATGTTCTTCGGTTCAAAAATTGTTCCCAGGAACATAAATAGTTTTTCTATTTTGTTCCTTGGAACAATTTTTGAACAAAAACGTTACCAAACATACCCTTAGCAAACCACTTAAAATGCTTAGAAATTGTCCCCGAATACATAATCAAAACAAAAATTATTTCTGATCTGTTAGAATATTTAAATAATAAACCACACATTCATCTAAAAGCTTAAGCTTTTAGAATAGTACAAAATCTAACATAGTATCAGAGTTAGGAAGTTCTGAGTTCGAATCTTCCAGACCCCTATTTGCCTCCCCAATTAAATTTCCACGCTTAGTATTAGGCAAAAGACCAGGCTAAACGTGAGGGGGAGTGTCAGAATATTTAAATAATAAACCGTACCTTCATCTAAAAGCTTAAACTTTTAGAACAGTTGGCAGTGGTCCCACAAAATCTATCATGATCAGAAATTATTCTCAGAAACAGAATGGTTACTAAACACGCCCTAAATAATCCTAGCAAATTCCATAAATCTAGCACAAATGAGTGCAAAAATACATTTTGACACAGATGACGAGTTCGCAGGCCGACATTCTTGACTTTCCTTTTATTTTCCTTGTAAATGCAATGATCCCTTCGCTCATGTATGCGTATGTGGTTAAAAAGAAAATTTCATTTAAAAGAATCAATGCCAAATTAGCTCAAAGACAGACGGCCTTGTCAGTTGCTACTTATGGCCACGCTACCTGAAAATTGGTAGACAGATTGATTTGAATTATATAATGAAGCTCAAGGATCCTTAAAGTACAAGTCTTTCCAGGTCTTAAACGATCCTAAAGTAAGAATTCTCGTTTAAGCTAATGTTTTTAAAACCAAACCAGAAGGTTTTACCCACAGTTTATGGCTAATTTTGATCAGTTCAACCTAATATGGGACAGCAATTCAGTTCAATCTCTGATATGGTTTTGAAACACTGGTTCAAGCAATGAATATGCTAAGTAAGCCATAGTTCAAAGTAGGACACAAAACGGTCTTCAGACGAATCCTCAACCACTTTGCTTTGAGAATACAATCCTAGATCTTACCATCTTCATGTGTAAGAACTCCCTTGATCAGAATGGCAATTATGTTATAGATCTCAACGATCCAATGTCCTGCAGCATTGTAACCAAGTTACATAACCAACAAGATACCAAATAAAGCAAATAGAGACATTATAAAGATCCAGCTATCATTTGTAGGTCACCGCCACAACCAAAAATTGAATGAAAAAAGTCATCGTAAGATAGCTATTAAAACTATTTCTACACTGGATGACACTACCTCATACATTTCATTCATTCATAAAGCGCAATTCTTTTGATGAAAATAATACTAGAAAAAATTTCAAGGATTAATTACAAAGCAATTTAAGATGGTATGGAAGTTCACCTTCCAACTCACAGAAGCATCAAAAGTCGAATCAGCAAAAGCTTTTATGCTTGAACCCTCGTACTGCAAATTGCAGCAGAGGCATAAGAAATGGGGAGAGCGAGCGAGGAAGATGTTATGCCTATTTCTGCATTTGCCAAACTATAAAAATTTAAGATGTCTCTCCAGCGGTTATTAAGTCAGTGGAAGTGTCTTCATCGGTCAAGTATTAACCATACATTTCCTATTGCCTGACGTTATCCGAACCCTTTGTTTCTTCGCCCCAAGATACAAGGGTAAAAAATTATGTTCTCTAAACAAATGAACTATAGAATAAATTCCTCCGGACACAGATATAATCAAACTGAACAGTTATAGAGAAAAGAGCGTTAATGAATGCAAGAATCTTTGCCACATGGTCAAGTTTTTCATTAGAGAAGCACAAAACTCATGGAATGAATCTCCTTTAAGTTGAGCCTAATACCATGATATCCACAAACATCATTGCCATAGTGAGCATCTCTTTTTTTTTAGCTACCTTGCTAATGGCAAGGAGACTTACAGACACCGAAAAAATGGAGCAGCATACAGCAGGGTTTGAAGATAATGACGAAAACAGCCTCCACGCCATCAAAGGAGGTTGGTCGATGAGATATTAGGAACATAGATATCTCCCCATGCATGCATCTCCATTGAATATGCAAAAATATATTGCTCGTCAGATCCTCAAGTAGAAAAGAAATCATTCACTGACAAAGACAACTTGAGTTGAGAGTAAGAGAGAGAGAGAGAGTTTAACTGTACCCAAACTTTGTTTTATGACCATGTTATCCATGCCCTAAGGGGATGGGGAGCGAGAGAGGAAGAGGAAAGCATTACTTGTTCTTTCTGTCTGCCTCCCTTCTGCCAAGTCTGGGAACATCAACAGTAAGAACAATTGCTTTGTATCCACTTCTTTCAGCTCTTTGTAACAGCTGAGCTGTAATGTCCCGTCTCTTGTATACCTTCGTAAGGAGACGTGTTGATTATTTAGATGAAATCTTAATGGAGAATGTACGTGGCCAAGAAAACTGGAGATTCTTAATCAAATATATGCTTACATATATGTGAAAGAATTGAATGGCATCACAGCTGGATGCGACCTCTTCCATAGTGCACATGGACATATATGAAAGAATCTAGAGTAAAAAAACTGAATTTTGTTATAGCAGCAAAATTGAGATTAAAAGTATTTGGTAATCTATTGACATTACATGCAGCAGCTGCTCTTGCAGTAGCAACCTCTCCTGGAAGATGGAAAAATTGCACCGCTAGAATCGAAACAAGCAAACGTGTGAAATAGTAACTCTAAGAAAATTCAGGGTTCACACCTTTAGGATGTGCTAACTTATGCCTAGCAATTGGAGCGATCATAATGGTGGCAGATACGTTATAGCCCAATATAATAGTCGACAAACTAATTTTGCTCACATTAACGAGGATTCTCGGCCTAAACCTGCCAGAAATACATGTGTTGATAATCAACGAAAAACATGATATGGTTGCTGCAGATTTTAATCTGACCAGCATTCATTAGGCATTACGCTATTCTGCGAAAGGCTTCCACGTTTTCTTTAAGTGCATACCGGTCTTCCGCTGCCCCTGCATAAAAAGCATAGTACATTTTTGGAAGGGCTTGCCTAGCCAATTCTTGATACTCATTTGCGTTGACAGGATCCTCGACCTTGTTTCCTGAATAAAAATTTAAGCTATATCAACTCAACAGCTTAACCATTTCTTCTATATGAGACTCCATGAATTTCAATTGTCAACAAAAAGGTGACCACAACAATAGCCCTAGAAATACTCTTCCCTTCATATATGGTCCTGGAATCAAGACGCTCTGATAAACAAATATGGACGTAAGTAGTAAAATTATCATCCTACTTCAGAGTATGTCGCTAGTCCATTGCCAGCCCTTACTAAGAACAATGCACAATAACACATCACACAAATGACGGCATAATTGCAAGTTAAATGTGCCCACACGTATTCTCACGAAATCTAAACAGGAGAGTGAAAAGAATGGAACAGCGATCATAATGCACCACATCCCTCAACGTATTTATAGCTATAACTACAGAACACGAACACATCAAAACGCGAGCAACGTCGAAGCCAAACGCAGCTCATAAAATTAAGAACAGAATCGATTGTTTGTCATAGTCCGCCGAACAATCGTCCGAAAGGCACTCAACTCATTTTGCACATGGTACCATAATCAACTCCCTCGCCGTTCCTCTGAAGCACATATGACTCATAAAATCGCACATAGCTGAACCTGAACCTACCAGTACGATGTCCAAAACAAGTTTAGCCCAACCATCAGAATCTTTTTACAGCTAGCCCAACCACTCACATTGACCTTCGTCACAAACTCCTACTTGACGGTACATAATCTTTCCGCTAGTCACGACTGCATAAGGACAAAAGAGAAGAATGCGATCTTTCTGCATCGCAGACGCTCAGCCACGCTGATACAAAAAGAAGGTGCAGAGCAGGGGAGTTGCTCTGCGCACTCGAATCAAAGAACAGAGACGACCCAAATGGTACGATGTTTCGCAGGATAAGCAAAATGGAACCTTGGGTTTTCACACGATCGGACCAAAACCTCTGGTCGAAGGACGAAACGATGTAGGACAGTGACGAGCCATGCGAGGTAGTAGAGTAGACTGGACTCACTTCAAAGGAATGATAATGAAAGCTACAAAAGACAATAAGTCGTATGCGTGGCTTACTGTCGGGGATTACTGATTACTAGCGATCGCGTCCAATGAAAGGCTGGCCGCCATTATTCTCTTTTTCCATTTCTTTTTTGGGTCTTTTCTGTTCTATAATCACCTGACATCCATATAGCGCATGCCTATACGACAAAATGATTAAACGAAATTTCACTGAGGTTTCATGCTAACTGCTATGTACCATTTCTCCAAATGACTTATAATAATGAATTTGAGTAAAGCAAGAAATAGCATGATAACAACTAGGGTTAAGGGTGGCAAAAGTGACTAAGAAGAAGAAGATTCAAGGCAGATATGTTATCCCAATACAGGGGCCCTTCCCTGTGCCATCCCAAAATAGGACTGCCTTTTAGTCTTCAAATCTCATCAAAATGGTCATAAAAAACTCAAAGGTCTCAGCATTAGCCGGGCATGATAAAAAGTTGTTAAATGACCAAAATTAGTAGCATCTTAATGTGATGAATGTAAATACATGCACCAAATTGAGTTTGCTAATTTCAAATGTCGGTAATTCCAAAGGCTTCCTAACAACCTGTAAGACTAAAAGGGTCTCTCCTCGAGCCCAACGTAGTACAAAACTCATTTTTACAATGAACACCAAAATGACAAACTAAAATACTAATCACTACAGAACATGGGGGACTGTATGTTTATCAACCGATCTCCTTATCATTCAACAATATGGAGAATATATTAGAAACAATCACATGCTCGAAAGGCTAGTTGAAAGTGAACAAGAGCAAGAGACCTTGTGAAAAGGTACTTGACAGTTGAAATTATACGTAAAATTTGCATCTCAATCACCCATCTCAACTTCGCATTTTACTTTTCAACGTTGTGTAGAGTTGCTTTATTACTTTAAACTAAAGTATCTTGGCTCCTTGATCATCTCAGAATGGTGGAGAGATCTATTCTTGAGGGAACCTCAATCTGTCATGGCTAGAATGTCATCTTTAACAATTAAGCATCAAGGAAACGTGTCAAGATCCTATATACAATGTGGATTAGTGCTCACTAAAAAGATAGCAGATTGCTTTTCCTCTCAAAACACTCCATTACCGGCTAAAGGTGAAAGTAATAATAGCTAATATATGATGAGCAATCTTCACAAATAGTTAACTTCGCATGCCAGTGAATTTTCTTTTACAAGCGCATTGACCAATTACCAAAACTATAACATCCTTATTTGTATACTTCATGTTTTGCACGGGTTGTGTACAGACGAACATAGATTAGTCAAGTGAAACAGTGATGACTTAGCAGCTGTTCCATGTTCGGGAACGACTCAGCAATAGATAAATTCAATTCAATTGAAGTAATAGATGCCGTTGACTTGAATGGAGCAAGACGTTTGTTGACTTGAATCATCCACAAGAGGAGCAATTTCATGGCATGATGGTGTGTAAAAAAGTTTTACGACATCGCTCTCTTAGTCCAAGACTCTCATTCTTATATTGCTCCTTTGGTAAGCACGCAAAAACACAGTTTTACACATAAAGAGTTTGTCGAAAAGGAGATCAAATTTGTTGGAAGTTAACAAAGAATTAGGTAGCCGGATTAGTGATTGCCTAGCAAAATAATTATCGGATTGTCGTTCTCTTGGGATATAAGGTTTGCATTTATCAAAATTGAATGGATGATACTCGATTAAAATCAGGGCCATTTAAGCATCTAGTCATTTGGTTACTCATTAATCAATGTTAATCTAGATGAATATAATGTCAATAACAGAAAAGGGTCCATTATAATATATTGAGGATACTTTCATTATATTTTGAACTTTTTTAATTAGTTGGTGAATTTACCACAATGAAGACAATTAACTTATTTGGTTGTTCCGACATGGGTTAAAGAGATGAAAAGAGAAGATGAATGAGAGACGGAGAGAAGAGGTAGGTCAATGTACTAAATTTTACCTAGCCTTCTCGTGGTGGGGAAGAACCGTTCCTTCACATCATTTAGAGGGGCGTTTGTGATGATACTAACTTTACAAAGTTGAATGGAAGGTATTAGACTCAGAAGACACAGATCAACGTCATGTCTTACAAGGATTTTAAGCTTCAAATTTAATGCCCGAAAGTAGCATTAAACATTAACATCTACTGATGAACCAAGAAAATACCAGCTTTGATACCAGCTTTGACTATCATAAATCTCTACTGGCGCTCTGACTCGGCTCCAAGTTTCTTATTGATGATGAAACATGACCACTATTTACATAACATGGCAAACTACAAGCGATAATACAACAAGGGCATCGCCTATTTGCCTATGCGAATCTTATCTTCATGGATGCTGCAGCATGAATTCAGAGAGAGGACTGAAGTCTCTCACGGTCTGTTATTACGTGGCCCCTCATAATATCCTTTATGGTAGGACATCCAGATAGTGCCATCGTAAGCTCGAGCTCATCCTTCAGCATCTCAGTGACCCTTCTAACTCCCGTTTGCCCTTTTGCCGCCAACCCATATACTACAGGCCTTCCTATCTGTGGTAAAAAGACCACTATTAGGAGAATGTCAACAATTGTCCCAAGGCACTTGTTCAGTTGTGATGAGGTGTTTTGGTAATGTGAAAAGATGGTTTCTACTAACTTGGCACAATATTATTACCCAAATACCTCAAGGGTTTGGTACGATACCTCTTACTAATATAGCAGATAGTCCACATCAAGAAATATCAGGAATGTGCCAAACTAATTAAAAGATTGTACCAGTACTGCTTGTGCCCCAAGGGCCAACGCCTTGAAAATATCTGTTCCTCGCCGCACTCCTCCATCAACAAAAACAGGGACTTTCCATTTGACTGCATGAACAACCTACAAACGAATATTTAATAAAACAAAATGCTGTTTGACAGAGATGACTTGATGCAGCACAAGCTTTCATGCATTTGTAAAAATAGAGGGAAACAGAATACCACTGTGCTTTATTTTCAGGGGGCAAAACCGGGTGTATTTACTCTTATCCAGTGTTTACAAATGCTCCAAAATCCAGAATCTATTATTAAACCTGCCGAACAAAGGATTTCGTTAAAATAGGCACCTCTTCCAGAACTGATATCGTTGCTGGAGTATAATCCAGCTGTCGAGCTCCATGATTCGAGACAACTATCCCAGCAGCACCTGCTTCCACTGCCTTAATTGCTGCCAATGAGGGTATACAAGCTTGTTGATAAGGTTGTCAAGTGTGCAACAACTAATAGGAGTAATAACAGTTTGAGTATACTGAGAAGCAAATTAGTAAATTCCTATGGATGACTAAGATGCTTCAATCCAATATCAGAGAACAAAAGGTCTTAATAGCAGCGATGACAAAATGAAGACAGAAAACATCCCATTATCATCAAAATTCCTAACTCATACAACTTGCCCAACAGAATAACTATGGTGTTCGAAATACCAAACCAATTGAGGCATAATGTTGTTTCCTTTCAAGATGAACTGAAGAATCTTCAAAGTTTAATGCTAGAGGTTCACCCTCTACAAACTAGATATACAATCAAACCCCAAGTTATAACAAAATTCTCCTGCAATGGATCTTTTTTTTAGTTCTATGTTAAGCCTCCAACTGCTTTTCACACTATCCCGATTTGCAGTGTCAATTAAATCATACCTAACCGTTCGCTATGGTGTCAACATATTGTATAATATCGATGGAACTGTTTATACAGTGATGAACTCGCACTGATCTGGTGCTCACTGTAGACCTCATACAAAATAAAACAACAGCACACACGCGATTTGTACTATTGAAAATACCTAATGAATTCCATCAAATCTAGCACAAATGAGAATACAAAAATTGATTTTTGCACAGTTGACAAGTTCTCAAGCCGCAATTCTTGACTTTCCTTTCTTTTTTCCTTGTAAATGCAGTGATCCCTTTGCTCATGTATGCATATGTGGTTTTATCTATTAAGAGAATCAATGCCAAATTAGCTCAAAGATAGACAGTCTTGTCAGTTGCTACTCATGGCTATGCTACCTGAAAATTGGTTGAAAGATTGATTTGAAGCAAATAATGAAGTTCAAGGTAATATCTTCTCAACTCAGGGATGAGATTTAGCGGATCCTTGACGTACAGATTTTTCCAGGTCTTAAGCCATCTTAAAATAAAACTTCTCATTTAAGCTAGTGTTTTTAAAACCAAAAAAGAAAGTTTTAGCCACAGCTTTTGGCTGATTTCAACCAGTTCAACCTGGTATGGGAGAGCAATTTGGCTCAATCTCTGATCTGGTTTAGGCAACGAATGTGCTAAGTAAGCTATACTTCAAATTAAGACACAAAACAGTCTTCAGACGGATCCTCAACTGCTTTTCTCTTAGAATAGAATCCTAGATCTTACCATCTTCGTGTGTAAGAACTCCCTTGATCAGAATCGGCAATTTTGTTATAGATCTCAACCATCCAATGTCCTGCAGCATTGTAACTTAGTTACATGACCAACAACATACCAAATAAAGCAAATAAAGCCATTATAAAGATCCAGTTATCATTTGTAGGTCATGGCAACAAGCAAAAATTGAATGAAAAAGGTCATCGTAAGATAGCTATTAAAACTATTTCTACGCTGGATGACACTACCCCACACGTCTCATTCATTCATAGAACACGATTCTTTTGATGAAACATCGCCCAGAAAATATTTCAAGGATTGATTACCAAGTAATTTAAGATAGTACGGAGGTTCACCTTCCAACTCAAAGAAGCATCAAGAGTTAAATCAGCATAAGCTTTAAAGTTGGAACCCTCATCCTGCAAATTTCAGGTAAAGGAAAAGGGAAGCGCAAGTGAGAGAGATGTTATGCCTAATTTCCACATTTAACAAACTAAAAAACTTTGAGATATCTCTCTAGAAGTTATTTAGGCAGCCAAAATGTCTTCATCGGTCAAGTATTGACCATACATTTTCTGTTCCCTGACATTATCTGAATCATTTGTTTCTTCACCCCAAGATACAACGGTAAACAATCATGTTTCCTAAGCAAATAAAAAACTCCTCCAGACACAGATATAATCAAATGGAACGGCTATTGATATAAGAGCACAAATGAAAAAAATATTCTTTGCCCCAAGGGCAGCTTTGCATAAGAGAAGCATAGAGCTCATGGAATAAATCTCCACTAGGCTGAGCCTAAAACCATAATATCCACAAACATCAATGCCATAGTGAGCATTTCTTTTTGTTTTACTACCTTGTTAATGTCAAAGAGAGTTACAGACTCCGAAAAAATAGAGCAACATATAGCAGGGTATGAAGATAATGACAAAAACAACCTCCACGCCATCAAAGGAGATTGGTCGGTGAGATATTAGGAACATAGATATCTCCCCATTATTGCATCTCCTTTGAATAGGTAAAAATATATTGCTATTGTCATATGCTCAAATAGAAAAGAAATTGTTCACTCACAGAGACAACTTGAGTTGAGAGTAGACCTTCAAAATTCTTCAACTGAGGTGCTATCATTCTGTCATAGAAAGAGAGAGAGAGTTTAACCGTACCCAAACTTTGTTATATGACCATGATATCCACGACCCAGGGGGTGGGGGAGCAAGAGAGGGAGAGGAAAGCATTTTACTTGTTCTTTATGTCTGCCTCCCTTTTGCCAAGCCTGGGAACATCAACAGTAAGAACAATAGCTTTGTATCCACTTCTTTCAGCTCTTTGTACCAGCTGAGCTGTAATATCCCGTCTCTTGTATACCTGCATAAGGAAATGTGTTGATTGTTGAGATGAAATCTTAATGGAGAATGTACAAAGCCCAGAAAACTGGAGATTCTCAATTATATAGATACTTACATATATTTGAAAGAATCGAATGGCATCACAGCTCGATGCAACCTCTTCCACAGTGCATGTAGACGTATATGAAACAATCTAGAGTAAAAAGGTGAAATGAGTAAATTATAGCAGCAAAATCGAGATTAAAAATATTTTGTAATCTATTACCATGATGACATTACATGCAGCAGCTGCTCTTGCAGTTGCAACCTCTCCTGGAAGATGGAAAAATTGCATCACTAAAATGAAAACAAGCAAATGTGCAAAAGAGTTCCTCCAAGAAAATTCAGGTTTCACACCTTCAGGATGTGCCAACTTATGCATAGCAGTAGGGGCAATCATAATGGGGGCAGATACGTTATAGCCCAATATGGTAGTTGACAAACTAATTTTGCTCACATCTATGAGGACTCTCGGCCTAAACCTGCCAAAAATACAAGCGTAGAGAATTAACAAACAACATGATATAGTTGCTGCAGATTTCATCTGACCAGCATTCATTAGCCATTACATTATTCTGCGAAAGGCTTCAACGTTTTCTTTAAGTGTATACTGGTCTTCCGCTCCCCCCGCATAAAAGTCATAGTACATTTTTGGAAGGGCTTGCCTAGCCAATTCTTGATACTCATTCACATTGACAGGATCCTCGGCCATGTTTCCTGAATGCAAATTTTAAGTCTTATTAACTCAACAGCTTCACAATGTCTCCCACATGCGACTCCACAAATTTCGATTGTCAACGAAAAGGCGACCACAAAAATAGCCCTACAAATACTCTTTCCCTTCGTATATGGTCCTAGAATCAAGATGCAACTTATAGACATATGCAGATGTAAGTAGCAAATTCATATCATCTTATGTCAAAGTATGTCACCAGTCCATTGCATACCCTCACCAAGGATGAACCTACAAGAGATCTAAAACGATTTACCATATACTAACGGCATATTCGCGACTTGAAACATGCCCACACGAATTCACACTAAATCTAAACGGGAGAGTGAAAAGTATGGAATAGCGATCGTAATGCGCCCACATCCCTCGATGTATCTGCAGCTATAACTACAGCACACAACATCAAAGCCACACGCAGCTCATAAATTTAGAAAAGAATCAAGTCTTCGTCATATTCTGCCAATAATCAACCCCAACTCATTTTGCACATGTACCCCACTCACGTCAACACGCTTGCCGGTTCCTCTGAAGCTCACAAAACTCATAAATCAAACGTAGCTGAGCCTGACGCCTACCAGCACGCCACGACGATCTCCAAAACAAGTTTAGCCCAAGCCAATTCAGAATCCTACTCTAGCCCAACCACTCACACAAAATCTTTGTCACAAACTCCTACATGACGATCAACAAATTTTTCGCTAGATATGACTGGATGCCTTCAAAAAGTGCGATCTTTCTGCATCGGAGACGCTCCGCTATACGGAGGCTCAAAAAGAAGTGCAAAATGGAACCTGGGTTTTCACTCGATCGGAGCAAAATCTGTGCTTGACGGAAGAGACTCGATGTTAGGACAGTGATGAGCGATGCAAGGTAGGAGAAGACTGGACTGCGTTCAATGGAATGACAATGAAGGCTATAAAAACTAAAAAGACGACAACTCACGCACGCGTCGGTTAGTGTTGGGGAGTAACTGATTGCCAGTGGTCGCGCCCAATAAGAAAGCTTGCCAATTATTGTTGTCTTTTTCCATTATTTTATTTTACCAACTCTCTGCGGAGTGAGAAAACTTATGATATTCTTCTCTCTTCTTTTTTTTTTTTTTTTTTTGGCCAACGCTACTTTCAACTTGTTATTTACTCCTACATCTATTATCACATTAACCGGATTATATCATCTCTTGTGGATCCCGCCTTGATTTAAGGTTGATATTTACTTTTTATTCTTCTTCTTCTTTTCAATTTTACTAATGGATAAAATTACCTACATTCCTCTTAGATAACTTCTCTTTTTAAAGTAGTCAATTCTTCCACTCTCAATACGTTTCATTCATGTTTGTCTCCTTCCAAATTTATTCTCCATTGCTATAATTTGAACAAGTGCCAATCATATATATGAAAGTAAAGAAATTTTAGTTTTATCTGCAAATTGTTTACTTTACTTCCTTATATTATCTTCATAATTGTGAATTTTGCAACTTCGACTTTTTGTACAAATTTACAATAATTTACTCAAAAACTGAATATTGAGATTGATGTAAGCATTATTCACGAGTTACTAATCTTTGAATGTATTTTGCGATGTAGTAACTATGGAAGATATTATTGTTTTTTGCTTGAATGTATCTAATTGCAAATGGAGAAAATAGCAATCAATCATCTCAACAAGTTCATTTAAAACTTTACTAGGTAATTTTTTAATGCGAGAGGATCTTTTGAGTAGTGTGTGGATATATCTTCTTACCCAATGTTAGGAAAAAATGACATAAATAATCCCTAAATTTTGGCCTAATATACAATGTAATTTTAATTTATTCAATATAATTCTTAAACTTTAGCCCAACGTACAATGTGAGCCCTTAACTTTTAATGCTCAATTTAACCCATAAACTATATGAAAATGCTCGATATTGTCCCTAATCTTAAATTAATTAAAAGACTATATTAAATATATTAATATAGTTTAGGGACTACATTGAGCATGTGACAAAAATTTAGAGACCATATTCATATTAAATATCAAGTTAAAGTTAGGGCATGTTTAACAACTTGCCAAACAGAAATATTTATTTTCTTTGCTCTCGGAAATAGATTTTGGACAAAAATCCATTTGGTAAATTTTTATTCTCGGAACAAATTTATTCTCGGGAATAGATTTGGAACAGAATTGAAGAGTGAAAAAAAATTGGTTCTTTATTCCCGAAAATAATTCTAGAATCAAGCCAACGCAAGTCTTTATTTTATTTTCTCTTCTTCTTTTCTTCTTGTTCTTCTTCTTCTTCCACCACCGTCGTCCACCGCTGCCAGTCGCCGGCAACCAGTTGAATGAGGTCTGACGAGTTTGTTGGAGGCTTGCCCAAGCCTCCTCCAGCCACTGGCGAGCCTCACCTGGTCGGGCGAAGCTTGACCTCACCCAAATCTAGCAAGGCGAAGCTCGCTCAACCGTCAGCAAGGCTCAACCTTGCCGAGCCACTGTGAGGTCAGCCTCACCTTGGCCGGGCGACAAACCCTGCAGTGGCGCGATGAGGCTCGACCGATAAGGCACAGCCTCGCTAGGGATCCGATGACCCTCGACAAGGCTGCTGGCCAAAGGTTGAAAAAGAAGAGAAAGAAAAGAAAAGAGGAAAAGAAAGAAAAAAAAAAGTCATAAAATTATTAAATAATTAAAAGAAAATGGCTTTGATTAGAATTTTTAGGATAGAGGTAAATGCAATTCTATTTTGGGAATAAAAATTTTGCCAATTATCAAAAACTTTCAGATGTTTAAAAATTATTATCGGAAATAGAATCAAAATGAATCATTTCTGATCAGAAATTGTTCCCGGGAGCAAAATTGTTATCAAACATACTCTCAGGAACTGCATTAAATAAATTAAAAGTTCAGGGATCTTATTGCATATTAGATTAAAAGCCAATGACTATTTATGTCGTTACCCCCTCAAGGTTATGTTGTCCTTATAAAAAGGTCAAAGAGAGACATGGGAGGTAATTATTGTGATCAACAAAACATTTTTATTGCACGTCAAAGAAGCATGACTAGATCTCATTTGATTGAACATCCTTTAGAAGTGCTTTATTATAAAAAGAAGAATGGATCATGGTCACTCAAATTATTGAATGCATCACACAATAAATAATAATAATAAAATTAGTTTATTAGATTCACCGAATAAAATGAAAATTGAGCAATCAAGATATGCAAACTACAATGTAATGACAACTATTAAAATTATAATTAAACGAAATGTGTATTAAAATTTAAGTGATATTAATTCAACATCTTAACAATGTCTCCTATATGAGAATGAGACTCCACGAATGTCAATTATAAACAAATACAGTAATTATAACGACCCGAGCCCTACTGTGTAATATTGTCGACTTTGGACATTTGGGGGTGCATGACAAACCAGAATTTCTATTCCGAAACAATTTTTCTATTCAGGACTATTTCGGAATAGAAATCCGTTTGATAAACTTATTCCGTTTTTCTATTTCTAGAATAGATTTCTATTCAGAAATAGATTTAGAATAGAAATCGAAGTAGAAATTTTATACTTCTCTATTTCTGGAATAGAAATCAAAAATAAAAATTCTCCTCATCGTTCGTCAATCGGTCCTTCATCCGTCGCCGCCGACCATCATCCGTTAGTCGCTCACCACCACCGGTTGCCGGCCGTAAGGAAGAAATTTTGTGTCGTTATCAAACGAATTTCTATTTAGAGTAGAAATTTTGTGTCGTATCAAACAGTTATTTTTGCTTAGAAACTCTTCTAGAAATAAAAATAGAAAAATCTATTTCTGTTCCAGAAACTATTTTTAAAACAGAATGGTTGTCATGTACTCCTAAGTCCTCACGGCTTTAAAACGCGTCACACGATTAGAGGGGACTAAAGCGTTATAAACCAAGCGGGACTCACTGCGATGTGGGACTAGAGAGGACCCCTTCCCTTTCCTTAGGCTGTCACAGTAGTAACTAGCGAAATCATATCATATTACTTCGAAGTATGTCACTAGTCCAATGCCAACCCTTACTAAGAACAATGCACAATAACACCACACAAATGACAGCATAATTGCAAGTTAAATGCAACCACGCGAATTCACACGGAATCTAAACAGGAAAGTGAAAAGGCATGGAACAGCAACCGTAATGCACCACATCCCTCTATGTATTTATAGCTATAACTCCAGAACACAAACACAGCAAAACGCAAGCAACATCAAAGACAAAAGAAGGTCGTAAAATTAAGTACAGAATCGAGTCTTTGGCATATTCCACCAGCAGTCATCCGAACATCTGCAGAGGCAGACTCTTAACTCATTTTTTACATGGTAACATACTCAATCAACACGCTCGCCATCCCTCTCAAGCATGCATGACTCATAAAATCCCACATACCTGAACCTGAACCTACCAGTACGATGTCCAAAACAAGTTTAGCCCAACCAAATTCAGAATCTTACTGCTAGCCTAACCACTCACATAAACCTTCGTCACAGACTCAAACGTGACGGTCAATAATCTTTTCGCTAGTCATGACTGCATAAGGACAAAAAAAAAAAAAAAAAAAAACGATCTTTCTGCCGAAGACGCGTAGCCATGCGGATGCTCAAAGAAAGTGCAGAGCAGGGGAGTTTCTGGATACGACCCAAAAGAACAGAGACGACCCAAAAGGTACGATGTTTCGCAGGATACGCAAAATGGAACCTTCGGTTTTCACACGATCGGACCAAAACCTCTGGTCGAGGGACGAAACGATGTATGACCGTGACGAGCAACGCGAGGTAGTAGTAGACTGGGCTCGCTTCAAAGGAATGATAATGAATGCTACAAAAGACGGTAAGTCGTATGCGTCACTTACTGTCAGGATTGCCGATTACTAGGGATCGCGTCCAATGAAAGGTTGCCTGCCACTATTATTCTCTCTTCTTCTTCTTCTTTTTTTGGGTCTTTTTTATTCTATAATCACTTGACATTATTATAGCACGTGCCTATATGATAACATAATTAAACGAAATTTCATTGAAGTTCCATGTTATCTGCTATGTACTATTTCTCCAAATGACATATAACAATGAATTCGAGGAAAGCAAGAAATAGCATGATAACAAGCAGAGTTAAGGGTGGTGAAAGTGACCAAGAAGAAGAAGATTCAAGACAGATATGTTATCCCAATACAGAGGCCCTTCCCTGGGCCATCCCAAAATAGGACTGCCTTTAGTCTTCAAACCTCATCAGAATGGTCATTGAGAACTCAAAGGTCTCAGCATTAACCGGGCATGATACAAAGTCGTTAAATGACCAAATTAGCCGTATCTTAATGTGATGAATGTAAATACATGCGCCAAATTGAGTTTGCTAATTTCATATGTAAGTAATTCCAAAGGCTTCCTAACAACTTGTAAGACTAAAAGGGTTATCTCCCCGCACCCAACGTAGTACAAAACTTATCTTTACAATGAACACCAAAATGACAAACTAAAATACTAATTACTCATTGCATAACGTGAGGGACTGTACGTTTATCAACTGATCTCCTTACCATTTAACAATATGGAGTATATATTAGAAAAAATTACACGCTGGAATGGCTAGTTGGAAGCGAACAAGAACGAGAGACCTAGTGAAAAGGTACTTGACAATTGAAATAATGCATATAATTTGCATCTCAATCACCCATCTCAACATCGCTTTCACTTTTTAATGTCGTGCAGAGTCGCTTTATTATTTTAAACTGGAAGTATCTTGGCTCCTTGATCACATCAGAATGGTGGAGCGATTCTATTCCGATGGGTATCTCAATCCGTCATACTAAGACTGTCATCTTTAACAATTAAGCATCAAGGAAACATGTGTCGAAATCCTATGTACAGCGTGGATTAGCGCTACTAAAAGGATAGCAGATTGCTTTTCCTCTCACAACACTCCATTACCGGCTAAAGGCAAAAATGATAATAGTATATATATGACAAACAATCTTCATAAATAGTTAATTTCGCATGCCGGTGAAATTTCTTTTACAAGTGCATTGCCCAATTGCCAGAACTGGAACATCCTTACTTCTCAATTAGAGTTTGTGTACTTCATGTTTTGCACGGGTTGTGTACAAACGAACGTAGACTATTCGAATGAAGAAGTGAGGACATTGCAGCTATTACATGACCGGGAAAGACTCAGCAATAGATAGATTCAATTCAAGCGAAGTCACAGATGCCACTGGCTCAAATCGAGCAAGACGTTTGTTGACTTGAATAATCCACAAAAGGAGCTATTTCATGATATGATGGTGTGTAAAAATGTTTTGCGACATCGCTGTCTCTTAGTCCAAGACTCTGAATCTAATAATAAGCACGCAAAAACACAGTTTTACAAAGAAATAGTTTGTCAAAATCGAGATTGAAATTGTTGGAAGTAAACGAAGAGTTAAGGTAGCCGGATTAGTGATTACCTAGCAAAATAATTGTTGGAGTGTCGTTCTCTTGAGATATAAGGTTTGTGTTTATCAAAATTGAAAGTATTACACTTGATTAATATTGGGGCCATTTAAGCATCTAGTAATCTTGTTATTCATCAATCTATGTTAATCTAGATGAATGTAATGTCAATAATAGAAGGCGGTCCATTTATATTCATTATATTTTGAATTTCTTAATCGGTTGATGACTTTACCACGATGAAGACGTTTAACTTATATGGTTGTTCTGATCTGGGTCAAAGAGATGGAAAGAGAAGGCGAATGGGAGACCGAGAGGAGAGGTGGGTCAATGTACTTAATTTTACCTAGGCTTCTCGTGGTGGGGAAGAACCGTTTTTTCACATCATTTAGAGGGGCATTCGTGATGATACTAACTTAACAAAGTTGATTGGAAGGTATCAGAGTCGGAAGAGAGATCAAATTCATGTCTGACAAGGATTTTAAGCTTCAAATTTAATGCTGCAAAGTAGCACAAACATTAACATCTACTGATGAACCAAGAAAAAATCAACTTTGACCATCATAAATCTCTACTGGAGCTCTGACTTGGCTCCAGTTTTCTTATTGATGATGAAACATGACCGCTATTTACCTAACATGGCAAACTACAAGCGATGATACAACAGGGGTATCGTCTATTTGCCTGTGTTAATCTTATCTTCATGGATGCTGCAGCACGAATTCAGAGAGAGGAATGAAGTCTCTCACGGTCCGTTATCACGTGGCCCCTGGTGATATCCTTTATGGTAGGACATCCAGATAGTGCCATCGTAAGCTCAAGCTCATCCTTCAGCATCTCAGCGACCCTTCTTACTCCGGTTTCCCCCTTTGCCGCCAACCCATATACCACAGGCCTTCCTATCTGTAGAATAAGACCACTATTTGGAGAATGTCGACAAGTTTGCTAGGGCACTTGTTCAGTTGTGATCGGGCGTTTCGGTAATGGGAAAAGATAGTTTCTACAAACTTGGCACGATATTATTACCAAATACCTCAAGGGTTTGGTATGACACCTCTTTACTAATTTAGCAGATAGTCCACATCAAGAAATATCAAGAATCTGCCAAACTAATTAAAAGATTGTACCAGTACTGCTTGTGCCCCAAGGGCCAATGCCTTGAAAACATCTGTTCCCCGCCGCACTCCTCCATCAACAAAAACAGGGACTTTCCCTTTGACTGCATGAACAACCTACAAACGAAGATTTAATAAAAACAGCGATGACTAAAATGCTGTTTGATATAGATGACTTGCTGCAGCACAAGCTTTGATGCATTTGTAAAAGTAGAGGGAAACGGAATACCAATGTGGTTTATTTTCAGGGGGCAAAACCGGGTGCATATACTCTTATCCAGTGTTTACAAATGCTCCAAAATCTAGAATCTATTATAAAACCTCCAGACAAAGGATAGGCACCTCTTCCAGAACTGATATCGTGGCTGGAGAATAATCTAGCTGTCGAGCTCCATGATTTGAGACAACTATCCCAGCAGCACCTGCTTCCACTGCCTTAATTGCTGACAATGAGGGCACACTTATTGATAAGGTTGCCGAGTATGCCACAACCAATAGTAGTAATAACAGTTTGAGTACACCAAGAAGCAAAATGGTAAATTCTAATAGGTGAATAAGATGCTTCATCTAATATTAGAGAACACAAGGTCTCAATAGCAGCGATGACAAAATGAAGACAGAAAATATCCCATTACCTTCAAAGTTCCTAACTCATACGACTTCCGCAACAGAAAAACTATGGTGTTTGAACCACCAAACCAATTCAGGCACAATGTTGTTTCCTTTCAAGATGAACTGAAGAATCTTCAATGTTTAGAGGTTCACCCTCTACAAACTAGATATACAATCAAACCCCAAGTTATCACAAAATTCTCCTGTACTTAACAGATTTTTTCCAGTTCTATGTTAAGCCTCAAACTACTTTTCATACCATCTCCTGCCCTTCAATGTCAATTAAATTGCTCCAAACCATCCGCTATGGAGTCAACGTATTGTACGATACTAATGGAACTGTTTGTACGGTGATGAACTGGCACTAACGTGTTGCTCACTATAGACAACTGAGAATGCAAAAATAGATTTTGGCACGGTTGACGAGTTCTCAAGCTGTCATTCTTGACTTTCCTTTTATTTTCCTGGTAAACGCAATGATCCCTTTGCTCATGTATGCATATGTGGTTAAAATTTTTATCTATTAAAAGAATCAATGACAAATTAGTTCAAAAACAGATGTCTTGTCATTTGCTACTTATGGACACGCTACCTGAAAATTGGTTGACAGATTGATTCGAAGCAAATAATGAAGTTCAAGGTAATATCTTCTCAACTCTGGGATATAATTCAAAGGATCTTTAAAGTAAAGATTTTTCCAGGTCTTAAGCCATCTTAAGATAAGACTTCTCGTTCAAGCTAGTGTTTTCAAAACCAAACCAAATGGTTTTAGCCACAGCTTGTGGCCAATTTCGATCAGTTCAACCTGGTATGGGACAGCAATTCGGCTCAATCTTTGATCTGGTTTTTGGAACACTGATTTAAGTAATGAATATGCTAAGTAAGCTATAGTTCAAATTAAGACACAAAACATTCTTCTGATGAATTTTCGACTTTTTTTTTTTTTTAAGAATACAATCCTAGATCTTACCATCTTCATGTGTAAGAACTCCCTTGACCAGAATTGGCAATTTTGTAATTGATGTCAACCATCCAACATCCTGCAGCATTGTAATTTAGTTACATGACCAATAAGATACCAAATAAATAAAACAGAGACATTATAAAGATCCAGTTATCATTTGTAAGTCATGGCAACAAGAGAAAATTGAATGCAAAAAGTCATCACAAGATAGCTATTAAAACTATTTTTTACACTGGATGACACTACCTCAAACATCTCATTCATCCACAGAACGAGATTCTTTTACTGAAACATTGCCCAGAAAAAATTTCAAGGATTAATTACAAAGTAAATTAAGATGGTATGGAGGTTCACCTTCCAACTCAAAGAAGCATCAAAAGTTGAATCAGCAAAAGCTTTTACATTTGAACCCTCATCCTGCAAATTGCAACAGAGGCAAAGGAAAAGGGAAGCGCGAGTTAGAGAGATGTTATGCATAAATTTTGCATTTAACAAACTATAGAAATTTGAGATATCTTTCTAGAGGTTATTTAGGCAGCAAAAATGTCTTCATTGGTCAAGTATTGACCATGCATTTTCTGTTGCCTGATTGCCCCAAGATACAATGGTGGAAAGTTATGTTCTCTAAGCAAATGAAGTATCCAAAAAAAAAAGACTCCCCCAGACACAGATATAGTCAACCGGAACAGTTATAGAGAAAAGAACGCCAATGAAAACAATACTCTTTGCCCCAAGGGCAGCTTTGCATAATAGAAGCACAGAGCTCATGGAATAAATCTCCACTAGGTTGAGCCTAATACCATGATATCCACAAACATCAACGCCATAGTGAGCATTTCTTTTTGTTTTGCTACCTTGCTAATGTCAAAGAGAGTTACAGACTCCGAAAAATAGAGCAACTTATAGAAGGGTACGAAGATAATGACTAAGACAGCATCCACACCATAAAAGGAGGTTGGTCAATGAGATATCAGGAACATAGATATCTCCCCATGCATGCCTCTCCATTGAATAGGTAAAAATATATTGCTATTGTCAGATCCTCAAATAGAAAAGAAATTGTTCACTCACAGAGACAACTTGAGTTGAGAGTAGACCTTCAAAATTCTTCAACTGAGGCGCTATCATTCTGTCATAGAGAGAGAGAGAGAGAGTTTAACAGTATTCAAACTTTGTTTTATGACCATGATATCCATCCCCCAAGAGAAGGGGAGGGGGGGAGTGAGAGAGAGCGAGAGAGGGAGAGGAAAGCATTTTACCTGTTCTTTATGTCTGCCTCCCTTCTGCCAAGTTTGGGAACATCAACAGTAAGAACAATAGCTTTGTATCCACTTCTTTCAGCTCTCTGCACTATCTGAGCAGTAATATCCCGTCTCTTGTATACCTGCATAAGGAAATGCATTGATTATTGAGATGAAATCTTAATGGAGAATGTACGAAGCGAAAAAACTGGAGATTCTTAATCAAATAGATGCTTACATATATTTGAAAGAATCGAATGGCATCACAGCTCGACGCGACCTCTTCCACAGTGCACATAGACATATACGAAAGGATCTAGAGTAAAAAGGTGAATTGAGTATGCTATAGTGGCAAAATTGAGATTAAAAATAGTTGGTAATCTATTACCATGATGACATTACATGCAGCAGCTGCTCTTGCAGTAGCAACTTCTCCTGGAAGATGGAAAATTCGCATCACTAAAACCAAAACGAGCAAATGTGTGAAAGAGATCCTCCAAGAAAATTCAGGTTTCACACCTTCAGGATGTGCCAACTTATGCAAAGCAGTAGGAGCAATCATGATGGGAGCAGATACGTTATAGCCCAATATGGTAGTCGACAAACTAATTTTGCTCACATCTATGAGGATTCTCGGCCTAAGCCTGCCAAAAGTACATGCATAGAGAATTAACAAACAACATGATATGGTTGCTGCAGATTTAATCTGACCAGCATTCATTAGCCATTACATTATTCTGCGAAAGGCTTCCACGTTTTCTTTAAGTGTATACTGGTCTTCTGCTCCCCCTGCATAAAAATCATAGTACATTTTTGGAAGAGCTTGCCTAGCCAATTCCTGATACTCATTCACATTGACAGGATCCTCGGCCATGTTTCCTGAATGCAAATTTTAAGTCTTATTAACTCAACAGCTTCACAATGTCTGCTACATGCAACTCCACAAATTTCAATTGTCAACAAAATGGTGACCACAACAATAGCCCTACAAATACTCTTTCCCTTCATATGTGGTCCTAGAATCAAGATGCAACTTATAAACATATACAGACGTAAGTAGCAAATTCATATCATCTTAAGTCGAAGTAGGCCAGCAGTCCATTGCATACCCTCACTAAGGATGAACCGACAAAGGATCTAAAACAATTTACCATATACCGACAGCATATTCGCAACTTGAAACGTGCCCACACGAATTCACACTAAATCTAAACGGGAGAGTGAAAAGTATGGAATAGCGATCGTAATGCGCCCACATCCCTCAAGGTATCTACTGCTATACCTACACCACACAACATCAGAGCCACACGCAGCTCATAAATTTAGAAAAGAATCAAGTCTTTATCATATTCTGCCAATAATCAACCCCAACTCATTTTGCGCATGTACCCTACTCAATCAACACGCTTGCCGGTTCCTCTGAAGCTCACATAACTCATAAAATCAAACGTAGCTGAGCCTGACACCTACCACTACCAGCACACCACGACGATCTCCAAAACAAGTTTAGCCCAACCCAGTTCAGAATCCTACTCTAGCCTAACCACTCACACATTAACCTTTGCCACAAACTCCTACATGACAATCAACAAATCTTTAGCTAGATATGACTGGATGCTTTCAAAAAGTGCGATCTTTTTGCATCAGAGACGCTTAGCAATACGGATGCTAAAAAAGAAGTGCAAAATGGAACCTGGGTTTTCACACGATCGGAGCAAAATCTCTGCTTGAAGGACGAGACTCGATGTTAGGACAGTGATGAGCAATGCGAGGTGGGAGAAGACTGGACTGCATTCAATGGAACGACGATGAAGGCTATAAAAAGACGACAACTCACGTTGCCAGCGACCGCGCCAAATAAAAAAGCATCCCGTTATCGTTGTCTTTTCCATATTTTTTAATTTTCCCACCCACTTAGCCGAGGAAGAAAACTTGCGATTTTCTTCCTCTTTTTTCCTTTTTCGGGCTATCCTGTTTTCAACTTGTTATTAAAAAAGCTACATTATCTATTGCAGATCCCGCCCTTGATTTAAGATTATTATTTACTTTTTATTCTTTTCTTTTAAAGTTTATTAATAGACAAAATTACTTATGCTCCTTTTAGATAATTTCTTTTTTCAAGGTAGTCGATCCTCCCTCTCCCATCATATTCCCTTCATATTTGTCTCCTTCCAGACTTATTCTCCATTGCAACTTCAACTTTTTGTACAAATTTACAATAATTTACCCAAAAATTTGTATATTGAGATTGATGTATACATTATTCACAATTTATTCATCTTTAAATGTATTATTATTTTGTAGTGCGGTGATTATGGAAGACAATAATCTTTTTCCAGCTAAAATGTACAAATGGAGAAAATAGCAATCAAACATCTCAAGGAGTTCATTTGAAACTTTATCAAGTAATTTTTTGAACCAAGAGGATTTTTTAAGTAGTATGCAAACACATCATCTTCTTGCTAAAGGTTATTTTGTCCTCATAAAAAGATCAAAGAGAGATAAATATGTTCATTTTAGTTGTGATTATTAATTATCGTGATCGACATGATATTTATATTGCACGTCAAAAAAGAATAACCAAATCTTATTTAATTGACTATCATTGGAAAGTGCTTTGTTATAAAAAGAAGAATGGATCATGTTCATTCAAAATTTTCAATGCATCATACAATAAATAATTAAAAATTAAACTTTTAGATTCATCAAATAAATGAAAGTTGAGCAAATATCCTAGTACAAAAAAATTTATAGCTCATTAACAAGATAATTAGTTTTTTCATCAAAAGCACAATAATTAGTTAGTTATCCGCCAAATAAACTATTTTTTGAAAAAGAGGCATACCAAATTTACTAGAACTAGTGACTAACGACACTCAAACAATGAAGACCACCGAGTTTGACCAAGAAATAGATAGCAAATATCACAAACGGCGAGCAACAGTAAGTGAACACCAAGAACTGTGAAGTAAAAAGGGGCAACAAACAAGGACCAACAAGAGGGTCTAACGGCAGATCATAGATTCGCGGCTGAATCGGGGCGATGAGAGACAGCAAGCGCAGCCAAAAACTAGCAGCTTCGTCCATGGAGATCTCGATAAAGTTTGGCACGGGATTGCTGCTTTGCAGCTCGGCAAAGCTCATGGCTGGCTTGAAGTCGTCGCGGCAAAATGATGGCGTTATCGATGAGGCGACAGCAATGTGGTGCTCGGCCACGTGAGGTCTCGGCAAAGCTGGAGCTTGTCAGGGGGAGGGAGGGAGGGAGGGAGGGCATGGTGGTGCAAGGATCGTGAAGAACATTTGATGAATTTATTGGGGACATTTCAACCGATTCCACAAACCAACCCATTAATCGGATCGGATCAATTTTCAAGTAGATTCATGAAATTAATGAGCGATTCTCAGTTTTAATTTTTTTGGAAACAGTCTTCGGTGGGTAGTTCAACTTCAAGGTGTGAACTGCACACCCTGAAATTAATCAGCCCTACTTATTTCCATAGTTTTATTGATTAGATTTAGTGACACACGCCTATTGTTCACGTCTCTCACTCTGACTTCTTTCAGTCTTAGTCATGCAGCACCCAAGCCTTCCTCGCTTGCTAGATGCCTCTCAGACTTGGCTCTTAATGATCATGTTTAGGCACTGTTTGGTAACCATCCAAACAAAGTATCGATTCCCGATTTTTGTTAAAAGAATAGCATTTGATAAAATTTTTGTTTCCGAGAATAAATTTGTTCCTGAGAACAGATTTGGAGTGGAATCAAGAATAAAAAAAAAAGTTGATTCTTATTCCGGGAACAAATTTGAGAATCAAAACCAACTCTTCTTCTTCTTCCCTTCCGCCATCACACGACCGCCATCCACCACCGCCCCCGCCCCCCCGCCGTCCGCCGCCGCTCGCCGTGGCGAGCTCGCCAGGCTAGGGCGAGGTCCAGCGAGCTCGCCGGGGCTGGGCAAACCTCGCGACGCCAAGCCCCGCCGGTGGCCAGGCGAGCCTCGCCCAACCCCGCCGATGGCGGGCGGCCTCGCCCGGCCCGACGAGGCTCGGCCGACGAGGACCGACCGCGACACTTCGGTGAGGTTGCCGGCCCGGAAGAATAGGAGAAAAATGAAAAAAATAAAAGAAAAAAAGTAAAAAAATTATTTAAAAATTAAAAGAAATTGGTTTGGAACAGAATCAATGAGCACGATACCAAACGTAATTCTATTCCGAGAATCGAAATTTTGGACGGTTACCAAACGGCTTAAAATGCTTAGAATGCGTTCAGGAACGAGAATAAAAAGAATCAATTCTGATCAAAATCTACTTCCAAGAACAGAATCGTTACCAAACGCGTCCTTAGTTTATCACAAGTTTGCTCTATTAACACTTACACAGTCTTGTAGGGAATAGGAGAAAAAGGAGATACAACCGGTTTGTGGGTCTTAGATCACCTTAAAATTTGGTGGGCTAATTCTCGATTCCACAAACTGTAAATCGGACCTTCTAGTTTGATTCTCGATTTCAACATGGGAATCGGCCTACTTAAGAATTAATCACTGCGAAACTCCATCACCATAATTCCACCCAAGGTGTTGAAAATCTAAAATTTCACTTATCGAAGTGAAAAATACTCGGACTGCTATCACAAATAAGTTAAAACTCGTGACATTGTAGGAATATCGACCTGCACCAGAAGTCCATCACCATTTGTGGCTGGTGCGGCATTGTGTGAGGTAATTGTAGAGTAACAATATTACATTAATCTATTGATAAATTACTAAGATCTCAATGAATCAACATTATAAGATAGTGTGGGCAAATTATAGGCTGTCTAATCCCTTAGTTTTGCTGGATAGAATAATGTTGGATAGGTTAAGGATAGAATAGGATTGTAAATATCTGATCCGATGTTTGTTAACGTTCGGATATAGCATGAATTCAAATAAATATTATCCAGATAAGTATTTGATTTGCATGAATAAAATTTAAAAAAAAAAAAAAAAAAGTTGTTTCGAGACGCGGATGGATTCTGCTTCACTCTACCTCTGACTTCACCGCTGTGAGACACCCACGAGTTCAAGTTCTCCGCTAGTCGCACCATCTCCGCCACCGTACACGTCTTCCTCTTCTGCAGCGAATTGATCCTCATCTTCTCTAGTTAAACACGATATCTACTTCTTCCCTCTCCTACACTTGTTGTTCACTTTCAATACCTTCCTCTCTCATCAAATCCAAAAGAACCGCCACAAGGATCACGCCGAATCTCGATTACAAGATCCGACAATGGAGGCAGTACAAACGAAAGTGGATTCATGAATAGGAGGCCAGCAGGTAAAGTTCTAAAGGTGTCATGGGGCTCGCCGAGATGGCGTGCAAATCTGGTTCACGAGCAGGTAGCTTCTCTGATCCAACTCCCCCCGAATGACGCAGTTGAAGCTCTGTCACCGTGGCTATCGCCTCCGTCAGATCATCTTCTTCGCAGAGCAGGGGTCCGGCTCTGATCAGGATCACAAAGTTCCCCGTCAGGATGCAGGTGCTGAGCAAAAGAGAGTGATCAACGAGCAAAGTGGGGAAAGAACACATGATTTTTATTTTTTTTATTATAAGCTCTCCAAATTGCACATATCCAATGATGATCTATCTCACTCCCAAAGTGGGATTTTTTTTATCCAAATCATATCCGATCATATCAGGATTTTACATCACTCTAAACATCAAATAAAATAGAAGTATCCGAAGTTTTATCTAACCTATCAAATGTAGCCTTAATTCTCATCGTAGTAAGGTTAAAGTGGTATAAATTGCAATTAATGAAGTTATACGTGAAATTCATCATCCATTATAGTTCGTAATCTTTTTTTTTAATTAGAGATGTGCACAAAAAAAACAAATAGCGGTTATGAACTTGTTGGTAGGACTTTTATTTTTTTATAAATCATACTTAGGATTTTCCTTTTAGTATTTAAAAATAAAAGTGTATATATATATATATATATATATTCGTGTAAAGCAAATAAATAAATAAAGGAGGAATTTTTACAAAGTACGCAGGAACACCCCTGCCTTCGCAAGAACACCCCCTCTTCTGCCTCCTGCATCTTCGCTTGCAGTTGAGCGCCTCTCTCTCTCTTCTTTCTCTGTTCGCCTCACACAGGAACACCCCTCTTCCATACAGTCCAATCTTGCCGACTGCGTCTTCGCGTGCGATTGAGCCGGTTTCGCGTACAATCCCTCGTCTTTTTCTGCATTGGAGCTCGAAAGTCTGCGAATTTCATCACATTTTTCAAGCTTGAAGAAAACCCATCCGAGGTATTGTCTTCGTCGCACTTCAAGTTCGTTCTTTTTTATTCAGTATCTATAAAGTCGCAATTTTTATGCTTGCCCATGTTCTCAAATTTGGTTAATTCACAGACACAACGGAGTTGACTAGTCAGCTGTGCGGTGTTCCTGATTTGAATGCTTCGTTTTTTGAATTATGTTAATTCTGTTTTACTTTGGTGCCTAACGACTATTGTTCTATTTATACATAGGCCAAACTTGCAGTGTTGTTGAGTCTCCCAGGGTGTCCTGGTATTGTGGTTCCGTTTACATTACTTTGATTTTGGAAGGGTGAACTCTTCTGAGGATTGGATGTAGTGTGTCTCGCGTGAGGTTTGCTAGATATTGAGATTTTTAATGTTGTGAATTAGGTGCATCACGGTCTTGCCCTACACTTGGTGGCGCAGACAAGAAGGCAAGCCGAGTTAGCTGTGAGAGGCGATGTCGAATTGATATGATGAGCGACGAAATTGTTACACCTCTTCGTGAGATTGTGAATTGCTGTATTCGTACATGAACTGCTACTGAATTGGACCCTCGGATTTGGAGAGATTTCAATGTTATGAAAGATTTTGTGTCTATGAAAATGATTGTTCCTTTTCCGTTTTCACAACTTGGAAAGGAGTGTTATTTATGGTGACTTCCAGGAAAATATAAGGAAGAATGTCATTGGGTAAAAAATGGGTGGGAAGGTCTAATATGCAGTTCAAGTATTAAAAATCCCTTAAACCTTGATTTAAATGGGCAGATATAGTATACAGGGTTGATATAAGAGATTTGGCTGGGTTGCCTGCACCAGCTAATTGATGTGAAAACTTATTCATGCGGAAGTTAATTTACTCTAAAATATCTCTTTGCTCTTTTTTTGGTTTTCTTTTAATGTTAGGTCTCTGTATGGGAAGGTCCACTAATGTTGGACTAGGACAAAGCTGCTTACATAAGAGGCATCCCTTGATATTTGTGTTGAATCAGGGAAGAATGGTTAGTCTGATTGTTTAAAAAGTTAGCGCTTCTTTGGAACAAAAAACCACATTTTTTTTCTGTGAAAATATCTTACTGGATATCCAAATGAGCGTGTTAATAAGCCATCAATCAGGCTTATACAATTAGCTTTTATTCTGAGATTTTGATATGCAGGACCGAATTAGCTAAATGTGCAGGAAGTCTTTGTGACCCTCACTACAATCGACCTCCTACTCATTTGAAAGTTTCATTGAAATTTTCTCCTCATACTCCAAGAAGTCCATATTCATGACTTTTTAACTTTTACATTTAGGGAACCGTCTGAGAGACAAGCCCTTGATCAGCAGCATCAAGTTGATCCCCAGCTACAATCTCCCCAGCCTCTAAAGGAAGATATGCTGGTTTGTGTTACTGCACTGGAGGAAGCTTTGCTGCCATGCCTGCCAGCAAGAGAGCTGCAGGCTATAGACCGCTCCCAGCATCCTTCACATCAAAGTTTGTCATTGCTTAATCTCTTATCCAATCTTTTCCCCAGGGTGGGGAATGCTTGGTGTGCCATCATCTTCTTTCTGTTACTTGAGATTGCTCCATATGCATTACCAAACCAGGACTATTCATATTTTGGCTGTTGTCATTGCTTGATGGAAAATGATTTCATTCGTTTATGTTCTTATGTTGTCGTTCCCTCCTTTCAAAGCCTTTCATCAGTTATATTGTTCATCTGCAATTTCCCATAATGTCAGTTTATCACTAGTTGATAAGTGCAGTTAAACTTGGTTCTTGTGAAAATTCTGATTGTGATTACATATCTAGTTCTGACTCACTGAGTAGGATAAGGGTTAGCTTGTTATTGATTAGGATTCTAGTTGATGGTTCTCCAAAAGTGCGTCTCAGTTAGGCCTAAGAGGAATCCCTGCATTTAGAATAGTTCAGTTGATGGAAACTGCGTATAATCAGATAAAGAAGTGATTATCATAAATTTTTTGAGAATCCCATATGTCAGTCAAATAACCAGCACAATATATAGCTATGTATCCATATGAAGTGGTGGATGGGGGTAGGCAGAAGGGGACGTGGTAGTTTCTTTTCCACCGTGCTAACATCATTAGCCCTAAGAGGAGAGAACAACAGATCACTTATCGATCAAACTGAGCTAGGACCTGCACATGTGATGTCCTGTAAACCTATGAAGTTTTATTTAGACCATATCATGATGGAGCTGGTTATCTGGATTCTAAACCAGAAGAGCATATGTTTTAGGCTTTCCCTTGCAATTGAACTGAAAAGTAGTTTTAATAAGTTGCCTTTCTAGTGTTTCTAAACTATAAAATCATATATATAAGCTGCGAGTTTCCCTGTAGTTGTATTGTTTGAGACAATCTGTTGGAGGAACTTGACCTCTTACGGAGGACACTTGGGTTATTGCAAGTCTTGAGGGGAATGCACTGGGTAATATTAGCCGGTATGTTGGAAGTGCTCTTGCTTGAGTCGTGCGCGGAGGAAGCTTGAGGAATGAAAGATCCTTAACATCTGGTTGCAGGACAGCATTCTTGTGATGTTTCTTCTTTTGATACAAAAGGGACAATGCACTCAACTTGTAACGGATTGTTTGTTTGGTGCCACTAGGAGACCAAAAAGTGATCATGATATCTCTAGACATTCTGGGCTGAATGAGCTTTTTTGTGTTTTTGTCAGCATTTAAGATCTATGTTATGTCTGAGTTGTTGCTTGTCCAATATCACGCTCATTGGATATGCCTTAGCATGCTAATATATTCTAAGTTCAGTTGTTTGATTTGTTAACTTGCCCCACATGTATAGTAGCAGTAGGCTGAGAATATGTCTCTGTTTGTGTAATTTTAACTGTTCAGATTTCATATTAGTAAAGTAGCATTTGTTATCGAAAAGAGAATAAGATATGTGTAAGCATTTCTAGTTTATCTCTCATTCATCACTCATGCTTCGGCAAACAAAAAGCCCTGCTAAACAAAGGTGTTCTGCTAGCTATTTTTTAAAGAAAATTATAATTTTGGTTGCTCATCCCTGAACGCAATTGCTTCTCCCTCACTTCCCCGCCCAACCCAACCCTCCCCCAAACTCTTAGCTGGCTATGTTGTGAAAACCTGATTACTGAGAAAGGACTTCTACTGTTTTAGTTGATGTCGAGAGGCATGCTAGAGATTTTATGGAGGCTGCCAAAAAACTTCAAGTTTACTTTATCAGTCTTCAGCGTGAGGATCAGCCAACCGAGGCTGAAAAGCTTATGAAGGTAATGCTAATGAAATAGCTAGGACAACAGTATTTTTATTTTTATTTTTTAATGTTTGGAGTTATTTGATGGCATTTGCGAACTTAATTCCCTATGGAAACAGGAGATGGTAATGATGGAGGAAGAACTAAAAATAAAGACCGAGCTCATAGAAACAGGAGAGAGCGATCCAAGGGTGGAGGAAAGACTTGAAGGATCAATTGGATAAAATCAACTGTGAACTTGAGAAGGTATAAGACAATTTCCGGAGGACTCAGTCTATGTTCAACTTGTAGGTGGACAAAAGATGGATTACTTTTTATGCTACTGGTTATCTCAACATGAAAAGACTTTTATTCTTTGCCTCATGAGTGCACAATTTTTTCAACCACTAGTCATTTTTTTCTATTCAGTGGGTCTTGTATAATTATAGGCTCTTGCATCCAAATGCTGCAAAAGGGGAAAAATCACCCCTCTCAGTGCAATCCGTGGGTCGACCAAGATCGTTGATGCCTTATTTTAGCATTTGTTGTTCTAATTGTCAGCTTTAGGAAAAAATTCTGCCTCTTTGCCCGTCTATTGCTTTCAAATTAATGTCTTGAAGAAGATGCTATTCGCAACTCATTAATGGGACCAGAGCCTTCTTTTCTTCCTGGGGATTTGGGTGTGGCAAATAGTCACAAGAAGGAAATTTCAGATATATGAACAGGTGGACTTCTTTTAATGGACTTCTTTTAATTTCTTGGCAGTGGCCCGAAAGAATAGATAAAAGAGAAAATTAAATCCTCCACCATAAGTTGTATAAGATCCAAGCTTGATCTAAGTCGATAATTTCTTGACAATCGGCACTTCGGGCTTATGCCCACATGATTCATGCAGATCCTGAATAAGCATGCTTTGGTCATTCCCCTTAAGCTGGGAAATGATTCTCCACTGGGACAAATTTAGAATGTAAGAACGTGTTTGTTAATCTAGATAAGGTCTTGCATATGATAAAAAGTATCCTAGCCAACATTTAGAGCCACACTTTAAAGCCACACTTTGGATCGAATAGGTTCTGGTAAGCCACACTTTAAAGGTCTTGCATATGATAAAAAGTATCCTAGCCAACATTTTTGAAGAATTTCATAATTGAGGCGATGGTCTTCGGCTAGGCCAGGATTTGCCACTCCCACGATTCACTTTTTATTTATCAGGATTCGGGATAAACACCAGTTTAGTAGATAGACCTGCCAAAAATGGAAAACAAATTTCAATCTGACACCCCGATTTGCTGCAGAGAATGTGCTTGAATGGCAAACTGATTCACAAAATCCGAACTGCTCTACATTTTCCAAGTCGGCTTGGAAACCAAAAAAATAATTTCCCTCTTCTCCCCTAAAACCTTTGCCCACGTTCTCCATGCTCATGCAAAAACTTGCACTTGTCCCCAAAATAGCATCTTCCTTGCTCAAAATAGCGGCAACGTTGTGGCTTCCTGCGGCCTTGCTCTGCTCCTCCCATGAAGTTCCTTGGATGCTGATTCACAATTGCCAATGGCTGCCTCTCATGAACCCAGTGTGGTAACATGAATGCAGTCAAACCTTCGTGAGCATAATTTGACCTCACACAGAAGCTACTCTCTCCGTTACTTCCTGGGCGTGGTACTTGCACTGCTCCATTTATATTTGAAAAATTATGATTAGGTCTCTGATTACCCAAATTAGCATCGTTCCGAGAATGAGAAAGTTCATGCTCAGTTGTATTCATAAAGCTCAAACTTTTCCCCCGGTTCTGAGGGTCCCCACGTTTCTCTTGATGCTGGTCTCTGCTACGATGGTTTTCTGTTGAACTCATCTGTATAGGCCGAACTATTGGCTGGCCAATACCAGCAATAGATGATCCTCTAAATTGCCCCGCTTCATTACCTGTTCTTAAGGTTGAGATTGATATTTTCTGAGCCCCGTTCTTCTTAATGTTCTGTTTTCTGGAAGTCCTGGGGCAGCATAAAAGTAAAATACTTTTGAGATCCAACATGATATCCTTTCAGAGCAACAGCGCAGCAAAAGTCGTGTACTTATTTTTCTAGACCACACTCAACCTGAGAATCATTTACTATGGTGTTACTGCAATGGTATCCAGGACTTACCCAGGATTATCTGGCCATAATCTAGAGAAAAAGATCCGTACCTGCTTTCCTTCTTAAGTTTCCTCCTTTCCTTGTCTTGGAGTCGTGCTTCTCTATCGGACCTTGCTAATGAGCCCCTTGCATGCTTTTCCATCAATGCTTTGGCCCTCTCTCCTTCATCTTCCCATCTCTGAAATTGACACCAGTGTTATTATGCCTGAATCCTTACATTATCGGCATGCAATCAGAGAAATCTCCCATATGGTTCAGACCTGTCTCATGGTGTTGTAACGGTAAAGATTTCGGCCCTTGATAAGCAGAGGATGAAGGGGAGGGAGTGGTTTCTCTCCTTTGTTCCAGAGAACCTCTATCTGATCAATGAGTCCAAAACCTTTTAAACAATACAAAAAGGAAATGAAAGAGAAAGAACTAATCTCATACTTTGGCATATAAAAAACTAATTGAAAAATAAAAAATCCTTCAACAAAAGCCTACAGTCCACGAGATGATTTAGTGAATGGAACAAATGAAAGATAAATTAATGCAAGAAATACACAGCCAATGATTTCACATTAAAGAATAATTCTGTAGAGAAACGAAATGCTTAGTGCAGACAAATAGATTCACTATCTAAATCAATAGTCTATGTTGATTCTGGAGTGAGATGAGAACTTTCTAACGTCCTTTGATCTGTTGACGTGTTGAGCAAGTCATCAATTTTCTGAGTCAACTCTGGTAGTGTTATGGAGTTAAAATCTAACGGCAAGATCCCATTGCACTGGGATCAAACCATCATAACATATCGGGTAGTTAATTTCCTTTTTAGCAGTCTACAATGTTATGATTAATCTTAATGAAAAGTCAAGTGGAAAAGCTTGAGTTCGCTGAAATTATATATGACGCCTTGTATGCAGAAACTCACAGTGAAAGTATGCTGTTGTTTAGCAGCACCATAGCTTTCTTTGACAATACGGCCTGCTACAATTCTCTTTCCACATGGAGGACCACTGGCACTCCGAGATGCTATGTTAAATCTGAGAAAGGAAGTACCAGTAATAAGTCAACAACTGAGGAACAAAATAGAGGGTACAAACCATACAAGTATTTCCACTGAAGCAAGCTGAAACATAATATAGACAAATTTGGCAGATCATCTTTTCAATTCACCAATATGGAAACACCTGTTCAATTTTGTAAGATTATTCAACTTGAGCCAAAGATCCACGACAACTTTTTTGGGCAGTATCTGTTTTGATTATGCATAACTTTTTGAGAGAAATCTCATGGAAAAATGGAAAAAGTGGAAGTTTCACGAAAACAAGACGGATAAAGCCAATAGAGCGTCTCTTGTTATTTGTCCTGTTGCAATGGGGCAAAACTATGTCGAGGTAGACTTTGAAATTAACAGAATATATATACACTCATATATTGTTTTCAGTTTTCAGTAGGCATGTCATAATCACAAAAGCGGAAAAGATGCCATAGCAAGAAGTTACAAAGTCCCTTTGGCCTGATACACAGCAAATGTAAGGTTTAGAGTAACCAACAATGGGATGGTTGAATTAGACGGATCATGAAATTCAGGAATATATCCATACTGGCTATTAAACCTAAAACATCCTTACTTGCGATTAAACAGACATTCGCTGATTTCAATGTAACACCAGGGCAAACCCAAAGGCTAAGTACAATGACCAGAATCGTTACTATCCACAATCATGGAGATCGCACTTATTGGAATTTTTTATCCAGAAAAAGTTTTATTATATGAGGACTGTTTATATTCTGTTTAAAACATAGGTTAAGATAGAATAACTTATCCGGATACATGGATGAAAAAAGGTCATTCAATGACTTTGAAGCATTTCAGATACATGAAGACTCAAATTATGAACCGCATTAAAAACAAAGGAGGGAAAAAACAAACAAAACAAAACATCAGTATCTTATTTAAACTAGAAAGTATTCAAATAAATAGCAGTTGAAATTAAAGCTTCTACAACTTCTAGCACCAACTGTGCACAATCCTAATGGACACTTTGGTATGAGTTGCCAGGACAAAGAGCTTACAGTTCATAGACATTCTGTTCGAACATGACAACATCACCTGTGCATGCATCACCTGCATAAAACCCCTTTATCAGTCTGCATATGACACAGAAATAGAAAGAAAGCTATGTTGTAGCATCATTGGACTGCCACCCACACACGAGGCACTGCTATCTTTTATGTTTAACTAACCCAAGAAGTAAAATATTAGGTGATGAGCAGCACATTACAGCAACATTTCTTGATATTCATACTCTCACAGGTTCACAAGGAATGTGTATGATGGGGATCTGGAAGGCAGTTTTTCGGTTGGTGCTATGTATACAACATATAAGCTATGAACCATATCAAGATTATCTGTAATTTAACCATTTATAAGCTCATGCTATTTTTACCCAGGAATTTGTAATTCAGGTACATTGGCCTAAAGATAGAGCTTCACCTTTGCACCTCAATACAAAACTAGACACCGGATACTTCTCCTCCCCCTTACCGGTGAAGATCCTGCAACATCATTATGCAATCATCACTAAAAGAAATTCATGAAGTTCCACATGCGACAACATATTTTCTTAACTAAGAGAGCGAAATTACTCTATATGTTCCTTGATCCGCTGAATGAGCGTCTCCTTGTTGCCCGTCAGCCTCAATCCATTCTTCCTCAGATAAGCTTTGCACTGCTCCACTTTCAGTTTCTCAAGTTGCCCAGCTACAACAAAGGGCAAAATAGAGCAAAACACAATCCAGCTTAAGATCGCTCGAATCGAAAGAAAAAAAAGTCGATTTTGCAAATGAGGCATCGTCCAGAAGCCAATCCAAATCGGAAAACACGAAAACGAAGTCGAAACCTGCAACTATTCAGCTCACCGTGTACGAACGACAGAACCGTCTCTGCGCTCTCGTCCTCCTTCTTATCAATCTCCATAAAGCTCGCCTGGAGCCGAGGCTGCGCAGCATCATCACTCCAATCGACGTTCTTTCGCGCCCTGCAAATTCCCAATCCGCGACGATGAAAGTCGCCGCAATCCATTCAAAACCGCAGGACCCGAGAGCTTTCGAATGAGGAAACTGACCGCGATTTCGCCGTGCTCTTGATCGAGAGCTCCGAGAACTGGGAGTGAGCGTCGTCCGGAACGCCGCCGCCGTCCCGATCGTCGCCGTCGTCGTCGTCCGAACCGTCCGGGTCATAGTCCGAGTCGGAATCGCTACAACACGCTTCGTCCTCTTCGTCGGTATCGGAGATTTGGTATCCCGTGGACGCCGCGTGCAGCTCTGAGGTCGCCATGGATGATGATGAGCCTTTAACTTTTTTTTCTCTCGGGTGCTGTTTGCTTTTTTGCCCAATTTTCAGAATTTATAGCGTAAATTTTCTCGATTCCTTCCTTTCGTCAGGCCAAACGGTCAGATCGTTTAAAAATGAAATCCCGCAGTCCCTTCTTACAATGGGTGAAATGACGAATTTGCCCCCTCCCCTTTCATTTACCAGATTTGCTTCATATCGTCCCACACACGATGCGAGCAGTGTGCGAGAGTGGAACTCTGTTTATCATCATTCATCACGTACGTTTTACATGGTCGACAGTATAAAGGCTAAGAGCCTATTTTATAATACTTGATTTTATTCTTTCGCTCCTCAAAATTAAAAAATAATAAAAATCTGTTTGATAATCTATTTAGCATATGAGAACCTTTCTATTCCTTAATTCTTTCGTTCTTTTGCTCCCAGGAAAACAAAAAGAACGTAAATCTATTTGATAACGTAAATTAATTTTTTTATTCTTTGAAATAGAAAAATATCTGGAAAATAAATTTAGAATAGAAATAGAAAATAGAAAAAAAAAAAAATTCTTATTCCTAGAAATAATTTATATAAATAAGTTATTTTTTTATTTTCTCTTTTCCTTTTCTTCTTCCTTGTTGCTCCCGCGAGCAACTATCCATCGCCCGCCACTTGCCACCCATCGCCCGCCAACCGCCACCGCCGACTGATCGCCCGCGACCGACCGACCACGGCCACGATTGCCAACCGCCATCAACAGTCACCGCCACCGCCAACCGTCGGCGATCAACGACGACGAGTGGCGGCCAAACGCAATCCTATTTCTTTTGTGAATCGAACCAAACTTATTTTCTTTTCTATTCCGAGAATAGAAATTTATGTAATTACCAAATGCATTATTTTACTTAGATATTTTTTGAGAAATAAAAATAAAAAAGAACTATTTTTTAAAATAAATTGTTTTTCGGAACATAAATTGTTATCATTTGCACCACTATTTGCTCTCCAAAATAGATCCGTTTCTAAGAATAGATTGGAAACAAAATCAAGAAATAGAAAAAAAAATACTTTTTTATTCTCAATAACAACTCTAGAATCAAATCAATTTTCTTTTTTTTCCCTCTTTTCTTTTCTTCTTTTCTTTTTTCCTTTACTTATTCCCCTTCTTCCTCTTTGACCGTTCGTCTTCTTAACCTTGGCGAGACCAAGCCTCGCCCAGCTGTCGAGCAGGCTCAACTAACGAGGCTCGACCTCACTGAGGGTCGACGATGCTCTGACGAGGTTGTCAGCCTCGTCTGGCCTATTGCCAACAACCGACCAAAGAGGAAGAAGGAGAAGAATAAAAGAAAAAAAAAGAAAATTATAAAAAATCCTAATTTACAAAAGAATTTGAGATCTTACCAAATGCATTTTTATCTCGGAAATAGAAATTTTGAATAGATAACAAATGCTTTCAAATGCTCAAAAACTCGTCTAGGGAACATAATAAAAAAAACATTTTTAAACAAAAATTATTCTCAAAAGCAGAATAATTACTAAACAAGCCCTAATAAAAAGAACTTCGGCAGAGTTAAACCTTTCACACTCAATTTGTGAGTAATTTTGGTCGTTTCAGACTAAGGTAAGGCCGGAACAATCTTAGAATCTGAGGTCAATTAGCATGATCCATGCGTTGGGGAAGGAAAATTTGACCCACTTTCCTGTATTACTTACTGTCTCTACCTTACATTTCTTTGTGCAGGTAAAAATCAGTTCTCCTTTGCTCCTTCTAGAGCAACGCGTGCTCAAGTTTCTTGCATGAGCTCCAACTTGCTCGGTACAAAGTACAGAGAAAATCGAGCTCCACAAATTAGTACATCAAACGCAACTCCATAAGAGTACTCCAGCGAAGCAAGGTAAACAAATTTCCAGCAGAAAAGATACAGTCAGGACGCATAATCTAAATTGTGAAGTGCGTTGATTATTGCTAATATGATACACTCCTTCTGATCAATGCGATTTCTCATCAATCACAGCATCAAAATACACATGCAACCCCTATTTTGACAAAACGGTCGAGGAAGAATTTGATGCAGCAGGCGAAGCTATAGACAATTCTGAGGCTCATAGAAACAATTTCCCCGGTGTCGAGGTAAGAAGATAGTCGGTCTTCATTTACTATTTCCACCAAACAAATTCAATGGAAAACTACTTGCATAAGTAGAAAATTTTCTTGGAGAGTCGTCATGGTGAACAAGGCGTTGGGAACGAGGGTGCACACTAGGCATTGGGAAGGAGGGAGGTGGGGAGTTCGATTCGCTACCTTCTTGGAGAGTTGAGGTAAGGATGCGTAAATAGAGGAGTAAAGTTTCACAATCAGGACATAGCACATAACACGCACAATGGCTTATTAATAGATATAGGATAAGATTAGACAAAAAAAAAAAAATCATGATGATCAAAGAAAAATGAAGTCTTTCGAGCGAACTTGATTGCAAACCTAAAACTGCCGGCTAGCGCCTTCTGATCCATACGCAAATAACAACATGAAAGTGTCTAATAGGAAACAATATTATGTCTATGGAACTTCACTCTTCATCTTCGCCAAAATTTTCGATATTTGAGTACCATTCACAAAACAAAACAATCTAAAAGATGCGTTTTCTTAAGAAAGAGGAGCCCAATAGAATCCGATACATAAGCAACAAGAGAGTAGACAACTGAAATTTATCAGCTGGAACTCTAATCAGTGCTGCACAAAAACATCTTTTTCGTGGCTAATCTCATCTTGACGTAAGAACAAAAGAATGAACGTACCAAAACAAAGAGGGTGGGAGAAAAAAGGGGCATGAAACCTAACATAATCTTAATATGCTGTAGCCAACAGTACTATAAGAGATGATTATAGGTATTGATGAACAAAAGTTATACGCGGCCTCCTGTACGGAAAACACTCTACTAGTTTGTCGACAATAAGATATTGATGTTGCTCCTGTCTTAAGGGAGGGTTCTCTATTCACTACTTAACATGGCAGACAACTGCATAAGGAATGAAGCATCCAATACAAAATGCAATTAGAAGAACTACACTAACTTTTGAACGCATATGATTCTCTGTGAAAATCCCGTGCCCCATTTAAAATCGTTGAGAATGAATCTCTCAGCAACCCAGCAGCCCACTGCAGTAGAACAGAAGTACAGGCAAGACAGTCACATCACCATATCTTTGATTTGACCCAGAAGAGAAGGAAGACCACTCCCAGAACAATGGCAACTGGGGCCCATTTTCGAATTAGTGCCTGCATAAAAGTGGTAGAATTCAGCAATAGATCTATCATTAGTTATCTAAAAAATTGACATAACAGCAATTGGGCACAAAGCAATGGAATGCCACATGGAGTTGGATGAATCTATCAACAAAATATCCTTAAATAAGAGAACAAGCATGAAATCGTTCAGTCCAAAAAAATGCAAACCTATCATTGATAAGTCAACTGAAATGAAAACTGCCACTTGCTTTTTTGTTAAGTCACTTGACTTAATTAATACAACATCTTCATATGCAAATGCTCACAGCAATTCAAATAAAAATCAACCTTGATTGCAATCCGACCAACAGCAAGTAATCTAGTAGGATGTAACAAAATCAGTCAAATGCATCAACACATATAGAAAATTCCAACGTCAACAAATAAGATCACCTGTCGATTCAAGTCTCTGGCCTTGTCGGCATATATGCGAGATTCTGATGTTAACCGACTAGACATTTCACTGACCTCTGCAAAAATTTTGGTAAAAAATCTTACATTTATATACATGAGATATCTCCAGACTTACGAGTATGAAATGCATTCTAATGGGTGCTGCCAAGTGTGGAACTACAAGTGAAGTGGTCAGACAAGTCAATCAAGAGAAAAAAGTGTTGCAGAAAGAGAGGCAATTGAACTGCCCACAACGCAGCAGCTGCAAAGCATACTGCTAAAGCATGATAGCATGGAAATCAGCATTCATTGTTTCACCACACATATATCAACTACAAAGTGTGGACTAAGAGGCAGGTTCATAGAGACTTCCGACCTAAGCTACTCTCTTTCACAACAAACTTCCAGTAAAGGCCCTCAACTAGGCATGCATGATTAATTTGGAATTGGCCCCATTCAATGAAGATTCAGCAAGATCGCATGTTACCATCGCATAATAGAGAGAAAGAGAGCACTTAAATTCGCTGCTGGATGTGTCTCTCTTTTCTCAGCTGGCAATCAAGTAATTACATGCTAGAATGCGATGCATCAGTACAAAATCCAAACTTTTGAAACCAAAAACATGCATCAACGAGTAATGGAGAGGATTTTACGGCGGAAACTTACGGTCCAATTTCTCGCCGACGCCAAGTACCTCTTGGACATTGCGGGTCATAATCTGGTGGACCTCATAGAGTTCATCATTCAACTTCGAAATGTTCCTCTGGGTACGAGTGTCCTGATAAAGTTTCTTTGTTTTCTGTATAAACGTATCTTTCGACAGCAAAAGAGAAAACAAAAAGCAAAAATCAAAGCGCAGCATGGCGCGGTATAAGCAATGCATGACAAGTGAATCAAGCCTGCAAATTCAATTCCACGGGAAACGAGAGGATTACCGAATTTGATGAAAGCGTAAGGCCGAGCCGCGGTTTCGATCTGCGCCGCATTCACGCGCTCGAATTCGTTCTTGAGGTCCTCCAGGTACTGGAACGCGAGCTTCTTGGGGTAAGATCGATCGCACATGGTCAAGTAACAGACACGCCCTTCAATGATGTAGCTGAGACAAATGTCGGGTTAAGGCGAATCGCGAAAAATCCTCCCGCTTGGAACTCAAGAGATCAATGCCCAAAAACACAACAACAACAAAAAGAAGACAGGAAAATGAACAAAGGATACTGGAAGAAGTAAGGGCCGGTTTCGACCGACATTCTGGAGGGCTCGTTCTGGCCCTTGGAGAGGTTCTTGAACAGCGCCTTGACTTGCTGCTTGTAGAACTCGGCGTCCTTCACGTCGCGGCCGTCGTCGAGCCCCTCCGCGAGCGGGAGGCCGTCGGTGACGCGGGCGATCATCGTGAGCTTCACCATTCTCCTCCTTCTCCTCCTCCTCCTCCTTCTCCTCCTTCTACGCCCTTCGAAATCGATCCCACCAGATCCGATCGCGCGCAGGACCTCCGTGCCGAATCCTGATCGCGGGTCGCGAGGTAGACCCCGATTCGGCAATCTACCCTACCGATCTCTGCACGGCTTCGGCCGGATCGATCGGCGATCGCGCGGCGGCAGATCGGAGATGAGTGGCTCTCGTCGATGAATTTCCTGCGGTCTCCGTCTCTCTCTCTCTCTCTTCTTTCTCTCTCTAGGTTTTTCAACCAGAAGGGACACTCACGAAGCAGCAAATTGGCTAATTAATGAAAAATGCCTCCACAAAACCGTCGTTCTCTAAATGCAAAAAAAAAAAAAAAAAAAAAAGAGAAAATATAAACCTTTATCTAAATTTAAAAAAAAAAAAAATAGAGAGAAACAAGATAATTCCTCCGTGATAAATTTCACTTTTTTTTTTTTTCCTTTTGTGGTTTTGTTCGTTTTTCATTTGTTTCCAAAATTACGTCTCTTCCTCTTTCTTTTTTCCTGGCAAACATAAGATTTTCCGCGATTTCTTTGGGCGTTATTTTTCGCTTTCCCTCTTTATTTTTCTTCTTTTTAGTCTAATAAAAGAGATGTTAGTCTTCTGTTTTCTTCCCAGCTTTTTTTTTTTGTTCTAAATTAATCCACTTATATATCTTTTATTAGCTTCTAGGATTGTACTCTATTTAATCATCTAACTATACTATTTTGCTTCCGTTCACTTCATATTTGCTTCTGTTCATTTCATATGTACTTAAATTAACATTTATTATGATGCGTTCATGTGGACACGATAATTCTCACTATAATTCGATAATGTACAGTCAAATCTCCCCTCTTAAATGATACATTCACATCATACTCAATCAAAGCTAATTTGTACGAAACTTTCGGACTTAATGAGAAAGCATTAGAATTAATCTTAAAATGTTGGTCGGTATAATACCTAACGTAGACGATTCCACAATTATGAAGATGATCTTATTTTTATCTTAAGTGAAATCATATCTTCGATTTTAGGAAATATTGTTTCAAGGTAAAAGATAGGAGACAATTCCATTAAGGCATCTTCTGCTCATTTGATAGAAGGGATAATAATATAAATGGTCCATGTACTTTGGCCTAATACGCAATGTAGTCCTTAAAATTTTAATTTATTTAATGTGATTCATGAACTTTTGATATATATTCAATTTAGTCTCTAAAATATATTAAAGTGTTCAATATTACCCTTCTACTAATACATGTTTAGGGATAATATTAAATATTTTCATATAATTGAGGGATTAATTTGAATATGAACCGAAAATTCATGGATCATATTAAACATCATAATTCATTTTAAAGTAAAGTTTAGGGATCATATTTAACAAATTAAAAATTAAGAGGCCATATTGCATATTTGGCCAAAATTTAAGGACCATTTTTATCATTTTTCCTTAATAGAATGAAAAATACATCTTGATTGTCCAATTTCATGGAGTACTAGAGGCCTAAATGAAGAAGGATATAGATAGGAACTCTGAAATTCAGGAAATTTACTAAAAAAAGTCATAAACCTATTATAATTATGTCAATTCAATCCTAAACTTTTTTTTGGCCAATTTAGTCATAAATATTTTGTAATTGTACCAATTTAGTCCATCCAGCCAAATTTGGCTAGTCGACACTCGTGTAAATATTTGATCAATGCTAACGTAGACAATCTTCAATGATATTTTATTTTTTGGAACTTTTTTTATTCTTTCCTTTTTTTTTTCTTTTTCCCTTTTTTTTCCTTTTCTTCCTTCTTTTCCTTTTTCCTCTCCCACGATGGCCGGCAAGGCTCATAGCCCTCGCCTAGTGTGGGGCAAAAAGAGGAAATGAAGGAAGAAGAGAAAAAAAAAAGGAAAAAAATAAATAAAATGAATAAAAATTTTGAGAAAAAATAAAATATTATCTAAGATTGTCTACATCAGCGTTGACCAAATAGCTAGCACTAGTTAGCGTCTACATCAGCATTGGACGACCAAATTTGGCTGGATAGACTGAATTTGGCATAATTACAAAAGGTTTAGTGCTAAATTGACCAAAAAAAAAATTATGATTGAATTGACATAATTATAATAACTTAAGACTTTTTGGGTAATTCTCCCTTGAAATTGTATGGCTTTTTTTCCGTCTTTGTTAAAAAACTAAAAAGATTGTTCAGATGCAAACAAAATTTTCAATTAAGAAAGAAAAATTTATGTATGCTACTCTCATTGTGCCAAAAGGAGAAGTTTCCTTTTTTTGTCATAACCAAAGGGAGAAGTTGATAACTAGCAAAAAAAAAATGAGGTCATAATTTTCATACAACTCTTACTTTGAAGTCATACTCATAAAAAACATTCACTTAAGTGGATGCATTAGTGTACCCAAAAAATTGTCTCTACCCACTTGATACATAGTGATCGGCTTGAGTGGATAGAAATGTGGTGCTCCGAAGGCACCTAAAAGTTTGTCAGGGGCACTCTCAACAGTCATTACACCCAACTTCGGGTAGTTCAGCATGCCAATGGCTTTTTGCTTTTTTCCAAGGACAACGTGATCAGGATCATGAGCTCATTCCATAAGCGAAGGCACACAGATCAACCACTCACCCACCCATAAAACTATTTTTGCAGAGTTTTCACTCTGGATTCCATGTCAGCTTATCAGCTCTAAGCTGTAATCACCTGCAGACACCTAAGTAACATTGTCGACTAATGGATTTGTATTATATCTATTCACATGTATCCCACATTCGCTAAAAGAAACTAAAAAAGAAAATCAAAACTTTCTTCTTCCTTTTTCTTCAATGTTGAGCTATAAAGAGTACTTGGTATAGCTGGTTTAGTCACTTTCCATTAGTATTTAAAGTTCAAAACTTGGATGCATAAGAGAATGCCCTTGACCTGCAAGCAGAAGAAGGCAAATGAGGAGAGGTTATCGCCATGCTGGAGAAGCAGGGCACATGCTCAAATTGATCATATCTTTGAATTGATGATCTGAACAGAAAACCATGCATGTGCTCTGGCTCTCCAGCTTGGCTTCTTTTCCTATCTTGACTCCAGCAAAATGATGATAACATTGAGCAAATGCTGGAAATTTATCGGGTGAGTAACATTTCTTTTTAGCAAGGTATTTCATTTTAGGATGTTTTGAGCTTACATGACATGAAAATATATTCAGTAAAAGTCATTTCTTGTGCTCATATGAGAGAGCAACCAGGAAAATGTCTGCTAGAATATGAGACCCTTCAAACATATATATTCAAAAATTGGAAAATAATTTAATGAACATCAGATAGAGTTAGCTGAATCCCCAATAACATTGGTTGGATTCTCGGAGTATCAAGCAATGCCACATTGATTGTCATAACTTATACATAAGCAGAAGCAGGCAGAAAAGCTTTACAACATCATCCAGTTTGCCTGATTTTAACCACGATCAGATTGGGTCTCTAGAGCTGTCGCAGCCGACTCGACGTGTACGAGCAAAGAAGAGTACACCTTCTGCTTTAGTCTATCAACAGTCTCCAATTGGAGTCCGCTGTTTTGAGATTGTAATTTGCCTTTGAATCTATCCAACCATTCGCTTGCTTGCTTCAGCTGTGATAACGTGACAGCGATATGGTTATTGTTCGTCTCAGCCCGTCGTCCAAAAGCATCCTTGCCTTTGCTTTCAGGGGCACAGGCACGAAATCCAGTGTCCAACGCTCCTTCCAGGAATTTTAGGAACCAACATTCTGTTTCCTGTAAGAGGGTATGTCTCATCTCTTTAATCTCTCTAGCACCATCCCCTTTAGCCCATTCCAGTTTCTCAGTCACGGTTATCTCAAGATTAGGCTTTGAGGACTTTAATATACCTCTTCCGGGAGTTGTGACTCCATTGTTGTTAGGTTTCTCGATTTTTGTAGTGGGAGAATGAGAAGATAACGGAAGCACAGTATTTCTTAGCAGTGTCGACTGGTTTGATTGGTCGATTAGTTGATGGAGTGTAAAAAACTTGGTAAGCAAACCGTGGGGGTCCTCTGCAGCAGTAGACGAGGAGAGATCCACAAACATGCTGGGCAAGCAAAAGGGTCTCCAAAAATTTTAATGATGAACATGCAGCAACTTACGAAAAATATTTCCTTAATAACAACAATTACCTGAGGCACTTAATCAAAGTGCCAGCTGCTGATGCCTCCTTTTGAGCTTCTGCTGCTACTAAAGAAGCAACATTTCTCCTTTTGAGCATCTCCTACAGAAATGAGAATGAACTATCAGGCAAAATAATGCAAGTTCGCAGATACTTTGTGTATCCCCATTTTTCAAATAACTTGTAACAAAAGCATGCTTCTGTTGGTAAGTGCTCTACTTGGAATTGGTACTTATGCAGAACGCTAGAACAGTTTCTTTTAAGCCCGTCAAAACAGACAAAAGCCATGCTGAGTTCAATTCTCAGACGTCCCTGGACTGGACAATTACATCAGTTAAAATTGCCCAAAACCATAGTGAAATCCAGCAGGTGGCGGAGGAAAAAGGAGTACCTTTCCAGATTTCAAAAGGCTGGGAGGGAGAGAGGCCCACGTCATTGACTCGGAGGAGTAAATCCTTTCTTTATTGACAGGAGGCAGATTTGCGTGCATGTTTTCTTGCTTACTTATAGCACGTTTAGGCATGCTCTTCAGAGGTGCAGCGGCATCCCTCATGTTGGGTATCAGAGCATCTGGCTTCAATGCAAGGGCCTCAGGACGACTTCTAGGAGGAGTAGATGGACGTGTCTGCAATGCTAGCATCATTAAACTGTTTATTTTCTCAGTTTTCAAAATCACGGCATCAGAAAACAGTTAGAAGGAATAGTGACTTTGACAAAGGAAATACAGCTTCGCCAGATGGCAGATTCAGTTGTTCGTCACCCGAGCTCTCACGTTATCCCATCTGATATAAACTCCTAGGGTACTTCCTAGTACGCCTATGTGGATACCTAGAAGCTAAAGTTTTAGAAAGGGAACAATTCTAACTTCTGTTGCATTCATTTTCAGGCCAAATCAGACTAATTCCAAATCCCAAAAACAGGACAAACTTATGATGGGAGTTATCATCAAGGGCATTCCGTTAGTTTTATAAGAACACGCCTTTGTTTACCAGTAGCATATTAAGAGCTCTGAAGGTCATCTTGAACTATGGCAGATGCCTTCGAAATTTTATAAGACTGATAGATTGGACTCAATAGAGTCCATATACAAACCTGATCTTTAAGCTCTGGCTGTTTGTATCTTGCTAAGCCAGCCCTTTTTCCAGACCCCCCGTTCTCACTTTCACATGCCTTCCCTCCATTTGAATCAGATTCACCAACTTTGTGGGACACTAAAACACCCTGCATGTACCTTGATGCGACGGCCACCTTTTCTTCTTTGATAACAAACTTCTGTTTCACAGTTTCATCTTTCTCTTTTCTTTCTGTTTGCTCATTCAATTTGGTGCTACTAATCGCTTCACCTTGCAATGAACTAGGCCCTTCAGGTGGCTCTAATATTTGCATCAAGTCTTTTGGATTTCCCACAAAGGGATTCCTCCCAGGAATCGGTCTTACCCCAACTAGTATAGGCACAGGTGTGCCAGCTTCGGCTCGATCAACATAAAAGAACTGGCCTAGTTGCAACTTGTTGTTCAGAATGAGTTCATTGTCTTCTTTTGATAGCGAGACGTATGTGGAGTGAGAGGAATCAGATACTTTCACAAAGAACCCTTGGTTAGGCCACAGTTCTGATCCACTTAAGGCCGGCACGATGCTAATGACTTGTAGGAGGACAGATCGATATTCTCCACGAACTTTGATATTGGAGTGTATGCTCTGAAGGAGCTTTAGAAGCACTCCTGGCGTAAGGGATGCCATTTATCTTATCTTTTGCTCCCCAGCAATAAAGAAGATCCCCTGCAGAGGTAGTTTGGGTCAAGCTCATAACAAGTCTAGCTTTGCAAGGCTACCTAGCTAATACATACCAGCACAAGCACGCATGCAAAGGGGACAATTTAACAAGCACATCAACGTGCCAGACGTTAGCAGTCTTTTGGTTTCTGTTAGCAAGCAAACATCCAGAATTTGAGCTGGAAGATGGTCATGATTCTGAAGAAATCATTTAAGGGAATCATTTAAGGAAAAACTTAGCAAAACTTTATCCAGAGTCCAGTTATGACTGGAAGAGTACCAACTATTTGGACTCAAATAACCGCTCGAAAGAATGTGACCACAAAGAACGCATGCACTCGCATACATAATACACCAACATATTTGTATATTAATACAGGACACCATGCACCACATTTGACATGGAAATAACATAGGAGCAAGAAGCTTATATATTTAATGATTAATAACGCTAATTGCTGGAGGAGAAAAACAGAAGCTCGAATTTTCAGAAGACCAGCCACATCCGTCTGAATCAATGCATACAAAAAATTTACATAACTTTTTGTCCTTCAAAATAAGGCTGCAAATATCAGAATATGCTGAACATTGGAAGCGAATATTGCCTGAAAGAGTACGGACAAAGAACCTGAGTGTAATGCAGGAGATAAGTTCAAGAGGAACTCAGAAGGTAAGTCCGCACAGAGAAGAAGAAACAGAGGAGGTCTCTCTGGTCGTGGTGGCCATTGATGACCGGAGAATCCTTCTAACTTTGCATGCCAGGCACGTAATGTACCAACTAGTCTTGGCTTATAAGCCAAGAGAAAATAATGATGCCTTCAAAAAGAAAAAATAAAATAAAGAAAGGAAAGAAGAGAAAAGGCAATTTTATTAGTTTGAAAGGATCTTTTATTTTAGCCCAAAAATGTCGGCTATCTTCCTCTCATTTAAGCTATGTTTAATGCACTACTACATAAGAACACATAGTTTGGTCTGGTTGGTTATGTGGTCAGATATCTCTTTCAAGAAGGGTGAGGACATTCCAGTTTCCTTTCCTCACACTCCACGGTTCATAGACGAGAACAGGGCACAGTGCACTCACAACATCCACGGTATCATCAATTGAAATGGAAAAGGTAATGCGATTTTCAAATTGAAAAGACAGTTTGCATTGCTGTGTCCCTTCATTGTCCCCGTTCCTCTTTTCCAATTCGCTGAAAAAGCCTTCATTTTCGAATTGTCGGTAATTTAGTTGGCTAAAAGGGAAAAGTAGTGAAAGGTCTTGTTTTCAAATCCTGATGGTTTACAAATCACTCAACTGTCTGAATCACTAAAAAGGGTTTGATTTCTCCCTTCCAATTGTAGAAAGCGCAGTACTTGCTGTGGGCAAAAGCATGGGTTCTGCCCGTTTTGATGGTTTCCATATATTGTCCCTAGGGTTGAGGTATCAAGAGACTCTTTCGTGGATTCAATAATTCAAATAATTTGACCAGTTCCCGGAGTGTAGCTTTCGACCATCAACCACTCGACTATTAGTGGATGTCACGTATCGCAAACTAAATTAAACGTTAGATATTCAGAGCATAATATGACAATGAAGCATATCAATTAGGTGCACCATCTAATAAAGTGAAGCTGTATCGAACGGTTGTCTCCGCTAGTCAACTACTAATTATTGAGCGGTTCTGATAAAATTCAGACGGTCACTAGAACCATTCAATAAAGCTCAAGGACCACGTAGTAGTTGGAAAAACAACCCTTTAACCACTTCTTCAAAATCTTCTATATTTTACAACTATATCATGTCACATCGCCTTTTCAAAGTTCGTCAAACACTATGCTAACCAACGCCAAACAGAATCATATCCGTACCATCAGAGAGCCAAGTAAGAGACTGGAAAGAAAGTACGAAACCAAATAATGCGGAGCGGATTTGGAAGGAAGGAGTCAAAAAGAGAAACAATCCTCATCTTTTATAAGCTGTTGCTCCGCGGAACCATCTATCTCGGTACAATGTCGACGACTTTGACGCTAACAAGTGTCCCATCTGATGTACATCACACAAAGCTACGAATATGAAGGGCAAAAGGAAAGCCCCTGGACTACCAAAATCATGTAGAAGTTGCGCCAAAATGCGTACTCGTGTTCAAGACAAATATACAACATATTTCAACATGTGACTACCTAAATAACTCAACCAAATCACGAGAATGTCTTCAGACATTCACAAAGATATACATGACTCAAATAGTAACGAATCTTACACAGTAGACTACATCATGCCAATATCAAGCATCTGCATCTGAGTCTGACAGCAGCCTCTCCAGTGGACCCCTCGATGATTTCAAGCATGCCCTCGGGCTACAAACTACAGATGATCACCTAGGTTTTGTGTCACTTCCCTTGCTCCGGAATGTTGAAAGAGAGAAAAATGATCTGGGGGCTGCAAATTTCCCAACTCATATATCAACACACTATGGAAATAAAATCAGCTGGGCTATTGATATCTGAAAAAATTCGGGGCACAATCGAGGATTCTCATAAATCTGTCAAGAACAATGACTCGCAAATTGAGGCGCATTTGAGCTAATCTAATTTTAGAAGAGTAAGTCCCCCTAGGCTCTTCCATCACAGTTTATAGACAGACTCTTTCCAACAAAGTGGGATCATCCCACACAACAAGGGGTCAAAACAACTTAGACAAGAAAAGATATCTTGGGACAGGCAAGTAATATACAAAGGCTGTGAATATAATGTTAAGTAAAGGAAAAAAAAAAGTCTCACTATCAGTGGAAAAAGTCACCTTTCAAAGAGCTTCCTGATACATGATCATCCCTCAGTTTAAAGTTTGCAGGAGGAGCTGGTATGGAGCTACGTAAGGCTTCAACTGCAAGAAAAGAGAGATATTCCATCAACTTGAGATCCCACATGAAGCTTGTCTCCGTTTCTGATGCACTAAAAAAAGTTCTTACATAGATGAAATTGACAACCCACAGCAGTCAGAAATGACAAAACAATCCTGGTAATTTAGCTTTGGGATGACACAATAAAGGGTAAATCGATAATCAAAACTCTTTCTTGGGAAACAATCCTGGTAATTTAGCTTTGGGATGACACAATAAAGGGTAAATCGATAATCAAAACTCTTTCTTGGGAGAATTACAAGGTCATTTCACAGAAAATCTGATATATTTGGTAAGATAATCAACAAAAACACAGAATATCATTCACCTCCTCTCCTTACAGATCTATCCATGATGCAAATGAGCAGACAAGTCTATCAGACATTGGCAGCAACATCACAGATGCCAAATGGAATACAAATCTTGAAAAATGACAATTAGACTTCATAGCAACCTAACAGCCTATGAAACCCCGGTAGCAAAAGCTATGGCATTAAACTAAGAAAGAAAAAATAACTAATCTCAGGTGACATGCATCCCACCGATGATACCAAATGATAATATTTAGCCAAAAGATGCCCACCAGAAATTTAACCTAGAAGCAATTTGAAACTAGAGACCTCACAAGGAGTAATTCTCTACCATCAGGTCACATGTCATGTCACACTCCATGGAAACTTACCCTGTTCATTTAACTCGCTCTCATTAAAGCTGTCATCAGATGGATGACCTTGGGAAAATCCCATTCTTGACTTCCTCAAATCTTCTGATGACCTATTAGCAGGATCTCTTCCATCTTCAGTATCATCATCTCCCTCTGAGGTCGTGGCAGATATCCAATCCACCAAACTATCAGTCCCCCGATTTTTTCTGCCAAACTTCAACAGCCGTTTGAAGCCCCTTGTCACATCTTTGCGAGACTGAGTATAGGAAGAATTAGCAACAAGAAAAGGTTTCTGCGCACTCCCCCATTTCTTTCTCATTCGTGCAGCATCAACCTCTGCTTGGCCCAGAGTATGGGAGTTCCATGATGCAGGGCTTCCAATTGGAGAATCCATGGAAGCATCAATATCTGAAGTCTCGTGGGGGTAGGAAAACAAATTTTGAACACGTGAATTCCACGAGACCGGGCTTTCACAGGGTGAATCCTTTAGAGAACCTGTCGGATGGAATTTTGAAGGCACAGACGCAGCAAATCCACCAATAGAAGCAGGGTCAACATGAGAAATAGATCTCAATGAATCATCATTTTCAGACCCAGATTTCACGGAATCATCTGAGTCCTGGCTCAACCTCGAATTTCCATTGGCAAAATCTTGGACTGCTACAATGTCAGGTTCATCATCGTCTTCCTCTTTTGGCATGTCAACCATATCATCATCCACAAAATCTGAGTCATCAAAATCATGATCATTCATCAAATTTTCAGATTTCATTGAAGCCTTCCTTGCACTGCTAGATCCTCCCCCAGGACCCACTCCATTACCCTTTCCATGGAAAAACTTTGAATTACCACTTTTTGAGAATTTGTCTGGAACATCAATCTGTTCTTGATCAAATTCCAGTGAAGCCAAAATAGCCACATCACCATGCGAAGCAGACATGTCCTTAAACTCTACAGGACCAGCAGAGCTTTTCCTTAAAGACTCGGATCGCCGAGTTTTCTCTTCCTTGACAAGCGGCAAATCTTCGCCGTTACTCTTGCTTCGAGCATAGCTTCTCACTTGTGAACGACTTGGCGCTTTACTGATGCCGGAGGAGGGTTTAGTGTTTTCTTTCCTGAAATCAGAGAAGTTGGGGACGGACTGCGCAAGAGGGTTTTCTAATGGTGCCCTACGTCTACCAGAAATAGAGTTGGAAGCTCTCACTGAAGACCTTAAACCTGGTGCTACTGAATTGCGAGGAGTTGACGAAGACAAGTTACGATTTGGAAAAGGCTTCTTCATCTGGCTGCTTTTAGAAACACCATCATCTGGATATGCCTCAAATTCCTCCTCTTCACTTTGAACAAGATCAGTTTGCTGACATCAGAAATAAAACTTCACCGAAGTTAGTCCCTCAAAATTTATTTACGGCCAAATTTTTTGGTTGTAAGTTTAATACAGCAGAATCCATCATACTTTACCTACCAATAATTTTTGGGGTTTTTCAAAAACTCATTCACATTAGTACCTGCTCCTTCACATTTGACCGCATATTGAAAGATCTCTGTTTCTCGGTACGTTGATGAGTACTCGAGAGTGATTGACGTCTCTCTGCTGAACCAGAAAACTTAGCCTTCATTTCAGCTCTGCTTCGCTCAAGGCTATCATGCATGGCTTTCAATTTTGCCTCCTTCTCTGCCCTTTTAGATCCCCATTCTTCCCTCAACTTTGCATCTCTTTTCTGCATGTACTTCTCATAGAACTTTCCTCTAGAATCATCAGAGAAACTAAGGTCAGAAAAGGTCTTCCTGAGAGTATCGGTGCCCTGATTATCCAACATCTTCATCGACGGAGGAGTATGGAAGTCTGCCACCTTATCTGAATTCCCACTTAAGTCAATTGCTAAGTTCTTCTCAGGCAGTTTAACAGGAGCTATCTCTTGGACTGCTGATTTCTTATGCTGCAATGCCACTGGTTCTATCTGGGAATCAGTGGGTTTACTCCTTCGGGCGGAGCTGGACTGATCTACGGGAAGGCGAAGCTTGTGTTCTGCAAAGAGCTTTTCCAACTCATTAGCCTTCATCTTAAGCTCGTCATTGAGTTCCTGGTTTCCTTTAGATTGCCGTGCCCTCTGAACTTGCTCCATTGGGTTTGATGAAGGCATAGTCAACGTCTCTTGACTCTCAAGAGCCTTTCTACTGGGAAAAGGTAATTTACTATTCACATATGAGGAGCCACCCTCATCCCTCTTTCCTTGAGTCCTCTTAATTTGTTCAGAATGACTCCTCTTAATTTGTTCAGAAACAGCTGTAACTGGCTTTTGAAACTTCAGTTTTGGGATATGAGATTCTTCTGCCACAGTTTGCACCTCCACAGGTGCCACCAAGTCCGTAGCTGCTTCTTCAGATTCCCCAGTAAGGGATCTCCACTTTGGTTGAGTTGTCGATCGATCCCCACTGATACCTTTGTCTTGCATTTCTCTAGCTTTAAGTCCTACACCACCTTCAATTTGCCCAGAAAAAGATCGAGAATGTCTATGGAAACCCCTAGGATGGGATTTAACCTGCGTTGGATCTTTTATGACAGGATCATCTATTCCACTCCCGCTTCTACTTTTGGATGTCACATCCCCAACCCTGCTCAGGGAACCTCCAGTCTTATTCTTGGAAGCAGCCTGATTTTTCATCCCAGCTCCTTCCTTTTTATATGCAGAGCCCATCAGTTGTGCCTCAGCATCCGCCAATTCCATGTTTCTACCACCTTCACCTCCTGCTAAGGAGTTAACCTTTTCTTCTGCACCCTCCTGACTGCTTACCCCTATCTGCTGTACCCTACCAGTAAAGGGTCTAGTTTGGGTCATTGAACTTGCTAGATCCTTCAGACTGGTGCTTCCACCATCTGTCTCATCTTCTTTTCCTGATAAGCAGACAGTGCTCTGCACTTCAGCATGCTCTTTCAGTCCAGCATCACCAAATTTAACCAAGTCACTCTTACTATCACTATTAAAAGAACCAGTGCTATCAGTCAAAACCTTTTGGGTTCTATCCTCAGACAAAGCAGAAGAAACGGTATGTTTTTCCTGAGAAATAGAAGTTAAGGAGGGCGTACACAAAGGGCTTTCGCCATTGTTCTCTCTCTTGTCAGCACTCAAGTCAATGCTCATATCACTTGCACCACTCCATCTCCTCAACACAGCCTTCTCAACTGCAGCAGGTGCTGACGAAACATCAGAGGAGAGCCTTCTCAGCTCGATAGACTTGCCCATGGAAGGTTTGCTACCACTGCCGCTGTTAGAATTCTCCTTCTGTTTGCTTTCAAAGAGATTTATGCGGTCCTGAACGCTGAGACGCCTACCTGGTTGACTTATCTGGATGGGTGGTGATTCTTCATCTTTTTTCTCTTTCGCTTCTATGTCTTTCTCGTTCGAATTATCATTTTGAGTAGGAAATGCAGTGGAGGCCTTGGTCTGTTGACTAGCGGAGGCCTTTGATTGGTCTGACTGATTTCCCACGGTTTGGGCAGCACATAGCTCTTGGTCAATCGAGTGTCTGTTTGAATGCACTAACAGGGGCCGAGAGGGTGCAGTTTGATCTTCTGTGGGATCATCAAGGGACATGTCAGATTCACATGACGATCTGATTCCTCTCTCAGCAGCACCTGACTTCCACAAGGGGTGCAGGTCTGGCCTTCTTTGGCACAGCGACAGGAATTTGGAGCAAGCTTCACTACACAAATCAAACATAGTTTGTAATCAGAACACTTGAAAGGAATCAGAAGTATGAACATGCTTGCAGAAGTATGCTGTCTAACCAATTATAACAGAAAAATTACTAAGCAGAAAAAAGAATGAAGTTGAGAGCTGTTCTTGCACAAGTAAACATTTAATCACTTTACAAGACCCAGCCATAAAATGTGGTACCCTGACTTCTAAGATCATTACAACCCCAACATTATATCAACGATCACATCTGCGTGGCTGCTTGTGATTCTAAACTAGGATGATGGCAGTTCTTTCTGCCCTGGACTTCTCTTCCTATAAAAATCAAGCAAGTACAAACTTTGGAGACGACAGGACAAATTAGGATTTTGTACCAGTCAACCAAATTGAGTCACATGCATTTTGCAGGAAGTGGATGATCGTAACAGTGAGAAACGTCTCAGTTGATTAAGAGCACATATATACTGACCCAGCAAACACCAACATCAGACAACAGTACAGCCATCCAAGCCTCTATCCTCACTTGTAGAAAGGTTTTCACAAGGACAATGGAACACATCGGAGTTTCTAAATTTCTGCCTTGCCAAAGATGAAAGGTGCTTTCTTATCCTCAGAAATAAATATAAAAAAATAGCTGAAAAGATGAGCTCATGACCAAATCAAGTGGGAAATCCCACTCCATCAAACAGACAAACCTATATTGGAATTTTTTATATCAGAAACCCTTTAAAGTCATGGGAGCCATAGATAACTTCTACTCTTTACATGATACTTCAACATAATCGTTATTGTGCATTTGTGGATGGAATCTGTGAGGCCACTAAATGTGAATCTTTTGTGTAGGGGCATAAGTGTCAACACCCCAATTTTGGATGATACTCTTTGCTAAAGTTCTAAACTCAGCAATTAAATACTGTATTTCTTCCAGCAAAGGCTTCTCATCATTAATCAAACATTTAGCAGATAAATACAAAGCCTCAGGTTTGCAAAGATGTCATTAAGAAATAAAGCAGAGCCTTCAACACCGACATAACGCTTCAATGCACTTTTAGTAGAAATTATATGTGTGGAAAGGAGGTCAAAACGTCAAAGGAAACATAAAAGTCGTGAGCTGTTCAAAAAGCCAAGAAAAGAAATGGCTGTATCTATGCCAAAAACAAAGGGGCCAGAAAGCTACCATAGTACTCCCAACTAAATGTTTAGATCATTCCACCGGCTTCTATAGGTAGCATTTCAAACTGAGAAACTTAACACGCATGATAACACTATTGGAAAATACAAGATTAAGAAAAACATGAGCTTTCTGACTATGGGGCATCAATAGGGTCATGAGTCTCAAGACTGGCCTAGATCAATAAAAATACGCCAGAAGGATCAGTCACATAGAAGTAGTTTCTTACTTCAGTCGATTAGCTCCAAAACAATCCGCAAAGAGTTGGAGGTCAGAGACACTATCAGGGTTAAAACCAGCAGCAGAAGCTCGAGTAGATGCGGTGGTTAAGTCCTGCCTAACTGCGGCAAGCCGTACATCAATAGCCCTTAGAAGTTCCTTCCTGAATAATTAGAAGAAATTAGAAGAAGGAAATGGAAATAGAATGACGTTTGAAAAAAGTGCAACTAGCTTTCTCATGCAATCAAAACATGCATGCACATGACAGAATAGCATATGTACAGCTGAGTGGATGAATGGACAGATGCACATATTCGATAGTAGCTATATAACTTAGCAAGAGACTTTATGGGATTTCAGAAAAAAAAAAAAAAAAAAAAAAAGACCATAGGCTAAGATGATTGCTACCATCCATACTTGGTGTGACTAATCAATATCTACTAAAGAGTGCTCTCCATAAAACAAATCAACCAGAGCTGCATCACAAAAAGTGAAGCTATTCTCGTTTCCATTTACCTTGGAGATTAATCACTTGTAACAAACATGTTAAAGCTCATGTCGTGTAAATCCAAGTCATTGGGAAAAATTAAACAATTTCACAAAGGAACAGATAACTATGTGTGAAAAATCTGGAAGAGGAATTTTTCCCTAAATACCCCTTTTCTTTCGTGGCTGACATCAACAGCAGATTACAGGGGGCCTTACAATTAGAAATATTCAAAGAATCCACTCCTACTTTGGTAGAATTAAATTCCCTTTGGATAACTAATTAAATGACCACTTCCAACAAAAATGATGTACAAACAGATATTCAAAAACTATTCTTTGATGTGTTTTATATGTAATTGTAAAATTCTCGAGGAGCAAATTTTCAAATAAAATTAGTAATACTTTTGGAAAATAGCAACTGATATGAATGTATTTTATTAATTATGACATAAGCACATGTAACTTTACCCCCACAATCCCTCCCAAACAGAAACTATTATAGATCCAGTGTGGACAGAAAGAATACAAAAGAAACCAATGGAAATTTATGATTGAGCAACAAAATTAGATGGTGAGGGAGGTGTTTGTTATCTACACTCATGTAGTCTCTCTCCACCTTATAATTAAGCTTTCGGGCTAGAAATGTTAACAGAATTGTTTTTTTTTTTGTAAAAGTAATAAACAAGAATTACTTTAACATTCCTCAACACGTACAAATCAAATCAAACCATATAAAGAATGCACATGGAGTTGAAAAAATGGCGATTAAGATAAATGAAAAGAACCACAAACAAAATGAAACATTAAATGGGGCATGAAGAACTGAAACTTGATTTTGAGATTGTGTTAAAATATCCAGCCCAATGATGGAAGCTATTATGTGGAGCGATACTACATTAATACAACATTGTTATAAACCCCTAAGCAAACGACATGGGATACTTCGGCAAGTTCAATATAGACCAACTCTACAGGCAAAGCTACACTAATTATTCCTGCAGATTCAGTGAGATTTTCTACAAAAGTTTAGAAAAATAACTTCAGTCAGTTGGCTTTTTAATAAATTGAGGAAAAGACAATTACTTTGTTGCATCAGCTGCTGCGACTCCTGCTTCATCGCCACCTGCAGAAAGAATGTATCATAAATAAAGTTCAAATATAAAGCAGTTGTTTTCCCATCAGATCCTAGTTTTTTCAGTTGTAGCATTGAGAATCCAATTAGCTTCAAACATTCTTAAACAAGTTCCTTAAACACTTCTACAATGTGCATCTTCACAACCTGTATCAATTATAAGTGCTACAAGATGAATTGTGGAGATTGTATCCCATATTGATTGTTTTCAAGGATGACTCATTTTGAGTTCTGTGACTAATTTGTTGCACAATCTCTGCCTATCAGATGTTGATAGGCAAAATTCACTTCCCTTTTGGATGTGGGAAATCAACATTACTTATATTTGAAAACAACAGAGCTGATAAGACTGACAAAGGAAGAAGTGTATTTTTGGCTTAAAATATTTCACGCAAGTTTCATGAAGCATTCTGGTACCCTTGCTCAGCACAATATTCCCATTTCCTGATCCAAACTCTTCAGTACTTATATACACTACATGATGGAATTCATAAACACATTATATAGTTCAGGGACATGCAAATGCAGAAACTTGAGAAGAATCACAATTATTGCAGTTAGGTGACTGCATATATCACACCACTCAGTCACATGAACATCCCCCAAAGAAAGCTGGATCTATATAAATATCGAAGGATGGTCCCCAGAAATTCACATAGATCCATATACATGGAGAGAAAAAAATCTATTTCAGTATTTGTGCTCAGATATCCAACAGAATTAAGAATAATCAAGCCAGGCCTGATTAGGGTGGACGACATACCTGAGGCATCAGTATTATGATCCCTAGACCCCTGAGACAGGAAGTTGTGGAAGTCAGCCAGATTAAGGATATTGGCTTCCCATTTAAATCATGAAAACTCTACACCAAGATGAAAGGTATATTACCATTGAATAGATTCTTCGAGCTGCTTCCAATTGAGACATTTCTGCATCAAATGTATTCACCAGTTCCAAGACCTCTGGAGTACTAACAAAGCGAACAAACCTGAAACCAAACAGTGCCAACAGAATTAAAGATGCCAACAACTTTATGAAAGTTTACAGCACCACTGTTGTTCTAGCAGGCTGATAAACACAGGGACATGGGCATTACCGCTCCAGAGTTCCCTTTGTGAACCATGTTTCCCCATCGTTATGCTTTCTCGTTTCGAGTTTTATCAACTGCGCCGCCCGGGCAAATTGCTCTTCAGCAACCTTTAGATGCGCTACAAATGGCTTTACTAAACCCGATGCCAGCTTCTCAGAATTCCCATTGCTAGAAACAATCAATTCACACCTACCCAAAAAGGAAACATTTGTATAACAAGACTATAAAAGCAACTATAAAGCACCAACAATCGAAAAACAGATTACGTAAAACCATCGAAAGACTCTCTCACCGTGAACGCTTTGGCGAGAGCTGGAAGACAGCATGATCAAGAGGCATTTCTGACTTCATTCTTCCAGGCTTTTATCTACTCAATTTATCCTCCACCCTTTCATTTAGCAGGACACACATCCCCCGCCCCTAGATCCCTGTAGCCGTCGGCATAATCAGAAAAACCAAAAAAGCACCTCAAAGGCACAATGTAGCATAGTCGAAGACGATAAACAACACAGAAAAGGTCAAGCAAACCAGGCAACTGCAATCAAACGTAAAACACACGACCCGAGCAGAGGAACAGATGATTCAGCAAGTCCACTGTCCACTGGACCAAATAGAAACGCAATTGCTCGGGCTGGCCGACAAAAAACCAATCTTGACACAACAGATCTCATCAAAATCCATCGACAAGCAAAATGCAGCAAAAATTCCAGCTTCCGGCCCAAGACAAGACGCCCACAGCACACCCCTACGACACCGCACACAATCCAGATCTGATTCCGACGAGAAAACCACAAAACGAGCACGACTCGAACTCATCGACAGGCCGCTGTCCGCGGCCGACGACACGTGCGGACACGCGGGACGCGGAAATGCGAGCTCCCGAAACCCCCGAATCGGAGCTTGAGACCCGGGCCGACGCGGGCAATCGAGTGAGATCTTCCCCACCGATTGCTCGCTCCCATCGCCAAGGCGGCGTCGCGCATCGGGCTCACCTGCTCGGGGGCGGCTGCCCGCCGTTGATCCAAATCGCGCGCGCCGATGAACCGGCCCTTCCTCCTTCGGAGTTGGATTTTTTGAACTCCGGGAGTAGCCAGCAACCCTGTCCTTCAAGGAACTAACCTAACAGTGACTCTGCATTATCTTTGCTTCACTCGTTTCTCAAATGTACCTCCTCCTTCTCCCTCTCTCTCTCTCTCTCTCTCTCTCTCTCTACACCTTGAAGATACAGTAGAGAGAGAAAGTGGTGGTGGAGCTGGGAAGAGAGAGAAACCAAAAACCCAACTGTGCGTCTCTTCTTCTCCTTCTCCTTCCTTTTTTTTTTTTTTTTTTTTTTTTTTTGGGTTGCGCTTCGGACAAACGCTCTGTTTTGTGCGAATTCCGGACACACACTCTCTCTCTCTCTCTCTGTCTGCCAAAAATTTGAAAGATAAAAAGGACTCCAGTCAGATTCCCAAATGACCAAAATGCCCCGGCCTACGCAGCTCCTTTTCTTTTCTTTTTCCTTTTTTTGAACATTTTTCCCCATTTTTCAAAATTTCCCAGTAAACATCCAACAGCGGCCCCCGGAATTCTGCTCGCGTCAAGGAGGAAAGCCCGTTGCTTTCCATCGTTTTGACTGAGAAATGAGAGAGCGTGTTCAAAATTTGAATTTCTCTTTTGGTTTACTACCTCTAAAATGATATATTACTAATTTACCTAAAAGAAAAGTTTCTCGCCTGCCGCAAATTATACAGCATATTATTGCTTTGAGAATTTTCGAACTTGGGAAAATTGAAAAGTATTCTCTCTTCTATTTTTTTCTTCTCTTTCTTTTCTTCTTCTTTTCTTCTTCTTTTTTCTTTGGGCGATCGTTGGCCATGGCCGAGGCCGGCGACCGGCCAAAAGGAAGGAAAAAAAAAAAAAAGAAAAGAAAAAGAATAAAAATATTATGTTTTAAATTAATCATTCACAAATATATGCTGCAGTGGCTCTCCCTTGTTTTAAACATTAAGATATCTCTACTTGACATTAAGCTATCGCAAAATCTCTAATCAAATCTAGGTTAATCGTAGAAAAACATACATTGTGATTGGATGATTGCTAAAAGAGTTCCAATTGCGATGTTAGTAAGTTCTTTTAGGAGTTGGTCCGTGGTTTAAGGTGGTCAATTGATTAAGGGAGTATTTTATTTTACTAAATGAATATGATATATATAAAGTTGGAAAATGAAATTTCCTCTTTTAGAAAAATGTGATTTTCCTTTCTCTCCACAAAATAGGCAAACTATTCTATTTCTGTGTATGGCATTGCCATTCTCATTCTCATTCTCATTCTCATGCCCTATCAACCCTCTCATTGCAAAAATAACGTTTCTACTCAATGAATCTCATTAACTGTGGTCATTCAATCGACAAAATTATCTAAATTCTTCAACACATTTACCCTACAAATTACATCAAAAAAATAATTGACCAACAAAAAAAAAGGATTATATCGACAAACCCACATGCATTTGGGTGCAATTTTGAGCCAATTTAATGGGTGCAATCAAATGACAATCCATCTTGGTGTCAAATAAACTAATTTCAATTAAACTCGATATAAGTGAGCTCACTTCACATGTACCGTGAGATGAGATGAAATCTATATGATTTAATGATGAATGTGATCCACGTACACGTAATCTAGACGCTAATTGATGATGTCGTGCTCATCGAATTCACATCATTAGTGACTCCGCCAACAATAACTTTTGCATCGGCAACCACCCAATTTGCTAAATCGGCAGCGGACGACGTTCGCACCATCGCCATCTCAGGAAAAGAATCCCACCTCTCTCTGCCCGTCCCCCCCTTCCCTCCCAAAAGAACGTCGCCCTCAGTACTACTGCAATCAAAAGGGAACACATCGCTCTCGTGGCGAGGGCAGTTTCGTCAATCCGGGTGGCAAGATCGGGGGAATAGTCAGACTATTCCCACTCCTTTGCCTTAAGCAATCAATCGATGACAATTTAACGGTTTCTTTGGGAATTAAAGCAGTGGCGGTGGGGGTGGTGGTGGGGAGTCGTGAAGCCGAAGCAGCGAGCCATTTCTGCGTACATTTTTTTTTTTTTTGGGTTTTCTGTTGGGTAATTATTTGACGGAGATTATGAACCATTTATGTTGCTTTCGTGCGGACGCTTTTACCGTCGCGCCCTCCGCCAACCGCACCGTCATCATGCCCCGTCACGTACACTCCTGTCCACCCGCCCGGTACTGCTCAAGTAGTGTTTGCAGTTTGGAATTCACTTGTGGTCATTTTAATAATTTCAGTAATCGCGGTAATAAAATTTCAGTTTACGCTAATCCATCGTGGTTGGCATAGTGGTTTGGAGCTCAGAGATGTGCGATTCAGGAATTGGAGATTGTATGTTTGGATTTCACTCACTACATTTAAATTTGCCATGCCTGCAGGTCAAAATGTTAGATTCGATTGATTTGTAGAGTTTGCAAGGTGTTTCATGGGCCTATGGACAATTGAGCATTCGCAATCATGCCTCTCGATTTTATCAAAGAAAAAATTTACTTTAAATGGTATAAATTACTTGATACACTAAAACATTTCTTCTTCTTCCTCTTCTTTTCTTTTTGTAATTAATGGCTTCTAGTGAAAATGGACTTAGGGTTATTGAACTGCTAATGTGGGTCCATGTTATTGTCACCTACACATTGCATCAACATTTTATTAGTAAGTTTACCGATTTCCAATCTAAAACTACGTCAATTGTAGAAAAGAAAAAAATTAAAGAACACTACTTTGAGTAAGAAAATTAGAAATTCAATGACCCGGTTGAATGATTACTATATTTTAGTGGAGCGCAAATGAATTTTACTCTACAGTAAAAATAATTTTAAAGTGATCAAATGGAGATAAACACTAGAAATCCCACCCAATTCTGAAAATATCAGTTAGAACCATTTGAAAGATGATCTTATCGTATGATCAAAATTTCCAACAAAAAATCAATCTCGTCACTTAACACTTAACATATTTGATTGATGAGATGCTCGGGCACCACTTCCGCAACCACGCTTCAGCATGTGCACTTTTCTAAAACGAGTGTGGGTTTGTTAGAAACGGTGAATTAGCTAAAATGCATGCGAATTAGCTAGTCTATACAGCTTTCATCAATTATTTCGCGTATGATTTTTGGGAATCTAAATCACTAAGGCCTTGTTTGGTAACCGACCAAATAGTAAAAATTTATATTATTTTGTTCATGGGAGTAAATTTGGAACAAAATCGTGTTTGGTAAAATTTTTATTCCCGGGAACAAATTTCTATTTTTTTGGTTCTCGGAAGTAGATCCAAAACATAATCAAGAATAAAAAAAAAAAGTTGATTCTTATTCCCATTAAGAACAATTATAGAATCAAGCCCATATTTTCTCTTTTTATTTTCTTTTTTCTTGTTCTTCTTCCATTTTCTTCTTCTTCACCTATTGCCACTACCGCAATTGCCGTCCGCCACCATTCGCCGCCCACCACCGCCGGTCTCCAGCAATCGGTCCGGCGAGCTCGTCGAAGGCTCACTAGGCCAGGCAAGGTCTAGCGAGCTTGCTTGGGAGGCAAGCTCGACCATCGCCGAGCTCGCCGGAGGCAAGCCCACCACCGGCGACACTCGGCCTCACTAGATATGGCTTGACCGACCTCGTGGTGGCTCGGTGAGGCCGCTTGCCCAGCTGTCGGTGAGACGAGGGCCGGCCCTCGTCTGGCCAATCGTCGATCATCCTAAGGTCGATGACCAGCCACTTGAAGAGGAAGAATAGGAGAAAGAAAGGAAAAAAAAAAAAAAGAAGAAAAAAGGAAAAAAAGTAATAAAATTATTTTAAAATCAAAAGAAAATAATTTAGAGTATAAATTTTGAAGACGATACCAAACGCAATTGATTATTATAGGAATTGAAATTTTGAACAATTATCAAATGACTTAAAATATTTAGAGAGGATTGTATCCCAACATTTTTTTAAATTTCCTTCAAGAAGATGTGAACAAAACATGAAATAAAAAACTTGGAATTGTCCAGCATCACGGGTTTGCAACCCACTTTAGCAACAGGGCTCCATTGTAAATTGCCTCGTGCCATTTGCATTTTTCCTCCTTTATTTCGTGAAATCGGCGCGGGAGATTTCGTGACTCTCGCTTTCATCGGAACGGGGCTAATTGTGGATGAAAGAAAAGCACCTCCCTCTCCCCTTCTTCCTTTTTTTTTTTTTTTTTTTTTTTTTTGGGTGGTCGAAAAATGATGACATTTTGGTCCGGCTCGAGTTGACAATCCTTTTGTTTTTTTCCCCCTTTCGAAACATCGGAATTCCGAATCTACCAATGGTAGCTTGACAGCTGTCCCCGACTCATCACGTTCCCGTCCTACTAAAACCATTCAGGAAGAAAGCGCCCCACACGCGATAGCAAAAAACGAAATAATAAATTGAGTACAAATATTATCTTTTCACTTAAATCGTTGTTGATCGATTTCTAATTAACTTCTTTTCACGTATGGTGCCTTTGAGCTTCTAAGTTGTACGATTTGTGCAATTAAGCCTTTAGTTGCCAATCATTAACTCTGTCGAATTTCTTTTATGACACGTAGTTATGCTTTTTATTATTAATACAATAAAAAAATTGATTCGAAAGGGTACCAATTTGCATTTTCCCTTGCTTTTCTAGAAGATCGCTCAAAATCGAGATTTATTATCACTCATGTTGTGTTTAACAATCAGCCATTTTGAGCAACTTAATTCAATGATTCATTCGATAAAATTACTGCAAGAAAAGATAGGGCTAAAGGCTACAAAATGGAACCTAGCCTAGACAAAAGTAAGAATAGGGTGCAGTACTCCTTTTCGTAACATGTCAATTATAGATCTATATCAGGTTAAATTAAGGTTGCACAAGCAAAAAACGAATACTATACTAGGGCATCCATAGTAGTTGAGGGGACAAAAGACGTGACTCCTCCTTTATTCTCTATCTCCTAGTTGTCCCACCTACATTTTGGAACCACCGCATCACCAACAAAGATAAATACACCATGTTTGGACCACGCATTGACGCCTTGGCTTGTAGGTCATCACCAAAGCGAGACTAACAAGGAAAGAAGAAAAAAGATATAGAATCCGGTCCTCACGATCCATTTAATTTTTCATATGAGATACGAAAATTTTTCTGAACAATTTATTATACTTATCTCCCTACGAATTGGCCCTCTATGCCGATTTATCTTACGAGCTCGGGATTCACTTGTCCAAACCTAAAGCTCATGGACTTTTTTTTTTCTTCAAGGAAAGGGGGAGAAAAAGGATGGATTTGGTTAATATGGCAACATGGGAGACTCGTCCCATCTTTTTTCCATCCTTCAAGATTCATCATTGCAAAAGACGCCATGTGGGGTTAATTTCCCTCTTTGTCATCACATGGGATGTTATCCCACCCCCACTCTTGAGATCCCTCCATCCCTTTTTTTCACTCCTTCACGAAAAGAGACAATTATGGTTATCGGGTCATGATTGATTTGATTGGCGACGATCCATTGGTCAAGAACGGGTTTTGGAAACGGGACATGGTTAGATGATTTTGAGGTCCAATCGACCCGGAGATATATCATCTTTTTATATAAGTAAGCTAAAAAGTAGGAATTGGAGGTTGTGTGAATGCGATCCACATGAAAGTGGGGTCGAAATTTGGCACCAAAGTCCACCCGCACAAGGCAAGCTTCGCCCCGGTGTTGTTGGGTTCAATGGGCCCGTCGGTCATCAACTTCCCTTAAAGCTTTTTTTCTCCCTCTTTCCTTCCCTTCCCCCACCCCCCACCTCAACGACAACTCAACCCGGATTTCAAAATTAGGGTTTTGTGTCACCGCCCACTTCAGCAGTCGGTGGGTTTTTTTTTCTAATTTTTTAAAAATTTTATGGCTATTTTAGTCGGCACTGTCAATCAATTCTGACCTTGGACGTGAAGGTGCACAAGATTTTCAAATGCGTCCCCATGACCAGCCTCATTTCACTTGCCACGCGTCTCCAGTTATTGATCCATGGCGTGCTTGTGCAAAAAGTTTTTTTTTTTTTTCTCCTTTTGCGAGTGAGGTGTTTTTCCTTGTCTCTTTCCCCCAAAAGGAAGAAGAAAATGAGACGAGGGACAAGAGGATTTAAATTGGGTTTAAGAGAGGCTTCACATTCACCAGCCCACCAACATGTCCATAAGCCCGTCCCACTAAAGATGGGCTTGAATGGATCAAAGAAAGTTCAACTCCAACAGCACGTGCAAGCGAGATTATGCCCCGAGACTCCGAGAGCTTGTTGACCTCGCTGGTCGTTTTCCGATTCTGGCACTCATCATCCTTCGTCGCCGGACGAATGACTCGCGGAGGAGGTCAGCATGTCAGACGAAAGCTATGGAGGTGATGCGACTACGAGGTCGCATGAACGGGAATTGGAGAGACGTGCGTAAGAATGATATCACAGGATGATCCGCTGGAAAATGAGGGGCAAACATGAACAGACTGAATTTGCTTTCATTAGTAGCAAGAACCGATGGAGACAACAGCTTGCTCTGAATTTCTCTTTTGGGGGTGACACATACATTTGCGAGAACCAAATATAGAGAGTTCGAGGGCAACCGTTACTCAGCAAGAAGTTGCTAAACACTTGCTAGCGGATGGACCGACAATCTTTATCATGCATGTCCCCTAACACTCCGCTCACTCGTACGTTAGGCCTCGCGGGAACACATTGACAGACCAGCGAGTAACGGGCCAAATAATCAGGTAAAGCAAGCTTCAGGGTTCGATTGCTTCACATCTGAGCTCCGATGTTAGATCGAGCGAGACTGTATGTGAACTCAGAGATAATAAATTCATCATAATAGCACATTACTGTTCAGGGGTCAATCGTGCCAACAAAGGAGCATGACGACGCAGCGTCGAATGATGTAGAGCCTACCTTTCTGCTCTTTCAGGTGACCCTTCAGCCTTGTGCATGAAAGCCTCCTGTTTCTAGCCTTTGAGTCTCTTGCTTTCGTGCTTGCACTTCTCATGATCATCTTTACTTTTCTGCGATCCGAACGCCTCAGTGACTATGGCTTGGCTTCACTTGCCTTTGGCTTTGTCGAGACAGATAGGGGATTTGTTTTCTTTTAGTAGCGAATTGACTCTGCTCTTGGCGTTCCAAAAGGGAGGGTCGTCTTCTTATCAGGACAGCTTCGGCCCCTCTTGTCTCTCCCTCTCTCTCTCTCTCTCTCTATGGGCATTCTGTGTACGATACAGACATTTATGGGAAGCAACAAACCACCAAGATATTGGTCGGCCACGATTCCACGAGTAACACAAGAGAATTGTATATTTGGGTCATGCCGTGTTCTTGTGAGATTAGAATGCATGTAAGAGAAATAACTGCTATTGTCCTGGTGGATGTGCTCCTTGCTTCATGTCATTGTTCTCTGCACATGGAAAGTATTATAATGGAGGGATCATCGGCATGCTAATTTGCACCTTCTTCTATAGATCAACCTAAGCGTTAGATGTATCCATAGATGTAGCCATTGGTGTAACTTATTGATTTTAAGTTATACATGTCAACTTCAAGAGGATTTATAACTTTTTTTGTTAGGCAATTTTGTACATCAAACTATGACAAACACTGAAAAATGTCTTCTTCTTCTTTTTTTTTCGGAAGTTTATGAATACCTCTTGGAGTCCTTGTTTTAAGGACATGCAAATATGGTTCATCTCCGATCCTCATTTTATTTTGCCAACTAGGTATTATAGATGGTACGCATTGCCCGTCAAGCTATTCATTCGAGGAAAATAACATATATATTAAGAAAATCATATAAGATACTATATACTAAATGTTGTTGTGATCGAAAAAATGAAGCCATCTATTCTGTTTCGGAACCAAATGAATTGAAGAGCTTCACTATAAACACATTAGTAACCTATTAAGAGTAACATAGTATGTAATCTTACGGTTGATTGACGGATGATATCTCTGTTAGAGCAATTCACCATAATCAATTCCCACCAACTCACGTCCTTTATTGGGAGACAAAAGCGAGACACTCAAAAAGATTTTGTTATGTTTGTATGTTTTCAATGCTGGGAGGTGGCACCGCTTTACACGAGGAAAACCCTAGTTTTTTTATTTATTTTTTAATTTTATCTCCACCATACATACACGTGTTCTTCAATTTCACCACAAAAAAATAGATCACAACACAGAATCATTAGTCTAAGCGAGTGAGGTAATCTTGTGCCACTAGCACTAAAGTTTTACTATTTCTGAATGGTCGTCACTTCTTCTCATCGCCGTGCTTAAAATCTTGTGCTTATGCCACGATTTTGGGGTTCCTTCCTTAATCTCCTCCCTTTGCTTCGCAATATTTAACGAATTAAATCGAAGTAGTGATTACAAAAGGCTTAAAGAGCTCGTGGACGTGGACAAATTCCTGGTTGATCAACGTAAGTGCTGTGAAAAACAACGCGGAAGCCAACGGATCTTGCAATTTATGATTAATGCAAGGAGGAGAAAATTATTAAAGAAAATTATTAAAGTAAAAAAATTTATGATTAATATCTACTCTACAGAGAGAGCCAGAAATCATACTATGAATCTAGAATATGGCAAATAAAATTTTTACATAATCGCTCATGTACTCAAGTGTTTCCCAAATTTAAATTATATTCAAAGCAAACCCAGAACTATTATCTTCCGATTTTTTACCAAGAACTCACTTAGAAACTCACGAAGAAGAAATCCAATACAATTCTTTTTTGCTTTGTTGTATGCGATATCAAAGTAAAATTTTACATTATATATATAACTATTCAAATTAGGGAATCTATTCAAATTAAAAAATATACTCAAACTCAATATATATTCTTAACAGTAAGACATATGAAATGGATCATGGATTGCTTTTAATGAAATGTAGGAGAGCTTTATTCTCGAAAGATTGCAAAAGAATACGCCACAACGTGAAAACTTGAATTGATCAATTTGTTTTGCTTAAGAAGCCAAGCATGATCTTGCAACATGTCCTTGTTGCTGTTGGCTAAATCACATGATTGGAACAGCCTCCGAGCCCCCCACCCCTTCTTTATTCTTTCTCAATAGCGAGGAACTCGACTTTCCAAAAAGGGACTTTTAGCAAAGATGAGAACTGCTGAGACAGCCAAATACGGCGTGCACGCATCCGTATATAGTTCATAATTCCATGAACCAGCTCAAAAATATTTATCTTTTTTCCCGAAGAAAGATAGAGAAAAAGGACTAAGGAATTAGAATAAGAAATGAGAAACATCTGGGGTTGGAACTTGAGTACATGCATGACATTCCATATGTAATATTACTAAAAAAATTAACAGATAAATTGAGATGCTTATGATATTGCGCTTGCGTGTCATCTTAAAAAAGGTGATAGCATGACATCTCACAAATTATACATCATATTATTGTCTGAGTAAATGGCACAAATAATCCTTGAATTTTGGCCAAATGTATAATGTGATCAATGAATTTTAACTTAATGTGCAATGTCATTCTTGAATTTTTAATTTGTTCATTATGGTTCTTCGACTTTTAATACATATTCAATTTAGTCTTAAAATTGTACAAAAACGTTAAATGCTATCCTTCCAATTATTCAAGCTCAGGAACAACTTTTCAAAAATTTTAGTACAGTGCAAGAACAAAATTGAATATGTATTAAAAGTCACGAGACAATATTAGACAAATTAAAAACTCAGAAATGACGTTGCATAGTGGGTTAAAATTTATGGATTATTGAGTTAAGATTCATGGATCATTTGTATCATAATCTCTTCTTATTTGGTACATGGATTATTTTAGTCGATTTACAAAAAAGTTAGTCATGCAACATGGGCTTGACACACATCCCAACATGGGCTTGACACACATCCGAAATGCAATATGAATTTAATGTTGATTCTTCTATACTGTGGATAAAACCATAAAATAGGATTATTTAAATCCTCAGATCAGCTATCTGAATTTATTATTACGCAGCATTACATTATGTTTCAACAAGATTATTATGAACTATGAAGGCTCGGCTAATCCGAATGGGCCTTCCGGTAATTATAAACACATATTGGCACACTACAATACCATAAATGGAACCCATTTCTATTTGTTGCATTATAGGGTTCTTCTTATCTCAAATGCATCTTTTAGCACTAAGGAAGCAAGCATATCTTGTTGAAATCACCGGACATGGTCGTTTATCTATTACATGGGAGGCAATAACCTAAATTTTCGTTTAGGACTTTTACTAAATTTTCATCAGCTGAACCCACCATTTTTCTCATTACTACTTTTAATTATTTATTTGCCACATCTGTTATGGAGATGCCCATCTTACATAAATGGAGTCTGTAAAATTTATATTTAGGAGATTAACAAAGTGGCAATATGCATCCGCACACCTCCACACAAATACATCTGAATGATATAAAATTCTTGTTAAATATGAAATATTCCTGGATAAAGAATATACAAATATAAGTTATTTAGTTATATAATTTATTTATGGATTTTTTTCTTCTTTCGAACTAATTTCTCTAATAATATTTGATTAAAATAATGCAACCCGAGAAATTATTTAATTAAAACAAATCGTATCTGAAGGCACAAATGGGACACATGATAATGCAAATACTTATTAAATGGAAAGCCAGTGAATCAGTGATAACAAGCTGGAGTTAGGCTACAATGGGACTAGGCCTGCAATGGGATTGAAGAATTCCTAGGTAAGCAATGATCAATCAACAAATTGATTGACCTTATGAAAGTGACCGAATGAGATCGACCTTACTTCCTCTCATTCTCTCACCAAACCTTCTTAAATTCAGCTCCATAATTCAGGTTCATGTTAATCACTCAATTGTCTTACGATGTTGATGAAGTGATCATGTTATTTTGGCTGAACCACCACATAAACGCTCCGTTCAAACCCAATTTCCATCTGGTGGGGCTCGAATTTGTGATTGGAACACCGAAAAAGAGGAGGCCGTTCAAATGGTGCCACTTTCAATTCTAAGGTGTCATAGTCGACGGCACGATAGTTTCCCATTGAAAAAGAATGATTGAGGTTTGCTGGTCATGACCTCGCTTTTCATTAATGATTGAGGTTTACTGGTCATGACCTCGCTTTTCATTCTCGCCACATGAGACATGAGGCAGCATTCTATGTTCATTTGCAAATCTCATCACATTCACATTATCTTTCCCTATGATTAGGCATAACAAATGCGTCCTCCATTCATTTCTTAGCCCATATTTAATGAGGTAGATTGCTATGCGATATTAGTTATATTCGATAAATGAATCATAATGGATTTAGACTCAATTCTATAGGTCATAAATGAGTTTAATATGGATATTAAACGGGTTCATAATTTATTTAAATTTAGCCCATTTCTATGAATCTCTCTTCACTTTCACTCGATCTCGTGTTCACTGACTCCGTGTTTACCTCAATTTGGGTATTTGTTTTTCTAAATTGGGTTAAATATAAAAGTATTATAGCATTATAAGGTTAAGCATGGATTGCGTAAATGTCAAATCGGATATGGGTCACTCAATTTGTATTACACAATGAATCAAAATTTAACTCGCTCCGTGCTCTCACCTCAGTCTCAATATCAGTTTTCCTAAATTTGATTAAATATAAAAGTGTTATAACAATATAAATCGGATTGGATATACGTCAAATTGGATATGAGTTACTATACTTGATGAAATTAGTCACATGGTTTCAGTGGACAACACATTATCGACACGCTTGTCTCCTGACCGCAAAACTGATTAACATTATGAATTGCACGAGCATTGGAAGAACTGAATCATTCGCACAAATTGAAGGATATTCCATTTTAGCAGCACAGAATAGTTATACATATCTCAGCTCATTTCACCGCTTTATGCTCCTCCACTCTGGCCTCATCACCAAAAAGAGCCCCCCACATAAAAGCAACATCCCAAGTTGTCAACACCAACTAAAGAAGCAGCACCCCACCAATGGGGTATAAAAAGGTTACACGTTATTACTAAAACGAAAGATTCTAGACTTCGATTTTACGATCATGCTCCCCCAATCAGTCGGTGAAATTAGCAATCGTGGCGTTCGGCTCGCAGGCCCTGGCGGCGGGGCTGGGCTCGACGCTCGGGTTTGGCGGGACTGGCTTCCCTAGGAGCTCGGCGGGCAAGTCCTTGATGCCCTTGAGGTAGAAGGTGTAGAAGAGCTTGAAAGGGAAGATGAGCTGCTGCAGCTTGACCTGCCCGGTCGCGCCCTCGAAGATGCCGGACCCGCCGGTCACGGCCAGGTACGTGTCCTCGTAGGTCAGGTAAGGGCCTTGGACCGCGATGTGGCCGTAGTCGCCGAAGTAGAAGCTGAAGATGGCCTCGTAGCGGTCGCCTTTCTTCTCCGGCTTGTTCTGGATCAGGATGCATATGCCGGCAGTGATGCCCACTCTCTTCTGCAGGTCCCCAGTGTACAACTGCATTGTGAATTCAAAGAAGAAGATATATGAATTAAGTGTTGTTGTGGTGAGGCATAGAATTGTTCCACTCTACACATTGCCGACTGAAAAAGTTCTAATTTTTATCTTACTAGAGCTACAGTATTGCAATCCTGTGCATTATTCATCAAACACAGACGCCGTCTTTCTTCCCAACAAATGAATTGTGATCATACATATTAATGGTGAAGAGAAGAACCCGATCACCAAATCAACCTGCTCTGCTATTTCCCAGTAAGAGAAATTGTTGGCCAGTAAGATCCCGACCGAATCAAGCGCAAAAGCAGTCTATGCCCAGTAAAAAGAAGTCAATAAAGGCCAAGAAATGACAATCAGGGTCAATTGAACCCCCAACGAAAAAGGGTTGTAAATGTCCTGTTGAGTGAGCAACAAGTCCAGGAAAACTTAAAGACTTGTCAGACGATGCAGGGATGAAGCAAAGCGAAGGGCAAGGAACTGACTTTGTTACTGAAAGGGACGAGATCGCCAAGGGAATTGACGGGCTTCTGGCTCAATTTGAGGATAGCTGGGCTTCCTCGATCTCTCTCGTTGATCTCGTACACACATAGTTCTTGAACTTTCCCTACACAAAAAAAGGAAGTTCTTCATCAGTAATCTCGAGAAAGTTAAGGTTAAAGGGTCTAATCGATCGCACTGAGAGGGCAAAAAAATGGCATCGGGACACGGATCTTGAGAAGAGATCGACTTGATCCAGCAAAATAAGTTCAGACAGACCCTTCTTGGCTCTTGGAGGTTATGCCACAAAGAAAAGTAAGGTGGGGAAGCAACTTTACCAGGGGTAGAGTCACCACCAGCAGGCGCAGCCTGGCTCTTGCAAGAGAAGGATCTTCTGGGCAAGGCAGAGCAGAGGCTCCGGCTCGAGCTAGAGGGAGATGCCGCGGCGATCTTGGGCAGGAAAGGGGTGGAGAGGTTGAAGGGCAAGAGGGTCTTGGGAGGCGAGCCGCTCGCAGATCCGGAGCTCCTGGCGAGCTTCGCGGAGGAGGAAGAGATGGTCCTGAGAGCAGAGCCCGAACAAGCCATCGTTGCTGGACGCAGATGGGTTGAAACTTAGTAGAAGATGGGTTGAGGAGTGGCCTTTCGTTTTAGGGGTCAGACGAGCAGGGGAAGGAAGAGAAAGTGGTGTGTTATTATATAGATGAAACGGAAGGGATGGGGGGTACAGAGCAGGTGCGCTTAAAAGCCAAGGAAAGGTTGAATTTTTGAGCATGTGAATGTAGTGGGAAGAATTCATCACGTTAGTGGACGGCGGTGGTGGGAATAGGGAAGAGGAGGAGGAGCAGGAGGAAAGAGTGGACTGTTGAATGATGACCGGTTTGATTCCTTGGACCAGTCAATGGCTGTCTGGATGGCAATGTTAAACCATGATTAGGCCTCGGGGAAAAGTTTTTAATTACCAATAAGACGAATGCTTTTTGATTGATCGGATCACGAGGCATTTATATGATTTGACAGATCGTATGGACATAAAACACATAATAATTGCTTCTTTAGTATGTCTCGTGTTACTGCTTGATACACACCTCAGTCCAAATTATAAAGTATTCCTACTTCAATATGTTATTCTCAAGTTATTACCTGCTCAAGAAGCAAAGTTGACAATGCATTTGCAGATCTCATTGTATAGAAGAATCTAAACACGTAAGATACAGATACTTCGATCAATCTGGCCATATTAGAACCACATTAAGAAGTAAAAGTCATGCAATGATGTCCGAAAGAAATACACTTTTTAGAAGGTCCAACCCATGTCAATTTTTGGATTGATTGGTCAATAGCAAGGCCAAATTTGGGGCAGGGAGTTTTTTTTTTTTTTTTTTTTTTGGGGTGTCTCATGGCAGCAGCCCCCTGACTTTCCCAACATCTGCCCCCGCCTTGATTATTGAAAAAGGTTTAAAAATTCTGCAAAATTTCCCACTCCCTTTGAAAAGATAAAGATTTTATAAAGTCTCGAGGCTAAGAATATGTAATTAAAAATCCTAACAAAAAAAAATTCCAATTCAGACCTTTTCTTGAATTTTGTTAAAAGAAGAAATTAAGGGACTGCTCATTTGCACTCGTAAGTTACTTCCATCTCGATAATCTTATTTAGAATTTCAAATACAAGTGATCATTTCTGCATCAAAAGTCATAAAAAAAGAACGTGAGCTATTTGAATTTTTTTTAACGACTGAAGACTTCGATTGGCCCAAGAATCTTGCGGTCCCATGCCCCGACAAACACACAGCCAACCCAGGGTCCACTACAAATACACATGCACCAACCAAACCCCAGATCAATTGCTTCCCCGACTCTTCCTCTTGGTGGAAAAACACATCGTGCTCCATATTTTTTAAAAGTACCCGTACCGTCACGTTCTACACATTGCCGCCACTTTTCTTATTTTTCTTGGATAGGAAAATAATGATGCAGTGCCACCTTTCTTTGTCCCTAAAACACTTCGAAATTTCTTTTTTCTTTCCCAAATGTATAACATTGACATGCAATACTTTTCTTCATTTTTCTCGAAACTTTGAGGTAATTCATCATCGTTTTTTAATTTGTAGAGATATGATCATGCGTAGAATTGATGATCACCCCAATTAAAGGGTAAAAAAACAAGAGAAATTGAGGCTGTTAAATAAAACTTTATAAGAAAAATATTTTCATTTTTAATGTGCTGATTATACATAATACAAGAAGGATGGTGCATTGAAAATGACTAAACATTTTCACTAAACAACAAAAGCCAATTTATGTTTTAGGAAAAATTATACTTTTAGTCTCTCTTGCGCATTTCTAATCGGCAAATCTGGGTGTCTAAAATCACATATAATTCTTCTTTATAATGTTATAAAATTTGGAGGAAATTTCAAATTTCGATGGGAGTGCGACCCGTGGATAAATATTCCATATAACTCTGCAAGGAAAATTAAAAAAAATTGCCGAAAAATAAAAATAAATATGCCCTAAAAGAAATGGCAAAGCTTAAAAGGCGTTTGATGGTTACACTTGCATTGCTTCCGTCATGATGCCGTCATCGTCATTATGAAAATCTTTTAATGTGGGAGAAACTTGGAATTGCATACTCAATGTGCCCATCATTGGCCAATTGATACACAGACACAAGCATGCATCTTCGAAGAACAGTTTCTTGATACATCCTTTGAACATATAGCAATTAAACCCCAAAGATTTGTGAAATTATAGGTTTGTGCATTGCGCTTATTCCAAATACATCGATAACATCGATTTGTAACTATCTTTTTCTTACCCTTGTTCAAAGTCGTTGCGATGGTCAACCACTGTGACGACAAACGAGAGCACCATTGTGGTGGTCACCATGGTGGTTGCCTCTCAACGGTCGAGATCCAGGCAACTCAATAAGGCTTTCATGACTTTCCGTCGTGGTGGTTACGCGTGATTTCTCTCTTCGCCTCTTTTACTTTCACGGACCATTTTCATTTTCGTCACGTATTCGATCACTGTAATGAGTAAATAATACCCCTATCACGGTGGTTGTCACTTGCAGTTTTGCTCTTCATTTTATCCTATCTTATCTTGTAAAAGGCCTTAATCGTTGTCCCGCTGGTTAAACGCAGCCTAAGTACCCTTGCAAATGCACCTAAAAAAACTTCTCCAACATTATTGCCAGGCTTGATTTCAGACTAAAGGTCACCAGCCAACAAAATAAAGACCCTGAAAGTCTAGAGAATCAAAAGATTGGGCCTAGCCTGGTCAGGCCTGGCCCATGAAAGAGTCCCATCGTCAAAGCCCATGCGTGTACGCACAAGTTCTTCCAAAACGGGTCAAGTTCGGGCTCTAGCCTGCCCAAGCGATAGGCGTGTCGGGCGAGCCCGATTTTGAGATCACGGGCGCGGCTGGTTGGGAACTTGGAAGCTTCCGTTTGAAATGACCATTCAATTCATCACACTTAGCTCTTCCTGCCCTACAATTCACACGATAATATGGTTTTTTCCTGAGTAACGTGACCAACGCACGATGAGTGCTATTACATCGTGAAAATGGAACGATCAAAAGGCATCTTCGATATGCGTATAATTTCTAAATGAAATTTGGAAGTCCCAGATTATCATTCATTGCAACTTCGTGTTGATTACGAATTTTATGAAGAAATTAGTGAAGACCGTGCACGCACCAAGCACACGTGTCCCGAGGACAAATGTCAAGATATTGAAAATCATGATGTATAGTAAAATGATAAGTCTCATCGAATATTTAAAGCGCGCATGGTAACGTTTTTATTTCAAAGTATAATTTTTTTTTAGAAATAGTTATTTTCTATTTCTACTTATCGGAACAATTTATAAATAAAATAACGCGTTTAATAACTATACAAAATTTATATTCTCGAAATAGAAAAAGAAAAAAATACGTTTGGTACGATTTATAAATTTTTGTATTTATTCGTTTTTTCTTTTTGCTCATGGACTACTGCCGCATGAACCGATCGTCGCGACGACCGCCGCCGCATGCCGCCGATGGTCGGTGGTTGGGTGGCGGCAATGACGGTTGGGTGGTGGCAACGACGATCGGTGGTGGTGATTGTCGGCCGATGGGCTGTGGGTGGTGGTTGGGTGGTGGCGGCTAGCGGTCGATCGGTGGTGGTGGCGAGAGGCGGAGGTGGCCGGCGGTTGGCATGCGGCTAGCAGCGGCCACGACAAGGAAGAAGAACAAAAGAAAAATAGAAAATAAAAAATAGCTTATTTCTAGAAATTGTTACCGGGAGCAAGAAGTTACTTTTTTTTTTTCTTATTTCTATTTCAAATCTATTCATCGGCTACCTTTTTATACCGATGAATAGAAAAATAAATTGGCGTTACCAAATTGATTTTTGTTTTTTTTTTTTTGGTTAGGAGAACAAAATAATAAAATTTGGGAAAAATGAAACTTTACGCAAACCCTTAATATCCATCACGGATATAAAAATTAGAAACTTACATTTGCATTGTATTAATTTATAGGTGTCATTAATAAACTGAAAATTGAAATTCTTTCCAAATAGATTTCATAAGAACATCTGTTGTCACATTAAAATATACATTTTGTAAATTTCACCAAGCAAATTTCCAGAGAAACATGATTACCTCGAAAAATTCATGCATGTGTAAAACGAAATTATACATGGGACCCAAGCCCATCCAAAGATCAAGTAGGCAATAGGCATGATATCGTAAGGAATCTCCATGAAATTATTGAACAAATTTAAATGGGGACAGGAAAATAAAAAATCTTTAGAAATTAAATGAAGTGAAGACGGGGCCCACCGCAGCATCACAGCCACAGCATATCGGGATGAGCCCCTCCGAGATCAGATCATTGCACCCACATCAGACAAATCCGACGGCCCGGATGAGGATACCGAGTGGGACCCTCCATTGATTCTTCCTTCCATATTGCGAGCGTGGACCAGTTTCTCTCTCTATATCTTATCGGCTCCGGGTGTACATATTTAATTTCGAAATGTCAGAAAACGACGACAGTCGCATCATTTCGCCTACGCATGAACACCACCGAGACGACGACGTCGTTGTATGAAATCCCCCACCCTGCAATGCCATGCCATCCACCACTTACTTTTCCTCTTGCTCCAGCCCGTACTGAAAACAACCCTTCTTCTGCATGCGTCTTTTCTCTCATCTGGCCCTTCTTCGGCGAGTTCCTTTGCCCCTTGGCAAAAGGGGGATGACTCTTGTGGCGGTCCTTCACATGAACTCGTTCCAGCAATGAAGACATTGATCTTTTTATTTCTACAGGTCTCTTTATCGGCACACTTTGTGTAGTGAAATCCCGCCAGCGTTAACGTATATAATTGGAATAAGATAGCCGTTGTTGTGAATAAGAAAAACAAATAATGATGTCTTTCATAATTTGGAATATCAAAATTAACAAGTAAAAACTCAAAAGGCTTTTAATAAGATGAAGGTGAGGAGAGAGGTTGACGGCAATTAAGATGACGGCACATATCATATCTTGCAAAGAGATGGAGAGAGGTTGCTCAAGAGGATCGCGACGTATTTGTGTTGTCATTGGAATTTTAAAGTAGTTACGACACTTAAATGTCACAATCTAATGATAAATAGATCACACTACTCTCTATTTATAGTGAAGTTCTTACAATGTGGCACAAGGATGGTGGCTTATCGCTATCTGCAATTCATGGTCGTCGTTGTCAACATATGTCTTTCTCATCTCTACTTGTTCGGAAAATTTAGGCAGAATGCATTATTTGTTACTTAAAGTCCAACGTATTGGATGTATGTGAAGCTCAACTCCATCATTACAATTTCTCGAAGGACACGTGACAGATCAAACCTTACAAGTACTATGATTCCTTCTCTTCTCCATCATAATTTAAACGATGTAGACTAATATATTTTAACCAATTTAAATGATATGAGACGACCCTTTTTCAAACTTTTGCCCAACAAAGTAAATAAAGAGAGAATCCACCAGGAATTTGTCCATATCCTTCCCTTCACCAAAAGGTGCTACTCAAAAACTGCTCCACAATTTCATTCAGCAAAAGGTGGCGCCCACTGAAAAATAAACTGCAATTCATTTGAACCTTTCAACCCCTCCGAATCTGAACTAAAACAAAGCAGAAACCCAGAACTTGGAAAGTTGAGAAATTTTGTGTGTGTGTGAGAGAGAGAGAGAGAGACCTGACCATGGAAAACCAATCTCCAAACTATATTGCCAGGTCAAGAGACCATCATCAAGAACCATCAGACTTCAACCTGAATGATTGGGATCTGAAAGCCACCAGGATCAGCAGACACAACACCAGCTCAAGAAGGTTCTCCGCTTCCAACATCAGGAGCTTCAGAGAGGACAACCGCTCCTTCCGTTCCAACTTCACCATCTCCAGCACTGCCTCTTCCCCTGGCTACCCTTTTAAAGGTATCCAATTCTACCACTCTTTCTGTCTCCCCTAGAATCTATTTTTACTAAAGCTCAACTCGATTCGGACGGTCCACATTCTAGTCAAGTGCGCGCATCGCATGCATTAAGTACCGTAAGTCGCACACATGATCCTACACGAAACGATGTAGCTAGATACCGGGTGATGTGCTATCTCAAGTCTCTTGACGAGATCTTATCTGGACGTCACCGTGCTTTTTCGCATACCAACGGCTTCAAAAGCTCATGGCTTTTTAGTTTGTCATCCAGTTTTCCTGAGATTTTTTCTCTTTTGAACTTCATCATGCGCAGATGAGATTGATCCTTCAACATACTCCTTCAGTACTGCTCTCAAAGGTAACAAAACACATTTACAGTCTTCTTAGTTGTCATCTCGCTAGCCTAGCTAGCTTCTAACGAAGCTAATTTTGTCCGTACTTCTGTCGTACGAACAGAAAGTTCACAAATTGTACGCTCTCTGAAATGCAGCATTACAGGCAAGGTCAGGATATGCGTGGGAGTGCTTATCGCCAGAAGGGTTCTCTCTGAATTCGAAGTGGAGCGATGCAGAGAAGTACATAAGCAACCCACTCTCTGGGCAAGTGCCCATGGAGTGCTTGTCTGCAAAAACTCTCAGTGCAAGATCTTTCCGTAACATGACGACCAATCGGGTCACCATGTCCGCACCTCTCGTCTTTTCTGCTTCTTCCCATCTTTCGTATTACTCTGGGCAAACCAATAGTAAGCTCGCCTCTTCCGATCCACAAGAAAATGTGCTCCAAATCCCAATTCAAGGTTCATTCCAACTATCCCTTTTGTGTTTTTAATCAGTCTCCATTTTCACCGAAGTTTGGTTGCTTCTTGATCAAGAGGTAATCACAGGTCGGTAATCGCTCCTCTGCTCTTTTGTTTATTGGACTTTTCAGAAAAGAAAGTGGTGGGAGCGACTAGAGATGTCGGAGTTCAGAGCACGCTGACCGATCTGAAGTCGAGCAGCCCGAGCCCCACTTCAACCCCGTCAATCGGAGAGAGGATGACGAAACGGTGCGGTGAGGAAAGCGGGGAGTCGCCCCATTCGAATTCGAAGACGAAGTCCGAAGAAGAGGTAAGCATGTTTTGGGTTAAAAATATTTTAAGTCACTTGACTGCCACGATTAGCATGTCTTATAGCTTATGAACATATATGGTCTCTCTCAACTTATTAATCTAAACTTTGAGCTAAACATTTTCACACATTATCAAAGCCCTGTCTCCGCATCCTTCATCACCTAGGTTCACATATAGGTGGCTCCTCGTTCTTCAATTTGTGCCTTCTTCAATAGGGCCGCGGTCTCATTTGCGCATGAGTGTTAAAATGTTAATGTCACATGTTTGACTATTAGGTTGGAATATATGTTATATTTATATAGTCTTCCTCTACCTATCGTAGCCATATTCTAACATTTTCGTATTCTTTTAGGAATTAATCTAATATCAAATGTGCTAGAGCAATAAATATAATTAGGTTTTGGAAGGTGATATAATCAAATCTCAAGTACTAGTGCAATCTATCAACCTCGATAATAACTGATTAACAGTCATATGATGTAAGCATTCTCTTCAAACTCTGCATCCCATCTCCTCATCTTTGGAAATTTATGATAAATTGTCCTTTTGCTTTCAAATTTCAAGCACCATGCATCCTCAAAAACAACAACCACAGCCGAGCATCCCATGAGATGTTCCCGCCCAACATCGAGAGAGATGAAGTCAAGTTGGTCCCTCCTGCTCTGAGCACAAAACGTGGCCCCACGATTTCTCATCCCCATCTCAAAACCGCTTGTCCTCCTCACGAACCTGCTTTTTCCTTTTTTGTTCTCTTCCCCTTTGCTCGTCACAAAGTTAACTTTCTCCGCCAATAAAGCGAAAATTGCTTTTAACCCTTTGTAGATCTAGGCTCCCATGTTTTGCATTTTGAATTTGCGCGTACAATAACACTTTCCGGGCTTGATTTGATCCTGTGGTTTGGTTCTCTCCTGTGGAACTACATCGAGATGCTTTAATAATGATGAATCTCCAAAAAATGATTCTTTTCTCGAAGGTCTTCTTTGTTGGCTTGTGTCGATTATTATAATTATTATAATTTTTTTTTTTTTTTGTGGGGTTTCTTATCAACTCTCACAATGAAATAGCAACATCAACTGCTTTGGTGGGCACATGCTTTTTAGGGTCGCAACGTTCATCTTCTTCCTCGGCAGGACCCCGCGCCGAATGAGTAATTCGTCCTGCGATCCCCCACTTTTGTCTCATCAGCGCGCTGCACTGTTTCTCTGCTACGTGAAACCAGACCCTTTGACAAGATGGATGCGGAGATATTTTAGGTTACTGTAAAGTTCACATGTATAGTACACACACATGAAATATAGTGGAAAATCGAAGCATTCGAGCATGTCGTGTGGTGTCGGTATCCAGGATCATGGCATTATGCAGAATCTGACTGTTTCGACGATGAAAACACTTGAAATATACGTTTGATCATGTGGACTATAATTACAAAAAGCGCAGAAGAAAAATGCACACCATCTACTTAATCATAAACTATGGCAATGGACAATGTCTAACTCCGTTATGGTGCATCTTGTTCTCTTGTCACATTTCTATGAAACTAAGTTCTCTATCTAACGTGCTTGAATTGTTGTATTGCCCCTAGTTAAGAGTCATAATCAAGTTGATCTAAGTTAGTTTTCTCGATCGAATTCAGGCTAACCTGAATCCCGGTTTCTATCTGCATAAAGGGCTTTAGTAGATTGAATATTTCGTTACTGTCATCAACGTTGCATCATGCGTTGTAGAAACTCCACAGAAATGTTTCTATTGAAATAGGGTCATCATCTACTAAAATTGTAAGCGTTTGAAGATCCTCCGAAGTGCATGGCGAATGAGTGGGGCATTGCCAAATCTTTAAGATCTTTTGAGGACTAGCATTCACTCCTTGGCTTAAACAAGATCTGTTATTCAAATCCAATTCGAGCATTTCCAAGTTCAAACTTTTCTTCAAATCATAAACGTGCTAACAAATATATATACAGGTTGCGCAGGTTGGAGTGAAAGAAGAAACAGTAGATGAAGAGGAAGGCTCATCAATGAGGGTCAGTGAAGAGAGAGACAAGGAAGATGAGCCAAGAACTTGCAGAAGCAGGCAAGTCGGGTGCCTTTCATGGATGAGCAAGAGGAAGCAGAGGGAGAGCCACAAGCGCCCCGCCCGGAAGATCAAAGTATTTCTGTCACATATCAGAGCGTGCTAATGATGGTTGGGGGATCGATCACTTTTTCAGTAGCATGTCAATGTAATCGTGGAGGACGATGGAGCGTGAATGAGGGACGGATGATGACGACCGAGGCAATTTGGTTTTCGTTTTGTTCTTTTGTTGGGGAGTCAGAGTTTGTGAATTGTTCTTGTCATTGAAGGGATGGCATGGCAGCTTTTATCCGGATATCACATGCTTCGTTTTTGGTTCTCTCTTTTATCCTGGCTCGAAATGTGTTGCAATAGGGTCCAGCTTTGTGGACCGCAAGAAGGACGCAAATGGTAGGAGTGGAAGAAGGCAAATAATTTTGGACAACTATAGGTCTGTGTCCATAAAATATCTTGCTTTCGGGAGCTGTCTTAGCTTTATATATGATCATCATTACGGGATCTCTTTTTCCATTCTTAGACAGTCTTTGTCAGGATTTCGACTTCAAATCGATGAAAACTCTTATCAGTATGGATTATTCTATTGTTCCTTTAAAAAAAGAAATTTATATGCCGTAGGTTTTTGAAAGAGTCGGTGAGTATAAAAACTTTGGTAAAAAAAAAAAGAGTTACCAACTTTTAGTAATTCATTGATTACTTACCGACAACTTTCATGAAATAACTAACTCTTTTTGAATATTTACAAATGATTTAATTTTTACTTTTTCACCAATTTTTATTTGTCCTTGTTACCAATTTCTTTAAACTTATCAATTCTTATATGAACTCAATTTTTATTTGAGTGACTCATCGACTTTTTTTTTACTGATTGTGGGGTGCTAACTCTCATTTCATTTTTTTTGTTGTCGTAAATTTATCAAGTTTTGTTATTGTTCACAAGCTTTTATTTGCCTTTCTTACAAATGCACTACATTTATTAACTCTTATATAAATTTATCGCTTAGGACAACTGGTTGACTAGAATTGGAACAAATACAAATTGTTTATGACTCGATTGGCAAAAAAGAAGAAGAAGAAAAGTTTATGACTATATTTAGAGGTGATCTATTCTTGATCTAGTCCGATCCCACCTACTAACCGAGAATTGGACCGGAGGAATTGGTTCCTAATTTCTAGAACCATGGACCTAACCAAACTAGATTGATTGATTTGGTCCATTCTTGGGTGGTCCAATGGAACTCGCCAATTATTGAATTGCAGCATTCAATAGGAAGAGTGACATTTCATTTTCTCATAGTAGAAAAAGAATTCCTCATTCACTTCCAAGCTAACCGAAAAAAGTTTTACTCCTAATTCCTATTAAGCTTCATCTCAATCGTATTTTATATACATATTGTAACTATCAGCCACTCCAACGACTTGTTACCTAATTTTCTTATAAGCTTCATTTGAATTATAGCATTCCATTTCAACCATTCTTCATTTACAAAACCTTTAAACATAAACTATTGTAATAGAACTTAAAAAATCAACACCATTATGGACATAATTAGGCGTGTGCAAAAGAATCGGAACCGCTTGGAACCGAATCAAATTGGCCTAGAACTAGTAGTTCCCGTGGCGATCGGTCTAGTTCTCGATTCCAATTTAGTTAAATCGGTGAGTATTGGTCCGATTCTTGATTTTGGACGTGGAACCACCTACTCATCCACTCAAACCGGACCGATATATATTAATAAAAAAATAATCTCAATTACTTAATTATTTTATAATTTTTCGATCAAATATTTGTAATTATTGGATATTATTAACTAATTTTGTCTTTGAGGTGTGTAATAGGATTAATGTGACGCCCTAGAACATCACACATGACACGTCTACTTTCTAATTTTTTTTATAGCAAGCGGAAGCACCACAGATACATCACCATCACACAATTACACATAATATTTCATTATGTTAACTTTATATTTATAACTCATAATAGTATTCCAAACAACACATAAAATACCAAAAGACCTAGGAAGGGTTAGGATCACTAACTTCAACACTATCCTTCTATACCCAAAAGCTTGCCTATACAACACCAAAGCTAAAATCTAAGGATCAATGACCTCCCCCATTGAAAATGTAGCTAGGAGGACCATCAAAGCCTTTAAGCAATCCCAACCGGTCACTATAAAAGATCGCATACCAAGCTATATACCAGTGTGGAACCCACTCAGCAAGTCCCATGTCATCCCGAACCGTGGTTGTATGCTTAATATACATAAGAACCGTCTAAGGTAATATAACTTCTTCATAATTGTAATCAATGTGAGTTGTTGCTTCAAAAAGTGGCAATGGCGAAAGAGCAATCCTACAAGTCTAAAAAACAAATGAATTAGTCGAGACCCGGTAAATGAAATTTCTAAGTCTAAGATAGGAGATCTACTTATCACTTAACCTAGTATCATAACAATCGTGAATTCAAGCCAGTACAAAACAACTATGCATGACGAATGCAAGGATAAAAGTACTATCTTTCCTATCGTGACATATTTATGAGACAACTATAACATTGCATAAGATTGATTACTCAAGTGCAAGCAAATTTCATATTATATATCACAAGTACCACAACATCTCATCAATTTACACATATAAAGTCATATTCGACATTGACTAGGACTATCTCGATTCAAGAGGCATCTCGATTAACGAAGCATCGTCACTGTCAACTTGTGGGGGACGGAATTATACATACCTATTTGCCATACCTCAACCTATCAATCACAGGTGTTCAATGGATAAATACACCACTATACATCTATATGATGATGGTTGTGGTAAAGGTTTTAATCACATAATATCAAAGAAATATATAATTAATCACAACACAATAAATGCCACATACTTTTTGGTATCTACAATTATAAGTGACAACACATTACTCTCTTAGCATTCTCATATAACCATGAGAATCAATTAATTACACACTTTAACAAATAAATATTCTTTCTTTTTCATGCCATAATCATTCAATAGAGAACTTTTATTGGTTTATTAATTCTTGATATCCATTTAGTAATAGACACTTCTACTCCAAAATTAACGTAACACATAAATTTACATTTTTATAATAAAAGCACTGTTGGTAACGCTCACTTTTTCCACAATAAGGAGTATTTTCTATAATTTCAAATTCTTAAAACCTAGACTATTGCCTTAGTAAAATTCTCCTTTTATAAATTTACCCATAATTTCCGATTTTCAACCAACCAAGTCATATTAATCAAATTAAAAGTTATACTTTTATTTATCTATTTTAGACATATTAACATTTTATTTATACTATAGACACATCGTATATTTTACAAAACTATTAAAGTAACCCACTTTTGATTTATTAATACAACTAGTTCCAATTTTTGCATAATTTACACTTCATCTAAATTAAGCAATTAACTCTAAAATAACTTTACTACCTATCATAATAAGATTCATAAGCTATGAACAGTCCCCAGAAGTTTCAGTTTTTGCAGATTCATCCCTCAACTTGGTGAAATTACGAATTTGCCCCCAAAACCTCTAAACTCACTTGTTAACACTAAAAATCATAAAATAAACCTGCTAGCAGCATTATCTCCATTCCGAAAATTTTGAAATTGCCCCAAATCTTGTCGAAATTTACCAAACACCCCCTTTTTATGCCAAGTTTTACCATTTTCTTATTTTTCCCATTCAAGTTATAACAAAACCTTTTAGAAATCTGTCAAAGACACTCTAGACATATGAATAGATTTTATTACAAGCACAACAATCACCATAACTTAACATACAACTATTGCAACTTACTCATACATAAAGTAAAATCTATAGTAAATAAACAAACAATCAATCAACCAAGTTTAAGAGTACTAAGTAGATCATTCTAGCTTAGTCCTTAGGTTTTTCACTTACTTCGAGTGAAATCTTCAACAAACAAAGCCCTTACTCACCTTGAAATCAAAATAATTATTAAAATTAACAAATTCATTCTTTAGAAAATAACAAAACTCATTTGATGAAAATAAAAGGGAAATCTATGATTATACCTTGTAAGACACTAAATTGAAAGAGAGGGTTTGGACCTTGTCTTGAAAGAAAGAGTGAAATAAAACATGAATTTGAAGAAGTGAGGGAGATGAGAGTGTTATGTGAAACAGGTGGGGAAAGAAGGCATTTATCTCTCATCTTCCACACTTATTCTCTATATTTAAGAGTGGCTTGAAGTAACATGTATTAGCTTTGGTTAATAGTAATAATGCCAATTAACTAGAGTTAAATGTAGACAAAAAGTGATGAGAGCTAAATAATGTTATGCATGAGGTCATATGGCTAAGTTAAAATGATTTAATTTAGACATGTGGAGAAAAATGTGGTGGAAATGAAAACACTCGTCCAAGTTCTCATAGTGAAAAATGTCATGGTTTAATAAAAAGATCAATATATTATGTTAATTTTGGATAGATATTTTACATTGGGGTAAATAAACAGGAAAATTGGTATTTATTTGAAACATCGGTAAATCAAAAAATTATTTTGAACCCACTACGATTATTAACAAAGATATAGAATAATAAGGAAACCTTAACTTAGTAAAAATTTAATGTTTTAAAATTATTCGATTTGTATTCAGGAGTGTATCTATGCCCTCTGATAATTACTATGCTAATTATATATCCTAAATATCATGAACTATAAACAAATTTCGGATGCCACAATTAACCCCTTACTTTTTTTTATTCTAATAATCCATTTACTTGCTTTCTCAACTAAAAAAAAAAACAAATGAAGTGAAATGAGACGATTGATGGATATGTTCATAAATGTTGCAATGCTTTGTCGTCATGTACGAAATTAAGAGCCAAAGGCTCATTTTAAGATCATATATAGAAACTACATGCACCGAGATATCAATTGATGAATGCAATTTGTAGGGTTGAGAACCAGTTCCATGGATCCATCGGGAATTGAACCGGATCGACAATTCGATTCCCTGGTGGATCCATGAAATCAATATACGATTTTGGTTCCGATTTTTCGAAATTCATCCTTAGTGGGCGATTCCCAGTTCCAAGGTGAGAGTCGCCCATTCGGACCATGCTCACCCCTACACATAATACCATATCATCACACATCAAAGGCAATGAAGCATCATGGGCATTTAGCAACAACGGTAAACATTCACGCCCGAGTATTCAAGCCATGCCTAAGTCCCACTCGGGCCTCCAAAAATTTATAAGGGTTAGCGTGAGATAAAGTGAAGACAAGAAATGGGAAAATTACCAAAAAGACCTAAACTTATTACAATTATATCAACTCAGTCTCAAGTCTTTTTTTTTTGGTCAATTGAGTTATAAACCTTTTACATTTGTGTCAATTTAGTTATTTCGCCCAATTTTGGCTTGTTGGTTGATGTTGATATGGACACTGGCTGTCTTACGTGACATAATCGATGTTGTTGTGGAAAATTTTTGATAATATTTTAATATTTAATATAATTTTACATGTTTTATTTATTCTTTTATTTTTCTTTCTTTTTTTAATTCCTTCTTCCTCCAATCGATTGTCGACTCGAATCGCAAGGTTGGCAAGGTCTTGCTAGAGGGAAGGCGTGCCCATGGCTAGGCGAGGACCAACCTCGTTGAATTTCCTGGATTTGGTGATGGTTGAGCCTCACCTGAGACGGTGGGAGCGGCCTCACCCAAGTCGCTCGCTATGCTAGGCGAGGCTAGAGGTTGGGCCAAGCTCTTGCTAGTCCTACATCTAGTCGGTTGCCGATGACAACTGGCTGGAGGAAGAAGGAAATGAAAAAAAAAGAGATTAAAATATTATTAAAAATTATCCACGTCAACGGTGTCCATAGCTTCACGTAGGATGGTTGTTGTCCATGTTACTATTAATTGGCCAATTTTAGCCAGATAGACTGAATTAGTACAAATACAAAATGTTTATGACTCATTTGGCCCAAAAAAAAGTTTAGGACTAAATTTGTACAATTATAATAGGTTAGAACTTTTTTTGTAATTTCTCGACCGGAATAGGGGGCCGAGCATTTATTAATTAAGTTTACACTTTAGGAAATAAAAAAAAATATATATGTATAATTGTTCCAATTTGTGCGGTCTGGTTCCTACCCTCGAATCAATAATCAAACTGAAAACCACCAAATCCAATTTTATGGAACTAGGAATTGGACTAGCACCTTTCGGAATCATCCAAAACCAATCGGTTTAGTTCGGTTTTGGTCCGATTAATTCCCATTGCATACTCCTAACTGAATAGACACAATTACGACATGTTTATGACTTTTCTTTTTAATAATTTTCCCATTGACTACTAAGGGGCTGTATGACAACATTTCTCTTCCTCAAAATTTCTGTTCTTTTGTTCCTCGGAACAAAAAAGAACAAACCTGTTTGATAACGCCGGGTTATTTTTTCTGTTCCCCGGAATAAAAACTTAGCCCAGAAATGGTTTTGGAATAGAAATGAGAAATAAAAAAAAATTACTTCTCTTCCCGGGAATAAAAATGAGGAACAACTTCTTTTAACCCTAGTTTCTCTTTTCCCTCCTCAACTCACGCCCCTTCTCAGCTCACCTCTCCCTTCGTCCGCTTGCCTCTGTCCGATCTCATCACCTCCCGTCGCCGCCGATCCCGTCGCCGCCGGTCCCGTCGTCGGCCGTGGTCCGGTCGCCGCCGGTCCCGTTGTCGCCAGTCCTGTCGTCACCGGTCTTGTGGCCTCCGTTCCGTAGCCTGCCCAGCCCGTCGCCAAGTCCCTCTCCTTCGCGGCTGAGATTCGATTCGCCCGCCGCCACGCCACAATCTAGTTGCCGACCGTCACGTCCTCGCTTCGGCCTGTCGTCTCCGGCACCGAAATCCGGAGTTGATCTCCGCTCGCGATTGGTTTTCGTTTCTTCTGTTGGGATTTCCGCTACTCGAAGGTTCGTGCTTCTGGATAGATAGAGTCGGAAGAGATGGAGAACGAGAAGAAATCGTCGGCGGTGTTTATGGCTTCGAAGATGAAGAGCTCGAAGCGGTCGTTAGCCTCGCTATGCCGATCCTCTTCACGCTCAATGTATTCCCATCCTCGATCGTTGACAGCCGCAGCAAAATCTCCTTCATCGGTTAGTGCAACCGCGGCTGTGATAGAATAGACGGACGCTCATCACCACCGATCAGGACAATCGGTGGATCCATCCGTCGCTGGTCCCTAAGATACGACGAATCCAATTTCCGTTTGAACTTATAACTGGTTCCAACCTCGTTATTGGATGATCGTAAGACTCTTATTCTTCGTCTGGAGCTCTTGTTGCAGTATCCGAACCACCGATAAACCAGGTAAACTCATTCCTCTCTCCTGCTCTGTTGTGGTGAGATGTGTAGAAGAATCACGTTCACGTAGTTTAGGTGTAATTCACTTAAGATCTGAGCTGTAACTGGATGACTTGTGATGGTTCTGTGATTTTAATACTGATTTTAGAATGTTAGATGAAAACATGGCTTCGGTTCCGTTCCATAGCTTGAGTTGATCGTTTTGTTGCACGTGTAGTGTTTGACGAAACACCTCAAAGGCATGATCGAGAAATAGATCATGATAATGTCAAATCTGAAAACGTCTTGATATGAAACATTTCTTAGAAGTTGATTTACTAAGTATATAGATCCGATACCTCTTATTGTGCCAATTGTTCTTGGAGATTTGATGGCCATATCTTAGGTTCTCATGATGTGGGAGGGACATAATCTGTTTGCCGGACATGCCTTGTTATTTTCATATGACTGCGCATTGATTGTGAAAATGTACTATGAGTTCCTTTGCTGAAATCGATGAATGGAGAAAGAACGGTTACCTACTTTTCTTTTGCAGAGGCATTTGAGAAATAGCAAAGTCTTTTGGAATAGTTGTGTTAACGTGGCAATGCTTTATGCATAAATGTTTGGTGAACTTGCTGCTTAGATATTCAAGAAGAGAGCAAATTTTGGGACGCATTCTTCCTTGGACCTACACAAGACGAGGTTGTAGATGATACACTAGGTGATGAGGCGGCTGAGATAAACATGATCAGGAAAAATATTGCAAATATGATGGCAAGGGATCACAATATGCATGAGATTCCATGACTTTTTATTTCCAACTTTTGCGATGTGTTTTTGTTTTTTGGTGAAAACACTTTTGCGATGTGTTTGTAAACTATTATGAATACATTTCTATTAATCGTATTAAGGTCATCAAATTCTATCTTCGTGAGCACAAATGCCATTGAATGTATCATAAATTTGGACAAACAGAAGAGAAGCAAATTGTAAGCTATTGTATAGTTGACACTTAAAGACCTACAAACTGCCGTCTGAAGCTTGCATCCTAGTCAAGAAAGAAAAAAAGCAAAAGAGGAGAAGAAAAACACCTCCCTTCATCAAAATTAGCCAAAACCTTATAAGCTTATGTGAAACACGAAAATGAAATAGTTTGTAATTCGGAAGAAGTAAGGTAAAAAGTAGCATCAAGATGGGATGCATCGACGGCTCAAAATACAAGAGACCAAGGTCTTTACTAAGTGTTTTAGGAGCATACTATGAACTAAATGCATAATGACAGTAAAGCCACGCCATGCGTGAACCATTCCAATAGTTGGAAATTTCCAACCCCAACCCGACATCCATGTCAAAATTAGAAGACTAAAATCCCCAAGCCACGCATGCACTAGAATTACAATTTTTTTTTTTAAAGAGTAAAAACTTAGTTCCAAGAAATCACTACAAATTAATTTGGCTAACAATATCCCTTGTGCTTTTTTCGCAATATTTGCTATACCAAACATTAAAATTCACAAAAAGAAAATATATTATTGAGAATTATAGTTCAAAAAGCTACCTAAATTTAATAGGCTATAAACTACATGAGTAAAGATCCTCACACACAGATATAAGATAATAGCTCACGTTCCATTACAATACCACCTATGTTACAGGTTCATCTCCGACTAGAATTCTTATACCTAAGCAAATGTATTATTAATCTAATAATATTTTGATCTTGTCAATTTTATGTAATATCTAATCTATTCATTTTTCTTATTTTTAATTTTTTAAAAAAATTAAAATTTGGAATATAAATTTTGTGCGATTCTCAAACGGGTTCTTTTGCTTTCAGAAATTGTTTTCCGAAATAGAAATAGTTAACTATTTCGAAAAAAACTCTTCCCCCGTAGAAATTTTTTACCACGCGCAAAAGTCCAATCACGAGTCGGTGGGCCTAGCGGCCCGATAATACCGATGGGCTGGTCCATCAGGATAAGTCTAAACAACGCTTTTGGGCACGTCGGTTTTGGATGGGCCGGCCCGTGTAACCAATTAGGCAAGAGCGATGGAAATGGTTGCATGTCACGGCGACACGTAAGCGCTAATTTTCGGCGGTTGAGAGCGAGCCCCGATTTTGCACTGTGCCTGCCAATCTTCAGCTGTAACTGTATCTCTTCTTCTTCGCTCGCGCCTCACCCACGGAGCCGGAGACGGACTGAGAAGATGCCTGCGAATGCTGCGCTGCCGGCTCCGGCGAGAGCCGGAGCTTCCGTCGCCTGCGCTTCCGACCGCCGGTTCGGCGTCTGTGGCCACCGCTACGCTCCCTCTCTCCTCCGCCTCCCCCGCCGACCCTCTGCCCGCGCTGTCGGCGCCCGGTCGTGGCCGCCCGTCTCGGACGGCGGTAGGCGGCTCGGCCTCGCGGCTCGCAAGCTCGCGTTCGTCGCGAGAGCGGCCGATTCCACTCAGCCCGCGTCCGCCGGCAAGGCGATTATCCCCGACGATGAGTTCTCTCTGGCCAAGGTCTCGCTTTTTCATCCTTTCTTCCTTTTGAGGCTTCGATTTTGACTGATTTTCGAGTCACGTATGATTTGAGCTTTGCGAAATTGCAGGTTTCGTTCGGTGTTATTGGATTGGGAGTTGGAGTTTCGCTCCTGTCGTGAGTCCCTATATTCCGTGCTTTGCGTTTGTTTTGACTAGGATTTTAATCAAGTGGTTGAAGAATTTTCGTTGTTCTGTGCGAAATATGCAGTTATGGATTTGGTGCATATTTCAATATCCTCCCTGGTTCTGAATGGTCTGCTTTGATGCTGACATATGGTTTCCCTCTGGCGATTATCGGTATGGCCTTGAAGGTGAGCTTGTTGTCTCGGCGGACTTCCTCGTTTAATGGTACAAGTACGAGGATTCACTTAATATTGCTTTGTAAGTGACACAGCATTGCCGGTGCGGGGTAATGATATTTGATTGGTGGCTTGAAGCTCAGGGGTCGAAACGTGGTGGTTGATATTGTCCAATTCACCTGTGAAAGCTTGCTGTGTTGCCTGGCAAATGACTCTTATTTGTGTGTCCCAATAGAAGTAGGATTTCTACCCTATATCGGGCGTAGCTTCTGTAACCAGAGTCGAATGTAACTGCATCTAGGATCTGAGACAGCTTCATATTTGCTATGGAACTGCTAATCAATGTTTTTGTCTGAAAAATGTAATTCCAATAAGCTTGCTTGTGTTTTACCTTCTCTCTGAGTTTCTGGTGCCCTTGCTATTTAACATCAATCAGAACATCGGTGTGAAATGGTACACAAAATCAGAAATTGCTGCTGCAAGAAGCTTTTTATTTATGCTGCAAATCAGAATTAGGTTAAAACAACAAGTTGCACCTGACTCCGGGATTTAAAATTTTGTTTAGTATTGTTCATTTTTGGCCATTTTTATTTTGTATTGTTAGATATGGCAATTTTAAGAAGGTTCTATATGGGATATTTATCTGTTCTTGTTAAATGTAGTATGCAGAGCTCAAACCAGTACCATGCTTGACCTATTCAGATGCTCAAATGTTGAGGGAGAACTGTGCCACCCCAATCTTAAAGCAGGTATTATTGTCAAATAAACTTGGTTTATCCTTGTTTTGAAAATAAGTGTTCTTGAAGTTCATACAGTCCGCAGGCTTATAAGCTATAAATACTTCATGCATCACAAATCCCTTTGGATCAATTTGTGGTGATAAATGAATTTAAGTAATTTCAAGGGAAGTAAGCTATCAGAGAAGTAATGTCCTTCAAATAGAGTCAAAGGACGGAATCTTGATCATAAATTTGACTGCGGTATCCAAGGCATGACATAGTCAATTCTGTTTTGTTATTTACTTTCATTTCAATTTACTGCATTTGCATGCTTTCTTCTTAACTTCAGAGAAGGTCAATATGCAGTTTTCTCCTGGAAAAGAATAATTTTTTTATCTAGTTTGGTTTATTTAGTTAAGTAAGAGTCTGAATTTCTCATAACTTTACTCAAAAGTTTCTTTTCTCTTATCCACATATAAAGGGATATGCATATGTGTGTGTGTTACATTGACTGTCCCGGATGACTGATTTAAATATCATTAGGTTAGGAGTGATGTCATTAGATATCGGTATGGGGATGAGCAGCATTTGGATGAGGCATTGAAGCGAATCTTCCAGTATGGCCAGGTATGGTTCTGCTAATATTGGCGTATTCTTATGTTGACTGGTACGGCCAAGAAATGAAGATTGGCATATTCTCATGTAATATCAAATGAATGCTGGGATCTAGATGAAGTATGAGGAGTTATGATGGTGTGTGCTTACTACTTATGCCGTGTACTATCTTTCTGAATAAATCAACTGATATCAGCATTCCATGCCATGTATTCTCTAGGGTGGTGGAATCCCACGAAGGAGTGCGCCTGTTCTAAAGATGATCCGCGAAGAAGTATACTTCTCTTGCTACCCATTGGATATAAAACAGATGACATTTCTGAACGCTTCTACTCATATGAGCATAGTTTAGCACAATATCGGCTGTGCCCCTTTAGGTTCTATTCCGTAGTTCTCTCTTCTTTCTTGTTTTGTCTTCTGATTATTGAATGGATTGCCTTAGGTCACTGAGGAAGGAAAGTACTGCTTGGTTTTGATATTCGAGGCAAAAGCATTGCAGCTGTCTGATTTTGAGCAAAGACAGGTAAGGGCAGTCAAGATTTTTCAGTTTTCTCGGCTATTATGTTGTTGTTTCATTGAAAGCCTGGTTTCTACAGCATGAGCTGTAGAGAATGTTGGATATTCAAATGCTTTGGCTTTATGAAACATAAAAAGCTCACAGATACTATCTTCCTGGTCTCTTTCTTTGTGTTCGAAAAGTCGGTTGTGCTAATAGGAAGGATCTTTTATTTTCTTCTTGCAGGCAAAGTTTGCTTCGTTCTTTGGCCCTGGCATTTCAGCTGAAGTAGGTGAGTTGCATGTTATATGTCAGTCTTGTTATACCAGCAGAAGTGTTAGAATAGGGTAATGATTTCCCATTGTAGCTTAAAAGAACAAGCATGTGGTTGACGATGTTGGCGAACCTTCCAATTGCAGCAAAGGGAGAGCAGGATCTCTATGAAGTGAGACTCATCTCCAACACAACCCTCGATGCATCGTCTTGATGGAGGAAGCACGCTAACACGTTCTTTCTCCCTCCTGGCATTCCGGCGTCCCCAACAGAACTTCACAGAGAGAGTTTCTTGGAGCGAGATTCTCTCTAGTGCATCTTCATTGCCGATGGCACTGTAACTGGACGACCGCCACTCAAATGGTACATAATCATATGACCGATATACAAATTGTGTCATTTCGCGTTCTATTTTGGGAATACTTTAGGAATACTTACGTATCGATATATCAATTGTCGACAGTCCAACTATCTAGGAACCAAGAAACCATCGAGGACCTCTAGCTTCCTCCAAAAAATTGGCAAAATCCGCCATAACTTAGTAAGGACCAAGCCCTCCTTGAACTGTCTTAGCATTAACTGATAAAGAAAGAAATCTATAATCACATGCAACGGGTCCGTGCAATTTAAACTAGGCAACACAAAAGAGCGCACACGGGAACCGACAATTTGAGATAGTAATATCCATTAGAACGCTAAGACCAACCCGAATCTCATCAAGGAACACTAGAGAAACAACTTATAGCACTCTCAGTTCATAAATAATCTTCACTGTGACAAACCACATGGCATCTACGACGGTGCAAAATATCATTAAAGTACTGAAATCATCCTAGCAAATCATTGCTGCCCCTCTCCAGACTCCAGTTTCGGAGCTTCCTTAATGTCATCCCCAGCTTCATCCTGACATCAGAAACACAAAGTCAAGACCTAGCGAGTGGAAATTTTTTTAATCAAGACCTAGCGAGTGGAAATTTTTTTAATCAATCAAGGACAACTTTGGCTGTATTACAGTATAAGCCTCATGAATGAAATCAAGTAGGTGAGATAGCGTTGCAATTCTTTCTCTTCCTTACCAACAAAAGTAAAGACTTGTTGATAAAAAAAGCCATGAGAGATATCGACAAGTGCATGCTAGTACCAATAATAAATACACACTGGCAACCTCCCCCACACCACACACACACACACTCAAGAGAGAGAGAGGGAGAGAGAGGGAGAGAGGGTGAGGGAGGGAGGGAGAGACCGTGAGATCAGAAGTCCATAGAGTCAAGTTATCTCGAAGAAGTTGCATGATCAATGTACTGTCCTTGTATGATTCCTCGCCCAGCGTATCCAACTCAGAGATGGCCTCATCAAATGCCTACAAGAAACAAATTGCTGCTAGTCAGGCAATGAAATCTACCCAAAAAATGAAACAGAAAGCACATTAAGCAGCAGATCCACCTAAATGGCAAAAATAGTGACAGCTATTAACTCCAATTTCATTCACAGCACTACAGTCTTGCACGATTTTGAAATACGCTCTGTAAAGTCTGAATTACATCAGCCACTTAATTGTCATTCCATTTTTTATATACCAAACAAAATGCCCAAAGGATCGAAATTTTGCAAATAGGCACATTAAAATAAAAAGTCTACAATGAAAAAAATCCATTCTCTTCAAGGTAAAAAGTAGGGGATGCTTTAAGCTGAACCATGTAGCCCATTATCGGTCCCTTGGATAAGAGCAATATACAGTACTAATTCTGCAGTTTTGCATGTGAAGTAGGGATCTATTAGTATAAGCTCACCTGCTTTGCAAGAGCGCAAGCCCGATCAGGAGAGTTAAGTATTTCATAGTAGAAAACAGAGAAGTTCAGCGCAAGTCCCAGCCTAATTGGGTGAGTAGAAGCCAGTTCGGCCACAGCAATGTCCTAATCAACAAGAGATACAAGAGTCAGATTAACAAGTACCGACTAAGAGGAAAAGCATCAAGGCAGAATTTTCAGGTAATCGAACAAGCCACGTTAAAAGCAAATGAATTGAACTGGGAACGTACCTGAGCAGATTTGTAGGCCAATAAAGTGCTCTCGGCAGCTTCTTTCCTTTCAGTCCCAGTCTTAAACTCTGCCAGATACCTGTGGTAATCACCTTTCATCTTAAGGTAAAACACCTTGGACTCGGCAGAGGAGGCTGAAGGAACGAGATGCGACTCAAGAAGGCTGAGAATGCCATCACAGATCTTGCTGAGCTCGGACTCGATCTTTCCCCTGTAGTCCTTAATGATCGAGACATGATCGGTGTTACCCCTGCTCTCTTCCTTCTGCTCAATGGAAGAAATGATCCTCCACGATGCCCTCCTGGCCCCAATCACATTTTTGTACGCCACAGACAAAAGGTTACGCTCCTCAACAGTTAGCTCCTCAACGTCCACAGTCTTGGCAACTTTCTCCATGAAATCCACCATCTCCTCGTACCGCTCAGCCTGTTCGGCTAACTTGGCAAGGTACACGTATTCCTCCCGTGAAGAATCAGAGGGCGACATCTTCGCTGTACTGTTACAAAGCCTAACTCTGCAACACAAGGCACATTAAACTCAACCATCAAAACATAAACTCTGCAAAATCAAAATCTGTAGGCAAATTATTTCTCACGACAACAGCAAATTACTTTGGTTGTTTCACTCATGCAATGGGAGCTATACTCAAGTAGCCCAAATACGAACCCTTGATTCACAGCACGACATTTCTGCCGAATCATAGCCGCAGATAAAATCAATGAAGCTCATGCCAGATCAGATCTAACAAAGTCCGGCATCGCTACATCATTGTCCGCTCTATGATACCAATCAACTCCATAAACCACAGTACCCGCGACAACAAAAGAGGATACGCCTACTCCATCTAAAAGTCCGAATCATACCCGTCCCATCGACCACACGTAACAGTCAGAACTGAAAATCATCACCGCTAAAATCATTCTGCTTCCCCATCCATAAGTCCACTCATCTTCTACAATTTTCCACGAGCAAAAATTTTAAAAAGAAAAAGAAAAAGAAAAAAACATACATATTCCAGCCCATCCAACAAGCATTTTGAACTTCCCGGCGGATGAAAGTCTCTCAACAGATCCATCCACATCTAATCACAACTCGGTTCCCCCGGTCACACAAAAAAGTCAGCTGTCAGAACTGAAAATCATCACAGCTAAAAGCATTCTGCTTCCCCATCCATAATTCCACGAGCAAAAAAATAAAATTGAAAAAACACAACACAAAAAAGTCAAAAAGAATATGCATATATTCCAGCCCATTCAACAAGCATTTTCAACTTCCCGGCGGATTACAGTCTCGACAGATCCAATCCCCGCACGCATGAAATCGGTATCAGATCATGCCGAAAGCCAGATCTATACACGAAGATCACTACAATACGCGACGCTGCGAAATCCGAATCTCGATCTCAACATCAAATGACGAATCTGAATCGACAGGACGAAGAACATTCGCGGTCGATCGAGGAGGGAGAGAGGGAGGAGCGAGGGGTTTACCTTCACTGGGGATTGCGGAAGAGCGAGAATCGCGAGCGAGCGAGCGAGGAATGAGAGAGAGAGAGAGAGAGAGAGAAAAGCGGGGCGGAGCGAGTTGCGGGCGGGCGGGCGGGCGGGGGTGTTTTGCGGAAGGACGCGAGAGGGGAGTGCGCCAGGGAGGACTCCGAATTTATACGGCGGGGCGAGATGAGGTGGCGGAAGACGCGTATCTGCTGGGAGCGACGTGGAAAAAACGGAAAAACCAAGTGGAGAAACGAAAGGGACGAGAAAGTTAAAAAAGGCGCTTCTCCCAGCGTGGAATTTCTCTGTGTCACGAGAAATGGACCCACGGAGAAGGGGGAATTTTTCAATTTAGCCATTCGATATAGAGAATTGCCACTCTATTCGTCGGAGGGCGGTGTTTCTCATCTTGACCTTTCGAAACACTAGAACTTTAGCTTTTTTTTTCTTAGGAGTTAATATCACGAAAAATCTTAAATTTATATGTTTATAATAAAGTTATCCTAAACTAATTTTCTGACCATCGAAAACCCCAAACTGATATATTTTTGATAAATTTACACCAAACCAGTAATTTAGTATCAAATTACTGAATTGGATGATATGTGACATTTAACTTGTGTACCAATTTGAGATTTTATTCTCCGTTTGTCAAGGTTATATTATTTTTTTAATTTTTTGTACTATTAATCCAATTTAACGGATGATATATTTGTCATAAACATACTAATTTGGAGTTTTTTTGGCAGTACAAAAAATTATTTAAGGTAAATTTTTCACAAATATACCGGTTTATGATTTTTTGTAGTCATTTTGGATAAGTGTACTAGTTTGGAGTTTTTGGTAATCAAAAAATTAATTTATGGTAAATTTATCATAAGTGAATCAAATTAAAAATTTTCGTGATATTAAGACTTTTTTAATGTGTCAGCGCTCGCCTGATGATGGTTCAACTGAGACTAGAACCTCTTCAATCCGATCTAGTGAAGATTTATGAACAGGTAAATTGAGTTGGAAGTAGGAGATTTGCATGAAATTATTTCATTACGAAGTCAAGAGCATCGTGCTTCTTGAGCCTCAAGAGCCCCCCGTCAAATTTATGACTCAATCGGTCATTTGGTTACCCTTTGCGTCTCAAACACACTTTTGCGACATTGAATCATCGTAGCACCCTCTTCTCTATTTCGTTTCTAATACAATTTTGGCCACTGGGATGTACCCCCGTTCGAAGTATAAGGTGCAAAATACGACACTTGGAAAGTTTAGTGGGTTCAAAAATCAACTTCTACTTGAAGTTGAGGGTCCGAACGTGAACGACCTCAAAGTAGAATGGGTAAAAGAGGAATTACTGGAAAGCAAAAGAAAAGTTTGCAATCCATTGAGACGGCCGCATTGGGCTTACCAAAAGAAAGAAGACGACACTGGCATCGACCGCCGGCATGGACCCCATCATGATTGCTCCTTTTATGAAGGCAATCTTCGGGCCTTGGACGGTCATCCGTTCATGTAGCGAAAGCAGAGCACCATCATTCCATCTTCCTCCGTTGATAGTGACTTAATGCGTTTCGCGTTCAGGTCGAGTTGAGGCCACTTTGTCAAAAACCACTAACCAGAAGTACACCGCAAAATTCAATCCTGTACCGCAAATTATTTTTTTCGTTGGAAGCGTATAAATCCTAGATAATATGCTGTAAAAGTTAATGTTGAAAACTTCTAGTCGAACTCAAATGAGAATAGAAACCGGAACATCTCGATCAGCACGCCAACTTTGAAAACGGTAAGTTTGCAAATTGGTACGACCAGTTCACGAAAAGGAATGTTGAAGAAGATACTTCGTACACAAGATGGTGGCCTTGGCACCATATCTTTAATTGGCTACAGTGGGAGAGCGCATTCATCTTGCACATCTTTGATGTTAAAGCTGTTCTACAGGCGAAAGCTCCACGATTGAAATTTTTGTTTCATGGAAAACAATGTATCGAAATAGTGTTGCCCGATCAAATGAATGTAACTAGTCATACCACAGGTTACTACATGGCATGAGAAAGAAAGTTGCACCAAATGAGAATTTGGTGAGCATTTTAAGAACCACGAACATCCTATTCTCATGGGTAGAAGAGATAATTTTCCCACGCAACACCCATATGTCATTTTCCTCGGTTTAAGGAGCATTTTCGTCTGTAAGATTAGAAAGATATTAAAGGATGTTAGCACTGGGGATTAGCTTCAACGGTTAGACCCACCGCAGTACTGCAGATCAATACCTGTATTGAATAAGTACTGTCTCTCAATCCGTATGTTTAGCAGAAACAAAACACCATAGACTAATTGCTGCGGAAGAAATTAATTCAGACACCAAAAGAAAGCATTACAAGAACAAAAGCAGACAAAGGCACACCCCAGAAGACGAAACTCATAAAATTGCGAATCAAATAGCTCTAGTCAGGGCGCCAATCACTGCTTGTTGGCCCCATTCCAGGAATCTGATCTGGGGCCTCCCTTACTTCGGGCCTAAGGACTCCAAGTATTCATCCAAAAAACACGGTTCTGAAATACACTAAGAAGGTTTCCGCATGTTACGGCCAGCGCGGATCACTTCATCCACCAATAGTAACTGGGAAGCAATGACGGGCCTGAAAAGACAATTTCACATGTAATTAGCGTAAAAGGAAAATCACTGAGCAAACACTACCCCATTGTAGAACCACAGCATGTATTAAATTGAACACAGGATAAATTAATTTTTGCTGGCTTGTGTTGTCGTCGCACTAAAATCAGGTTTGAAACCAAGACAATCCTAGCCCTAGTCACTTCACATGAAGGTTGCCAGTTACTCGAAATTATATTCGGCTGTTGGTTCAACTAATTAAATACCAGAAAACACATTTCTATGGAAAAAATGTTTAAGCAAACTGCTTTTATTAGGACCAATGTCAACGTACCCCGAGTTTACTATCTGGCGCTTCACAGAGTAATTGTCAAAGATACCCTCCATCTGGGGATCAATAGGTTCCCCTGTGTGCTGATTTAGGCCAACAATATTCCCCTGGTCATGCTCGCCCTGAAGAACCAAAAAGAAGAACACAGAGCTAACTATTCAGATCATTCTGTACTCCCTATGCTGTCGACTATTACTTTCCACAGAAAGCAGCATACCGTCAGAGAAATGATCACGTCCTGAGTATCAAGCCCAGAATTCTCGGCAAGGGTCTTTGGCACCACAAGAAGGGCATTAGCAAATGCTTCAACACCAAGCTGGGCACGCTGTTCAATTCATAAACAGCAAATACTTATAGAACAGATGACAACAAACTTCAAACAAAACTAGACAGTGATGTGGTTTTCATTTTTAACGTCCACATGCACAAATATTAACAGTCTATTTGTATTTGGATGGCTACAATTTTTTTACCCCTTGGACAGTTTTCTTCACTTCATTCATCAAGAACTGTCTGGCTGCCACTTCAAAAGCTCCAGCCCCCTGAGCCCAAAAAATATAAATCAGCAATCCATGCTGTCAATAAAACCCCTTATTGACAATTCCAAAGTGAGTTCAATCAGCATAAAACTACACAGCTTTAGATAAGAGTCTTCAAGGCATCGTAATTACCCGTCAATTGCATGTCATTTATTTTTATTGAGAATGCACAATAATAAAATAAACCCGATCTGTTATGTGGCTGTAGAACTAGAAGCAACCAATAGATCCCACAAATTTCACACTTGAGCTACGCTCCAACACTTGACAATGCACAACCGGTATTCTCAAAACACCTTGATTAATCGGAATTATGCCAACAAAAGTGCCATTTCCTCTTCTTCTACTTTCATCTTTTTTTCTCGAAGAATGAAAATGTCATCCATCAAACAGGAAGATGATGTTCCTCCTTGACAACTACAGACCCTCGCCAGAGGCAGGCGATTCGGGAAAGGCACTTACCAGTACCACAGCTTCATCTTCAATAGTATTTTTGACAGATCTCAGACCATCGCGAACAGCATCCTTAATTTGAGCAATCGTGTGATCATTAGGTCCTAGAATATGAACAATTAATGAGTTTTCATAGCTACGCTTAAAAAGCCCTGAATGCACAACTCGGACACACAATAAGAGGCAAGACGCAAAATTAATAGTCCTAAAGTTACCGAAGTTTATAAGCTTCCTCTAGTACCTTTAATCAAAATTGTGCAAGAATGTGGATTCTTCACATTTTCCACAAATGTGTACTTCTCTTCTCCAAGGATATGCTCATAGACAAGTCCAGCCCAACCAAGGCAATCAGGAGTAATATCGTCAACAGAGTTGACAGCCTCACCGCCACAAGCTAAGACCAAACGTTCCATATTTCTCCTCTTTGCTCTCCGAAGAGCAATAATCTACACAACTACAAATGGTCAAAATGGTGGCACATAGAACAAAAGAACATTCGGAATTGACAAATCATCTCAACTGAAACTCAATAGTATCAACGATGAAGATTACCAAGTAAAATATTCCGAAATGGTCTTTTAGGGTGACTTTCATTTAAAATAAATGCCGCTTCAATGCAGCAAAATAATCACTTACTTAGCATTCCTTTTTCCAAACTAACCCAAGAATTAGAACAACCTTCCTGAAAATACTGCTCTGTGAGACGAAATCTCCACCCTAGCCATTTTGCATGGCACAAAATTGAAAAACTGGACATTGCTTAATCTCAATGACAAAGTGGCTGACATGCACTTATCCAGGGGGCATAAAAACAATTTGCTAACATGCACATAAGGTGTCTGGAGATATGAAGGACAGGCCACAAAATTATGAAAAGTACCACTTGCCAAACAAGATAGAAATAGCAAGTTGTTTCAACAGCAACAAATGCGGAACATGGCCAAGACGGCGTTTGCAATAAATTTGCGCAAGCTATTCTTTTTTATGAACTTGAAATTTGAGCATATGCCCACTTTGGCCTTCTAGTTGCCCTAGTATTGCATGAGTTACCTATAAAAGTACTCCAGGCAGTTAATCGCATTCGAGTATTATTACAAACTAACCAATAAGATGGGACCACCATGACAATATTCCCCACTATAAAAATCCAAACTGTAAAGGAACGTAAAACGAAACAGAACTACAGCAAGAAAAGGCAGGATGTCAGTTCAGCGTCTTATTAACAGAACTACCCAGTTTTATTTTTCCAAGTATGTTGATTATTAATAGAATAGAGCGGACCAGAAGCTTAAAGCCATACACTCAACACATTGACCAAAAGAAAGCGCAATGTTATTGATCAAGAAGTATTGATGCATCAGAGGAGAAAAACTATAGATTCATCCTAGACCTACCCCTGCTCTTGCAAGAAGATCAAGCGATGGTGGGTCTATACCCTTTTGATTGATAATAACAAAATTGTTGTCATTGCCTGAGCAAACCTGAAAAGGGCCAGAAATTGGAACATTGTTACAAGACTGGACAAATGTCAAAGTATATGACACTTGTTTAAACTAAATGAAGTTTGTGCCAATTAGATCATCAACCGAAGGCAGATTATCAATCTCAACCTTGTTCTTAAGTTCGATAATCTTTTGAACTCTCTCATCAACTTGACGCCTTTCCGCAGCAACCATTGCCTCTCTCTGCTCAGCGTTTGAGTAGAAAAAACCTGCATTTATTTCACTGAAAAAATATATGATTAGTATACTATTTCCTCAGAAAGACCCTACAAGATGCTACTTTAGGCTCCAAAGAGACCGCAGAGCAAGCTGCTCCTTGGGAACCACCATATCACAATTTCCAAAGTAAATTTTGCAAATTTGGCAAATAATCTTAGATGAAGTGTTTTCAGCACTCTATTTTCAGGTAAATGCTTAGCCAAAATCTTTTCACATTAAACAATTCCTTGCACAACAGATACAGTTCTTTATTCAAAATATTTAGAGCTATTGCTTTTTACCAACCAAAACACCTAGAACACTAGATGCGAGAACTGAAAACCACAAACATAAAGAAAAAAATACAGTTCTTCATGCTTTCAGATCACATAAATTAACAGAACAGTACAGAAAACAAATAACCAACATTCCAATGCATTCAAGATAGTATGGTAACCTACAAAGAGATCAACAGCATCAAATACTCTCACAATAACATAGCAATGACCATCTTCCACACATAGAGCCATATCCCTATTTCAAAATTTAGAAACCAGGAAGAAAGCAAATACATGATAGACATACTTCATGTTTTTAGTAGCTCTCATTCATGCCATGGCATTGCCACCAATCTGATTATAAGCACACATATAGTCCAGCAAACAACCATAAAAAATCATTGAGACGGTTAAAAAAGTCATGTTTCACATGTGAGAGTGGAGGCAAAGGGGAAACATACATTTTAGAGCACCAATAAATCAAGCTTATCTCAACAGAGCAACAGTAATTGTACCTTTTCTCATACTCCAAGGATACATTGCAAGTCAAGATATAACAGTTTTCTGCTCGCCTCTTCATATCAGGATGTCTCGAACCATGATCAAGGACAAGACCCTCAACCTGGATGACAAGGATCAGTATAGTCAGCACACATTAAATTTATATTTCATTAAGAAAAAATGGACATTGGCAAAGCCAAAGGTACTGGACCAATTCTCTTTTTTTGTGTGGCTTTCTTTAAGGAATGTAAAAGATACTATACCCAAAAAGGAAACATCATAGTATTTTTCTTTAACAAGGTAATGCAATACTTCCTGTCATTTCATACCTAAGAGAAATGCTTAATAAATTGGAAGGGACAACATTCAATATGAGGACAACAAAGGGACCTATTCATTCTAGATAATCTTTCTATTGAATTGTTTTTAATGATTGAAGAAGTAAAGAAGTCAAAGCTTTGCCTTTCACTACCTACATGAGGGGTACCTCCTAGCTTATTCATGATCATGGGCTCAACAAAACATGCCACAGTAAGTGAAAGGCAAAGCAAGGTACAATGCTCAACGAAAGAAAGTAATCAAGCTGTACCGCAGTAAGTGAAAGGCAAAGCAAGGTACAATTCTCAACGTCTTTATAATTGTATCGTATCCTTTTTCTATTGTAAGATATCTAGAAGACAACTCCCAGACATTTTTCTCTTTAAAGCTTTCAAAACGAAATGCTTTGTGTTTGGATTGTTTTCCAGGAGTAACTAATTTCCAACTATCTACTTTTCAAAGGTAGCAATCCCCGTCGGATGTTAACTGAACCAGTCAAGCGATTTCACAATTCAGCAAAAATACACAACATCTCAGGACACAAAAAGAAAAAATGGATGCCAGTGAGTCCAAAAATTAAAAAAATAAAATAAAAAAATAGAGGCAATGACAAGGCATATATTTTTATCCACTTCATAAGAGGTCGATCTTTAAAAGTTGTCAATATAATCATGAAGAGACATATATTCGCAGCCACAACTATGAAAGACCATCATACCAAGCGTGTATCGACATCAAACTTGTGGCGCATATGCATAATCTCCACCATAAAAAGGTCAATGCCTTCCTCAGGTTTTTTGATGCAGAGCACCTGTCATGTTGTAAACAATTATCAATCACCAAGTGTACAACCAAACTTCTAGGGAGGTTATGGCAAGGGCCTAGAAAATTATGCTCATGAATTAGCCCATCTGCCACGTTAGTAGTAGTACTCACCGCATCAACGACTATATCTGTCAATTGATCAGCAAGTGCCTCGTATAGCTGTCAAAGAAAACATGTCATTAAGTATATAAAGAAATTGTTCACAGAACAGTAATAGATATCAGAAGTACCTTTGTTCTTAGCGTTGTTCTGGCAACCATCTTAAGAATTTCTTTGTCAGGTTCTTCGCCCATTACAACAGGAGTCTTGAACTTCTCAAGAAATTGGAGGGTTGCTCTTTTCGCAATTTCAAATCCATCAACCAGAACACGTGGATGCATGCCTAGAACAAGCAAAAGCTGACAATGAAGGAGCTCCTGAGGCACAAATGGAGGCCCATTTCCAAAAGTTCTAGCTTTTCTTCAGTGACACCGCATTTAACTCAAAAGGTGACATAAACAAATTGAGAGGCTAACAATTTCTTTACTTTGCAAATGAAAGACAAACAAATCTAGGTGTTTCCCAGTAAAATTATTGGCTTCTAGATACTCTGCACGCTAACATTATATAAACTATGATTCAAAAATATGATGACGACTCCTCTTCTAAGGGCACTCCAAATAGGGGGAACATGGAGTAGCACTCATACTTCCAATGCAACACAGTCTTCAAATCATGGGCTTATTCAAATAGGACAACAAAAGTAGGTCGGAGCAAATACAGCCTCCCTTAGGATAATATAATATGCAGCATGACCTTTGGGATACAATAGTGATTAAGTAACCCACCACGCAACCAGAATGGGAGTCTTATCTTTTGAGCCTAAAAAAGGCATAATATGTTTATAAATGCAGTCATAATGTCATAGGGGCAACAGAAGATGGATAATGATATGAAACTTCAGCATGCAATAAAAACAAGAGAACGTGCTACTGAGTTGGGCACATTGACAACACACCTTCATCAATATAGCGCTCAGATTGTTTCATAAGCTCGCCAATGAAGAGGACTGTAGATGTTGTTCCATCACCGCTTATGTCGTCTTGCGCAACAGCAGTCCTTGCAATCATAATTGCAGTTGGGTTTTGAATTTGCTGCAGCAATTGGTAAAACATCAACTAGTGCTAAATCCAAAGGCATTCAAAATGCAAATTTTCACATGAGAACTTTACTGCGGTAAAATGAGCAGAATAATGTGCCATCTCTGAAGATATAACTTTCAAATCTATCAAAAAATACTAAAGCATAAAGCTGCATAAAAGCTAATCCAATAACTGATGGTATTCTACCTCCAAAAGCAAAAATTACCACGCACTAATTATAAAACATCCAGGCCAACGAGTATACTTTGGAGGCATTTTTCTTTGCCAAAACATCATGAAGTTTCGAATGAAAGACAATCCAACCACCCAGGTAGTGCAGGCACAGCTTCTCCTTAATTGCTGAAACTCAATTCGATCAATGAATCGCAAAAAGCCTAACACAATGCGTTTCCTATCAAGATGCCGTCTTCCTTGCGTATCACACATACCTAGCGCCGCACCAATTCCACGAGAAAGCTAATCGACCCAACACTAGAGTCCCGAACTTGTCAAACATTTGGGAAACATAGAACTACAAATTGACCGTCCGTTTTAGATAATCAGAAGCAACCCCAAGTCCACGGGCAGAACTAGCAGAATCCAGACAAAAGGGCAGATTTAGCATTCCGAAGAACTAAACCGAAAACCGCTACTATCCACTTCCCGTGAGATCCTCACAGTTTCGCAATGCCCGGCGAAACAAACGACATCGCGACTAGACAAACAAAACCCGGCCCAGTATTCCGCCACGGAGCACAAAGAAAACGCCTACCATTTCCTTGAGGAGGGTGTTCCCATCCTTAGTGAGCTTAATGTCCCCAGCTCCACCGACGAGCCTGAAAGTCAGCCGCGACGAGATCGGTCAGCAAGGAGGCGCAACCGAAACGTAAAGGGGAAAAGGTAGCGATCCGGGGGGAACAGCTCACATTTTGATGGTGCCCTTGGGGCCGAGGTTGGTCTTGAGGACGTCCTGCAGGCCCTTGGCGGCGTTGATGTTTATGTGGAGCGCCGCGGACTTGTTGAGCACCTCCGCGTTCGGATTCAGCACCCGCAGCGACATCTTCGGAAGCCTAACAAGCAAGGAGAAGGACGTCGATGAATCTATGAAGAGTGCAGGCTCGAGAGAGAGAGAGAGAGAGAGTGGAGAAGAAGCTCTTCGAGGAACTGGAAAGTAGCGGGGGCGTTAGGGCTTTCTGGAAGAAAGATCTCTCGAGAGTTTAAGCGCGAGACCCGACGACGCCGTTTGGATAGCCCCGAGGAGGTGAGGATCCGCTCTCTGCCGGGTCGGGCCGGAAATGAAGCGGGCTTGCGGCGTGCATTTCCATGCTACCGGTTGATTTTGCTCCGCCGACGAATATGGTCCTACTTGGTAATACTCCGGGAATAATTAATTATATTCTTTTATTCTTCGGAATTAAGAACGAATAAAAATCTATTTAGTACATTTTTTGTCTTCGATAATAGAATAGTTATCAAACGCGTCATATCACTAACCAATAAATGTATGAGATCTATAAAAAAGAAGAAGATAAATTGCTTGGTGTTAATGTTGAGAAAATCTCAAGTACACGAGAAAGAAAATACGATTGATAAGAATAGAGTCCAATGAAGTATCATGGAAGCATTTTTGGTTTTGTATCGATTGTGATTTGAAGGAAGTTTTGGTAATCTTGTTTTAACGTTGTGCTAGTGTCAATATTCAAAGGTTTTTCAAGCACGATAGACTGAGGATCATCCAAGAAGGCCGAACAAGCCTTAACGTCCCGAGATTTGTTGGTGTTCTAGAATACTACTAAAGGTGGATAATATGGTAATTGTATACTATTCCGGAAAATTCTTGTAATTAATGTGACTACTAGTAAATGGGAGATAGAACTTCCGCCGTCAGATTGGATGGAGATTTATGGTAATGATTATGATAATATTTTTATTTATATATGATTCATTCCCCTGATTTGTATCATCTCGCAATTAATACAAAATTAAAAAAAAAAAAAAGGACGGGTAAGAGACTTAGTTTATGAGAGCATAGCTTGGTGAATAGAGTCATTAATGAACTGAACTACGGCAATTTGAAGAGCATTGACAATGTGAGCCTTCATTAGGACTTGAGAAGTTAAAGTCATCAATGCAATTAATATGAACGTAATTAGCGGGTGGTTATTGCAATAGCACTAATTTAAGATTTTTGTAACTTGATGTGGATAAGCATTGTCGAATAACTTATTTGTGGATAAGTGTTGCTAGATAATAGGAAATCTTGTAAAATCTTGTAACCACCAATAGGATTAGGAAGTTATTTTTTTATTCAAATCTAGTAATCACTATAGTTGTTGTATATATAATTGTTGGTACATAAATGCTTGCATTTGATTGTTTGGATTTCTAGTTAAGATAAAAGGGTTAATTCCAAAAAAAAACACCAACTTTAGGTCGATGGACAAATCTGGCCCAAACTTTTTTGTCTCATAAAAAAGCACCAACTTTAGGTCAAGTGACAAATCCGGCCCAAACTTTTTTTTTTTTGTCACGTAAAAAAGCACCAACTTTAGGTCAAGTGACAATTCGGCCCAATTTTTTTTTCATTTTGAAAAAAAATCACCAACTTTCACTTAAATTTTAAATCGGCCCTATTAACTTAGATTCATTGATTGTCCCGCACTTACTAGCTAAAACCATCCATTGTCTTATTGTTTGAGCCACTGCTCGAAGAATATTGGTGAAAATGTGTCATCTCCTATACTTCACTAGCAAGTAAAAAAAAAATCTCAAGATTGAATTTCTCCGGCTAGACTTTATCGTTTTGTCGTAATATGAAGTCGTAGATCATCGTCCATCAATAGAAACCATGGATGAGATCCACCAACCTCACGGCTAGAACCTTTTCTCCTAAAATAAGTTTAACTTCAAATATAAAGTTAATGGTAGGGGTTAGATTTTGGATAGGAGTGAAAGTTTGTGATTTTTTACGTGACAAAAAAAAGTTTGGGCCAGATTTGTCACTCAACCTAAAGTTGGTGCTTTTTTACAAGACAAAAAAAAAAAAAGTTTGGGCGATTTGTCACTCGACCTAAAGTTGGTGCTTTTTTATGAGAAAAAAAGTTTGGGCCGATTTGTCCATCGACCTAAAGTTGGTGCTTTTTTATGGAATTAGCCCTAAGATAAAATGACTGTTTGGCGAATTGCATAAAACCAAATATTTTCATATCATATTTTACTGTTTATTTGGTACGAATGACATATCGGTGAATCTTTTTTTACCATCGTTCCATTGTAAAATTTTATTAAGTAATGAACTATTCCAGTATCCCCAAAATACGTAATAAATATAAAAGCTATATATGGAGTGAACATTATAGGATATAAGGAAATTCAAATATATAATAAAATAGTAAAATAAATAAAAACAACAATTGTTGTAATTTTTTTTGTTTTTGTTTTTATTTTTATTTTAGAATTCAAATGTTTTTATATTTAATTATCGTGTTATTTCTACATTTTTTTTGCCAATAAATATTTTTTTTATTAATTTAAGAAGTTTGTATTTGAGAAAAATAAATTTTATAATGTAAATATTAAAAATCTTATTCACATTTATCACATTTCTCTCATGTGATATTTTTATTAAGGTAATATCGTTATCATATTCAATCTTATCATGTTTGGTGCGCATTTGACAGTCGGGATAAAATTCGAGATATGATATGATTTATCTTATCCTACGTTTGGTACTCGCTTATGACATTATAAAATCGGATATAAGGGGATATAGGCCGATAAAATTATCCCATGAGGGAGGTAAGATAAAGGTGGATAGGATTTCTAATATCCATAATAGGAAAATTATTTTTCTCGAATAACGAACTTATTAAATTAAAAAAATTAAAATTATATTTCAATATAAATAATATTTGAATTCTAATTTAAGAAATTAAAAATAAAAAAGAAAAATTTATTTTTAATTAATCTTATTTTAATTTATATATTCAACTTTAATTCTATCTTATAATAAACATTCAATCTATAAATTATATATTTATACTTATTATATATTTTAGGTATTTTTGTATTTTAGGTATGTTAGTACAGTTTACTATTTGATAAAATTTTATTAAAAATGACGAAAGGGGTTTAAAGAAATAATAAAGAAAATAATATAAAAAAGAAAAATAAATTAAAAATAAATTAAGGAATAGTGTTATGAGATATTTTCACCATCTCTATTTACAATGATATGCCGTTACATGATATGATGTGAATATATCCGACTTTAATACTGCGATATACCAAACAATGGACATGATATAAAAAAATTATAGGATTTCATATCCAATCCTATCCAGTCCTATCCCGATTAGAAATCCGGACGACCAAACGTAGTATTTGGGGAATAAACTAAACACAGGTTATAATTAATTTTATTCTATCGTGAAGTTCATCGTGGCTACCAAATGTAACCTAGTGCTCTTTGTAAAGCAACCCTTGATTAATCCCTTCCTTTGCAAATGTATCTTTATCTTCAATTTACATAGTTGGTTGCGATTGCCTCTATTATTAAAACTTTTATATATCTTATCATTCATTTCCGGTCCAAAATCAATGAATGACCTTTCACAATCTTCATCGATCCACTTATCGATCAATCCATATTTCTTTGAGGATAATTTATCATATTTTTTTGTGAAATAATTGCCATGAGCTCAAGCTCCCACGTCCACAGCCCCGGAGGTCATTCGTGAACTCGAACGCAATGGCTAGCTGTGAGGGCGGGCATAACTATAGAGTTCAAGCTTAAGCATCCATGGGGAATTGGGGATGCAAGCCGAAAGACCGAGCACCTATGGGGCTCGCAAGGAAAGAGAGAGAGAGACTCCCACATTAGAAATTATTAGCGGTTAATTTCTCCTTAGCAAAATCTATCCCCAGAATGACGTAAGAATGATTGGTGAAACTTATTATCTTTTTTTTGGTTGGAAATAGCTGAAACTTTATGAGGATTGTTTTTGCTAAGTACAGAGACGGTTTTCATGCCTATTCTTTAGTATGAACTTTACATTAGTAAATCATTCTTATATTTCTTTTTTAATCCCTTTCATCATTCCTTTATAAAATTTTATTAAATAATAAGCTATATCAATAAATCTAAAATACGTGATAGATACAATATTATATATAGAATAAATATTATAGGAAGAAAAAAATTCAAATATGTAAATAATAAAGTTGAATAAATAAAAACAAAATTGTTGTTATTCTGAATTTTTTGTTTCAAAATTCACATGTTTTTATATTTAATTATTATTTTGTTTTTATTAATTTAAGAAGTTCCTCTTCGAGAAAAATAACTTTTATGCTATAAATGTAAGAATTCATATTCGCATTCATTCCACATCTCCTACGTAATATTTTTATCAAGCCAAGTATCTTTTTATATCCAATTTTATCCTGTCTTAGGAAGAAACCAATCACTTAATATGATTAATTTTTCCTATTGTCAATTTTATTTTGGCTATCAAACATAGCCCAATTGTACTCTTTATAAAGCATCCCTCAATCACTCCATTCCTTTGCAACTTTATTTTTTATATTTATTTTCCTGTAATTTACATGGTAGGGTGTGATTGCTTTTAATTTAAAATCTCTAAATTTCTTGTTATTTATTTCTTGTTTGAAATCAACAATGAACTCTCATAACCTTTGTCGATCCAATTATCCATCATGCATATTTCTTTGAGGATATTTCATCATTTTTTTAATGAAACAACTTCCGTGAACTTAAATTTGAATTCCGATGGACGCAAGCTTGGAGCTTATACGCGAACTTGAAAGCAATGGCTAGCGGAGAGGGCAGCCGCTAGGGGCGCGCATGACAAAATTTCTATTCCAGAAATTGATTTCTGGCCATAAATTGATTTCTTAATTTCTATTCCCCGGACAAGTTTCTGAGCAAAAAAACCCGTTTGATAACAACTCAAAATTTTTATTTCAAATAGAAACCGTTTGATAACGAGAATAAAATTTCTATTTATAGGAATAGAAATTGATTATATAACAATATAGGAAATCCTCAAATACAAAATAATAGTTGAAATAATACTAAAACAACATAGGAAATCCTCAAATACAAAATAATAGTCGAAATAATACTTATACATTACAAAAGTTGAAAATACAATTTCATGGAATTTCCGGCATATTAGGGCACGCATGACAAAATTTCTATTTCTCAATTTCTCAATTTTCTATTCCCCGTAACATGTTTGGAGCAGTAAATTGTTTGGTAACACAATTTGATTTCTCTATTTCGAAATAGATTTCTATTCCGAAATAAAGAAATCGAAGAAATCATAAGTTCGAAACTTTTAACTTCGTTTCGAAATAGAAATCGAAAGCTGAAATCAAACCATATAAAAAAACCTTGCGCTTTCTTGCTAACTTAATTCACTCATAACCACAACTTTACAAATTATTGCTAATTTTCTTTTTCTTATTTTGCTCGTGTTTTTTGTTTCAATTTTTTTTTATAACTTCATCTTTAGGATGAAAAAATGAATGGGTCCCCAATTTTTAAAAAACGACCAAAGTTCTTAAATGCTTACTTAAAAACAATGGGGCTTTTTCCTCCTAGAAATGGCGCGAGCATGGCCAGTTGAAGAAAAAGTTCTTACGCAATCGATAAATAAAAAACGTGCCTAGAAATTTAACCTTGTTTCTTTACGAATTCAAAATTCTTGCAAAATCAAAATAATTAGATTGTTATACAATCTTGAATTTTAATTCGAAGGCAAGAGATTCAAGAGAATTTCTCTCTTTGCTATGCAAGGACCATTAAAGGTTCATTGAGCAACAATAAAGAAATTACGGATGAGCAACTGGATTGATTCAATTCGAGAATCAAAATAAATTGACCTTCCCCCGATTGGTTCCTAACCATAAACATTACTTCAAGGTAGAATTCTCATATATTCCTTTACACCATTAATTTTATTTTGTTGATAATCTTGTATAATACTAATCTTTGCTAAAATGATAGGGCTATATAGGCGCCATTGATGGCACCCATATTCATGCTTCCGCAGTACTTGTCTGAACCTACGCAAGATGAGCTAGCAAACAATACATTGATCGAAAAGGGAAACCAAATAAATACGCTTAGGAAAATCATTGCCAATAAAATGGCAAGGGATAATAATATGCCGGAAATTCCATGAAATTGTATTTTCAAATTTTGTAATGTATTAGTATTATTTCGACTATTATTTTATATTTTAGGATTTTCTATGTTGTTTTAGTATTATTTCGATTATTATTTTGTTTTGAGGATTTCCTATGTTGTTATTTAATCAATTTCTATTTCTAGAAATAGAAATTTTATTCTCGTTATCAAATGGATTTCTGTTTCAGAAATAGAAATTTTGAGTCGTTATCAAACGGGTTTCTTTACTCAGAAACTTGTTTGGGGAATAGAAATTGATAAATCAATTTCTGGCCAGAAATCAATTTCTAGAATAGAAATTTTGTCATGCGCGCCCTTATTATCCTTTGCCATTTTATTAGCAATGATTTTCCTAAGCATATTTATTTGGTTTCCCTTCTCGGTCAATGTATCGTTTGCAAGCTCATTTTGCATAGGTTCTAACAAGTACTGCGAAAGCATGAATATGGGTGTCATCAATGGCGCCTATATAGCCCTGTCATTTATCAAAGACTAGTATTATACAAGATTATCAACAAAATAAAATTGATGGTGTAAAGGAATATATGAGAATTCTACATTGAAGTAACGTTTATGGTTAGGAACCAATCGGGGGAAGGTCGGTTTATTTTGATTCTCGAATTGAATCAGTCCAATTGCTCATCCTTAATTTCTTTATTGTTGCCCAATGAACCTTTAATGGCCCTTGCATAGCAAAGAGAGAGATTCTCTTGAATCTCTTGCCTTCGAATTAAAATTCAAGATTGTATAACATTCTAATTATTTTGATTTTGCAAGAATTTTGAATCTGTAAAGAAACAAGGTTAAATTTCTAGGCACATTTTTTATTCATCTATTGCGTAAGAACTTTTTCTTCAACTGGCCATGCGTGTGCCATTTCTAGGAGGAAAGAGCCCCATTGTTTTTAAGTAAACATTTAAGAATTTTGGTCGTTTTTGAAAATTGGGGACCCATTCGATTGCCTTTCATCCTAAAGAGGAAGTTACCAAAAAAAAAAAAAAAAAAAAAATGAGCAAAATAAGAAAAAGAAAATTAGCAATAATTTGTGAAGTTGTGGTTATGAGTGAATTAAGTTAGCAAGAAAGTGCAAAGTTCTTTTATATGGTTTGATTTCACTTTCGATTTCTATTTCAAAAATCGAGAAGTTAAAATTTCAAATTTTTCGATTTCTTCAATTTTTCTATTTCGGAATAAAAATCTATTTCGTAAATGAGAAATCAAATCGTTACCAAACGAATTGTTTCCAAAGGGGTTCTAACAGAGAAACGAAGAAATCGAGAAATATAAATTTTTATGCGCGCCTGCAGGACAGAGCTTGAGCTCAAGCATCAATGGCAACCCAAGCTCAAAGCTCGAGCGCCTATGGTGGTCATGGGGAAATAGATAAAAGAATCAACGTCATAAATTTTTAAAACGGTCAAATTCACCTCCGCAAAATCTATCCCAATAATGGCTTAGTGAAACCTTTTCATTTATTTGAAAATCAGTCAATTATTTTTGTCTAATCCTATCCTATCATATATATATATATATATTTCACAACCCAAGAATGAGTGACTTTGTGAGCATTGTATTTGGCTAAGTGTGGGAATGGCTTGAATTTCGAGGATTACTGGTAGCATAAAATTGGACTAGATTATATTTGTTTATTTAGGTAAATACTATGAAAAATCTTAAACCGATACATCCGTAATAAATTTATCCAAAATTAATTTTTGACCACTAAAAATGTTAAATTGATACACCCGTATGTTAAAATTTACCATCAAATTACTGAATTGGGGTTGTATACTTTGTTTTTGACAGAAGCATCATTTAGTGATTATTTATAATATTAATCCAATTTAATTGAAATTACCATATGGTAAATTTATTATAAATGCATCGGTTTGATATTTTTTATGGTAATTTGGGATAAATTTACTATAAATGTATCAATTTAGGATTTTTAGTAATAAAAAGTAATTTGAGGTAAACTTATTAAATATGTATCAATTTAAGAGGTTTTTATGAAATTAACTGTTTGAAGCCTAAAAAGAGAAGAAAAGGAAAAAGATAATTAAAGAAAATAACATTCCGGTACCGACCGCGAACTGGAAATATATCCCGGCGATTTCACTTCTCTCCTTCCCCGTGCCATCTTTCGCAGAATGTTCAATCTCTGCATTTCCCATTCACTCATCTCTGTCCACTGACCGAACTCGAGGGCAAACAATGGTGAAGAATTACGTGAGGGAGAACGTGCCACTCTCCCGCTTCGGCGTGCTGGTGGCGCAGCTGGAGTCCATCGTCGCGTCCGCTTCCCAGCAGCCGCCGGACCCGCTCCTCTGCTTCGATCTCCTCTCCGATCTCATCTCCGCCATCGACGAGGAGCCTCAGGTCTTCTTCACTCGCTTCTCCAAATCTCCGTCGAAAGTCGATTCCTAGCGTAGAGTCAGTCATCAGCACGGTCTCCACGTTGTCCGTGCTGGATCGGGTGGTCGGATCCCGGAGCCGGTCGTGAAATTCTGAACCGTAGATCCTGAATCATCTAAACTAGACATTTAGCTCAGTTTCAGTTATGCTGTCGCTGCGTGTATGGGAGGATGTGGTAGGGATGAGCGTAGAAGCTCCTTAGTGTGATCGGATCATCTGTGCAATCTGCACCGTCGTTTTGCCGAGCATTGCGATGTGACCTGGGGATTGCTTTCGTTCAGGAATCGATATTGCTGTGGCAAAGGAAATGCGAGGATGCGCTGTATTCTTTGCTCGCTTTAGGCGCCCGAAGGCCAGTGCGTCACTTGGCGTCCGTGGCAATGGCGAGGATTATTTCCAAGGGAGATGGCATTTCGATATACTCTCGAGCGAGCAGCTTCCAGGGATTTCTTTCTGATGGCAAAAGGAGTGAGCCGCAGAGAGTTGCTGGTTTGTCAATGATCCCTGTTTTTCCCCTGAGTGACTTTTAACATAAAATTTTTATCGTAATAACTGAATTTGTAGTTTGTTTACATGCTTTTCGTGTGAGATCTTCCTGACGGTGCTGTAAACCTCAAATGTTAATAATTAGTGCAAGTGAACTAGTTAATTGTTTAGGTCCTCTTTTCAACCAGCTTTTTTCCCATGTTATTTTTGTAATGTCCACAAATCTTTCTCAGTTTGTGGAAATGGCAAAGGATCCTATTGATCGCCATCCTCATTGCCTGCCAAAATAGATTGTTAGTGTGCAGGGACTAAATTGTTCATTGCGATTATTAACGATTGTATCAATACACTATGTGAGATCATCAATTAGGTTGAGGATTTTTAGTTTGCCAAAATGTTTAGGTGCTTAGCTCTACGGGTGATATGTCTCATTCACTAATTTACTCTTTTTTCATGCAATTGTTCTCTACAAGCATTGATAGGCATAGCAGTTGGGAAATTTGCTGCTTGGAAAGGCTGTCCAGCTATAAAAGTTCTTAGTTCTTAAGTGGTTGTGAATCTTGCCTGCAATTTCATTGCCTTGGGTACGAATGAATGTCATATTCAAAGCTGCTTTCTCTAGACACCATGGAAAAGATCACTGATGAGAAAAATCTCCTAGTGTAAAATTGTCAGTTTCATCCTCTTTGTGAGCTTGAGATCATATGGGTCAACGTGTCATGATCATATATTAGCTCGATTTTCTTGACAGCTTGAAGGCGAAGCCGCCTATTTCTTCGTGCAAAGGGTGCTCCCTCCTCCTAACTCCTTCCAATTCTCCCCAGGACAGGGACTACGGCTTGACCTTCGAGGAAGAACTCTGTGGGACCCCTCCTTTTAGGGCGCCTAGAAATCACGTTTCTTGTGAATGTAATTAATTGAAACTCCAGCCAGTAAAATGGAAGAATTATAATTTCTATAATAAGAGATAGGAATACTGCTAACCACTTTTTCATTTTGATTAAATTAAATTTTTTTTATGATATTTCCACTTTAGAACATGTATTAAGGATTTTATCCTTTTCGATCATTTCAACTGTAATTACTATTTTTTTTGAGAAGCTTATCGGTCGATGAAATCGTAGGACTATATGATTCATCAGAAAAAAGGCATGTATTTCTTCTGAGTGATCTTCATTCCACTAGATGAGCACTCAACCTGTATGCCCAAAAAAGACTTTAGTTCTCCCATGCCTTTAATGGCAATTTGATGACCGAGCATGAGTTTTAGCTAATTGATTTCATAGTTCTCTACCAGTACAGTGAAGAAAAGGAGAAACTAATGCTGGAAATTCCTATCCTCATGACCATCAATATCATTCTTTGAAAGCTTTATAATCTCAAAAGAGCACACTTCTTTAGTGTAGGACCATTCTTATAGCCTATCCAAACTTATCTTGTTGATATATTAGGGAAACCTTGCGCTTTTCCATATCTGTCCGTTTCACCTGATCATCTTTACAATTCTTAGCAAAAAAACTATCAGCTTTTCAAATTGTGAAAAGGATCGAATTGTAAATGAACTGTGATCTGATCGGACAACACTTTTGACTCACACCCTGAAGTTTAATTGTTTTGCATATGAATCAAATTGAATCATGCTGGTCCGAATTGTGAGTTATACAAATATAAATACGCTTTTTAAGAGTTAGGACTCTCGAATAATCTTGCTTCCACAATGATGTGACAATTAACAAAATTTAAACCTGAGGCCAACACTTTGTTTGAAAACTTTATTGTATTGTACTGCCATTGAGATGTTCCATTATGGATAAAATTGCTCCCTGTAAGAAATCTGATGCATTCTGTAGCTTCCACATACTTAATTTTTCTCTTGTACTCTAGCATTGTGTTTCCCTCTGTTAACTAATACTCTAATGCAATTCTGTAGGGGCTGCACAGTGTTTGGGTGAACTATATCGGCACTTTGGGAGAAGAATCACTTCAGGTTTACTTGAAACAACCATCATTGTAACTAAACTTATGAAGTTTCATGAGGTACATTTCATCTCTTGCATCTCTAGAGTATTTATCCATGCAAGGCAGCTGGATTGAAAGAGGGCTTTTGTTTCTTTATGGTTCAATATCACCTACTTTTTATCTTTCTTTAATGATGCCTCTCCTTAAACAAAGACCAGAAGTTTTGGTAGTAATGCTTTTCTAGTGTGGAGTTTTGAAGTTAAAGAAGATGATGCCAACTGAAAAATTATTTTGCGACAAGGAGGCTGTATGTCCAAGCATCCACTTGGACATTTTTTCTTTCTGTTTATGTCCCCTTGATGCCCTATAATATTTTCCTTTCATCTGTAAAAAAATGTTCAATGCATCCATCTCCTGCGTTTTGCTTTTCCTTTTTAAATAATGAAATAAGGTTGACTTCCGAATTTGTACCAAGTTATGTTGCCTTGAACTTTCATAGCTTGAGCAGAATATGCAACCTATTTTTTTATTTTTTCCTTTGAAGAGTTCAATATATATTTTTGGTTACAATGCGATCTTCTTATACAATTGGAATTCACATAAACATGGAAAGCTCTTAGATGATTGCTGCTGGAAGTTAACATGGTTATGGTCATGATTGACTGCAAAAATGGCTAGCATAATGCAACTATTATATTCAATTGTTGCCACTGAATTTTTTTTCTTTTCTCTTGTATTGTACTTCAGAGGAGTAATGGTTGTTCATTATTTGATCCTAATGTCATCTTGCTGGGAGTTGCAGGATTTTGTTAGAAAGGAAGCTCTCCATATGCTCCAGAATGCCTTAGAAGGCTCCGGGGGCTGTGCTGCCTTTGCGGCATATACTGAGGCTTTTCGTATTATTACAAGATTTGCTGTGGGAGATAAATCATTTGTAGTCAGAATAGCTGCCGCAAGATGTCTCAAGGCATTTGCAAATATTGGAGGACCGGGTTTAGGAGTTGGAGAACTCGACTCTTCAGCTTCTTATTGTGTTAAGGTTTGGTGACGATGTATTTTGCTTTCTCAGAGTCATAACTGATTAGTTTTCATGATTAACCCATCTTTTAACAGGCCCTTGAAGATCCCATTTCTTCTGTTCGGGATGCTTTTGCTGAAGCGTTGGGGTCGGTGCTTGCTCTTGGAATGAATCCTGAGGCACAAGTATATATCTAACTGTTATTGGTTTTCATGGATGATGTTTCTTTTACTCTACAGTTGCATTCTTGTTTTCTTCCTAGGTTCAACCAAGGGGAAAAGGACCTGTTCTCATGGGGAAGAAACTAGAGGGTGGTTTGCAGAGACATTTAACATTGCCTTTCACAAAAGGTATTACCTATTTAGATAAAAAGAAACTGCTCTTCCTATTTCCTCTACTCTTCTGCTTTTTGGTTGAATGAATGTATTTTTATGAAGTGTTTGGTTATTAAATGGGATATGACCGGAATGGAATAGTTGTTCTATGTGAATAAAATAGAGCAGGAGGGGCAACCCAATACCATTTGGTCTGCAAAATGGAATTTTTTTTTTTTTGTCAGAATTATGTTTTTGTTTGGTTAATGAAAATTACTAGGCGAATAAGCTAAAGATAACAATAGAAGATGAAAATACCTTATGGTTGACTTTAGTCAATATGATGATCAGAGCCCATTTTGTTCTGTAATTACAAAAAGAATAGGAACAGTTTGTAATAAAGGTACCGAGGCGGTGCCACCGCCGTACAAAGTCTAACAAGCTGCATGATCAAATATAATTTTCGCAGTAACCCCTCAACTCAAAACATATAACCAGCTTTCTATACTTCAAGAGAATGAAGCTTGACATAACCTAGTCTTGGAACTATATTTTTAGGATAGTATATTTATATGCCTGGTGCCTGAGGTTCTTCTGTTAAGTGATTCATATGTGTACATGTGCTTCATGGTTTTAATTTTTACCGTACTTGTACATTTTCATGTGTGTACACTTGAAGTCCTTCCCCCATCTTCAGACTTAGTAGGTTCTTCATGGTGTCCAAACTATTCTTAGCTAATATTTTAAATTGCAGCAAGTGGAGCTCGTTCCAAGGACCTTAGAATTGGTATAACTCTGTCATGGGTCTCCTTTTTACAGGTAGGCAGTCAGCTATGTACGTTTATCTTCTTTTCTTGAGTACTTTTGTTCACTTTGATAATCGCAATCTCTCTCTTAAGAGGAGGATCCAAAATGTCAAAGCATATGAATTTCTAGAGCATCTGTGTCTTCATTTGTCTTTTCTTTTTTTATTTTTATGTTTATTTTTATCATCATTGCATTTTCTTTTGGCCTGGTAGCTACTTGACACATTTTCTCATTTCCCAGTACTTCTCACCCAGAATGTGGATTGTTTTTTGTTGCCCCCCATATTCTTGTTATTCCCCTTCTTGGGATCACAATGTTCTTTTCTGTTAACATGGTGCATTTTATAGGCTATTCTTTTGAGATATCTTCGTCCAGATAGTGAGCTCCAAAACTTCACTCCACTGGTTATGGACATGCTTCGTGCAGACAATTCTACCGATGCCCATGCACTGGTATGTTCTTTTAACTTATCCTCTTTTACCTTTGTTTTTTGGGCCCAAAATCCTCATTTTTCTTTGTCAAATGACAGCTCTTCATCATTAACATTGTTTAGCAAAGATGAAGTACCATAAGCAATAGAAAGGGAAAGTGGAGATTCTATTGTGTATCTATTCAGTTGCCTTACTTTTTAGCTGCTTGAATTTTCTCCAGTATCCCGTCCTTCATTTATGATGATCCTCAATCATTACTTAGTAGTGGATGAACATTGTGAAGTTTTATTAGTATGAACTATGAGCTTGATTTTAAGTTTATAAAAAACAGAAGTAATGAAAATATGTAGGTCCAGATACAAAGAGTGGAAAACACTTTAGTTGTATGTCAAGGTATTGGAAGATGGTGGCACTATCTTGTAGAATTCCGGCAGTGATACTGATGGCAAGAAACTGCAGTTTTTTTCTTCCTATGCGATCTTCTAGTTAGTGTTACATATCCAGGCCTTAGCGGTAATGCTTGTTATTAGATGTCTTTTGTTCCTAATCTCACTGAAAGCATTGCTGTCATGTTGAAGATGCTGTAGGATTTAGTGAAAGTTGGACACTCATTATTATTCTTGAGAACATGCTATTCAAAGTTTTCAATTGTATAAACGACCTTATTCAAAGCTACTGATGCATTTAATGGTTTTGTAAGGCATGTGTTCTGTACATTCTTCGAGTGGGTATCACTGATCAAATGATGGAACCTACTCAAAGGAGCTTTTTGGTTTTTCTGGGACAGCAGGTTTGCGATTGTCATTTGCTGTAGTTCTTTCCATTCTTGGTTAACAACTTTGATTGCTGGGTTCCTTAAAAGTGTGTTATTTATCAATTTATGACCAAAGTATCTCTCCTTTTATAATTTGCAGCTTCAGTCTCCTGATTTTGTTCCGGCAATGAAAGTTGCTGCTTTATGTACCTTGTCATATACTCTGAAATCAGTGGGAGAGGTAAGCTCTAAAAAATTTCCACTTAATTACTTTATCTCTGTGAACAAATGTAAATGGGGATTCTGCAATTACGCTGGTTGGATTTTGCAATACCTGATCATGCCAAAGTGGCGGCGCTATCGACTATTATGACATAGCTTGTCTAATTCTGCTTGTGCTTAGATACCCAGATAGTGTTTACATATGATAAATTGTTCTCTGTCATTGTGACTTCTGGGCCTCACGAGCATCTGCTAATTTTAGTAATTCACAATGTATCTTTTGGTACCAATACATTATGATAAATGGAAGACTATATGATTTGATATGAAATTGGATGGTGCATGTTTCTTTTTATGCAGGTTCCATTTGAATTCAGGGCAGTTCTCGATGATACAGTGGTGGCAGCAGTTTCGCACTCTTCTGAACTTGTAAGACGTTAGTGTCATTTCTTCAATGAGATGAAGGTGGATAGTATTGGTTGAACATTTGCCTTTTGAATGAATAACTTCTGATATTTGTGCATCTTATCCCAGTTTTGTGCTTTATTCTTGGGCTGTTTGGCGTGCATGCTTTTCTTGGTGTGTGTTTTGCACGAGCGATTGTTGCATTAAGGCAATGGCTGTTGAATTAACCCAATGATGGGAAAGTTTGCTAGTAACTTGATTTGCTTTTGTTAGTCATATCTTAGCTACTTTCGCTGCATGCAAAGGTAGTCAAACTCGGTTATTTACCTTAGATTGGTGAGGCTCCCATAAAAACGTGTAGTAAGGTTGAATCAGAAAACCGCATTGTTATTCATACTTTAGAAGTAATACATAAAGTGTCTTGAGTTGAGTCTCATATAATTTAGTGATAAAGCTCCAAATATTAAATTTAGCAATAAAACCAAGATAAAAAAGTGACATTCTCATAAGCCATTTGATGATAGCAGCACCCTTTCAGATTTCGTAGATATAGGTCAATGTGACTCTATATACGTTAGTAATTTACTAAATAGTTGCAAAATTTAACTTACCGATTAATTTGGAACTACCAGTGCAAATCTTTATAGCAGTACAATTTCAAAAATTGTGAAATGAATTCACTGGAAGAAAGTATGAAACAAAATCATGTGAAGCAATTTTACACCCCCACAAGGAAAAAAAAACTTGTGGAGCTATGCCAGCCATTGAGATGTCATGGGTCATCAAGAATGAATGACTTATATCTGGTGGGAGGGTGAGAAGTGATAAGAAGAGATGTCTACTTGTTCTTGGTGCCCTAATCTGATCTGATCGTGAAGATCTGGACATGTTCATTTTTACACCAAAGCATTGGTGAAATGCCATTTCACTAAGCATCAATGCATATATGGGATTGTTTCATTTTATATGCTTTTAGGCATTATTGTGTCCTAAACTTTAATAGAATTTGACGTGGGCATGACTGAAAAAACAATCAACGATCTGGAACAAGTTGACTTGCAATTTTAGCGAGTTCACTTAGTCAACTTGCAGTTTCACCTAGAAAACAATTTCGGAACAATTTAATTCCATCCCCATGATTTTACAATTGAAATTGCGATTTTAACTACCATGGTGGCATGATATTGGATGTAGCAAGTGGTGAATGCATTTTAGATGAGCTAGCTTATTTTGGAAGAAGATTTTAGTGTCCTATGGTATTTCACAATTTATTTTTCTGGTTTTTGAGCATGCTTCTGTGTCCATGTGAAATTTGCATAGATATCCTGGAAATAGCTAGGTACTTTTGTCCTTCCTGTTATGTGAAAATGTGTGACTTTGTCTTGACAATCTAGGTTGACACGTCTTACGTTTTCATTGTTAATTTTGCTTACACTGGTGCCAATAGTTTTTCTTAAATTTCTTGGCTAGGTACGTATTGAGGCGGCTCTGACATTACGTATGTTGGCCGAGGTTGATCCTACATGTGTTGGGGGCTTGACATCTTTTGGGGTCACCACGCTAAATGCTTTGAGGGAAACTGTTTCTTTTGAGAAGGTACTGTTCTCATGAGAAAGAAGCTTGTTTGTCATTCAAAATGCTATTAATTGATAATAGGAAAGACTCTTTACTTCGTCTCTTCTGTGGTAATTATTTTGCATTTTGTTTTCCATTTAGTCATTTATTGAGTTTGGAGATATTCCTTGATAAGCTTTTCTCCTTAAATATTTCTCTGTATTGTCTGGAAGTTGGATCCAAATTGTTTCTTGGTGTCTGTAATTGATACAGAATTTGCCTGCATTACATTTACAACCAAATGGCATATTGTTATGGGTAAGAAACCAAGATGATTGGTTTTAGATGATGTAATTGCAATATGATTGCTCTCATTCTCATATGGGATTGAAAATCTTTCTTTTCTGAACATTGGAGGCTGTGTTGAACAGTTTTTTTTCCCAAAAGCTTAAGCTTTTAGGGAAAGTGCCCACGACGTATACAAAGGTATGTGTCAACACTTTCCCTTGGAGTGGGACTTTACGAGTGAAACGTAGGATGGTGTAACCACATTAGGCAATGATGGGAAGACAAATAAGAGTGACAAACATAATGACGACAAGGATTGCAAAGATTCGAACCTTTGACCCGAAGCTTTCGCACCTTGTTGAATAACCATTTTCCCTTAAGCTCAAGCTTGCAGGAAACATACCCACAATGTATATCAGGCATATATCTTAACAGGAGGATTTTCTTTGGATTGACTAAATGAAGAGTCTTGGTTCTTCAATATTTTCTAGCATCACATGCTAGATGAATGGGCTAAGGATCCTACTCCATGCAAAATAGAAATTCCTCTGCGGAATGTGTGCATATTCAGTGGTTGGCAGTGAGGCTAGAAGTAAATGTAGCTGTATTTGAGAAACTCTGATGAGTTGGAGTTTTGGGAAGATTAATATAAGCAGTCTGGCTTGCCTTCAAAGTGGAGGCAAGCTAGTCCCCGAAAATGCCCTTCCTTAGGAGTTAATGTTCCAAATCTTTTCAATTTTATTCTTGATATAGTGAAATTAGGGCTTTAGCCTTTTATAAATTCCAATTTGAATGTAGCCTTCACACAAAGGCAAGGCCCGGCTTGGGAAGGGGGAAGAGGAGTGTTGATGCAAGATTCTTCCACCAGACTACTTTATTGACTTGAATTCATTGGTAATACAGTAAAGGAACTGGTTTCACCAGAGGTGTCTCAAACTCAGAAGGGAAGGAGGTCGCTTTCATACTTATTTGAGCAGGGCAGGAGACCGGTGAATATAAACGAACATGAAATCATACTTGCAGATGCTAGGGGCATAGAGTTTCTTAGCAACTATGTTTGGACCTCTCTCTCTCTCTCTCTCTCTCTCATGTCACCTTTTAATTAAAAATTATTTCATACCTCTTTTTCTTTATTACTTTTTGAAACCCAAGGAACACAATGGCCTTGGGCAATGTCCAAGGAATGTCTACTTTGAAGTAGTTCGGGCAATGTCCAGGGAATGTCAACTTTGGAGCAGTACTGATTTCTTTTGTATTGTGCATCATGTTTGACCATTTGATGTGAAATTCTGGTATGAGTTAATCTTCTGGGTTGTAACAATCTTTGGAGCCTTTAATTGACACAGTAATCAAGTCTTTGTTGCTTGTGAAGTGGTATTCGTGACTTGAATCAGAATAAGTAATGATTCTGGGGGTCATTCCTGACGGAAGCATGTAGTTTATGTGCTTTTTGATAGCTAATGGGAATTTCATTCTGTTCGCAGGGAAGCAATTTAAAGCTTGAACTTGATTCGTTGCATGGCCAGGCAATGGTTTTAGCTGCTCTAGTATCCATTTCGCCCAAATTACCGCTTGGCTATCCATCTAGGTATGCATGCTTCTTGTGTCTTTCTTCGCTTCTTGGTGGGTCATGGTCAGGCTCTTATGCAATTTGACTCGGCAACATTAGCGGGTCTGCCATTTGGTATGTCCACTTTGTTGGGGTGGGTAGAGGAATGAAAGCAGATTTTTGTTCTTAAATTTGCCTTGGGTGAAGAAGGGAGGTCTAACTCACATGAATTGAAATAGATAGTTATAATGGTGGCTGCGATTGCAAAATTTAGTGTTATATGATGCAGCTTTGGAACTTTTTTTTTCCTTGGGAGAGTAAAAATGATGCTGGAAGTGGCTGATTCTTTTTTTTTTTTTTTTTTTTTTTCCTTCAGCAATTCAATTTCTTCAATAATAATGCACATGTCGAATGGCCATCTTGCATCATCTGCATAAAAAAATAGAGCTATTAACTTAGTTCCCCTATATCAAGCACAATAATAGGAATGTTGTCTGTTGTCATCTATAGTAAGTCCAGATCTTCCTCTGTCATAATGAAGTATCACCAAACAGCAAGTATGGGATGACAATATAAGGTCCTGTGTTGTTGTATACTTGTACTTATGTGAGCTTGCGTGCATGTGCATGCAGAGTTTGAAATGTTCCCAAAATGCTGATGGCATACTTATTTCATTCCTTTATCAGGCTAGTGCAGTCGGTGCTTGACGTTTTGAAGAAAATGCTGTTACAATCCAGCCAGAACCCTGTTGCTCATACCGTTGAAAAACAAGCTGGGTGGTCACTTTTATCATCACTATTATCTTCTATGCCAAAAGAGGTAGAATATATTCCTTTTGTTTTTGATAGCCCTGCTGGCTGCTTCCGTTATTAATGTTTGATGCATGCAGGAACTTGAAGACCAGGTTTTTGATATCCTTTCATTGTGGGCTCCAACATTTAGTGGAAATCAAGATCGTGAATTTACACAAAGTGCAAACCTAATAGCTCTTATGAGGTATAACCTATTGATGTTCATCATTATTATGTCGTAATGCATCATCATCTGTTATTGGGTCTTGCAAAAATGCTCTCCATTTGCCATGCTGGAACACTAAATTGCCCTTTTTCGCATAACATTGTCCACTTCATCCATGCGGCCTCTATTTAGCAGAAACCATTTGTGGTGAGCAAGCACTTAAATTTGAGTTACCATTCTGAAGTTGTTGAGAATTTAGACCAGCTCATGAATACATCGACGGATCTGGTTGACAATAAGTCTAGTAGATTGCTCTAGGTTGGTCGACATGTACTTACAGTTCTCATCATGTGATGGCTGATCACAATTCTGAAATTTTGAAGTAAACGGATAATGAGCGGTAACCGCCTCTGTGTGTTCAGACCAACTTCTCCTCTCAATCTTATTTAACCTTCCATCTTCAGCTACAAGCATAAGAATCTACTTGCAACTTCCCATCTCTAATAACGCCGGATGATGTTCAGAGATTGGTCTTGGTTAGAGGTGTCACTCCAATCTTTATGAAAAGAATCTGTCTGCTTGTGAAAGATGGCGATTTTCACAAACTCGATTGGGTGAAGTTGCCTCCTACTAATGGGAGATCAATGAGCTCTAATTTATAATCAAGAAGCTCTCTTGTGCCCAGGCTTTCGGCTGCAAACCCCATTTCTGTCATGTGCATACAAATTTGGGGTTTACATTCATCAGCTTCTGTGCCTGGCTGCCTGGTTCATGTCATCCAATTTTTAAATCGTGACACCTTAAAAATCGCTGAGTGTGATCTGTCGGAACTTTTGGTGTAATGCACAAAGGAACTGACTATTTGTGAGTTATTTTCTGTAGCTATTTCTAATCCATTGAGTCTTTGCAATGCTTTGTACAATGGGCAGTACAGATTCAAGTAGTTCTTGGCACTTCTATACTGTTAAAAACTGAATCAAGTGTATCCCCAGCCTAGCAAGACAAATTCTTAGTGACTTCCATAGATCTGAGTATACTGACTTTGAACTCCATGAATCACTGTGAAAAAGGTTTGCCTTTTAGTTTCTACTGCATTAGTTGAATGGAATCAATCTTTCTTTGTTGGAGATCTTCACCTTCCATATTCTCATTTGACTTTTTGTAGCGTGTGGGAGGCTGCGATCGACGCTCTTACAGCTTTTGTCAAATGCTTTGCTTCTCATAATGCTGTAAACAATGGGATTTTGCTTCAACCTGTGCTGGTATACTTGAGTAGGTGTGGTTACTTTCATGGAGTTACCTTTCATTTTCCTGTTGCTCTTAATATTTTAATCTAGAACGTCTTTTTATGTAGACCATCTATGGCTCACGTTTCATGTGTAGTCATGCTAGAATTTGATTGTTGGCAGTGCTTTGTCGTACGTCTCATTGGTCAAAGCCAGAGAGTCCCCAAATTTGAAGCCTTCAATGGATAAATTTGTCATCAAAATATTAGTAGCTTATCAGTCGCTTCCTGATCCAATTGCATATAAAAGCGATCACCCTCAAATTATTCAATTGTGTACAACCCCGTTCAGGTAAATTGTACTTGTATTTGTTGATATCTCATAAGTTTGTTTGGTTTTTGCTTCTAGTATACTTGTAGGCATGATTTTGACAGTGGTCATGTGTTGAATTGGATGTATAATAGGGATGCTCCTGGGTGTGAAGAAAGCTCATGCTTGAGGCTAATACTGGACAAGAGAGATGCGTGGTTGGGTCCCTGGATTCCTGGAAGGTAATTGTTCTATCTGATTTGATGGATTCCTGCGTATAATTGGCTGATAACTGCTAGATGTTGATAAACTCTTATCTCTCTCTCTCTCTCTCTCTCTTGCGCGCGCGCACAAACACAAAGGAGAGCACACAAATGGATGCGGGTTGTCAAAGAATTAGGAGATGATCTTGGGATAGGGAATTATTTTGTTTCCATGCATTTTATTTCATTTTATTTCTAATCCTCAGAATTATGAAGTAGATTGCTAGAATCGGGAAGTGGGAAATCTGTTCCTATTTCTGCTTCTATTTTCTAGCAAAGAGAACTAAGCATTTTGAGGTCGATAGACACTTTATCAAAGAAAAGATTAATGCAGGAGCTATTTGTATGCCATATGTGCCAACAACACAACAAATAGCTGACATTCTTACAGAGGGGCTGTGCAGACCTAACTTTAAGTCTCTCATCAGCAAGTTGGGCATGATAGATATTTACTTACCAGCTTGAGGAGGGGTGTCGAAGAATTAGGAGAAGATCTCGAGATAGGGAATTATTTTGTTTCCATATATTTTATTTCCTTTTATTTCTAATCCTCACACTTAGGTTGGTTTTCTGCCTAGTAGTAAGCACGGACAGGAGGCATTGGGGCTTGGATAGGTTTAACTCAGGACCTCCTGCTTTGATATTATGTGAGATTTTGTAGGATCACTACCAACTGTTCTAAAAACTTAAGCTTTTGGGTTGGACTTTCTCACATGGAATCAGAGTAGAAGGTCCTGAGTTCAAATCTTGCTAGGCTCCAATTGCCTCTTGTCCATGCTTAGTACTAGGCAAAAAGACCAGACTAATCATGAGGGGGAGTGGTTTTAGAAGGTCTTACAAAATCTCTCACGGGGGAGGAAGGGGGAAAGAAGGGGTTGGGGCGGGGGGTGGGGGAGGGGAGGAGGGAGAGAGTGATAGAGAGTTCACTTTTGCATGTAGATAAAATCAGATGAAATATCTACTTTGAGAGTATAGTCTCTTATGGGCTATTCTTTTTTTTTGCTATTTGTTTTGATACAATCATTTATTTATTTTATGCCATTCTTTGTTTGGTAATCTTGCTGAACCTCAGGAGGTTCTGGAATTACTTCTTGGAATATCTGCCTCACAATAATAATAAAAACCATGCCTTTCCATGTTTGTGGTGTCAGCCATTTAGATCGACTTGCCTCACTGTATTCTATGCAGTGCTATTTCCTCCGGAGAATTAATGCATTTTAGGGGTCCTCATAGAGTTTCGAGCTTCTACTTAATGTTTTAGATCAATAAGAAAGCTTGGATCTTTTTGTTTAAAGTTGCTAATTTTTCATGTCCACACTCTTCTATGAAATTTTTCTTATCTTATATTGCATAAGGGTAACAACTTTCTTCAAAATGTATTAGCCTTGTTATGTCGTCATATTGTGCATGTCTATACATCAGCTATAGCATACTTGTCAAATGACACTTGTTTTGTGCTCATTTTGAATTTGACAATTGCAGAACTGAATCAGCAAATGGTTTTGGTATATTTCCTTTAAAAGAAATAACAGAAGAGAAGAAACTGGCAATTTAGACAGTTGATAAAATAAAATATATGAAAGTATTGTTTTTGAACATCAAGTACCTCTTGTATACACTGTATACGTTGTCTAGTGTAGTAAGTGCTTTTCAGTATGTAACTTTGGACTTTTTGCTGATGAGCTATGAGAGTGCTGAACTTGCTATGCCGATAAGTCAGACATGGCAAACTTTCCTTTGCCTGTTCCAAGTACTGCTACCATCAAGCTTAATTGTATGGCATGCACATGTTCACTGGTATTAATACAATCATTTTTTCTTGTTGTGTACACAGGGACTGGTTTGAAGATGAGCTTCGTGCTTTCCATGGTGGAAAAGATGGGCTTATGCCCTGTGTCTGGGAGAGTGGACATTCTAGTTTTCCTCAGGTAAAAGTTGGTTTGCCTGCATTGGGATTCCTCATTGCATAGTGGGGCTTATCTTCATTTGTAAAATTTTTTGGTGGCTAGAAATTTTACTCATTTTACATCAATATTGTTCAGTAACTACACTTGGCTGCCTGTTTATTGAAGATTGAAATCTAAATCCTCATGCTAACACCATTCGATTTTGAGAGTTGCAGTTCAAATCCCTATGTAACAGCATTCGGTTTTCCATCCATATGACATCACCACTATCACCTTGCTTGATACATGGTACAGTTTCAGAAATATGAAAGATTAGGTGTTAGTGTTCATTACCATAATCTTGCTCGATACATGATAAGGTCTCATCACTAGTGGATTTTAAATATGCACTATACACCAAAACAGTATAAGAGTAAGTGCAGTCACATTAAGCAATAGTATCAACCAAAGGCGAGAATTGCACAAGGAAAACGTTGAAGCACAACTTGGGGCTTTTCCCACTATATTCTGTTCAGCATCTGGATTGTCCGTCTCAAGCTGAAATATATGCTTGTTGCTTCAGAGAGGTCAGGCTTTTGCTCAATTGTGCAATAACAGTAATCACAGTACGTCATATTATTCAGCATTTGGTGATTTCAGCCTCTTAATGCCCAACTTGATCTGTTGCTTGTTGCTGAGTGGTTGAGGAACCATGTGAAAATTCTCAGCTATCTAGATTAGAACATACAGATTGAGTTCCAGCTCATGGGACAAGGCCTCTACGGAGACTTGTTTGTTTGGGGAAATTCTTTTCATTTTCTTAGCATCTCCAAATGAAATTCCATATTCTATACACGATCATAGACTTACTGCTTTTATGTAATTTGATGTGTAGCCGGAGACTATAAGCAAGACAGTGGTGAACCAGAAGCTCCTGTGCTTTGGAATCATGTTTGCTTTTCAAGTATGCAGACAAATTAAATTTCTAGCTATTTAGTGGTCCATAGTTGGGCATTGTGATGTTCTCAGTGCGCTGGATGTTCTTTTCCAGGATAATAGTGGAATGTTATCACTTCTTGGAACTATTGAGCAGTGTTTGAAAGCTGGAAAGAAGCAACAATGGCATGCTGTCAGTGTCACCAACATCTGTGTGGCCTTGCTTTCTGGATTGAAGGTATTAATCATTTTACATAATCAACATGGTTATGGAGGATTGCTGTTTTCAGTGAGCGAGGTTGCAAGGCCAAAGCTCAATTTTAAGAGACTGAAAAAGAATTGTGGCTCAACCTTTTGTCTTTAATTTGTACAGGCTTTGCTTGCATTGCGTCTGCGCATATTGGGGCAAGAATTGTTGAGCATATTACAGAGTATTTTCCAGGTAAGACCTCAATGATAGCAATTGCTCGGTAACTGTTCCATTGTTGATTATCCTTTTATACAAGGCTTGCACTGTGTCCACAGAGTATTCTAGCAGAGGGAGATATTTGTGCTTCTCAACGTCGAGCATCAGCAGAAGGCCTTGGTCTTTTGGCTCGTGTTGGAAATGATATTTTCACGGCAAGATTGGTTGGTTCTCTCTCATGATCTGTGTGCAGTGTTTCTATTCTCAAATAATTAGAATCAATGAAACTTGGGATGCATCCTTTTATAGTTGAAAGTCTTTTTGACTTTTTGCTTTTGTGATAGCTCTCTCTCTCTCAATTGTTTTTTTGTGTTAAACAGACTAGATCGCTTCTTAGCGAGTTAACTGCAGCAGCAGATCCTAATTATGCTGGTTCAATTGCTTTTGCACTGGGATGCATCCATCGCTGGTAAACCATCATTCGTCCTTTTTTTTAATCTTTCTTTGCGTTTAGTTTTTCTTACTAGGCCTTTGTGCTTTTATGGAAGAATATGTTTGTTACTCTTTAAATACATCGACTACATTCTCTTGGTCAGACAAAAATGTGTTATTAGAATTGGGACGTGGGTAACTCTTTTCACAGTGTATCTCATTTTCTTGGACTTACTATAACTAATGATTTTGACTGCACCGCCACCATCAGCCAAACTATGACCACAGCCATCCATTGGCTGCACCTCTTGCCACCACCAGTTCCCTCCTTCACCATTGATCGATGACTTACCACTGCCTTCTGACAGTTGGCATCACCAGCAATGGGCTGCTGTCTTGCCCCCACAATTTATCACTGGCTGCTGTAGCTGCCATGGGCCATTGGTTATTCAAGTCCATGCTGTTCTTTCCTTGCAATACTTGGTTCCCCAACGACCTCATCCGCCACTGACAGCTACCACATGTAGCTTGTTGGCTGGTGAAGCTTCTGGCAGCTACTACTACCACGATACACATAAACATCAGAAATTGTGATCTTATAACATGTTTTCAAGAAAGGGTTTTCTGGGGAAACTATTTTTCATCAGAAATTAGATTACAGAGTGAAAATGTTACATACAATGAGGAAGGTTGTAAGGAAAAAGCACTAGTAGATATTTTTGTATTCTCATTTGTTGATCTCATGTCTTGGGATTGAAGATTTCTTGTTCGTGGAAGAAATGTTACTATAAATTTTTTGGAATTTGTAACTGATTAACAAGCAAGCTTTCAGTTTCTTTTTAGATGGTGGGGAATCTCTCGTTGCTGCATTAAAATGTAATTTCTTGATATCACAAGACAGAAGGATTTCCATATTTGTTCTCCTCAATGCTGATGACTTTCTACACGTCCCATTTTTCTTTGATTTCTTATGTATGGGTCATACCAGTGCTATTGGTGAAGATTATGAATTCTCTTTTGTACTACTCTGTGCAAAGGAGTTTAGAGAAGAAGAAATGGAATTTAAAAAACAAGAATATAAAGTGCAGGCTGTTCTCTTGGGACATGTCTGTTTTTTCCCTGGAGGACCTAATCTTCTTCTTACATGCTGCAAATAATTTTGTTTTGACAAATGTCAATGCTGCAATAAGTTGCTGATACTTCTAGGTTTTCTTCTATGTAAGGAATTTTAGAGCAGAAGCAAATTTCTCTCTTTGGAATCATTCCAGTAAAGTTAAGATGGTATCGCTGAGAACAGTATGAAAATCTGTGAGAAGAAAAATGCACAACTTCAAATTAATTGATAAGATGTAAACCATGATATCTTTTTGAGGAGAAACGAAAAATAGGTCATTATTTCATGATATCCTTTGGTATACAATGTCGTGGTTATAGAATATGATTTGATAACTGATTAATTTCTGCATGAATGGCAAAGCTTCTGCAGTACATTGATGTTGTCGATTATCTAAACTTACAGTTGTAATGAAAACTGTGACTTTCCATGACACTTGCGTTTGTTTATATATTTGTATTTATCTGATGTGCAGTGCAGGAGGAATGGCATTGTCAAGTTTAGTGCCTTCAACTGTGAGCTCAATCTCTTCGCTCACGAAAAGTTCAGTACCAAATCTGCAAATATGGTCTTTGCATGGACTTCTTTTGACCATTGAAGCTGCTGGTTTGTCTTATGTATCTCATGTTCAGGTAATCGAATTTTAGGCTGCTTATCAAGAATTGGTCATATCAACTTGTTATGCTCCTGCATTCACCTAAAAAGGGCATTTGAAACTCATATTGCTTCTGCTGGTAGAGCAGCAGGCACACAAAAATGATGTTTTGCTCTTCTAGGGGATGGTGTTTCATTGACCTGTTATAGTCCAGCCTTGTGTCCTATAAGGAAGTTGAAACTCTGATATTGCTCCTGCCAGTAAAGCTACCCATTATGTCGGTTTAGGCTCAGACACCAGGTTGATGAGTTTGATTTATCTGTCCACATGCACAGGCAACACTTGGCCTAGCAATGGAAATTCTTTTGTCTGAGGAAAATGGATGGGTTGACCTTCAGCAAGGTGTTGGCCGCCTTGTAAATGCTATTGTTGCTGTTCTTGGTCCGGAATTGGCCCCCGGGAGCATTTTCTTTTCACGTTCTAAGGTACATTGTGAATTAGTGCTGGAGAAAGTCTAAAAATAAACAACTTGAATATTAGCCTTTTCTCGTAGCTTTATTTAGTTTTAGTGTATAGTCATTAGTTCTCTTGTTGATATGACCAATTGGGCACTCAGTCTGTTATTGCAGAGATAAGCTCCTGGCAAGAAACAGCCACACTCCTTGAGTATGCCACGTTTCCTTTTGATCTTTCTAATTTTTATACTTTTATATTTGATATTTCCTTAAAAATCAAGAGATAGACCTCTCTCTTGACAGTTGAGGGGGCTTGCCTATAGTCCATCTAGGGACAGCTTTTATCAGGATGTAGTAATCTAGTTTATTGGTGCACCAGGAGTGTCCGCTTCTCACAGCAACTTGTGCTTTTTGCCCCACAAGCTGTTCCTGTGCACTCCCATGTGCAAAGTCTTCTCCCAACTCTCTCCTCAAGACAGGTTCTCTTCCTGGATTTCTATTTATTTAATTATCCTCAATCATTTAGGTGCGTAGCCAAAAAAACATAAAAAATTATGTGGCAAAGAGCACTCACAGTGTATAATTAACAAACCCCCCCCCCCAAAAAAAAAAAAAAAAAAGAAAATTTTGTGGGCAGGGCTGCTTCCTCAGACCTCCTCCCTACCCCTTATGGATAATTATGGTATCTAAAGAAGTTCCTTCATGTTAAAACAGCCCATCTTAAGGCATCTCGCAATTTCTACCCTGCGACACCTCATTGAAAAGGACCCGGTAAGTATAAAATTATGTTTTCAGAAATTTCCTTCCTCTTGCTCTATGCATCAGAGCCTTGTCTTGATGAGTTGGATGCTGCGCCAATAATTTTCTTTGTCAGGAGTCCATCAAGGAAGAGCAGATTGAAGAAAATTTATTTCATATGCTGGATGAAGAAACTGATTCCGAGTGCGTAATCATTGCTGTTTGTTATATGTTTTGAATGTTAGCTGGGTATTGTGGTTGTATTGATCCCTTCCTAAGAAATGGATGTGCTGTGGGCCTAGTTTTTACATAGTTACAATATATATGAGTTTCTTATATTTTTGTTTTTGAAGTATTGTGTGTTCTGATTTATAGTCCAGGCAATTATTTTTTGCATGGGAAGGCCTGTTTACAGTAGTCTTTTTTCCTTTTTCTTGCATTGAGTAGATAAGTGAGAATGCCTTATTTTTGCTGGGAAAGGCAATTGAAGTGAAATGATAATTATGATATCTAGTGAAATTTCTTTGCATGAACTCTTGGGTGATTTTGATTTTTAGGCTTTGAGGCCTCTTCTTTTGTAATTTCTATGAACTTAGTCGATTAATTTGTGCACCCTCTTTCTAAAGCACTTCACTTATCTTACTTGATATGAAATTGGGGTTCCTTTCTTTGCAGATAGAATTTAGTCTGGTAGTAACAAAACTCGCAACTTATGTTACTTCTATACCATGGTACACAAGTATTCGAAAATAGTAATAACCGCACTTTGTGATCTAAGTGTAGAGATATAAGTAATATCACATCACTCTCTATTTGTTGTGTTCATGAAAACTAATTTAAAGAAGATTTCCATGTGGATTATATATTAAAGTTTTGTCTTTTTCCTTTTAATTTTTCTTATATATTCGATGCTATCATTTGAAGTCAGCAGGACTAAGAGACAGCTAGTCACTAAAACTGTTCCTTGATTGGTCTGGGTTGTAAAATCAAACAGCTGTCAACCAAATGGATTTGAGTCTCCTGGGAAAAATCTCATGCACTGTGTGAGGTCTCCTGGATGTGGCTATATGAATTTGACCAGTCATCCCTATTTACTCTAATTTTAGAACTCGAATCGATCTTAGTTCTCATCTCAAACTATTGTCCAGATTCCTGACTCAAGCCTGGTCAAAGTACTTTGGTTAACATATGTATATATAGAGTGTGGTTGCATGGATCTACCACATTCTGTCAGTGCCACTTGGATGCCATGTCCTCGTCTATGTTAAAATTTTTGTCTGTGAGCATTTGATGGTGATCTATGTTGTCACCTGTGAAAATTGAAAAGATGAGTGCTGGGATATGTAACATATACTACAGTCTGCAGTGTTGGCTTTGCGATAATACCCTCTTACTATCACTGTGTTAACATCACATGACAAGAAATTAGAATTCACGTCACCTGGGGCTGTTTGAATTTCCATCATTGTCAGGATGATGTCTGCATCATGATGATAGTTAAGGGTGTTGATTTTTACATGTACCATAGTTACAGCGGATGAAATCACTAATTACCACTGTGAGAGATTATTTTAGTATTAATACTCTATGCTCTGAAACCTAACTTAAGGCTTGAGTTGGACATAACCCTTGCTTTTGGCAGCAACATCTACAGGGTAACTGTGTCATTGCCACAAGATGTTAGTACATGATCCAGACGAGTGTTTTGAAAGTTTATTGAGATTGGAATAGTCAACTGGGAATGATCCTTATGATGCGTTTGACTGCTGTAGCTTGCCTATTTGCTATTGCAAAGAGTACCTTGCATTTGTACCTCAAAAAGAATTCGCAGTGACCTAGGTAAAGGGGGCCTGAATCACTAATCAGGTCAAATTTGAACATAATGTGTCATGCTAACGCAACCTTGATTATGACATTAACGCGGAATGATTGGAATTCTTGATATTCAGAAAGTGATACTTGTCAAAGATGTGGGTGTAAGCTATCTGATAATTGTACTTGGCCAAATTATATCTATATCTTGCCCATGCATTACTATGCTTTACCTGTCAATGTGCTTGTCTTGTTCATCTTTCAGATTGCAATTCGTATTGATGTTCAATGTTTGGTTTATATCCATTTGCCTTCACAGGATTGGAAATTTGGTCCAATCTACAATCATGCGGCTCCTCTATGCGACATGCCCTTCTTGTCCATCTCATTGGATTTCAGTTTGTCGTAACATGGTAACATATTTCTGGGAGAACGTTGTGTCTTACTTCCAGTGCTGTCATATAATTGGTTGATGGTTGCCTGGGAAGGTGTTGATGTGTTTTCCTTCTATCTTGCATGTTTTTCCCCTGACGCTTATGTGGTTTTTATTGCTTCCACTGGACATGTATTTAGATGTTTATTTGATTGGCAGTAGTATCTGTGTGGCATTTAGGTGCAAATATACTAAATTCACAGTGTGGTGCATTATAAAAAAATGTCATGATACACAAGACCGCATCCTTTCCTGCAACTTCGGTGAGATCTTGTTCCATGAGTATCATGGCAACTCCAGTAGCTATTGGTCACTCAGAAGCTTATTGCTCTCACCATGCAACTGCTATGATTGTCATGTTATATAGATGAGGGACCAATGAGATTGTCAGCCTACAAATTCAAGTTTAAGAATCATTGTTTTCCACAAATGAGTTCCTCATTTCTTTTAATCAAGTAAGTTATGTATTCAAATATTTCATTGTATGTTTGCGACTGCATTACCTTGAATTTGGCCATCATCTTGAATTTTTTTGTCAAGAGCTGATTTCTTGCCCTTCTTGACCAACTTCTTGTTTATACAAGTTCTGAATTTCTTGATTTCATTTTGGTAAGGAGGATCTTTCCATCATATAATTCTGATATTTCCTTCACCTTCATCTTTGACATGAGTCAGGATGTTAATGTGCTTTATACATTATTTATCCTGTTATCATTCTGCTATTGCGTTTTGACTTCTTGAGTGCATAGGTTACATATAATGATGTTTGTTATGCATGTTCCTGGTCTTTCTCTGCAAATTGTGGAGAATGGAAAATCCAGTATTAAAAACTATTTCCCAAATGAATTGCAAATTGGAAATATTTGTACAAGTTAGACCTTTTGTCAGTGTTTCTGTAAATTGGGGGACACTGTTTTGCTGTTTCTAATTATGCAAGTGTTTTAGTAGCAACAAAGGTCTTCCCTGGAACAGAGTTCATTTTGTGGTTGTGAAATTTTTGTTCACATTAAAAATCTCTACAGGTTCTTTCGACTTCAAGAAGAAAGACTGAAACCGGGAGAACTGCAGAGAATGATATGTCAATGGGGACAGATGGTGAAACAAGCTTGGCTGTTGGAGGAGATGATGAAACTATGGTTGCTCATTCTAGAGGCATGTCCATGCAAGATTACCCCTACGAAGGATCTAGTGTTTATCCTAAACGTGATAAGCATCTTAGATATCGAACAAGAGTTTTTGCTGCTGAGTATGTTCTCTTTCCTCTTTTAAACCTTTTGTACACATTTCTCCTCTACGCAGACGCAATGATATGTTAGAGCTGATTTAATATGAAGAAAAATCTGCTTGATAAGTTTTGTTTTTGCTTCTAACTGATAAGTTTTGTGTTCACTTCTAACCGTACTTCTGAATTGCTTCAATATGAGCTCAAGGGCTTGCATGAACATGCAGGTATATGCGTGCAAAACATAATAAAAAAGAGGGTTTCCTTCTATTTATCTGAATACCTAAGAATCAGTTTGAGGACCTTATTGGACATGAAGTTCCCTTTATAAGTATATTCAAACCTTAAGTTAATTATCCATCTTTCGGATCCAGGTGCTTGAGACATCTACCTGCAGCTGTAGGAAATGACCCTTCTCATTTTGATCTCTCATTGGCTAGATCCCAGTCCTCCAGAGGTCATGCAATGGGGGATTGGCTAGTCATCCATGTACAAGAGCTAATATCACTAGCTTATCAGGTACTCGGAATATACTATAACAGTTACCCAACAGAACTGCATGAACATTCCACATACTAGATTGACACTTCATGCTCTCCTATTGACAACAGATAAGCACGATCCAGTTTGAAAGAATGCAGCCAGTTGGTGTGGAACTCCTAAGTATTATCATAGACAAGGTATCCCTTTTGGATTAGTTGGTTCTGCTATTAATGTTGGGACTTTATAATTGATTTTCTATCTTGTAATTTTGGACTGCAGTACCAAACAATTCCTGACCCTGAGCTTCCTGGGCATCTTCTACTGGAACAGTATCAGGTCTTTTCATGCCTTCTCCAGCATTCTTATAAAAAAAATGATAAGCTGCTAACCTAAAAGATGTTGGTAACTGTGTCATGGCCACCCAAAGCAACTCTGTTGTAGCTAGTTGTTGTGCAGATGTGCTAAGTCACTGGAAGATATCTTCCTCACTTTTCTTTTGGCCAGTGATATCTTCTTGACTAATTCATCTGTTTGTAGGCCCAATTAGTATCTGCTGTCCGTACTGCTTTGGACACATCCTCAGGCCCCATTCTTCTGGAAGCAGGGTTGCAGCTGGCTACAAAGGTTCTTTTCTTTTTAGCATCTGGCCCTCCTCCCCAAAGTAATTGTAAATCTTGTTAACCCTGTGTTGGAATGGCATTGAAAGTTATTGAGATACTGACATTCAATTTTTCAGATTCTAACAAGTGGAATAATAACTAGCGATCAAGCTGCCATTAGACGTATATATTCATTGATTTCTCGCCCACTGGATGATTTCAACAACCTTTATTATCCTTCATTTGCAGAATGGGTTTCCTGCAAGGTGTGTTTAAGTGGTCTGACTATTCTTAGACCTTGTTTAATTGAAAAGAGCAAGGGATCTGCAGGATCCCTGCTTCTTGTATTAATTTTGACCACTACTAATTGTTCTGACATAAATTTACCTTCCTGTCAATTGCATTTGTGACACATATTAGATCAAGGTCAGACTCCTGGCTGCTCATGCATCTTTCAAATGTTACACGTACGCATTCTTGAGGCGACACAATAGTGAAATTCCTGAAGATTATGCAGCTTTTCTTCCATTATTTGCAAAGGGTTCAAGGGTTCTTGGAAATTTTTGGATAGGGATTCTGAAAGACTATAGCTATACATTCCTCCAGCTGAATCTCAGAAAGAAAGTAAGCCTGTTCAATCTGACTGATGCATGTTTATCTTCTCTCAAACTTTACAGAATGTGTTGAAACTTCTTACTGAAGAAAATGATGTGTTTTATTCATGACCTTTTTTGTTATGGTGGTTTGCTGACAGTGGAGTCCCTTTCTTGATGGAATGCAATCCCCATTGGTTGCTTCAAAGTTACAACCTTGTTTAGAGGAAGCCTGGCCAGTAATTCTGCAGGCACTAGCTCTTGATGCAGTTCCTGCTAATTTGAGTGGAGATGGCGAAAATGTTCAACTCCCATCAAAGGATAACTTAATATCCGGATATGGCATGGTTGAACTGAGTTCAGAGGAATATCGATTCCTTTGGGGGTTTTCACTACTTGTTCTTTTCTGCGGGCAAGATACAACGCCTGAAAAAAGAATAACTTTGTGGGCTCCTGCTCGAGGTTGTCCGCCTGAAGATCTAACAATTAAAGATACAAATCCTCCAAGCTTCAATTTGTACGAGGTGGTGTTGCCAGTATTCCAGTTTTTGTCCAGTGAGAGATTTTTTAGCGCTGGTTATGTGACGGTGGAAATCTGCCAAGAACTACTGCAGGTCTTGACCTCATCCTACTTATTTTATTCTATTGATTATTTGAGTATGGATTTTGGTGTTTTGTTTAGTGTTTTAGCTTTGTTTGCACATCACTTCTGTATGTGTTGGATCTTGAGGAGTGACTGCTGAGCATTCACTGGATGTTTAGTTGACATGTATAATGTAGTTACTTTACCTTGATATATGTTTTTCCTGGCCAAACTTAAGGCTGGACCCACTTTCTAGGCATGCTTGCGTGTTGTTACTACTTTCATGATGATGTTATGCAACTCCCTCAAATACTAATGAGGTCTTGTTGTTTTCTTTTTGGCTTTTCAAAAAAAGGTCTTGTTAACAAGTGCCTCCATGTTAACCATACCTTATAAAAGATTGTGCTGGTTAATGTAATCCATTAAAGAAAACACTCTCTTGTCTGTTGTTCGTCAAAAGATTTTCTACTTTCTTTCTTGTTACTCTCTAGTTCAGAAAGAGTTCCTTTCTTCACTCGATTTCCTCCTGCAAGGATTTTATACAATAATTGCCTTATCTTTTGTATGGTTGTCCAGCTCCAACAAAAGGTTCTCTTCTTTGTGTCTGGGTCTAATTAACATCAATGTCGTCTTGCACCAGTAAACAATGATTACTTAATGTGTTGAGTGGATGTTCAGTTCTGGTGTGCTTGTCATTCATTTTGCTTTGAATCCCAATTTAATCAAGCTTATAACCAAGGGTGCTTGATGTAGTTTCAGGGCTCCTCTGTGGATTTAAATCTTGACATTCCTATAGGTCATGTTCTTTTGTTCCAGTGTTTTCAAGCTCTTTCTCTTCAATTAGTTTCACCTAATTGCTTTTGCATCCTATATATTGTATTTATATCCTTGCTTACACAGGGAAGGGAATGTTGACATAACATGCTTGCTTTGCTTCATGGATCCATTTCTCAACAACTTATACTCGTGGGACAACTGATTGTCGAATATGTTATAGTCCAGTAGTTTTGTCTACTCGTTCTAGAACTGTCATATTTGCTTCCTTCCCCTGCGTTTTCCTTTGTCTACTACTTAGCATCAGATGAGTTTAATTTTTTTTGGTAGTCATCATTTTCTTTTCTTTTTCATTCTTTTTATTTGCTTTTCTTCTTTTCTCATCAGTATGCGTTGTAATGGGCAACTGGTTAAATTGAGCAACTTGATTGTGCCATGACATATTTCCAGTGAACACAAGATGCTTTATTATAGATGCTGCTTTGTTATGCTGTTTAGGTCACTAGATGCCACCTATTGCAACCGTGTACAATATCTCGAGTGTGCTACAGTAGAGATATTGCTGTCATCCAGAGTAATATTGATAATTACTAAATCACTTGGTCACAAGTGTTATCTGTTTATCTCAGAAGTTATGCAAGTTGTTTATATCTTTGGTTGGCAGAATCTCTCTTCTTTTAAATTGCTGAACATGAGACAATTTGACATGTTGCAGGTTTTCACATTCTCTGTATACATGGGCAATTCATGGAACAGTCTGGCAATATCTGTTCTGTCCCAGGTAAGTGTTGGCTAATTCCTGGAAATTGGCCAGGTCTCATCTAAGTTTGGTGATTTTGACTGTTAATAAACTAAGCTTGGCCTTTCATACACTCACACACATACACATGTACGTACTTATGTACGTACGTATGTATTCCTTACAAGTGATGGAGAGGGTTTCTAAAATTGATTGATAGATTTCTAATTCCAGACGTATAAGCTACTGCACATATCTAATGAAAATAGCTTTTCAGGTTTAATAGTGGAGCAGCTTGGGGATGATTCTCGATGAAAAGAGAGTGCTAAATCTGCTTCTTCCTCTTACTAGGAACACACAATTGATCAAACAAAAGTAGTTTTGCTATGATCGTAACTCCACTCAGTCTTGAATGAAACGTTGTTAAAATATTTTTGATATCCCAGAAGTAGGTGCGTGCATAGGTGCATATCTACTGGATAATCAATTATTTGAAGATTAGACTGATTGCGACCTCTAAGTTGTTGTATATGATGTTGCTGCTGTAGAAACATATTTTCAGTGAGCGCATTCATGAATTTTAACCCCCAAAAAAAAAAAAAAAAGAATATAAAAAGAAAACAAAAAAAGAGAAAGTAATACTTCTTAGCTTCACGACAGTCAAAACAAGAAAAAGAAAAGTGAGAATGAATAGCGAGGCTTTTTTGTTTTAGCCTATTAACTTGTATGAATTAAATTTTTTGTTCATGCAGATCGTGAAAAATTGCCCAGAAGATTTTCTAGAAGGAGAGAATTTTACTTATGCTATTGTTGAACTCTGTTTGGCTTACCTTTTCAATATCTTTCAGTGGTAATGGACCCTTTTCATCCTTGGAATTCATTTAGTCGTTTGCGCACTCAGTATCGGCTAATATTTGTACATTTCTTCAGTGCCAATGCAGTTTCAACAGATCTGAGCTGGGAGGACTTAGTATCTCCAATATTGATTATGGCAAAGACACTCGTGAGACGTTTCAAGCATAAGGTTGGTTCGTCATAAGTGATAGACAATATGGAGTTCCTGGAAATTTCCATTTCTGTTCGTACGCTGATTAGCTTCATTTTTTTTTTTTCAATTGATTGCAGAAGCAACTAAATTCAGTGGCTCTGGCCCTATTGCTGATTAGTTACCACTGTGTTAGAGCATCTCCCACTGAGTTATGCTTTTTAAAAGTAAATGATTACGTCCAGAGTGCAAGTTCCATATTGAAAAATCTCTCTAGTGGTAAGAGTATGATAACAGACTTGGTCAGCAATTATTTTGATATTAGATGTTTTAATTAGTGCTATCTCATTCTCATTCTCAACTTTGTATCCACTCTGGTTATATCAGGCAGAGTCTTGATTGTATTCTCCTCATTGACGAAATTTGCTCATGAATACTTTTTACTGCATTAGATAGTAAGGGTAGTGCATTTTAAAAGTGAATGATTATGTCCAGAGTGCAAATTCTATATTGAAAAATCTCCCTTGTGGTAATAGAATGATGACAGACTTGGTCACACTCATTTTTGATTTTAGACGTTGCCTTTAGTGCTATCTCATTCTAATTCTTACCTTCTTATCCACTCTCGTAATATCAGTTAGAATCTTAATTCTACTCCAGTGATGAAATTGTTCATGAATTTTTTCACTGCATCGGACAATAAGGGTAGTGCATTCAGTCGTCTATGTGTGTGTGTGTGTGTGTGTGGATACTCACTGTTCAAGTATCTTGATAGGACTTAAGGTTTTGTGGGTCTGTGATCACACTTCTTAGAATTCAATACAAAAGACTTATCAACAAAGCCTTCCGGCTTCAATTTCACTGGTTTGCTAAATGCTGGCTGTCCAGTATCCCCTTTTTCTCAGTTCCAACTGTAAGAGCGAGGTCTATCGTGTATAGCATGTCAAGTTTCAGATGAGATTGTTTGGAAGTGTGTAAGGCGTGTGTGGGTTATGCGCGGGCTCTTTATGAGAGTTTCATATGTTGGTTCATGTATATCAGAGGTTTAAGTTTCGAGAAACTGAAACCTCCCACTCAACAACTCTTTTATTGACTAAATTTTTTTCTCCATAAGCTTAGCTGGCCTGGTCTGTAAGACCTCATTGGCCATCACAAGATACAGATGCCTATAATGGTCTGTGCTGATCCGTGAGGATCTGATAAACTATGCTGTCATTGCATGAGAGGATGAAGGGAAATGAAATAATGGGAACTAAACTAACAAAAGTTGGACTCCGTTGCTTATGAAACTTTTAACATATAGTTTTTCATTGTTATTATGTTTTTAAAGATTTTTCATTATGTATCTTTTGATCATAGTCGAGTAATGAGATGACAGATACAAATCTTCTTGATATCAACTTGCAGACAAACACGAATCTGGCGAAGATGCAGTCCTCTTTTTCCCAGGATCTTTGGAAACCACCTTGAATGTGATTATTGGTTTGACTAAAGACTGCATAAAGGGCATTCATCTTCTTGACAATAAGAAATCTGATTCACGAAAACTGATTCAGACAAAGCTTGCCTTTTCTTTTGAACAAACTTTACTTCTGGCGAAGCTGGCACATCAATGTCTAGCACAAAGAACAGATGGCAATCTGCAGCACTTCACTCTTCTCAAACATTGTACAGAATGCATTAGGAATGTTCTTGGGGATACTAATATGCAGGTGATTATATATTTACTAGCAAGGCTAATTTCCCTGTTCTCTCCATTCATTATGGCAAAAAAGTTGTTATTGCTCATTTACAGGTCCAAGCAATTGGCTTACAAGTGCTGAAAGGCATGTTACAGAGAGAAACCAGTGCAGAGTACTTTAGTTTCCTGACATTCTTTACTGGGGAGGTCATTGAGGATGTCGTTTCCATGGCCCTGAATATGTTGAAGGTTCAAAAAATAATTCTAATTTTCTTCATCATGCTTAATTGGTGCCCATCTATTAAAAGGAGTGCTTCTGTTGCTTCTGTTGCAGAGAGATGTAACCAAGGAATCTGCGGTTATCGTCACTGAATGCTTGAGAATCTTTGTACTTCTGCAAACCCTGTCAAAATCCTCCAACTGTCAAAGGGGTTATATGACCCTGCTCGTGGAAGTCATTCTCAGGGTTTTCTCTGCTGGCAGTGGTTATTCTGAGGTAGGATTTTTGTTGGCATTAGAAATACATTAGATAAATGTTTGTTTTGTCTGTCCTCCTGATGACTGATTTCCTCATCTTGCTGCTAATGAACAGGGTATCGTTGATATAAGAAGCATTTCCATAAAGCTTGTCTCTCATCTGGTTCAGATTCCTTCCTCAGCTGTTCACTTTAAGGATGTCCTGTTATCAATGCCTGCATCACAAAGGCAGCAGCTTCAGGACATCCTCCGTGCATCAGTGGCTCAAGATCACAATGCAATGCAGACAAAATCAGTGACTCCATCTCTGGAGATTAAATTACCAGCTTCAGCAGAAGGAATTAAGGAAAAAGATTCTCCAGCATCATCCACTAAAGGTCACTCCTTTAATGGTACAGTGGAAGAGAACGATGAGGAAGAAGATGATTGGGACACTTTCCAATCTTTTCCTGCTTCTAGCAATGCCACCTCCACTGATCCTCGAATTGGAAGTACTCCAGAGGAAGGTGACATAATTGAGAACTCTGAATTTGAAAATTACACTGGAGATGGTGAAGATATAAAGTTTGGCATGGAAGCATTAAGCAATGTGCATAAAGAGGTTGTCACTGAAGTGGTTTCTGATGTGGCAGGTGAAAGAAACATGATGGGAGAATCTCTTGATCTTTTAAAGGAAGACAATGTGGATGAACCATTTGATCATCATCACAGGACAGACGAGATAGTAAGTGAAGAGAAGTTGAGTAAAGCTCAATCATCTGAATGTTCAGAAGCATTTGATGAGAGCAACTTTGTGGAAGATCAGAGAATAAGAGATGATAGCACTAGTGATAGAGCTAATCTTGAAGTATCTCTGGCTGCTGTACCTCTGGAACTCTTGGATATTGGAAAACATTATGATGGAGGGGGCTTGAAGGATACAGATCCAGTTGTTAATGTAAATGAAGATACTGAAAAGGAAACTCTGGACGAGAAGAGGAGAAATAATCAACAAGATGCTGGTCAGGATTCATTCCTTGTTAAAGATCACGATTCTTCTCATTCAAGTGAAGAGGAGGTGACTCAACATCAACCATCTGAACATTCGGAGGAGTCAAATGAGAGCAACATTGGGGAAGGTCACAGACTGAGAGAGGATGGCGCTAGTCCAATTGGTGCTGAAGTTTCTTCAGTTGCCACATCTTCTAAACCCCACGATGATGTGGGTGGTGTGACAACTGACAATCTAGATGTGCCTGTCAATGGAGATTCTGTGAACCAAATTACTGACGGGGAGAGTGCAAATGAGAAGCACCAAGATGTTGGCCATAGTTCATCAGCTGTTAAAAGACAAAGATGATGCTCCAGGCTTGGAATCTCTCGCCAAGATTTGACAGACCATAGTGTAGATAATGAAGCACTACAAAAGTAGATACCTGCTTCCTTTTTACCATCTTCTAGCAGGCAAAACCAGCCCCTGAGAACTATGCTTGCTCAACCTTTTCATCCAAGCGAAGCACATATAATATATGAAAGACATTTTCGAGCTCACATCTCCCTTTTCCACCTACTGGATGTGAGTATCAACGTTAGAACTGCAAGTTTTTTTTATTGTTCCCTCGAATGCTTAGTGATTATAGTGGCATAGCTTTAAATTCCTATGGGTAAAGATTGATTTTTTGGTTCCTTCAATCTGGGTTTAGCGGCTGTATTTTGTATGTACAAAGACATCATGACTAATTTTATCATACTGAAAGGACAAACTGCGAGGTCAGAAGCATTTAGGCATGTACGCGATATCATAAAGGTGGGTTGTGCAGCGTAAGATTGATTTAATCAATTGATAAGTTTCAGATATGCTGTGATCTAGAACCTATTCATTGAGCAAAAGGTAACAACCTTGCTTTTCATTGGCTTGTTCCTATCCAGAAATCATTATTTTTCTTACGTTGGAACTAGCGTAATGTGTGACTAATTCAACATAGTCTCGATTTGAATCTAATCTTGCCAATATGTGTCCTTCGGTGGGCATGAATTATTAGCTTGGGTTTTGATCACTGTTGTTTCACCATTGAGATGAACTCAGAAAACTCATAGACAATAGAAATTTTCCGTCCACGATTCAGAGATAATCCACAATTTACTCGTGTAGATAAAAACGAAGTATAATTATTTTCAGTTTAGTGTGTCTATAAGCCTCATTCTAGGGCCTCTGACATGCCAATTCAAAGTGAGACTGTGTGATATTGATGTCTATGATAATTTACGTGGAAATTTGGAAAAAAATAAAATAAAGAAGCTGGATCGCCGGAAAATTTGAGCAACATGATCGATTTCAACATGTAATATTCCTTAATTGCTGAAGTTGATGTAGTAGCACATAACATCATATAAGCTGCAAAATAAGGGTGCATTTGGTAACGATTCTATTCCCGGGAGTAGATTTTGATTAGAAATGATTTTTTTTATTCTGTTCTCGAAAACTGATTTTAAGCATTTTAAGTCGTTTGGTAATTGTCTAAAATTTTCCGATTCTGGAATAGAATTGCGTTTGGTACCATGTTCATTGATTCTGTTCAAATCAATTTATTTTAATTTTTAAATAAATTTTTTACTTTTTTACTTTTCTTTTTTCCTTTTTTTCTTTTTTTTTTTTTCCTTTTTCTCCTATTCTTTTTCTTCTTCTTATGGCCGGTCGCCGGACCAGCGATCGGCCAGATGAGGGCTGGTGACCTCACCGGAGGGTTGCCGGCCCTGGCGAGGCCGGCCCTCGTCGGCCAAGCCTCGCCGAGGCCGGGTGAGCCTCGCTAGGGCCGGGTGAGGCCCGCTGGCCACCGGCGGGGGTTTGGGCATCACGAGGCTTGCCTAGCCGGGCGAGGCCGAGCCTTGCCGGTGGCTAGGCTTGCCTCTGGCGAGCTCGCCGGACCTCGCCCTAGCTTGGTGAGCCTTCGGCGAGCTCGCCGGACCGGTGGGGGGCGACTAGCGGCGAAGGACGGCGGCGGGCGGTGGAGGACGGCGATCGCGGGATGGCGGAAGGGAAGAAGAAGAAGAGTTGGTTTTGATTCTCAAATTTGTTCTCGGAACAAGAATTAACTTTTCTGGAGTTTTCTTTTGGGGCTTTATGCCATTTCATCTGGAAGAAGAGGAATTCTGTCATCTTTGGGGAGATTCCTTTGCGATCCCGGCTATGAAAAATCACTTGATCAAAGTTGTTAAGGATAAGGCTCTTGCGTTTGCTAATGTTCCGCCTACTTCAAGAAATAGAAAACTCCGTAAAAGGGGTTTTGATCCCTCCATCTTCGGCTCGGCGTCATCTTCCTAACCTCCTCCGATCTTCGTGCTAGAGGGTCGGTGGTCTGTTCTAGGTTGTTTGTCTTTCGTTGTTGTTCTTGGTTTTCCTTGTGTATCTTTCAATTCGGTATCCCCACACTTGTCCCGCTCTTAGCGGCTAAAGTGTGAGTTTTGGTACCGGATTTTTGTACATTTGTCCAAAGCTAATATATTTACTTACCTTTACCAAAAAAAAAAAAAATTTTTTTTGATTCTTGATTTCACTCCAAATCTTTCTCGGGAACAAAAATTTTATCAAATGCATTCGTTCCAAAACTACTCTCGGAACAAAAAATCGATTGGGATCTTGTTTGGCATGTTACCAAACACCACTACCTGTCCAAAATTTTGATTCTGGAATAGAATTGCATTTAATATCGTGCTCATTGATTTTGTTCCAAATCAATTTCTTTTAATTTTTAAATAATTTTTTTACTTTTTTCTTTTCTTTTTTCCTTTTTTCTACGAGGGCTAGCGATCTCACGGGAGCAGGCCTCGCCCAACCCCGGCGAGGCCGGCCCTCGTCGGCCGAGCCTTGCCGGTAGCTGGGCGAGGCTCGCCTAGCCCCGTTGAGGCTCGGCCTCGCCGGTGGCTAGGTCGGCCTCAGGGGCTAGGCGAGGCTCGCCTAGCCCCGTTGAGGCTCGGCCTCGCCGGTGGCTAGGTCGGGTCGGGGTTGGGCGAGGTCACGCCATCAGCGGGGTTGGGCGTCGCGAGACTTGCCCAGCCCTGGCGAGCTCGCCGGACCTCGCCCTGGCTTGGCGAGCTTGCTGGACCGGCGGGCGGCGACCGGAGGTGGCGGACGGCGGCGGGCGGTGGTGGACGGTGGTTACGGGATGGCGGAAGGGAAGAAGAAGAAAAGTTGATTTTGATTCTTAAATTTGTTTCGGAACAAGAATTAACTTTTTTTTTATTCTTAATTCTACTCCAAATCTGTTTTCGGGAACAAAAATTTTACCCAACGCAATTATTCCAAAACTACTCCTTTAACAAAAATCAAAATCGCACTTGTTTGGCACGTTACCAAACAGCCCCTAATCAACTCGGTCCACAAAAAAGAAGATAAAACTCAGTCCAATACGGTACCGTAATACTTGAAACATAGGTACTCATGAATGCATATATGTTACCCCCGATTCACTCTTCTGCTACTGGAGGATAGCGGCTTCCTCCCCATACCTGTGCTTCTGTAATGCTTTTGCTCTCTAACACTCTGATGCTGTCTCCTCTCCTCCTGCATAGGCTTTTCTCCATGTGGATTTGCCTGGGGAGAAGTTTGCAGCCTCATCATATTCTCGAAGGATTTAAGGTAATTGAGAACATTTCTGTTCTCATCCAGCCTCTCAGCCATGTTTTAGGCAGCTTGAGCTGCAGCTTCCGCATCTTTGTACTTTTTCTTTCATTCTTTCCAAGAGTTTCTTGTCCCACTCTAGCTCCTTGGAATCAGTTCGAACAACTTTTTCAGGTTCAGGATATTCTCTGATTGAAGGCTTATTATGTGCACGCCTGCTCTGCTGCTCACCTGCTTCCGCCTTTTCCTTGAATGATTCAGGCTGTTGGGAGAATAAGTCGACCAGAATAAAGAAGGTGAAAATTGCAAATTTTCTTGTCGTTTCTGTCTGACTTCTGGTGGTACTGCTGCTGGTTCTTTCTCAAACTAGAGAACAATTTCACTTGTTGGGGCAATTTCCCTTAGCAGCTTCAGTTTAGAATCCAAGCTCGGTCTCCTGGTTGAGAGTTCCTCGGCAATCTGTACGAGAGAGCAACATCTTACAGTGTACGATTGAGTTTAAATGATACTTAAAGAATGAACTTAATGGCAATATGGGTTAGCTTTACTTTAGAATTCACCCTGCAGTTATTGAGGAACACAATGGCCGTGAACAAGGCACAAATCTTCTGTAACACTGGCAATCCTCCACATCTTGAAGCGGCAAAAATCAAGCTCGTTACTGCTTCCTTGAGCTCCTCAGGACAATCCTGAATAGCAAATGAAGTAACATAGAAATTATGACCGCAAGAACAGATTGGCGAGGAGAAGATACCGAGATCAAACTCCTCAAGAGTATGACATGAACTAAATTCAACAAACAAAAACCTGCACTTTTCGATAAACACCACTCTATCCGCTTGCAGATTAAAGCAGTTTTCTATCATAGAAAATGAATCAAGCATGTTTTGCTCCCTTATCATATACTCGACCTGGCGAAAAGGAAGTGCATTTCTCAGACAGAAGAAAGACAGAGAGAGATGGAAAGAGTCGTAAGAAATATGTTGTGAAATTATGCTGAGGAGTGCTGTTTCTTGTCGACCCAAGTTGAGACGCTGAATGACACCGGGCCGAGCTTGGGAACACCTAGTACGGTGCTCTTTCTCAAGGTGCAATGCGGGAGATTGCGAGATTGAGAAACCTTCTTGAACTTTGATGTCTTGAAGTTTCTTCCCAGCAAAGCGTCTAAGCTTCTTTCCCATGTTTGATTCTTGACTGCTTCTGTCCAAGGTCAAACTTCTTCCATACTAATCCTTGTTTGTGCAAAGCTTATATAAACTTCAAAAAGCCGAGCATTTCAAGTAGCATTACCATTTTCTTGTCACGAATCTTCAGCACGTTGAAAGAAGAAGGCAAATCTGCGTAGATGTTTGAGAAAGGTATGCATCATACAGTTAGAAGGAAAATGATAATCCAACTGATTTGGTGTTTAGGAGCAAAAATTTTGTATTGCTTGGACTTTCCGACAATTAATTTTCAAGGAAAAAAGAAGACTTCCGTACTTCGAAATTTGCCAGCAAGGGATGCCTTCCATTTTCTTCTCAGATTAATCTTGAGCTGAGTGTCGTCATGCTTAATAAATCACGTTTGGTCTCCCGATTTATTACTGGGTCCTGGTTGCTCTCCACTTAGTTTCATTTTACTCAATTCCTTGCATGGACTATCAAAACATGTAAGTACATTTAAATGATGATTGAATTTTGATTCAAAATGTAACGTGATTCATGAACTTTAGCTTATTATTTAATATAATTTCTAAACTCTTAATATATTCAATGTATTTCGTGAACTTTATACTCAAAATATTAGGATAATATTAACCATTTTCATATAATTCAGAAACTAAATTGAACACGTATAAAAAATTTAGGAATTATATTTGGATGTCATTGCACATTAGACTAACGTGGAAGAATCATATTAAAAAAGTTTAAAAATTTAGAAATCACGTTACATATTTATCTGGAATTCCTGAACCATTTGTCTTTTTTTTTTTCCAAGCATAGATCGTGTCTGGCTTTTTAAAACGCGAAGCTACATTCATAAACTGGAGCACCATCGATCCGGCTGGTTGAGAGAGAGAGGAAGAGGATGGAGAAGAAGAAAGCAAAGAAGACGGCCCACGTCGGAGACGCCGCGAGGGACGGCGCCGGCGCCGACGCCCCCGCCCCATGGGGGTGGCTGACCCACCGAGGCCTCGTTCCGACGTTTTCTCTCATATCCCTCTTCGGCCTCCTGGTCCGAGCCGCCGTGTCGCTCCACCCGTACTCCGGCGCCGGGACTCCTCCCAAGTACGGCGACTTCGAAGCCCAGAGGCACTGGATGGAGATCACCGTCAACCTCCCGGCGAGGGATTGGTACGTCAACGGCACCCTCAACGATCTCGCCTACTGGGGCCTCGATTACCCTCCCCTCACCGCCTACCAGAGCTACGTCCACGGCCTCTTCCTCAAGCTCTTCGACCCCGACGCCGTCGCTCTCTTCGCTTCTCGGGGTTACGAGACTTATTTCAGGTGATGATCTTGGGGGTCGTTTGTGGTCCGGCCTCTTTGGTGCTGCAAAATCTGATCTTTTCCATTCGTTAACGCAATTGGTAAATATGTGCTGCGTGATGCAGTAAGCTGCTCATGAGGTGGACGGTTCTGTCCTCTGATGTGATGGTGTTCTTCCCTGCCGTGTTTTACTTCTGGATTGTGTACAACCGTGGTCGTAGCCGAGGTGGCGAGAGATGCGACGCGGCATGGCACGTAGCGATGCTCCTGATAAACCCGTGCTTGATCTTAATCGACCATGGCCATTTCCAGGTACGGCCCCCTGGTTGCACCTGGATCAATTCTTTGCTTTAGTGTCCATTCGTGAGAAACTTCGCATAATATCATTGTGTATCGCTGTCTCATTGTTGTTTTCATTGTTGTTTCAGTATAACTGTATTAGCCTGGGACTTACTGTTGGAGCAGTTGCTGCTGTCCTCTCTCAGAAGGACCTCATCGCATGTGCTCTATTCTCTCTTGCTCTGAATCATAAACAGGTATAATCTGCATATTGACATTTCATAGTGAGTACCTACGAAGTGTATGTTAAAATGTGTACAGTTTATCTTAGTGGCACTCTATCTTTGCTGATTTGATTTGGTTTGTGTTCATCTAGATAATAATTGGTTGTTTCTTGAAAGCATTAAGGATTTATTAGCTAGGTTAAACCATTAGTATGCTCTCGGTTCCTGTCTCTAAGGAGATAATAGCACAAATGGTTCTTGGACTTTGGTCCAATGTGCAATGTCATCCTTGAATTTTGGCTTAGTATGCAATGTTGTCTTTAGACTTTGAATTTGTTCAATGTGTTTCCTGAGCTATTGGTAAATGTTCAATGTAATCCCTAAACTATATGAAAATGTTTAAAAGTTTGGGTTAACCTAACTTCATGGATGACAGAGACCACATTGAACAAATTAAAAGTTTGACGATATTGCATATTGGACTAAAGTTCAATGACCATTTGTGTCATCTTCCCAATAAACAATTTTATAATAGTTGTACTTGCATATCATGGCACTAGTTGTGATGTCCTTGGTTAGAGTAATTATGTATCCGGCAAAGCTTCTCTACAGAATGGACACTTGCAGATGTGATTGAGATTGAATCCAACATTTTTATACTCAAAATGCTATGTAGTGGCAACATCCTTTCTGTTATAAGCTTTATGAGGAGCTAGTTCTCAGATCCTTTCTTTCACCTTAATTGTATGCTTGGCCTCAATTAAATGCTTGATTGTACCGATGGGATGTGAGCATTCCAACTTAGTCGATAATCTATTTGGAATTGGACTGGACCCTTACATGGTTTTAGTACTTGACGAGGCGTGAGGTATCATAAATGAGGTGATGCCGAAGAAAGGAGCATCCTTTCAAGCTGGGCATCTGTAACATAAAATCTTATCTGAAAGTGGCCTCTTTAATCTTAAATTCAGAATTCTATATGATGGAAATGAAGAGAAGTTGAATAAGGGCAAAATGCAACTTCTTCTATCCTTTTTTTGAATTGGGTTATAATATGTTTCCAAGTTTCCTAATAATTAATCTTTGACTCCATTTTTTTTTTTTTTTTTTTATTGATACCTCCTTGCCTTCCAAAGGAACTGAGATTAGCCTTTGGACTCAGAAAGTTGCTACAGTTGTTTGTGCTTTTTGTTTATTCTTGCAATATTAGGAGTTATCCAATGTACAACTATTTATCTATATTTTCATGATATCCTACAAAGAAAAAATGGTTAACAATTACTTTTTATCTTGAAACTCTAAGAAAATACAATTGTCTTAGTTTATGACAAACACCAGTGTCATTGATTTCACATAACCATATTTAATCTTGAGGGCAGTTTTGTTTTCCTCCTACTCATTGCAGCCATTTTTGCGTCAACTCATATAATTTCAGCATCTTTATTTAATGGTTTTGTCATCACCAAATTCTCATGAGATTACAGGAGTAGAGATGAGATTACAGGAGTAGAGATGAGATCGTTTGCTGACTTAAGATGACAAAATTGATCAAAGGCTATGCAATATTAGCGTATCAAATACTTGCAGCCTGTTTTGATAATTTTGGCTATTTTTGTGTATCGATATCACACAACTGTTTAGTTAGTAATGATGTTAAATACTATGGCTGTGCAGTTTCCTTAATCCCTCATTTAGTAGTTTGGTCATGTTTGACATGTTAATATATCTATTCATGCTTCTGTTTCTGGTCCTCTCCTGGAACTTTCTGCAGATGAGTGCATACTTTGCGCCTGCGTTCTTCAGTCATCTCTTAGGAAAATGCCTCAGGCGGAAGAATCCATTTTTTGAGGTGTCAAGGCTGGGTTTGGTGGTTATGGGAACATTTGCAGTTGTTTGGTTGCCGTACCTTTACTCTACAGATGCCCTTTTGCAGGTAAGTAATTATTTTTGTTATATTCTTTAAGGAAAGAACAGAGAAATGACTGCGTTTTCTCTCACATGCCATGAATGTAAATAGTTGTCTGTTTTGTATGCTTAGCTAGAGCATGTTACGAGTTGCATTTTTCCTTATATAATATCTGATGGTAGGGTCGACTTTTAGATCATCAGAATCTTTACTCTGCTTTTAAAGATTATTCATTGACAAGTGGACAGGGTACTTCGGGTAATGAAGTGATACTCATTCTGGATATCTGTAGGAAGCAGTGAGTTACATAAATTAATTGTACTAAGGTTTAGACTAGACAAGGTAGAATGGTAGTCCTGACATAAACTCAAGCATTGAAACTATGGAAGTTCTATGTTTGTCTTAGGGCTTAATCAATGCAATCAACAACATGCTCCTTGGAATGTGTGTGTGTATCTAACGCAGCACATCTGGCCACCCTAAACATACCCTTGGACGACAGTAGACAATATCCATAAGAACTCTAGACCTAGCTCGTGAGCTGAAGGTGCTTGGTATCATATCAATAGTAGTACTCTTAAGCCCCTTGTCTGCAAGGGGTGGAAGCTTTTGAATATTTGCTATTTGTAATTTTCTAAGGGAATATTAGGATATTTAGTACCTCTGTTACGATACTCTTATTCACGTTTCATTTGATTTTACATAAATTGGCTTAATTGTGACCATACCTTCTATTTTGGTGCTTTCTGTAGGTTCTCTCTCGTCTTGCTCCATTTGAGAGGGGGATATATGAGGATTATGTAGCTAACTTTTGGTGTGCCACATCTGTTCTTATCAAGTGGAAAAGGTTGTTTTTGACTCCTAAGCTCAAGCTTTTTAGCTTCATTATGACTGTGTCTACTTGCCTGCCTTCTATGATCCATCAAATATCTTCCCCAAGCAGTCGAGGTTTCCTCTATGGGTTACTGAACAGTTCGCTGCCCTTTTACTTGTTTTCATTTCAAGGTGAGTTGCAGTCTGTCCCTTTCACTTATTCTCTTACCATTTCAATGTAAAGTGAGTCTGAATCTTTGCCCCTGCTTCTTGTGTTGTATATGCAGTGCATGAGAAGTCTATTCTACTGCCGCTTCTGCCGGCCAGTTTGCTTGCTCTGGACGATCCTTCTCTTTACAAGTGGTTAACCCATTATGGATTGCTCTCTATGTTTCCTCTTCTACGTCGTGATGGACTTCTACTTCCATATATGACCCTTAATGCTCTCTACTTTCTTCTCTACCATGTGCCCAGGGACAAGCAAGATTCGAAGGTCACAGGTTCTTCTGCGGCTTACCCAATTTTGAGCGCCTTCTCTGTTTGTTGTTATTTTGGTCTTCATTTAATTTACTTAACCATGCATCCCCCTGAGAAGTACCCTTTCCTCTTTGAAGCTTTGATCATGATATTTTGCTTTTTCCACTTTGCTTTGCTTGCAATTTACACCAATAAAAAGCAATGGACGTTGTCCAAGCATTCAATGTTGTTGAATAAGGAAAAGAAGCTTATTTGATATCGTTGTCATGGAACTTAGGTTCTAATTCTTCTTTATTTTTTCAGTTTTTTGAAAGGTGATAAGAATTGGCATGTTTACATTGTCCTATTGGCTGCCAATAACTAAGAGGAACGTCCAATGTGATTTTGAGTTCGTTCTTTTCACATGAATTGTTATCTGTATGAGCAGAAATTTTCCGCGATATAAGCAAGCTCGCCGTGTTGCTTCTTCACAATTAGTCTGGCTTTAGTCATTGTCAGGGCATGTAATGTCCCTCAGACATTGAAACCTGTCAACAATTCCAGTATTGCTGATTTTACTCAGGAGGCCGGGTCATTTGGTTTCCGTTTCCTATTTATGAATTTTAAGCCTGTTCTTGTCTTGTGGACGTAATTTTCATTTTACGAAGACTTGGTGGATTAGAGCTTCTTAATACCTTTCTTTGAATAGGATCAAAACAAAAGTGACTTTGTTTAGTATTAGTCAATGAAGTACCTGGCTAGTTGAAATTTAAATTTACGAGGGTTAATCTGAATAGTGGACGATAACATATGTTCTTCATGCAACGTGCACGTAATACTTCCATTTCTTAATTCTCCTTTGACACTTAGTTTTGAAAATCAAAAGAAAAATTTGAGTAGATTTAATTTGATTTATCTTTGACATTTTGGTATTAGGCCAATTAGATCGATTGGTTCCCTGTGCAGGCTCATTCTGAGACTTGGGAAAAGCCCTTAAATCTCTGGAGGTTTCATTATTGTTTTGCTTAGCCCTCTATTAATCATAGCTACTGACACAGTAAAAATACAGAGACTGAATTGGTAATGGCGAAATAGGTTCAAATTCAAACCACAAGGAGTGAGATGGTAGAATTACCAGTGGGGAGGGTCAGGTAAATAACAACTGTTACTTGAGTGATATTGGCAACGTCTTGTGTGAGGGTGCAATAAATTAAAACAGTGTGCAGAAAGCACACCTCTCTTTGGTGTGTTCCACACTTATTAGTTGTGTATATTGCTTGCTCAACCGTGAATGTTCGACATGAGTATCTTGGAGAAGGGATGGGAAGATTTGAATATTTATGAGATACAACCACTTCTTGATCTGTGGGGTTTGAAAATGTAACCCATAACCCTTTATAATAAGCCGCGAATTAGCTTTACTTGATTTCACAGCTTCTTGTATGGCTCGTTTGCTATTCTACGTAGCTTTTTAATTTGGAACAGAATTGCCCTAGTCGACTGCATAACGGGCCATTCATGCGTGCATTCAGAGGAAAGTGGTCGCTAACTCGTTTTCAAGCTCCTTGATCACCGCAGAAATGGGAATGACGTGAAAGGGTACATAGGAGTCATCAGATGGCAATTCGGTGCTCGATATCATCCTTTGATCATGGAGTCCCACGAAATAGGGGAGAAGTACACTATCAGTGCCATAAGTTGTGTACGACGCTCACTTTGGTGCCAAAAATTTCCGTCGGATCACTTAAGTGCAAAAAATTTTGAAAAACAATCATTTCAGCGTCAACGCCGATCTTGTTGGCCGGAAATCCAACGTGACAGTTTTTTTTATTAATTTTTTATGCTGATGTGGCTTGTCGGAGAGTATAGTCAGCATGTAAACCACAAAACGAACCACAAAATGACACTGTTTGGTGTCTCTCCCTCAATTCAAAATCGTAAACCCTAAATTTGCCGGATAATCTCGGCCACCGCTGCCCTCTTCGTCCTCTTCTCCTCTCTTGACGTCCTCTCCGCTGTCGCCCATGGCGCCGCCAAGCACCGCCACCTCCTCCACTACCTCGACGAGTTCGGCGACCGCGGTGAGCAAGTCGTCGTCAACCCCTCCGCCTCCTTTGAGAACCCGCGCCTCCGCAACGCCTACGTTGCTCTCCAGGCCTTGAAGCAGGCCATCCTCTCCGACCCCAACAACTTCAACGCCAACTAGGTCGGCCCCGACGTTTGCAGCTACTCCAACGTCTTATGCTCCCTCGCCCTCGACGACCCCTGCGTTTGCATCATCGCTGGCGTCGACCTCAACCACGGCGACATCGTCGGGTACCTCCCCAAGGAGCTCGGCCTGCTTGCCGACCTCGCACTCTTCCACCTCCCGTGTTGTTTTAAAAATTACGATGGTTTTCCCTCCTCCTCCCACTTCAACCGCCCACATCCCTCACCTTCGCCTCCGCCGGTGATGGGCCAGTCGCCATCCTCGATGGCCCTCGCGCTCGGTGGCTGCGGCTCCGACCCCGACCCCAACCCCGACGATGGCCACTCGGCGGCCAAGTCGAAGGCCGTGATCTCGCTCAAGTGCGAACCTCACGTCGCCGAGCGACGGCGCCGAGTGAGCTAGGTCGACGGCCGAGCGAGCTAGGTCGGTGGCCGACCAGGATCGGAACCCTAATTTCAATCTCCAAATAAAAAAAAAAAAATCCTAAAATGAGTTGTGCGGCGTCGTTTTTGTGAGGCCATCCACTTAGGACGGCAAAACGACGTCGTTTTCTTAAGGAGGACAGAAAACGACGTCGTTTCTCAAGCCATGCCGATTTTTTTTTTTTTAAATATAAAAGTCACGTAATCATTTTGGTCGGAATATATTGCTGGTGGTACTAAAGTGATCGTTTTTCCTCCGATTTGACACTTAAGTGATCCGACGGAAACTTTTGGCATAAAAGTGAGCGCCATACACAACTTATGACACTGATAGTATACTTCTCCTCACGAAATAGTCTACATTTGCATCTATCGGAGGATGTCTAGAAGTAAACCAAGTCTAGTATATTTCACGATCTTGGTGTCGTCTATGCCATTTAATGGTGTAATTCGCCAATACATGCTAGTTATATCTTGTTTGCCTTAGCTGTAGAGTGAATGGTTCACAAGTCCAACAGCAGATAGCTTCACGATTGAGGGTGAAGGCATAGGGAAAAATATTCGCAGTAAATAAACCTGTCCAAATGGGCCATAAATCCTGAACAAGTTGAATGAGGGGCTTTTCGCTCACTCCCATTAAAAATGTGGTTTTATCTTGACCCACCTTATAATGTAGGATCACGAGAACTACTCCATCTTACCGTTATTATATTAATGAAGGTTTGAGTATTCTTGTAAGCGGTACAACATTACCAATTTGAGAGGTCTTTATTAGAATCATAATGTAGGTTTGGTTAATGGCTTAACAAAAGGGACTTTCACGGTAAGGCTACGAAAGAAATTCTCTGCAATAATTTTTAGGTTTACAAGTCAAGAACTTTGCAAAAATAAATAAAAATAATATTGTTTGCACTTCTTGAAGCGATACCTATAAACATTTGAGACTCCACATTATTTTGAATGTCATAATCTGAAGAGACTTTTTAAGAGACGTAACGTAGGCTTGGTTTAGGGTTTGAGAGATGAAGGGGTTCGTCGAGCTCAAAGATTTTCCATCGAAAGGGTTGAAGTTGGTGATCATCTCAGCATTATCACCGGTCATCACCTTCTCCATCGAGGATTGTTTTCTCAAGTAGATGTTCCATCGACCATGAGAGTCTGACTTTTAAAACTACTTGAGACTTGTAGGACTTTTGTTGTTTCACTAGGAAAATTATGACACATTCTTTTTGACTTTTTTTTTAAACTCATTTTTTTCGACACATTTTTAGCTCATTTGTAGACTAGCTACACTCTGATGATTCGGCACTTTGGACTCTCGGGGTCTTCATCTCCCGTTGATGCTCTGGATGGCACAGTCTTGATATGATAACTTATCCGCCTTGCTTTAGTGTGGGAGATGATCATCAATTTGGTTTTTGCCAAAAAAAAAAAAAAGAGAAAAAGAAATTGCAAGCTCAAGTGGGCTACACAAGGGACATAAGAGTATAGGGTAGAAAAATAGCCACTCTGTCATCTTAAGATACTTAAATTACTGGAGTTCATATGCAATAAAAATACTTGAAGCTTGATTTAAGTGAAAGCAAGAAAATCTCTACCCATCTTCATCACCTAATGATGTTGATTTACCTTCGGTATTGCCTTGTTGTGTGGTGGTTCTCGACAGAGCAAAATGAAGGAAAATTCCACAAGTGTTTAGGCTCTAAAGGGCTAAACAATGGATAAACTATAGTGCTTAGGATAGATGAACGAAATGCTTCTTATCATTTCAATTATTGTACCTTTTACAAGACAACCCTTTATTTTATAAATACTGATTTTTTTTTTTCATTCAGCTTACTAGGAATAATCCCGGGACGGTGTATAGGATATAGCTTGCCTTTTTATCATTCTGCCATGTCTCATTATGCACTTATAGTTCTTTCCACATGGTTTGTTAAATTGTCTAACCAAATTCCCCATACGAAATTGGTAATTTGGACAGGCAGAATAAATATGCAGAACTTGCAACTTGGAATTCATTAATCAAGAAAGGTTTCAATTGCAGCACATGGAAACCATACACCCATGAATCATGTCATATACTGTTAGATTATGTTAGGGATAATACTTATTCACACTATGAGAATGAACTAGATTGAAGAACTCATGGCCATCCATCTCGGCTAATATTAGAGCACCTCCACGAAGTACTTTCTTCATGACGTGCGGTTCATTGTACTTTGGAGTGAACTTTCCATATGGGTCAAGAATAATTGACAATATTTTCCACAGGACAAGATCACTTACCTTGAAATGTCGTGGTTGGACCACGCAGTCAAATGATTTGGCTACCCTTTGTTGAAAACATGACAAAAAGCTTTCAATTGCTTCTCATCAATCATATTTAGTTGCTTTAGCCTTTGTTGGACCGATCAGCTTCAACTAACTTCACTTGGGACGATACTTGCAATGAAAGGATTTCCACTTTCATGGACAAGACTGCGTCCATGCCAGACACGAGGGAGAAAGGGCTTACTCTAGTCAAGGTTTGAATCGAAGTCTGATTTGTCATTAATGCAAAAGGCAACCTTTCATACCATTGTGATAATTTTCTACCGTCTTAGTCAGAATCTTTATGTTTTTGTTGACTGCCTCAACATCTCCATTTATATGAGGATGTAGGGGGATGAATTCAGATGACGAATCTTGAATCACTAAACAGCTTGTCAACAAGTTTGTAATTCAAATTCGACTTGTTATCAGTGATGATTGCTTCCAAGACACCTTATCGGGCAATTAAGTCATGTTAGATGAACTTCACTATTGCATATGACATAGTTTCAATCCACTTGGAAAAATAATCGATTGCAACTAGGAGAGATCGATGTTTGTTTGATGCATTAGGATTAATAGGGCCAATTACGTCGATACTCCACACTGAGAATGGCCATGGCTCGGACAACTGGTGTAGTTCAGTTGGAGAAACATTTTTCTTATCCCCATGAATTTGACATCCATGGTAGCTTCGAACACGCCGGATGTAGTCTCTTTTTGGTGCAAGCTTATAGTAGCCTAGCCTTATTTTCTTGGGTTAATACCCTAAAAAACCCCAAACTGGTACACCTATGACAAATTTACCATAAACTATTTTTTTGATCATGAAAAACTCAAAACTGCTATACTTGTAACAAATTTACCCCGACTGACCATAAAAAATCCTAAATTGATACATTTATGACAAATTTACCCTAAACTAATTTATTTGACCACAAAAAATCCCAAATTGGTAAATTTGTGACAAATATACCCTCCGTTAAATTGGATTAATACCACAAAAAAATCACAAAAATTGTAAACTGTGACAAACGGAGCGTAAAATCCCAAATTAGTATACCAGTCAATTGTCACGTGTCATTTAACTTAATAATTTGACAGTAAATATAACGAAAACTAACATAGGGTAATTTTGTTACGAGTATACCAATTTGGGGTAAATTTATCAAAAGTATACCGGTTGGGGTTTTTGGTGGTCAATAAAATAGTTTGGGGTAAATTTGTCACATGTGTACTAGTTTAGGGTTTTTTAGGATATTAACCCTATTATCTTTTTGGCTAGCATGTGCCCATTCATGTCCCCTTCATGCGTTTCTTGTATGATCTTAGTAGCTTTAGCCGCGTCCATGCATCTCAATAGGACTAAATAATAAGACCTCATGTATAGGTTCTTACCACTAATGAGCAACTTCGAAGCCATCTTCATTATGTACTTCCTATTAGCTGGAGTACTTCCTTTAAGGAATTGTTGCTTTTAGATGTAATTCATGATATCATAATACCATTCGTTAGGTTTCTTAGTCACGACCATATTGAATCCAACTTGTTTGTAACTTGCAAGATGGACAACAGTATTGCCAATGCATCATCAAACTGATTATGAGACCTGGACGGGTACTTGAATGAGACTTCATCAAACTTCTTCACTAACTCCTGTAAGTAATTGTGATAAGGCACGAGTTTACTATCTCTCGTCTTCCATTCTCCCACAATTTGAAGAATAATTAGTGCAGTCTTTGGACACCTTCAACTTGTTTACTCTCATTGCAGTCTGCAGTCCAAGGATGCCTTAGTGCGGGGGATACTAATTTCGCAGTTACGGAATAATGTTGCCCATTCGGGGATATCATAACTACATTAGTGTCAAAACCAGACAAATTCACAGCTTCATCAAAGAACATGATGCACAAATCTTCTTCCAAAAATAGGATGCAATCATCAGGGGAATATATCTTGTCATATGAATCCCTACGGCTCTCGGCCTAGCATATCGACGAAAACACATCCCTTGATAGACTTTACTGGCATAATCTGGAAGTCAAACTCTATAATCAAAATCTAACATGTCACCAACTTTCCAACCAAAGTTAGCTGGCTAAGTAAGTACTTAATGGGATTATTTTCGATTATCAGAAATGTCCGGTGATGCAACATATACTAGCATAATTGGTGTAAAACACATATTAGTGCATCGCAAGTCTTCTCAACTTTGGAATAGTTTATCTTTGAGTTAGTAAACTTTTTGCTTTAATAGTAAAGCCCTTTTTTTTTTTGAATCTGTTAGAGTATAAGGGCAAAATAGTCTTTAGGAGCTTTGGGGTTTATTTTATGTATATATAGAACATTGTTGAATAAAAAAATAGCACTTTTCTTTCACATGGTATCAGAGCCAGGTTTTAACCCTAGACATCGGAATAGTCGCCGTTGCCATCGTCGGCCACTCATCGGAACAATCGCCGCTGCGGCTGGTCTCCATCATGTGTCCCTTTTTTTCATGCGCGACTCTTCCTCATGGGAGTACTCTCTCTCGTGATATCACGCCTCGCGCAGTTTGCCCGTCTCGCGCAAGGCTTGCTCGGCTTGTGAAGCACCCTCGCATGGCTCACTCAGCCCCGCGCTCGCACGGCTCCCTAGTCGTGGCTCGCTGATTGCTGATTTTGGTCACTGGGATGCTGGGTCACCTCTAGCGTTGATGTTTGGGTCACTGATTTTCGGTTGTTGAGATGCTGGGTCATCGATTTTTGGGTCCCTGGTTTCTGTCTTGCTGATTCTTGTTCACTCAGCTCCTTGGCGCGACTCTTGTGGATGTTGGTTGCTGATTTTTCGGTTGCTGAGTTTTTGGTCGCTGATTTTAGTTATCTCCAGCATTGATTATTGGTATTTGGTTGATGACTTCTGGGCGGAGGTTTGCTTATTGCTAATTTTTGGGCTGCTGTTTCTTGGTGATATATTAACAATTTTGTTGAGTTGTTGATTTGTTTGAGCTGAGTTATCTAAAGAAAGCTATTGCGAGAATTTTCTTGTTGTTCTTGGAGGATAGGTGATACTTCAAGGGATAAAAGAGAGAATGATCCTGATAAAAATCATTCTGTAACGACTGAGGTTATTTCCTCATCTAATAGAATTACTGATAAGAAGCTTGAGGGCAGTTCTAACTTCCATCAATGGAAGAAAATTGTGAAGCTTACTTAGACAGGTAGGAATCAGCATAGACACTTAATTGAGTCTAAACCCAGAGACGATGAAACTTGGGACTTTATTGATGCACGTATTCTTGATTAGATATTAAACTCTATGGAGAGTAACGTAGTTGCTTTATTAACACATATTGACACAGTTAAAGAACTGTGGGAGTATTTGGATGTGTTATATTCTAATCAAAATAACCCGTCGCGGATTTATGAGTTATCACAGGAGTTTAATCGATTTGAAAGGAAGGGACGCTCTATCACACAGTACTTTGCTAATTTTAAGAGAATGTATGAGGAGTTGAATGTTGTTCTCCCTATTTCAGTTAATGTTCAACAAATGCAACTTCAAAGAGAACAATTGGCTGTGATGGGATTTTTAGGAGGTCTAGGCCTTGATTATGAAACTATTAGGTCTCAGATTCTGGGAGGAGAGACTGTTGCGTCACTCATTGATACATTTGCACGGGTTCTTTGAGTATCTCGTGAGTCTTCTCAGGGTACATGTATGATGGATAGTTCAGCTCTTGTGTCCCAATCTAAAATTGGCAGTGGTATTTGTAGTGATGGAGGAAGTTGTGGAGGATATGGTGGACGTGGTGACCGAGGGGGAGGCCGAGGCACAAGAACGAGGAGAGGCCAAGGTCAGCAGAATAATAATGAACAATCTTATATGTTTGCCGATACCTCAAGGGCCGCACGGACATGTCATTATTGTGGCAAACCTGGTCATATTCAGAAATTTTGCTACAAATTACATGGAAGACCAGGGTAGTAGCAACTGTTTGCAAATACTGCATCTAGTGCTGACCCTTCTCCATAGTCTTCTGAAGGGAAGGTAGTTGTTATGTCTGAGGAGGAATTTGCCTGATATAACCAGTTTTAGATTTCACAGCCTGCTTCTTCCACTGCTACTTTGGTTTAGACAAGTAATGCTACTGCATGTCTTTCAGCTGCTTCTTGTCATTAGGTCATTGATTCAGGGGCTTATGATCACATGTCAGGTCTTTCAGGTATATTTTCCTCTCTTACTCTATCTTCATCCATAGTTACCTTAGTCGATGGATCATCTACACATGTTAAAGGGGTTGGTACTGTTCACCCAACTCTTTCATTGCCATTGTCCTCAGTGCTTTATCTTCCACAATTTCCATTTGACCTCATGTCAGTCAGTAAATTAACCAAAAACTTTCAGTGTTTAGTGACATTCTACCTTGATTCTTGTATTTTTTTTAGGATCTAGCTACGAAGAGGACGATTGGCAGAGGACGTGAGGTAGGGGGGTTGTATGTGCTGGAAGACGCTCCATCAATTGCTTGCCCTAGTGTTACATCACTGCATCAGATTCATTGTCATCTTGGTCATCCTTCTTTACATAATCTTCATAAGTTAGATTATAGTTTTCATTCTCTTTCTAGTCTAGAATGTGAGTCATGCCAACTTGGCAAATTATATCGTATCGGCTATCCGCCTCGAGTTGTTAAACGAGCAGTGTCTCCTTTTTTGTTAGTTCATTAAGATATTTGGGGTCCTTGTCATGCTGTTTCCAATTTGGGTTTTCGATATTTTGTTACTTTTGTTGATGACTACTCAAGAGTTACTTGGTTATATTTAATGAAAAGTAGTTCAAAATTATTTTCTATATTTCGTGCATTTATATATGAAATTCATACTCAATTTGGTGTGCATGTTAAAGTTTTGTGTTCTAATAATGCTAAGGAGTACTTTTCTGCACCATTCTCTGATTTTATGACTCAGCATGGTGTGATCCATGAATCTTCTTGTCTTGATACACCTCAACAGAATGGTGTTGCTGAAAGAAAGAATCGACATTTGTTGGAAGTTACTAGATCCATGTTATTTGAGATGAAGGTTCCTAAAATCTTTGGTCTGATACTGTTCTAAGTGCATGCTATCTTATTAATCGCATGCCATCTTCTATATTGCAAGGTAGCATCCCATTTTCTACTTTTTTTTTTTTCCAAATGAGCCACTGTTTGTCTTACCACCTTGAATTTTTGGTTGCGTTTGTTTTGTTCGTGATCATCGATCTGGAATATCAAAACTTGATCCAAAGGCCATCAAGTGTGTGTTTATGGGTTATTCTCGTACTAAAAATGATTATTGATGTTACTCTCCATCATTAAGAAAATACTTTATAACTGTTGATGTCACATTCTTTGAATCCACAGTAACTCAGTCAATAACTATTGAATCCACAGTAATTCACACATCACTTGTGCCATGGCTCTATATTCTGACTCGGCACTGGAGCGAGCAACAACACTTTGTTTCTTACTCTTACATGATATCAGATTCCCTCCAACTAGGGGTATAATAGCCTGTAGTTGACCTCCTATCATTTGGAGACCCTGCCCAATTAGCATAAAAAATCCTTTAACTTTGCTATGATTGTGGTTCTGATAAATAATCCCTTTCCCTAGAGTCTTCTTCAAGTACTGCAATATACTAATTCAGGTTAGTGACGTGTGAATTACTGTGGATTCAACACCTATGACCTTATGGTGTGGTAATAAAGCTGCAGTGCATATAGCTTCAAATCCCGTGTTTCATGAGAGAACAAAACACATTGAGGTTGATTGTCATTTTATCGAGAGAAGTTACAGAGTAGATTGATTCTTCCAAGTCATATTCGAACTAGTGAGCAACTTGTAGATATTTTTACTAAACCTTTGGGTAATGAGAGGATAGATTATATTTGTAACAAGCTGGGCATGATTAATATCTATGCTCCAGCTTGAGGGGGAGTGTTAGAGTATAAAGGTAAAATAGTTTTTAGGAGCTTTAGAGTTTATTTTATGTGTGTGTGCATATATATAGAACATTACTGAATAAAAAAAAAATAGCACTTTTCTCTCACAGTATCGTCAGGCCTTTTTTAAGCAAGCATAGCATCCAAGGACTCACAATTAATTGTTAGGTAAAGAATTAAAAGATGTTCCGGCATAGGAGGAATGCGAATTGTGGGGCTTATCAGGTTTTGCTGAAAGACAAACATGACTAAACCATAAAGATACCATATTGCACCAAAGGAGTTTCTAAGAAACGACTTTGGAATGATGAAATGTTTTTCATTTCAAAAGGTTTTGAAACGAGGAACATGAGGAGGCTCAAGCCTTAGACTTATCTTTGGATCATATTTTCTTTTATCAGTTGGATATTATTTTTGGAGAAAACTCCTTTACTATTTTGAAGTTGACAAAACATTTCCAGAAAGTCTAGTTTGAAGACTTTCAGACTCTAGTGTCAAAGTCTGAAGACAGCCGGACTTTAGTTTCAAAGTCTGACCTCGCTGATCCAGACTGAAGAATGAAGACTTATCCAGATGGAAGATTATCTTCAAGGATTCGATTTGTATGGTTTATGGATGACCTTATGACTGGATATAACACCTACTTGATTGGTTATCTTTATCGGAATCAATTCCAATTTGAAAATCTTTTGAAAGGGGAAGCAAACTTGGAAGTTTTTACTTATGACAACTAAGATCCTGATTATATGGGCAAACATGATTGACGGGCTTTCATCACAAATCATCTAGACGACTCGAGATCACCTTAATTGATTCTGTCCAATGGGTTGATTGGAAGAACTCATTTGGTAAGTGCCAACGGTTGTGAAGGCATGAAGTAGTATTTAAGACGGACTCTCCAGTTGTTCGAAAGAGTGCGTGGAAGAAGAATTTCAAAGTCTGAAGCTTTCTAGTTACTTGCTCTTTCATTCATCGAGCTCAAAACTTGTATACAAAAGAGAGAAACTCTTAGTGAGACTCTGTGAGATATCACTAGAGACTCATCACTGAGAAAGTCGAAGATCACAAGCTATAAAGTCTCTTTTGATTCATAGTGGAATCCAAGCAGTGGGCTTGATCTAAGCCGAACTACTATAAACTTTGTGTTTTTATTCTCTTTTCCTTGAACTCCTTACTTTCATTCGTAGATTATTTAATTCCTCAAAGTTGAAATACGTTTGTAGTCTATTATCTTCTAAAGGCAAATTACTTCTAAGTCTTGCGAAATTTTTTACTTACACCTATTCACCCCCCTCTAGGTGTTTGCACTAGCCATTTCAATTGGTATAAGAGCTTGTGTGCTTATCTATTGAAGTGTTTATACTTCTTAAGCTAAAGATCTAAGGCTAGTATTTTGGTTCCAGGTTTGGTTGAAGGCCAAAGCAACACCAGACCTCCTTACTTTAATGGGAAGGAATACAATGTTTGGAAAAACAAGATGAAAGCATTCCTGAGATCAAAAGATCCTCTAGAATGGGATGTGGTAGAAAAAGAGATTATTCCCAAAGCTACATCAACCTTAGAAATAGGAAAGGAAGTTGCAGATGTCGGCGAAATGACACAAGCAGAAATAACGAAGAGACAAGCTCTTGATGCTTAAGCCATCTATTCCTTATATTGTGCTTTATCTCCTACTGATTATAACAGAATTTCATCTTGTGAAACAGCAAAAGAAGTCTGGGATAAGTTGCACGTTACCTATGAAGGAACTGATCGAGTTAAAGAAACGAAAATCAATATCCTACTCGGACAGTATGAAGCCTTCAAGATGAAGCCAGGAGAATCCATCACTAACTATTCAATCGTTTGACAGAGATTGTAAATGGTCTAGCATATCAAGGACAACTAATTTCAGGACCAATGAAGGTCAATAAATGACTGCGTGGACTCTCCAAAGACTGGAATCACGTGAAGACTTCAATAAGAGAAACCGAGAGGATCATGCCTCTTTCAGTAGACGAATTAGTTGGCACACTTCAATCATATGAAGTGGAGCAAATCAATGAGGAAGAAGATGCTAAAGGTAAGAAGTCAATTGCCTTAAAATCTAACGATGATTTTGATGATACAGATTCAGAAGATGACTTGGATGATGAAGAGCTAGCACTCATGATTAGGAAGTTCAAGAAGTTGAACAGGAAAGAAAGAAGGTTTAACTGGAGAAAGCATAGTACTCAAAGATTTCAGAAGAAATCAACTTAAGACAATGAGACAAACAAAGATGTGATTTGCTTCGAATGCAAAAAAAAGGGGCACATCAGACCTAATTGCCCTTTGTTGAAGAAAAAGAAAGGAAATATAGAGAAATTCAAAAAGGCTCTCAAAGCAGAGACATGTAGCGATACTGAATGCGAAGAAGTGATAAAGATTATGCCAACAAATGTTTAATGGCAAACTTAGAATTAGACTCAAACTTTGAATCCGATTCAGACTCAGACTCAGATAAAGAAGTCAAGGTTAGTAATTTAAAGATTCCTGCTAAAGTCTCAAAGTATATAGATGAACTCTGTCTTAGTCTCAAAACATCTCTTAAAAGGATTTCCGACCTGAAGAGGGAGAATTCTAAACTGAAGCAACATGAAATTTCTTGGAAAGAAAAAGTTTGAAAATCTAGACAAAAGCTTTGTTAATTTGAAAGAAAATGCAGATTCTCTTTCAAAGGAAAATACTTTTTTTGAGAGAGGACATTTCAAATATCACAAAAAGGTTTTCAAAAGGATATAAGAAGTTGGAAATGATTCTTTCAGTACAAAGACCTTATTTCAACAAATCTGGTTTGGGAATGACACCAGAAACCATTCCTTTAATTGATTTTCCAAAAGTGAGAAAAAGAATCAAACTAAGACCTACAAAAACATTTTACAAAAATCATTTTCAAAATGTTTTTGTAAAACCTGTTGGTCGAAGTGCTCTCAAATGTTCAAAGTGTAACAGCTCAGAACATTTCGAGAAGGAATGTCCCAAGGTTTGGAGACCTGTTAAGAGGGATTGGGCAAAAACTGTATTTAATACTAACTCCCCTGAACCCAAGAAAATGTGGGTACCAAAGAAAGCTTGAGTTCTTTTTATGATTGTAGGTCACTATCAAGAAAAAGATCAAATGGTATTTGGATAATGGCTGTTCAAGATACATGACAGGAGATTGAAATTGTTTTATAAAGCTTGTGCAAATAAATGGTGGAAAAGTTTCTTTTGGTGGAAACAACAAAGGAAAAATTGTTGGATGTAGAATGTAAAGATTGAAAGTCTCACAATCAACAATGTCTCCTTGGTGGAAAGATTGAATTAAAACCTACTCAGCATAAGTCAACTGTGTGACACTGGATTTAAAATTAAATTCCAAGAAGGCATTTGCTAGGGAACTAGTAAAGATTTATCTCAATCTTTCACTAGACGAAGACATGAAAACATTTACCTTCTAGATATAAAACCAGAGAGCTCTCAGTGTCTAATTTCCATTCAAGATGAAGCAAATCTTTGGCATCGAAAGCTTGGTCATGTTAACATGAAGCAGATTGCCAAGATTTCCTCCAAGAAGCTTGTTCGTGGACTGCCCAACTTGGCTTATCAAAAATCTGAATTATGCACGCCATGTGTTTTGGGAAAATAGCTTAGAAGTTCTTTTAAACTTATAAATCAAGTTTCTACTAATCAAACTTATAAATCAAGTTTCTACTAATCGAGTTTTGCAGTTTTTGCATATGGATCTTTTTGGACCAACCAGAACTCAAAGCATTGGTGGAAAGAGATATTGCCTAGTAATCGTTGATGATTACTCTCGCTTTACTTGGGTATTCTTCTTGGCAAGTAAGTCTGAAGCATTCTCTTACTTTTCAAAATTTGCCAAGAAGGTTCAGAATGAAGAAGGATATGCTATTTCAAGCATACAAACAGACCATGGAGTGTTTTGTTTTGAAAAATGCAAATGATCGAACTGGTAAGTTTGAAGAAAAATCAGACGAAGGAATTTTTCTAGGCTACTCAACCTCAAGCAAAGCCTACAGAGTATTCGACAGAAGGACTCAGTCTGTGGAAGAATCTATGAACGTCAAGTTCCAAGACTCTATGCTGAATCAAGTGGAACAGACTCAACTTGAAGAATCTGAACCTACTCTAGACGTTATAAAGTCTACTTCCCCCGAAGTAGTTCAGACTTCTGAAGATCAACAACAAAAAGAACCAAAAAACTCAACTGAAGCAGAGGATGAGCAGACTCACAAACCAACTGGCAACTGGAAGCATAAGTCAAGTCATCCCAAAGATCTCATCATTGGCAACATTGATGAAAGAATTCGTACTAGATCCAAAAGACGAGAAGAGTCTAGTGCCTTGGCACTCATTTCTGAAGTTGAACCCAAAAGTATAGAAGAAGCCTTGGTAGATGAAAGTTGGATTGTAGCTATGCAAGATAAGCTTAAACAGTTTAACATCAACGATGTTTGGGAACTAATTCCTAAACCTAAAGGTAAGTTTATTATTAGAACTAAATGGGTTTTCAGGAACAAGGTGGATGAGAAAGGAAAAGTGGTCAGGAACAAAGCAAAACTCATGGCCAAAGGATATATGCAACAAGAATGGATAGACTATGATGAGACCTATGCACCAGTAGCGAGGTTAGAAGCAATTAGATTATTATTTGCTTTTGCTTGCTATAAAAATTTCAGGTTATTTCAAATGGATGTAAAAAGTGCATTCCTAAATGGATTCATCCAAGAAGAAGTCTATGTGGAACAACCACCTGGTTTTGAAGATCTAAGAAAGTCAAACTCAGTCTACATACTGAAAAAGGGCCTATATGGATTGAAGCAAGCACCTCGAGCCTGGTATGAAAGGTTAAATAAATTCCTAACTCAAAATAGTTTTGTTAAATGAAAGGTAGATACTACTTTGTTCATTAAAAGAGAAGGTAAAGATTTTCTACTTGTTCAAATTTACGTTGATGATATTATTTTTGGATCACTTAATGAAAATCTATGCAAGAAGTTTTCTAGATGCATGCAGGATGAATTCGAGATGAATATGATGGGTGAGTTAACTTTCTTTCTAGGATTACAAGTTAAACAATCAAAGGAAGGTATTTTTATTCACCAAGAGAAGTATGCAAAAGATCTCATTAAGAAGTTTGTATTAGAGAATTGCAAAAAGACAGTGACACCTATGTCAAATTCTTCAAAGCTGGATAAAGATGAAAGAGGAAAGAATGTAGACCAGAAGCTATACGTGAGCATTATTGGTTCACTTCTTTATCTTACTGTATCTGGACTTGACATTTTGTTTAGTGTTTGTATCTGTGCTAGATTCCAATCAAATCCCAAAGAATCTCACTTAAATGTTGCAAAGCGCATCATCAAATACGTTGCGACTACTCCAAAGCTAGGTCTGGGTATCCCAAAGAAGGAGACTTTACTCTCCTTGGATATTCAGACACAGATTTAGCAGGATGCAAAGTTGATAGAAAGAGTACTTCTGGTACATGTCAACTGCTGGGCAACAACTTAGTATCTTGGTTTTCAAGAAAACAGAGTACCGTAGCTCTTTCAACCGTTGAAGCAGGATATGTGGCTCTTGGGAGTTCTTGCTCTCAAATCTTGTGTATAAGACAACAACTAAGAGATTTTGATATTGAAGAATCGTGCACTGAGATCAAATGTGACAATACCAATGCCATCAATCTCACAAAAAATCCAATTCTTCATTCAAGAGCAAAGCATATAGAGATCCGACACCACTTCATTAGAGATCATATTTAAAATGGAGAAGTTATGATTCAGTTCATTGACTCGAAGAATCAGCTAGCAGATATATTTACAAAACCATTGGAGAAAAGCTTATTTGAGTCTATTCACACCAAACTGAACATCATATCTTCTACCGGGTAAAGTCTGAAGGTGCTCAGACTTAGAATGTCCAAAAGTTACATTTGTAAGTTGATGCTTTCTAAATGAATGTGATTTTATTTTTGGATAAAATTTTTAAAAAGTATGTTGATTTTTGAATCGCTACCTGCGTATTTCATTTTTAGAAATTATTTTTTGAATTTATGGCAGTTTTTCATTTTCGAAAATGACAGTTTTTCTTTTTTGAAAAAGGCAGTTTTTACTTTTTCCTTTGTGATGTTTCGTATACCCCTGTTTCACCTACTTTATATACCTTCGAAATTCTTCTTCTCCGTTTACGCTTACTCAAACCCTAGAATACAGAGATCCTACTTTCTCTCTTTTTCTCTCAAGTTTGATCTACAAAGTTTTCACCTTTTTCAACAAGCAAGTTCGAGAAATCCTCACCGACAGTGACAATGTCTTTCCAAAGGAAGTCTTCTAGAATTGCGAACAAGGGACCACAGCGTATGCGAGAGGGTCCTACACACTTTGACTTAACCGAGGAAGAAGATTCTCCTCAGCAGCATCAACAACAACAACATTCTCAGCAGCGTCACACTTCACCACAAGCGGCTTAAGATCTTCCACAGCAACAAGCCAAAGAAGAGATCATTGAAGATGTTGAACCAGTAAGAACGCAAAAACCGCAATTTCTGTTTGGACTCCACTCTAATTTAAAGCAGGGTGGTTCTGCGATGACTTTGATTGATGAATTTTTTAGAGCAAACGGTTATAAGAACGAAACTTTGTTCTTAAATGCTATGGAAAAGTTAGGCATTGCGCCTAAAGGTTTGGTAGCAAGAACTTTTGCCAACTTTCCAAGTGATCCGCCGTTTAGTGGTTTTAATCAGCCAGAAGGAAAGGATGATGATGAGAGGATGTATACGCATTTTCAGCATAGGATGGGTATTACTACAAATGTTCGTGGGGAGGGAACGAGTTTATTTCGTTCTAAGGACCATAGGAAGACCTATTGAACTTTTTTGAAGAGAGGGGTGATGCACCATCGAACTGTAGACTTTGATTTTCTGGATTCTTTGAAAGTAAATCTGAGGAAAAAGTTTGCTCTCCTTCAACTTGAAAGATTTTGCTCGGAGACTGCGGTCGCTTACCCTGAATTGACTGCCTATTTCTATTCGAATCTATCTTTCTTAGATGCGAATAGATTTTCTTTTACAGTAAGGGACAAAAAGTTTGTGGTCGATGTGGACACTTTGGCGGATGTGATTGGTGTGAAAATAGGGAGTTTCCAACCAATCAGTGTGTCTGTTAGTCACACTACCTTGGCTCTTGTTCGGGACAGATTTGCTGAGTGCAGGATTTCTTATTCTAGAATGACTGCCTCCAATATCTTACTTCACAAGATCATGATCAACTGCATCAGACCCAAATCCACTTCAAAGACTGATGTCTCTCGCTCTGAAGCAATGCTGATGTACGCAATCAACATAGGGTTTAAGTTCTCACTGCCTCACACTATCCTAATGCACATGTATAGGACAGTCGTGAAGGATAATGGACAACTACCTTATTCTGCGCTGGTCACTCAATTATTTTGACACTTTCAAATTCAGTTTCCTGCATCTTTCTGTATTCGAACAATTGCTCCAATGGTGATTGGATTGAAGATGGTTTCAAAAATGAGACTAAAGGAGCTGAACAAGGCATTGGAACGCTTGAAGGAGAAGTCCCCCATCAAAACAAAACAAGACTTTGCAGTGAAGAAGAGAAAAGGCAAGGAGCCCATGCGCGCACCAATCAAGAAGAAGAGAAACCTTATCTTGCAGGATGAAGAAGAAGATAAGGATGACATTACTCTCTTCGCCTTAAGAAATCTACAGAGCTTTGTTAGTTTTGAGCGGTCAGAGGACAGAGAGAATAGAGAAGAGAGAAGAGAAAGAAGAAGAGAAAGAAGAGAAGCAAGAGAAGAAGAAGGTAGGGAAGATGAAGCAAAAGGTCAAGATGACTCTTTTGAGCCAACATTTGCTGCATCTTTGTCAAAGGATTCCAAAAAGAATCGGAGTGGAATTCCACGAGAAGGCCAAGAAAAACATCACTTGGGTGCTGAAGCAGAGTAAGAACAAGAAGATGAATTCTTTTCTCCACCCGAAGAAATAGAGATAAGGGAAGTTGCTGACAAAAGAGATATCTCTTCACCTGCTTTTTACTAGTGATGTTAGTAGATCTCCAGCTGATCCAGAGGATGTCTATGCCTCTCAATACCCTGAAGAAGATGTTGAAGAATCCACTTCCAATCCTGGTGATCGAACTGCTGATATTCCCTCACATCTCAATATGCCTGGAATTGATTCGGCTGGATCTAGTGCTACAACAGAACCAACAACAGACTTTCAAAGGGTGCTTGAAATCCTTTTGGGTTTGAAGGCTCAACAATATGGAATGGAGTGTGAGATCAAGTATCTCAAAACAGCTTTTCAGTCTACTTCAGAATCTCTACATGAACAGATACAAGCCCTAAAACTTCAAGTGCAAGAAACTGCAAAGGGTGAGAATAATCTGCAGGAAAGTTTTGCCACTATCAAAAAGGGGGAGATTGTTCGAGAAAACTCCTTTACTATTTTGAAGTTGACAAAACATTTCCAGAAAGTCTAGTCTGAAGACTTCCAGACTCTAGTGTCAAAGTCTGAAGACAGCCAGACTTTAGTTTCAAAGTTTGACCTTGCTGACAGTTTTCAGACTGAAGAATGAAGACTTATCCATATGCAGGATTATTTTCAAGGATTCGATTCGTATGGTTTATGGATGACCTTATGGCTGGATATAGCACCTACTTGATTGATTATCTTTATCGGAATCAATTCCGATTTGAAAATCTTTTGAAAGGGGAAGCAAACTTGGAAGGTTCTACTTATGGAAACTAAGATCCTGATTGTATGGGCAAATAGGATTGACGGGCTTTCATCACAAATCATCTAACGACTTGAGATCACCTTAATTGATTCCGTCTAACGGGTTGATTGGAAGAACTCCTTTGGTAAGTGCCAACAGTTGTGAAGGCATGAAGGAGTATTTAAGGCGGACTCTTTAGTTGTTCGAAAGAGTGCGTGGAAGAAGAATTTCAAAGTCTGAAGCTTTCTAGTTACTTGCTCTTTCATTCATCGAGCTCAAAAGTTGTATACAAAAGAGAGAAACTCTTAGTGAGACTCTATGAGAGATCAGTAGAGACTCATCACCGAGAAAGTCGAAGATCACAAGCTGTAAAATCTTTTTTGATTCATAGTAGAATCTAGCCAGTGGGCTGGCAGCGTGGGAGAGTGGACGTAAGCTTGATCTAAGCCGAACCACTATAAACTTTGTATTCTTATTCTCTTTTCCCTGAACTCCTTACTTTCATTTGTAGATTAAAAAGCTGAAATACGTTTGTAGTCTATTATCTTCTAAAGGCAAATTACTTCTAAGTCTTGCGAAAATTTTTACTTACACCTATTCACCCCCCTCTAAGTGTTTGCACTAGCCCTTTCAATTATCACCAAACCAATTTGATATACCTCATCATGCCCTCAAAATAAACTTGAGATTTTAATGACTTATATCAATCGAGTGACATTTTATTGAATGGAAAGTGCAACAATCAATCCTATAAAAATGAAATCCTACAAAGCAAATGCAAATTCTTGGAAAGCAGCAAAAGTCCCCACGCAGAGGAATATATAGAAAATTGAAAGGGTTTTACTCAAGCGGGCTTGCACCCACTTCCTCCAGTATTCCTTTGGTAATGACACCCACAAAGAGGTCCTCAAAAAGGTTGACCATACTATCCAACACATTATCTTGCTCTTCTTGCTTTGTGGGTATTGAGTCATCTAGGCCACCCCATCCGTCCAAAACAATGTCTTAGGGATCAATAAAGAAATTTGGAGAAGCCGGATACTTAATTTACTAAAGGAATTTGCTACTAGGCTGCCTGAAGGTAACAATCATCCCATTCTCTTCATGCATCATCCTCACAGGCTCAAGGAATGTGGTCCAGAGGTAGGGCACCACGAGGATATCGTTTCTTTCATAATAGAGCCATGTAGCATGAAAAGTGAATATCTCTGCATCTATGAGGTCTTGAACTCTATTCTTCAAGGTGATGCATTTGTCGATGGAGTGTCGTATTTCCTCCAAATGATAGTCACAAGAATTAGATGGATCATAACTGGGGAAATGTTCAAGGGTAGAACATCTTGGTTCTTTGGTGATTAACTCCTTTTCTAGGAGGACAGATAAGATCATGGACATAGGCTTAGGAAGCGGCGATACTGTCATGCTTAATGGTTCTTTTGCTTCACTTCGCTTTCAACATCATTGACATGGATCTGCACTAAACTTTGAACAGTCATTTTTGCTTGAGAACGCTTGTGGATGGGTGATTGTTGACGGTCTGTAATCACCTATTTCAAATTAATAAGTACACATAAGCACAAAGTTCAAATGAAACACCGGCTTATGACAATGATCTAATTGCTTTGCTTCATTCATTCATGAGATAGTTCTCACGTCAAATAGAACTCCTAGACGAAGACTACGAAAGTAAAAACTTAAAATCCCCTAAACAAATAAACGAAAATTACTTAGTTCCCTAAACAATGAACTTAGAAAGGAAATAACATGGAAAACAATAGAGTTGAGTCATTTTGCTTGGCTTGATTATATACAAATGGGAGATGAATTTCGGATGTGACCACCCATTCGTCGAGGCAAATGTGTAGCACGATCTTAGGCTCAGCCAGCTTTCCTTTTGAGGCGCTTCTCCGCATGATTGGTTGACTTCACAGGCTCCTCAAGTATCTTTAGGAGCAACTCATTAGAAATCTTGTGTTGACGAATCTATTGTGCGGAGGTATGGTATCTCCTCTCTTTACCCTTCAACTCTTCCTTGGGCCATGTTAGCTTTTGGGGCTGGTACATATTCCACATAGACTAAATCAAGCTAATAGTATCTTCATAGTCAAGATCCTCATGGGTAAAGTCGGCTCGGAGCAGGTTTGTCTGCAATGCCGGTGGGAGTTCTTACATGACTTGATATCAACGAGCTGCTTTGTATGGGTAGTTCTCAATTGCACCAGTGTATCCCAAAAAAGGGATCGGTCCACTATCTCCACATGCGAGCCATGCCTCACGGACTTGGAACCGCTTATCAGGCCATAAGAAACCTTTAGGACTTGGATTTTTCATGGAGGCTGGCCATTCATAATAATGGTAATATGGAGCTTATTCTTTCTTATCTCTGACTTCATAATTGGGCGATTAAAATCTCTAAATTCATGTACAACCGTTATGATACCAAACCCTTTTATTTGAGAGAGAAACCAAATTTGCAAAAGTTTGGGGGAGCTTGAAAAACCTTATCCCTATTTTCCTTGAACCAAGTGAGGGAAAGGAATGTTTTAGCCAAGATAGCATTGACAAAATTCATTCCCGTACCCACTTGCATAACTATCCTGGTGACAGAGGGGGAGAATTACCAAAAAAGTCCTAAACCTATTGCAATTGTGTCAATTCAGTCATAAACTCTGTTTTTGGGCTAATTTAGTCATAAACCTTGTTCTAATGCGTGGTCATACTCCCAAAGAAGGTGATTGTGTGTTAGTTCATGGAGGGATGCATGTACAGCATATGGTTGAGGAGTGATTGACCCTAGTGGTTCATATACCCAAAGGTGGTGAATTTGCGAAAGGTCAGAATATATTCTCATGACCGCTGTCATGTGGAGAGTGCGCAATTGCATGTTATGTATTCTACCTAAAGGTGTTTATATTATGTTGCGTGTAACTCTTAGGATGTGTACTTATAAAGTTTTCAAGTTACACAATACTCACATTGTGCCAATTGCATATGTTGGTTGTTATTAAGGTACATTATTTGTAATGGCAATTCCATTGTGATTGAGGTTCATATTAGTCAAATTTTAAGTAGTGAATATGATTTTATGTTTAAAATGATGCGGGTAGATATTCATATTACTCTTGCTGAAAATAAGCTAGCAATTTCACTGTTAGTGATATGGAATTAGAAAGTATCTTTTCTGCTTATGAAAGAGCAATTGAATTTGTCGATCATCCATGAGGCGTTCAATTTAGGAACACTTGAAAATAGTTTACCAGCTGACTATACTGCTAAAAGGATGATGAAAGCCTTGATGACTTGAAATTGTGTCTTGTCTATTACCGAGATTGGTATAAATGCAAGGACTCTTCAACATAAGGTGTGATGGTTCTGATGAGGTTAAGGATTATATTTTAAGGATGGTAGATTTCAAGTCCAAAATCATACTCATGAAGGAATTCATGAAACCATCGGTTATTCTGACAATTTGGTCTTAGGATATCACCATTTAAGAGAAATGATGTCATTCCCTGCTTTTGTAGAAAGAAAGGACACATAAGGAATACTGCAATAAAGTAAAGCTTGGTTGTCCAAGCATGAGTCTGGAGTTGATGATTCATTGGCATTCATTTATGAATCTAATTCCAATAAAAAAACCACATCCGGTTCTTTGTGCAAGATAGTGGTACAACAAATTATGTTGTTTAACATAAGGGGATTCATAAATATAAGAAAACCAAATCGGGATGAATCATAACTCATAATGGATAACAATACTTAACATCGAATTAGTGGGAGATGTTTTGACTCTAGATTCTGGATTCTAGTTTGCATTTGATATTGAGAAACACTTTTATGTACCTTCCTTTAGATAGAACTTAGTTTCCGTGTCATGTCTAGAAGTGTACGACTATTCTTTTGAAATAAAGAATATTGTTATTCCTATGTTTTTGAGTCAAATAAAGTTAGGTACTATAATGTGCCAAATAGATTGTACCAATTGTGCTCATCTCCCAACGATATGTACATCGTTTTTATAGTTGAAAATGTTGTGTCCAATAGACATTTATTTAAGGAACAGTCTTGTGCATCATAGCATAAACGTCTTGATCATATGTATAGAGAAAGATTAGAAAGATTGATAACGTTGACGTTTTGTCTACTCTTAAGGTACCTAAAGGCTTGTCTAGACTGTTGTAGAATTAAAATGATTAAGATAAAGAAGAAAACTGCAGTCTGAAGTCCTAACCTATTAGAGGGCATTGACACTAATATTGGTGACCATATATGGTAAAGTTGTATTGAAATTTTCATTTCAACACAGTCATTGACGACTATTTCCTTTTGATTAAAGAGAAGTCTGAATCTTTGGATAGATTCAAGTTCTTTTGGACTAAAGCCAAGAAACAGTCGGGATGAGTCTTAAAGATTGTCAGATATGACCACGGTGGTGAGCATTTTGACAAGTATGGCAATGTTGGATAGTTTAAAGGGTCATTTGTCAAATACTTAGGAAAATTATGGGATGTTAACTTAATTTGTTATACCCAAAATCTTAAACAAATTGGTGTGGCTAAAAGGCATATTTGCACCATGATGGACATGATAGTGAGTATGATTACTATGACTAATTTATCAAGTTTTCTATGGGGCGAAATAGCCTAATATGCATTAAATTGTATTGCTACCAAAGGTGCTCCATTGGCTCCCTTTTGAGTTGTGGATTGGACGTAAACTTGACTCGAATCATCTCAAGTTTGGAGCATCCTGCTGAAGTTTGGTTATATAATCCAACATTAAGTAAGTTGGAATCAAGAACCACTCGGTATCATGCCTAGATCATTTAAAGGGATATCAGGTTTTCAAATCCCAAATGGAATCACAAACAACGAAGTTTCTAGAGTTCGACGTAGTCGCAGAAGATAGTTACTCTTAGACTATTAAAGATAATAGTATGGTGGGACCACTATGTCTTTGTCTTTGCCTAAACAGACAATTGTGGAGTCTTTTGCACCACAAACTAAGCTTGTGAGGTTCAAGATACTATTATTGATATCATTCCTAACAAGGTTTCTCAAGCCTCTCAAGTGCAGGATAAAATGATGGTAGCTTTACTCAAGAGATCTGTTACAGAAAGACGTTTAGTTATACCACCGACCTATATAGTCTATCTATGAGAGCATGACTACGATATTTGTTGCGTGGTCGATCTAATGACTTGTATGTATAAATTTTGTTTCTTGTCTTCAGTTAGATCTATGGTTAAATGCGATGAAAAGATGAGATGCAATTTAAAATGTAATAGTGTTTGGGAGCATATTGAATTGGCTAAGGGTCACAAGCTCATCCGCTGTAAATGGGTGTATGAGACTAAAAGAAATTCCAAAGGAAATATTGAGAAGTTTAAACTCAGACTAGTGGTGAAAGGTTTCACACAGAGAAGTTTAGTCTTTTCTAAAGACTATTTCAGAGTGAATATGATATTACTAGCTCTTTTTTTTTTATATGGAATTACATTAGATAGATGATTCTAACTGTGTTTCTTAATGAATACCTTGATAAAGAAGTTTATATAGTATAACCCGAAGGCTTTGTAGCAGATGATTCAGGTAAGCTTGTGTGAAAATTGAAAAACCTTATTTATGATTTTAAGCAAGTCTGTAAATAATGGTGCTTGAAGTTTCATAATATTGTCACTTCATTCAGTCTTGCTGAGAATAAAGTAGATCAAGGTATAAATTGCAAGGTCAGTGGGAGAAAATTTAGTTTTCTCACATTCTATGTAAGTGATGTCTTGCTTGCTAGTAGTGACATAGGAATACTGCATAAGACAAAGCAGATGTTGTCAAGGAATTTTGGCTCGAAGAACCTTAAAGGTATCTTTTGTCCTTGGTATTCAAATTCTTAGGAATTTTTTTGTCGTATGTTAGATTTATCTCAGATTGTATATGTTGATTGTGTTTTGAAAAGATTCAATAAGCCAGGAGTTACTACTGTTGTTAGGGCTAATAAATTAAATCTCTGACATTGTCCTTGTTCAAATTTTGGGAAAACCCAAATAAAGGATACACTTTATGCTAGTGCACTTAGAAGTGTCATTCATGCTTAAGTCTACACTAGGCTCGATATTGCTTTTGTGGCAAGATTTTTAGGCAAATATCGGTCAAGTCTAGAACATGATCATTGGATTGCTGCTAATGAGGTTTTGAGATACTGAAAAGGACAAGAAAACTATATGCTAACAAACATGTTCAGGATCTAGAGCTAGTAGGGTATTCGAATGCAGATTTTACTAACTATAAGGATGACAAGAAGTTGACAACACAATATATCTTTGTATTAGCAGAAGGTGTAGTGTTATGACAAAGCAATAAACAAAAATCTATGTTATCATTTACCGTATAAACAGAGTCTGTAGTATGCTTTTCAGCTGTTACTCATGATATTTGACTTCGAAACCTCATTGAGGAATTGACTATATTTGATTTTATGGACAGACCCATACAATAGTATCGAGACAATAACTCTTCAGTATTATTTATCAACAACAACAAGGGTCTCGAGGGTCTAGATATGTGGCAGTCAAGTTTTTTACCATAAAGAAACGATACAAAATGGTGACATTATAGTAGAACATGTTTCCACAGATGATGTGGTTGTAGACCCATTAATTAAAGATTTTCGCCCTTGCGTACTTGAACGACATGTCATGAACATAGGCTTAGGAGCATCATTGGATGCTGTTATTTAGTGGGAGCTATTTTGATTTTGCTCTAATAAAGTTTATATATGTATTACACATTCAATAAAGTGTTCATGAATGTGTGATCACCATATTGAATTGATTATATATAATGAAAATTTCAAGGTATTGTGTAAGCCTTGAGTGAAGCTAGGGGCATCTAGTTATCAGCTTTGAACATCTGTCTTGATTACACATAAAGAAAGATTAACTATAAAAATAAGACACATGTAGGTTCATTAGAACCATAAGGATATTCTCTAGTGGCACATTCGGTTTTATGTGACATTTAAGGTAAGAGAATAGCGACCGACAAAGGAGATAACACATAAGGTATTACTCTTTATATAGTGTTATCCATTTGCCATACAACCATATTGAATCCATATCAATAAAGTTGAAAGCATTCGTGACCATGGAAGGCTCTGTATGAGTACATGCAGTTACCACCATGATTCGGTGTTGGAGACTTTATGGGATATGATTGACTATTAAGAATTGCCACTAGACCAACATAAAAGTGTGCACATACAGTACAGTTTCAATTAATATAGCCCAAATGGAAGAATGTAAGAGTTTTCTTGATGCGGGTTACATTAATTGAGACTGTAATTACCGTTTTATGGGGTTGGTCTAATAAGGTAAGGCATAAGGTTTTCTTAATAGTCCAATATGGGCCTGGCACTGTGTGGGCCGAGTTGAGTCTGGCCCGTGATGAGATGGCTCGTCCAAAACTCTATAAATAGCGCTAAGGTTCCTCCTCTAGCTCTCATTCTTCCATGAACTTTCTCTCACCTCACATAAAGCAAGCTGTGAGTGGTGGTCTCATTGAGCTAGGAACCAAGGGTCATAAAGTTGAAGAACTTGAGCGTCGGCTTGTTGTTTGAGCGTTGGATCGTCATCATTTCGCATAAAGAACAATGGATTTTAAATCAGGTACGCAAATCTTTGTATTCTCCTCCTACATGTTCGGGTTTCTAGTTACGTTGATCTTGCGATGCCGTTTCGACGGCCAACAATATTAGATTCGGTCAAATCTATAAGTACTTCAAAAGTTTGAGCTCGTAAGGAAGCAATGCATAAATGAACAAGAAATCTGATAGAATTTCTTTCCTTTTCTTCTTCTTTGGTTTTTTTCTTCTTGGTATTCTTTGGGATCAATTTAAGGCAATGAAGTGAGCATATGGCAATGTTTGTTATTGTATCTACTTTAGGGTGCTGTGCATTCCGATTCTGAAAATGAATGACCGACTTTGGCATTTCCTTCTCCTTTTATGGTCATCGCCAAATTTCTATCAGACTTTCATTTCCGGTAATATTCAATCACATCGTAACACTCTTTTAACACATTCTCTTGCCCTATCCATTGAATTTAATTTTTTCCATTTTAGGTTGATACTTCCAAATATTGCCCCATGATAGCATTCTGATGTGGTGCCCAAATATTATTCCCACATACCATCACATAAGAAAAAAAAAACCAATAAATAGCCTCCTGCATAGAGCTCTCTCTCCATCGCAACCTCTCTCTCTCTCTCTCTCTCCCTCTCTCTGATACTTAACAATTGTTGCCTGATCGCCGCCACCACCACCATGGCCATGGAGGTCCTAACGGCCATATTGGTCGTACTCTTGAGTCTGCTAATTAAGGGTGCTTACGAGACCCTCTCGTGGTACTGGTGGAGGCCGAGACGCATCAAGAAAATAATGGAGAGGCAAGGAGTGAGTGGCCCAAGACCTCGCCTCCTGGTCGGCAGCATCTCGGACATGGCCTCCCTCGTCGCCAAGTCCACCTCCAACGACATGGACTCCATCAGCCATGACCTCGTTCCCCGCCTCTTGCCCCATTACGTCCTCTGGTCACAGCAATACGGTATATATATATACACCTAACGCATAATCACAAATTCTCCTTACTAACGATTTTCCCAGCGTGGAACCAGAGGGGTGGACCAGAGTCCCTTATGAACATGAATACACGTCAATCAGTATTTAACTGACCATTTTTCCATGCCATTTTTCTGCGCAGGAAAACGGTTCATGTACTGGCATGGGAGGGAGCCGCGGATGTGCCTCACTGAGACCGAGCTGATCAAGGAATTCCTGTCCAAATACAGCACTCCATCCGGGAAGTCGTGGCTGCAACAGCAAGGGGTGAAGCATTTCATCGGGAAGGGACTCCTGATGGCGAACGGTGACGATTGGTACCACCAACGCCACATCGTCGCCCCCGCCTTCCTGGGAGACAAGCTCAAGGTACGCATCAATGTACTGCAAAACCGATCTGATCTGCAAGCACATGCTTGGAAAAACTTTTATTTTGCTTTGATTCATTAGGGGACTAATAAATTAATCGTGATGTGGGTGTTTTTTATTAGAGCTGTGCGGGGTATATGGTGGAGTGCACTGACCAGATGCTCCAATCGCTAAGGAAGGCAGTGGACTCGGGCCAGACCGAGTTTGAGATCAGCGAGTACATGGCCAGGCTCACGGCGGACATCATCTCCAGGACTGAGTTCGACAGTAGCTACGAGAAGGGCAAGCAGATCTTCCACCTCCTCAACATCCTCCAACCCCTCTGCGCCCAAGCCAGCCGCCACCTGTGCCTTCCTGGTAGCCGGTATTGGGGTCGCATAAATTTCTAAAACTTACGTTAGTTTTTCCCGAACTTCTCCCATAATAATGAACGTTGAAAACCAGGTTGCAACCATACCTAACGCCTAGTAAAGGGAAGTAATTGAGAGTTAACAAGTGGCAATCATCGTTTGTTTATTAGGTTCTTTCCAAGCAAGTACAATAGGGAGATAAAGTCACTGAAGATGGAGGTGGAGAGGCTGCTGATGGAGATAATCCAGAGCCGGAGGTACTGCGTCGAGGTCGGGCGGAGCAGCTCGCACGGGAACGACCTGCTCGGGATGCTGCTTGACGAGATGCAGAAGAAGAGATCAGGGAGAGGATTCAGTTTGAATCTCCAGTTGATCATGGACGAGTGCAAGACCTTCTACTTCGCCGGGCACGACACCACAGCGCTGCTGCTGACGTGGACGGTCATGCTTCTCGCCAGCAACCCATCCTGGCAAGAAAGAGTGAGGGAGGAGGTCGCCCAGGTCTGCAATGGTGCCGATCCCTCAGTCGAACACCTCTCCAAGCTCACCCTGGTAAGCTTGAAATTCTGTTCCTCTTATTGGGTCTCCTTTTCTAATTGCTGACAATTTGCAAGGTCGTAACTGAGGACTTATTTCATATTATGTCATCACATTAATGTCGGTAAATAAAAAATCACGTTTCACGTCAATGGTAAAATTGCTTAAATAGTGTGAACCATCGTAATAATTTGATTCTTTATACAAAAGTTTAGAAAAATGAGGGCAAAACGGTCAAATTGATTTTTTTTTTTTTTTTTTTTTAATAAACTGAGCCGTATTATCGGCCAAGCAAATATTCATGATCCTTTCCAGCTAGAAAGTGCAGCACTCATTAGAGGATAGAATTATTTGCGTTTGTGTGTGTGTTTTTTTTTTCTCCTTTGTCTCATGGGGTTTGTGCTTTTGATTTTGATGAGGGAAAAAATAAAATTGTGCCGTCAATACAAGGGACTTTTTGGTGATGGACATAAAAGTTGTACTTAACGTTCATAAATGGTATATGCTATGGCAAGTGGCATATTTGCTCTGAAGGAAATACAACTCACCTTCGGGATCATTGCCACAATTTCATGAACAATGTGTGGTTATAGTACGCGGCCATTTCAAGTCCCTGCCATATTCTTGTCATTTTAGCCCATTTTATCAATTAACAAGATAACATCATAGTCGATAATTTCATTGCCATTCCCACCCGAATAATTAATTTCTCTTCTCTATTGCTCTATCATTTCCTAGGTTACTAATCACTAACCTTTTCTTCTTTTTCTATTTTGCCCACAGTTAAATATGGTAATTAATGAATCACTGAGGCTCTATCCACCAGCCATGGTGCTTCCCCGGACGGCGTTTGAGGACATCAAGTTAGGAGACCTCCACATCCCCAAGGGACTCTCTATTTGGATTCCGGTCCTCGCCATTCACCACAGCGAGGAGCTGTGGGGCAAGGATGCGAACGAGTTCAACCCGGGGCGGTTCGCATCGAAGGCTTTTGTGCCGGGCCGGTTCTTACCCTTCGCGATGGGCCCGCGGAACTGCGTCGGCCAGTCTTTTGCTCTCATGGAGGCCAAGATCATACTGGCCATGTTGATATCCCAGTTCAGCTTCACGATCTCGGACAGCTACCGCCACGCCCCTGTCATCGTGCTCACCATAAAACCCAAGTACGGGGTTCAAATATGCTTGAAGCCCTTAAACCCGTAGAAACATACAAGTTTTTAGGTTTGAGATGAAATTTTTGGGGGCACAATCTCCTGTACACCTTCTTTCTTGTGCACTAAAGAGATACAAGATGAGAATTATGGTTGGAATAATGAAGACACCAGAAAGCAAGAATTCTTCGTCAGTGGACTGATATACATTATTTGCTCATAGGGTGATTTTTAGGCAATGAACAAGCTAGAGCATTGTTGCATCCCAAATCCTGGCAAAAAAGGGGATGACATGGCTAGGCCTTGCCATCGCCTAGGGGGAGCTCACTTGGCCTTGCCCTCACCTAGGCGAGCCCTGGTGAGGCCAATCCTCGCTCAGGTGAGGCGCAGTGAGGCTGCCCTAGCTTGGGCAATGGTCGGCCTTGCTAGATCTGGCGATAGAGTAGAGAAGAAAAGGTTAGTGATTAGTAACCTAGGAAATGATAGAGTAATAGAGAAGATAAAATAATTATTTGAGTGGGAATGGCAATGAACTTATCGATTATGATGTTATCTTGTTAATTGATAAAATGGGCTAAAACAACAAGAACCTAGACGACCAATGCTTGCCCTTGCCCAAGGGTGGGTCAACGAGGTTGACCATTACCTATAATTAGGGGTGAGCGGTTCCAGGTTCCGCACAGGTTCCATATAGCACTTAAAACCTACTCTACATACCCCAAAACATGGAACATACCTTGTCATATGTTCTAGGGTCAGTTTCAAGGTCTAACCAGATTCTACTCATATTATTATTTGAACAATTACAATTCACGAATCATAATTTATATTTAGACACACGAAAAATATGAATATTAATAAAGTAAAAATCTTAGTCATAAAATGAAAACTTGAACTAGTGTTTATAGATTATACACTTATCATTGAACGGCATTATATATTAGAGGATCACACAGATACATGGACCAAGAAAAACATTAAAACTTGTTCCAGATTTTAGATTACAAGTTCCGGCTTCCATGTTCTAGGTTTCTCCAACTAAAAACTCGAAACCTACCCGTTAAAATAGGCTGCTTATTTTTAAGAACCCAGAATCTATCCCGCATACCTTAGATTATGTAACTTATAGCTTACCACTAGTCTAGTTCTCATGTTTCAAGTTCTACCTTGGAATTATGCTTACTCATACTATAGTCAGCGAGGGTGATCCAGGTGAGTCCAGCCCTCGTTGGCCATGGTTGTGGTCAGTGGTCGACGATGGCCACGGGCAAAAAGAAAAGGCAAAGAAGAGGGAGATGGGAAAAAAAAAAAGAGAAAAATATTTAAAAAATATTAAAATATCATTTAAAGTGTCCATGTTAGTGTCGGCCATGCCATGTAGGACTGCTAGTGTTCATATCATCAATTTCCAAACTAAATTGACCGAATAGACTAAATTTGTATTAATATGAAAAGATTTAAAGCTAAATTAGTCAAATTAAAATGTTTATGATTGAATTGGTACCAATGTAATAAGTTTAGTACTTTTTTTTTTTATACTTTTTCCCAAATCTTATATAGATCGAAGAACTCATGTAAATCCGCCATCATAATACATATATCAATGGTCAAATCCGTCAATCAAATTTAAATCACACATCAATAGTCCATTCATTGACCAATCTATATCATGGTCACGATACAATGTTTGGTAACAAGACGGCCAAAATTCCCTCTTAGCAAGATCTTCACTTACAAAGGTTGTGGTTTGGTCTCCTAAACCGGTAGGCATATCCACAAGCCTTGCTCATGACAATATTAAGCACCAAACTCACATCTTCCAATATCCACAAAGCCAATTCAGAATATTTGTCACAAGTCGATTTCATAAAACAAAAACATAAAATTTTTCACAACTCAATTCAATCAAATGGAATACACTTCACATGACATTTATCACATTATTTCATAATCCATTTCATGAACCCTAACATTTCGAAATGCCTTTTATAAAACATTTCTCAAATAATTATAAGACTCATTTCGTAAATCAAGTTCACAAATCAATCAATATATATATATATATATATATATATATATATATATAATATTTCTCAAACTATTCACAATTATCAAAATGTAGTAAATACTGGATCAGATTTTTATGCAACGAACATAGTGTTTCATAATATATAATATATCAAATCTTTATCACTTTCAAAACATGAGTTCAGAAATTTGTAGAAGAGATAACACCACTCATCTAGGAAAGTCGAAAACCAATCTATGTTTGTTACTTAAGCCAATGCACTCGAATTTCTATCATAAACCGAAAAACGATATCACAGTTTGAGTAAAACAATACTCCAACGAACAATTTGACTAAACCACACTTAACCGTCAACTTATTGACTCATAAGCACTAACGAAGAAACTGGTTTATGGCATATGTTCATCTTTTTCCTTATGGGTAACTCACATGCAAAATTTCCAAATTTCATTCCAAACAAATTATACTTCGAAATCAACTTTTGTCAGACCCCCACTTCTCGACAACACTCTAGACTACCATTTCCACAAAAATTGTAGATCAAAAACTCTTCAACCGGATCTTGTAGTTCAAACTCTACATTACTCTAAATTTGTGTCTTAACTTCAAAAAACTCCGATTAGACAAATAATCGAATTGAATATTTACTGGGCATTGCGATTTGTAGTTAATTCGGCTAGTTGGAATGTCCGGATTGGCCACACTTGACCGTTTCTCTCTCCTCTCTTCTTTCCCTCTTTCCTTTTTCACGATCACGCGTCTTCTCCTTCTTTGTTCGTTTATTCCGCTGGCTTCTACGCTCCATCTGTTGAAGCAGAAATAAACTGGCTGGGCTTGGGCTTTTAAGAGAAATTGCTGGGTTTTTATGGGCCCATATATTAAAGCCACATCATAGATGCTGCGTGGGCTGTTTAGATCAGGCTTTAATGCCCGCGCAAAGGATTGATCAAAGGCGTTAAGACAAAGTAGTGATGAGGCAAAGTGCTTCAGCTTTCAAAATAAAAATGGTCAGCTTGTGTTTGACAAAAGGGCAAGAGCTCAGAATTTTTCTTTTAAAATATTTCGCAGTGAGTACCTTCAACATGTATGTTAAAATGTGTACAGTATATCACAGTGGCATGCTATCTTTGCAGATTTGATTTGGATTGCGTTAATCTAAATAGTAAATATTCATTTCTTGTAAGCATTAAGGATTCGACGTTAGGTAGGGCAAATCATTTGTATGCTCTCCGTTCGCGTCTCTATATCTGTCTCTATCCTCGAATAGACAGTTTTCTAATAGTAGCTCTTCATATCATGGCACAATATAATGTCCTTGGTTATAGAAATTATGTATCTGGCAAAGCTTCTCTACAGGATGGACACTTGTAGATATGACTGAGATTGACTCCGACATTTTTCTTACTCAAAATGCTATATTAAAACATCGTTTCTGTAACAGGCTTCGTGAGCAGCTACAGTTCTCAAATCCTTTGTTTCACCTTAATTCTATGCCTGGCGTCAATTTAGTGCTGCAGCGATAGGATGTGAATGTTCCAACTGAGTTGATAATCTCTTTGGAATTGGACCGGACCCTTACGTGGGTTTTAGTACTTCACGAGGTGTGAGGTTGCTAGGTCTAGATCTATTACCTAGAGAGAGGTGAATATGTGATATTGTGGAAATTAGAAGAATTTAAAATTGATATTACAAAAGTAGAATGTCTGGTGACAGAATGTGCAATGGTCATATCTTACTAGTGTATAATTAATTCTATTACAAGTAAAATAAAGAGAATAATGGATAGAAAATTGTACATAAAAGATTATAGTGGTTTGGCTTTGACAAACTTACGTCTACTCTCCCGCGCTAATGGTCTATTGGCTAGATTCCACTATACGAACCAATTAGAGGTTACAAGATCTAAGTAATGATTACTCAAGCTCGTGTGAACAACTCCTGACACACACTCAACCTCTAAGTGATTATACAATATTGTTCACAGAGAAAAATGTATTTGATTAGAAATACTCTTTAGACTTTGGAATTATAAGCTTCAATTCTCTTGTGCTCTTTTATTCCTTTCAGCTTCGAGACCTCCTTTTATATTCATATCTACCCAAGTTGATCGTTGGACATATCTTCAGGAGAATTATCCAGCCAATCTACCTATTGACCTGGATCTTGCTTAAAAGATTCGATTACTTCAAGGTTGCCAAGATAAAGCTTCCAATAGATTCTACCGCCCACACAACAATTTGAGTTTCCATAAGTCAAGTACTTCAATTTGGAAAGAATGCTTCTTCTCAAGTCTAATGTTCCAAGAAATCCAAATCTTCGAGAGACATTTTTTAGAGAACTTTTCTTTGGAACTTTTAATATATAAGGCAAGGAATCCAATCACTGCCATTAGCTGTTGCACGAGTATATTGTCTCCCTTTCTAACCACTTGACCGAATATATATGAAAGGAAATTTAAGTCACAAGTTTGGTTCTGATTGATAACATCTGATCACATCCAATCAGACTTTCCACCTAAAAAATACTTACTATAGAATCAAAGTCTTTACTCTAGATAAATTTGTTAATCTTCAAAATTACTTAGGGAATGTTTTCTCGACAAACCCTTCCTTTTTTATAATGATAAAACTTTATGAGCAAAAATTTTAGAGATTAAAAGTATTTGAAATTGAATAGCTCTATCTATAGCAAGATTTTAGATAATGAGTAGTCAGGCCATAAGAATATTCAGATAGGAAGAATTTAAGCAAGATTCTTATAGATAATGCTCTAAATTTTAAAAAAATAAAAATAAGGGATAAGGAATCTTTAACCAATCTTGTCAGGTTTTCATACTCAGAGTCTTCCAAAAAATAATCCTACAAAAAAAAAAACTCGTCAGTACAATAATGAATAAAATCATGTATAAAACCTGCAAGTTCTACTAGGTCTTCTTTTCCCCCATTTTGTCAACAGCCAAAAAGAATATTTGGCAAAGCATAATATTATAATCATCCATAGTACGCAAGTCAATCCCAAAATGCAAATATTACAAACCACACTAAAATCCAAGTAAAAATCAATCGATACTTAGATAAAATAACACATACAGAGAAAGTTATTTGGACGAAAATGGTTGATTTGGGTCTGGAATTGGAGAGGGTGGTTTGGCTTAGGAGGCAGTTGGACTAGGACATAATACTACATGTCCACAGTATGCTCAATTCTTTTCAGCCTTCTGTCCACTTCTTTATGGAATTCTTGCATCTGATGTCCAAAAAGCAACTTGAGATTCCTCAAATCTTGAGCCATAGGAACATTTTTCTCCTTGATGTAAGCAATGACTTGAGGAATATCTGTCTTCAGTGTTATCATCACAAGCATAGTAGCAGGATTTACCTCAACTTCAAGCTCCCTTAGCATTCTAGCATCCTCTCTTCTTTCTTCTCAAGACCAAGCTCCCCCTGCATTCTATCATCCTCTCTTCTATTCTTCTACAGGTTTTGGTCAACATTAGGATCGGATGCAACATCAAGTTGAATTTACTCACCAATGGGAAAGGTTGTGCTATCAGCTTCAACAGAAATGTTAGGATCATCGATAGCAATTGCATCAACCTTAACAGGGCCTTTAGTAGAATCTACTAGTATATTTTCAGTCAATGGTTCTTCAAGATCTACTGGTGCATCTAATTATTCTTGCACTTCCTAACATTCTTGCTCCCCCTAAACAACTGCAGCTTCCTGTGAAAGAACAATTTATGGATCTTGAGTGCTTTCCATAGTAAGGTCAACATTAACACTAATTTCTTTGTCTCCTTGAGTCAGAGGAGCATCAGTAGGTGTTCCTTTAGTAGATTTTTTTGTCTCCTTTTCAATAGGTTGTTCCTTGACCTGTTCAGCAGGTTCAGCTCTAGTAGCCTCTTGTTGCTTGGACTGGTTAGCAAGTGTTCCCATTCCTTCGTCTTTCTCAATTTCTTCCCTTCCTTCATCGTCATCCTTCTCATCATGTTGATACTCATCAATCAAATTATCTAGATTGTCATCAGATTTCTCACCCTCCCTTAAGCTCAACTCCTCGGTGAATTCTTCAATAAACCTTTCTAAAAATGCCCGAGGACCTCCTGTCCGAGCAGTAATCTTCCTTCTTTTTCTGGGTGGTGAAGGAAATTCTGGAATGTTGTCATCGACATTAGTTTTCACTGGTCTTCCTTTCCTATCCTTCCATCTCTCATCAGTAAATCTGAAACTCATCTTTCTCATCATTTTCTCTCCCACACTCGTTAGAGGCATCTTCAATGTACTCAGCCTTTCCAGAATACCAATGATGAGATGATTGAAAATCTTTGTAATTAAAGAACCTTAATTGATCTTTGTTCTTCAGCATAGTTCTATACTTGTGAAGGATAACCAGATGTGCGAGAGAAAATGGATGGTCATTTAGAATAGCCCATATCAGCTTGGCTTCAAACCGAGAAACATTAGCCTTTGAAGAGCCTTTAGGTCTCAGACAATTGATAATAATTTTGTGAAGAACAATTTGCTTCAAAGGAAACAAATGATGAGAGACATGAGATTTTGTATTCTTGGAAAAATCAGAAATTCCAGAGATAGACCTATAGGCAAAATCTAGATCAATATCAATAGGCTTAAAATCTGAATACTTTATTCCCAAAATTTTTGCTAAAAGTCCCAAGCTTGAAGAAGATAAACTTTATCACAAACAGTAAACTCAATTGTATCAGCATAATAGAATGAATGACTGGAGTAAAAATATGCAGTAAGGGCTGGATAGGTTGGAAGTTCCTTGACACAAAGATCAGTTATTGGAAGTTTATCGAAAAAGTCCTTGATTTTGACGTCAGATGATTCAAAGAATTCGAAATCCATAGTCCTTTGATTGATAATTCCTTTACGCATCAGATAGCTTAAAGACTCCAGATATTCTTTGGACCTGATCAGTTTTTCAGTGCAATTTCCCTCAACCACAAAATTGGCCATTTTTCTCTTGAAGTTCGCATATAACCTCTCATCATTATCACCCCTCCGTCCATCATCATTATCAAACCTTTTCTTAGAAACAGGGGTTTCTACTACTTTCTCTTTCCCTCTCCTAGTGCCAGTGCTTACACCACTCGAATCACCTGTGTTTATCGGAAAAATGCTTCTAATAAGTTTGCAAACATGAGTTCCAGTGCTTCCTCATTTTCGAAGCCGTTATTAGCCAACAGACTAGCAATCACATCTTCCTTTTTTCCTAGATTTTTGAGAGGTGCAATGATAGATTTCAACTTTAAGAAGTGAGGGGAGGTTGCTTCGCTAACCATACCTTCAACGCTTTCGGATGAGTCGGAAATCTGGAAGTGATCAGTGCTTCCTCTTGCCCTAGATTGCATTCTGGCAATGCGATTCGATCTTCGTTATGCTGAAGATTTGGGCTTTGATTTTTGAGCAGATTTTAGGGCCATTGAGGGGAATGAGAAAGAAAGTTTTGATCATTTTTGAAGAGAAATGAGGTTTTTGCTAGAGCTGACAAAATGGGTCATAAACCCATATTATGATCCATTTTTAGTTAAATGAGTCATATATGGATCAAGTGAAAATTAAATATGGGTCGGAAATGGGTCAAGTGAAAGTTAAATATAGATCTGAAATGGATATGAGAAAGTAAAACACAAAAAAAAAAAAAGGTCTAAATTGGTTATTAAGAAACCCACTTTAAAGTTTAAACCCATGGACTTTTTTTAACTTTATAAAAAAAAAAATGTTTTTTTTTATAAAAAATCGAAATTATAGTTATTCTTCATATTTCAATTTTTGTTTTCTTCTCTTTTTTCTTTCTTTTTCTTCCTTCCTTAGTCGGCGGGGCGGGCGATGATGGCCGCTGGCCAATGACGAGCCGGGCGAGGCTCGAGCTTGCCGGCGGAGTCACCGGCGATTGGCGAGGCTCGAGCCTCGCCGGATTTGGCGAGACACGAGCACGCCGATGTAGGGCGGGGCCTCGGCCTCACCAAATCGGCGAGGTCGACGCCAGCGAGCTCAAGTCTAGCTAGATTGGCGAGGCTCGGCCTGCGATGACCGGCGAGGCTCGAGCTCGTCGGCGTCGGGCGAGGCCGAGGCCTCGCCGAATGTGGTCGATCGCCGATGTCATCGTGGCCTACGGCCGACCAAAAAGAAGAAGAAAAAGAAAAGAGAAAAAGAAAAAATAATTATTAAAAATTAAAATGTATATTTTAAAAAATAAAAAATAAAAATAATTATATTTTAAAAATTAAAGATAATTAAAAATTATATTTTAAAAAATTAAAAATTCGATTTTTTAAAAATATTTTAAAAAGAATTATAAAAAAGTTCCATTAAATTTGTATTGCATAAAAATTGTTAAAAATTTTGTATTGCATAAAAATGTTTAACAATACTTTTTTTTTTTAATAAAAAATCATAAAAATGAGCTTTTTAGATTTAGTTAAAAAAAAATTCATGTTACAGTTTTTAGTTATATGTTCACTTCAAATAAGAGAAGCATGTGCGTAGTCTAATTTTTTATAAATATTTCAATGTATAGGTTTTTCTTAACTTTTATTTTATTTTATTTACTATTTTTAATTTAATTTGAAGTTTTAATCCAATTAGCATATAGTAGAAGTTGGTTTTCCTAGAATATTAATAGGTTTTAGAAATACGGGTCGGGTTGGGTATGGGTCGGGTACGGGTTGGATTGGGTATGGGTCACTTGATTTACACTACATAAATATGGGTCAAAACGGGGTAAATGGGTCAAATATGGGTCAACCCATTTTCGACCCGACCCAAACACGACCTAACCCACTCATTTGACGGGTCTAGTTTTTGCAGAAAAATCGTCTCAGGAAGAAGATATTTTGCAGCTAGGGTTTCTTGAGGTATACTGAAGGTGTTTTTGAACAAAGAATGAAGAAGGAAAAACTAAAACAAGTCATTTTTAAAGAAAATGAACAGTCGCAAGTCTTTAACAACATAGCAATTTCCAAAAATTTGAAAGTTTATTCGAATTTTAAAGGATAACTAAAAAGCAATTTTCAAAATAAATTTACACACATTTTCCAAGAGATAATTTGCACATTAATTCCTAAAATAAAATATTTAAATGGGGGTAAAAATGAATCATACCTTATATACTTCCAGACTAATCTTACCCGCCAAAAATTTGAATATGCAATTACTAATCTTTAAGACCATCTGATGTTCTTATGAAGAAACCTGCCTTAGACACGTTGAACAAGTGGATTAATAATCCCTAATTCATTACAAATTGTTGACACATAAATTTTGGCGACCTGATTATTTTTAACCCATAAACAAAAAAAAGCTAGAAATTAGATTGTGTAGCATATAATTTTAAGAGCATTTTTTATTATTGCATTTGCATTAGACCGGTGACAAATGAGTTTGAATTGATGGTTTTGAACTTTAATTTGATCAGTTGGACTAAGGCCACGGAGAGAACGAATTGGCCCAAGCCCATTATTCTTTGAAGATCGAAAATTGACTTATAAGAAATGATGATTTGATATTTTCGGAAAGGATTTATATTATTCTGCCAATATTCGATAAATCTTTTATATATTTATACGATATATACATTGGATGATATATTTCGCAACAGATTGGAAGGTTTTGGATAAAATATTGAAAAAATAAAAGAGAATATTGCACGTAGAGGTGTATATTTGGGGCAATATATAATCAATATGCGTGAACAAGAAAGAGCTGAAACATCTAATATGCGAATTTATTCTCTTTTCTTGAAGAGCCTAGCCCCTCCCTCGGCTATGTAACGAGGCTACACATACTGATACACGCAGCCATTGAGAGAGCAAAGAAATTGGAGAGAGAGAAACGTGGCAGTGAGGGTGATCCAACATATATGTTTGTGGTCTTTTTGTGAAGTGCGGTTAGACTTGGTCAAGCATTCCCTTGCGGTCAAATTCAGGACGCCCATTTGGAAGATTTTCATGTCCCTCGCACGACGCGGGTGAAGAACAAACGCTCCCTATGTGCTCGCAACTTTCGCCTTCTCATTGGCTATTACTGCACTTTGTGCTCAAGCTGCCACTGTGTCAAAGTCTCAACGACGCAACTCCAACGACACCGAGGCTCGCTGCCTTCATACGATTCATCATCACGAGTCCCACGGTTTGGCCGACAAACGCCGGAGTTGCCATCTCACATCACGAGACTCCCTACTGCCGCCACCGCGAACCACCGTTTGCAAGCCACCCGCGACAACGGGCCCGCTTGGTTCGGCTTTGGGGAAATGCCCTTGGGAAAATGCAAATACCTTTGAGGTAAAGGGGTTTTCCGAAATGTTAAACTGTTTGGTAAACTATAACTGAAAAATGCTTTAGGGAAATGCAAGACTGTTTGGTAAACATATATTTGAAAAGCCCTTTGGTGTGATCAAATTAAGTTTTTTAATTTTAGTATTTTTAAAATTGCAAAAAAGAAACAATGACTAACATTTTCATGTTGAGGGTAATATAAAAGATACATATTAGTAAATTTATTTAAAAATTATATTAAAAGAAATTGATTATAGATTAGATGCAAAGCTCAACTTTTGGCCTAGGGTTCTTTTAGGTTTGTTTTCAACTTTAAATAATTTTTTTTAATTATTGTAGTATTAATCATCTTCTTTAATTAGTGATCATTCTAGTGTATAAATAAAAGTTGGGCTATTGATTGTCAAAAGATAAAAATGATATAGAAAAAAATGTGAACTTATTCGGTGGATGGTGAAGCGACCGATTGTGGATGCTAATTTTTTTGAGTAAGCACCGCATATAAAAAGGGAGGTCCTCATTAAGAAAAATAAAATCAAGTTTCTCTCATACAAATTTAACTAGAAAAAGTCATTTCATGATAGCTCTGGTCTTCTTGGGATGGAGATCAAGGGGCAAGTACTTCTTTTTCTTGTAAACCTCCCTCAAAGCAGCCTTTTGTTTTTGGGAAATCGCAGTCAAGACTTGTGCAATCGACAACCTCACCACCTTTCTGCAACAATTGAAGATCAGAAACCCATTAAAAAAAACAGCACTAATTTCCATATGTTCAATGGGAATAACTGCCCGGCAGGGAATTATACCCATTAAGCTACCAAAACTGCACTAAGAAATCTCAGTAAGTTACTTGCAAAAAGCCAGCTCTTTGCATTTTATCCACTCAAGATTCATCAACCAATCAAGCTTTTTCAAATTCCCAATGCCTTACAGAATATAACCATCCCATGCTTCCGACCACCCATTACCAGAAAGTACCCATAAGCAAAACATTGATCATCCATCATATAAACAGCAACAAATATAGCATGCTCTGACTGACTTCCATAAACAAGAAATCCAATATGTGCCGAAAACCCAATTTAACCACCATAACCAAAGCTCATGGTCATCCCAAACCCAACATTACCATCTACCAAAAACATAAAAAAGCTCCAATGTAGACTATCAAAATCACGAAAATCAAGTAAGAACAACAACGTACATCTTGGAGAGCTTGTTCGGGGCGCCACCGGTGACCTTGGCGATGTGGAGGAGGGCGAGCTCGGCCTTGAGTTCCTTCAGCTGGGTCAGAAGGTCGATCTTCAACTTCTGCCTCAGCTCGTGCACCTTAATCCTCGCTGCCACCGATTCAAATCGAAAGGGCAAGTTCAAGTCAGCAACACAAGACAAGATAACCCCCCAATTCGTCCCTAGGTCACAGGAGCAGGAAGCAGAGCCGTCGCCGATCCGCGAAAGGAGGACCTCGAGAGACGACGACGTCGCCAATCCACGAGAGGAAGCAAATGATCAAAGAGAAACAAAACCAACCTCAGATCTTGGATTCTCTCGCTCGTCAAGAGGGTAGAAGATCCAGATCTCGTGATGGAGAGGTGCGAGTTGCTGGGAGAGAGACGAAGAAGAGAGCCGTGCAAAATAGAGGAAAGCGTTGAAAGAGTTAGGGTTTTGTTTAGTATTGGGTAAAATTGGATTTTTAATAAAATTTTGAGGGTAAAATAGGCAATCAGTAAAAATTCATTAATAAGAGGACCAGCATGCCGAAAATGCTAAATGCCCAGAGCAAGTCCCCACCCGCTTTGGGCTTTCAGCATTTCAAAGGCAAACATTTGGGGAAGGGGAGCTCCAAATGCTGAACCAAATACCAAATTTTTTTCCCAATGGGCTTTAGGGGCCCAAAGCCCCTCACGAAAGCCGAACCAAACGGGGCCGACGTCCAAGCGAGCCTTCGCCAGACACACACAAGGCCAAAGTGCTCGGTTTTCTATTTTGCAAGTTGTTTAGAATATTCGAGTCAGGACATGCGAGTTTTGTGAATAGCCACTGTGAGCCATCGTCGGTCATCCTCATTGTGATTCTCGCGATCCGTCATCCATCTGAATTTGGAAATAATATCTAGGTGATATCACAAATTAGGTAAGAATTTTGATTAATTCGGTTTCATATATCTTATGCCCAATTCATAAAATTGCGATCATGTTTGAATATTAAAGTGGATATTATCATGTCCAAAAGAAATCTTTTTGAATTCTTGTGAATTAGGAAATTTTCCTAATATCACAACGTGCATACAATTGATAATCCAGTCTCATACTCGAGATATGATTCGCGATTGCACAGAAAATTGCCAATCCAATCTTACACCCAATATATGATTCATGATTTCATGAAAAGTTATCCAATCCGATCTCATACATGAGATGTGATTTCTCAATTTATTTCCAAAATTAAACGAAAAGGGATAATATCTTGTCTGATTTGTTGTCATGCTTGATATGGATGTGATTTCCTGTTCTTGATGTCTTTGCTTGATTTGATTTTGCTTCCATAAAAGAAAATCCAAAAAAAATATCTGAATTGGATTTGATTTTTACTAGAATATTGCTTATTTTAGAATAACTTGCATGTTTAGATTAGGTAATTTATTTATACCAAAATTTTGAAATAAGAAATACCAAAAATATTACCTTAGGATGTCAGATTTCCTTTTTCTTAATCTAAATTACATGTTTAATTATAGGGCAATTTTAATTTTGAATTTTAAAAGAAAACATAAAAAAAATTATGTGTGTGCCACGTATATATCTCACTTAGTTATTGCAAGTTTAGGATCATTTAAATGTATAACATATTAGGATAATCACATTTAATATTTTCCCACCATTAGATTAGGTTATTTAATAAATGTCGCGTGACATATAATTCACATATTAAGTTGCATGTTACATGTCATTTTAGTTAGACATTTTCATACGTCATTACATTGCATTGCAAGTAGATGAGGTTTCATTTGAACAAGTGAAAATCTTAACAACAAAAATTGTGATTACTTGTTAATTAGAAATCATATTTAAGATTGCTAATGTGATTTTTAAGCTAACATTACATATGCTTACGTTGCTTCAATGTAAGTATCTCCTCTCTATGTTTGTAATTTATTTGCGATTTTGTTTTATCGAGTGTTCAATAATGATTGTGCACCCGCATGATCACCTCACTTGTTATGGAGTAAATTAAAATCAATCGGAACTGCCTGTTGAACATTTTTTTGAAATAAAATAGAAAATGTACCGAAAAGGCGTTAGAGGATAATTGAGGTACGGACACCTGAAGTGCCAAAACTTGGCACGGAGGGACACTTAAGTGCCAAAAGTTTGGAAAGTGAAACTTAAGTGCCAAAATAGAATCAAAATGGATCACTTAAGTGCCAATTCGACCAAAATCCGGCCAAAATGCAAACGTGGCATTTTCTGGGGACATGCTTAACCGAAGTGGCAATTTTAAAAAAAAAAAAAAAAAAAAAAGCACACGTGGAGGAGGAAAACGACGTCGCCCCATCCACTCTACCTTGACCAAGCTAAACAACGTCGTTTTTCCTTAGTGCTAAATGACGCCGTTTATCTTATGTAGGGTTTAACCGGCCATCGCTTGCGTGCACACCAGATCTGACGTCCTCTCCATCGCCGTTCACAGGTCACCGTTCGCAAGTCATTGCTCATCATCGTCGCTCGTCGTCGTCGCTCACCGTTGTCGCTTGCCGTCGTCCCTCGCCGTCATCGCTCGCTCAGGTTTGATCTCTTCTTCCTCTCCCCTGTGGTGAAATTAGGGCTCCAACTTCAAATTTGGGGGTCGGCTGGGAAATCTTGGGCTTGGATGGTATTGATGTGAGATTTAAGGCTTAGATGTGGTGCTAGAAGCCTATTGAGGGTTCGGATTGACAGTTTAGGATCGGTCTCGAAATGTAGGGCTCGGCGTAGGGCTCGGTGGGGGGAAAATTAAGGCTCAGATGTGGTGCTAGGTACTATGATGTGTGATTTAGGGCTCAGATATGGAATTGTGATGTGCGAAAGTAATTTGTAGGGGTTGGGTGTGAAATGTGATGTGCGACGGTGATTGTTAGGGTTCGGAGTAGTTGTCGTGGGGACTTCTGGGCATTTTTTTTCAAATTGCAATGTTGAAATTGGTGTCATGAGAACCCGTGCTTATCTGGGGGACCTCTCCATATTTTAAGGAAATGTGACATAATCAAAGTAGTTATCGAGTGGGGACCTTTATTTGTCCTAAGGGCATCTTTCCAATCAAAGTAGTTGTCGTCTGAGCTCTACATCTTTTCCCTCTTTCTTATATTTTCTTTAATAAAGAGTGTAGGGACCTCCACATGCAATTGTCTGTTGTCCTTTGTGAATGTGGTCCCAAAAGCTAATTGTATTTTTTTCCTCTTTTGTTGCAAAAATGGCTCATGATAAGGACTATATTGCTGTCATTGTTTGCTACGATGGGGACTTTGCGATTGGGGAGGATGAGTGGGAGTATGAGGGGAGGAATGAGGGTACTATCTTTGTAAATATAAAGAAGGCATCTTATATTGGATTTGTTAGGGATATAGTAACATATTTGCCTTGTAAAGTACAAAAGTTGTTGTACTGTGTTCCTGGGAAAGGCTTGAGAGATGGTTTGAGAACTTTAGAAGATGATAATGGTTTTAGGGATATCCTACATCATTATCTTCATGGCGAAGAGGTGAAAGTATATGTTGAATACAATAGTGATAGTGAGGATGAAGATGATGATAGAGATAGAACCTAAATAGGAGAAGGAGGAGATGGTATTCAAGCTAATACTGAGGTTAGTGATGAAGGAGGGCATGATAGACAAGACAGGGAGGAGAGAGGCGCAGATGCTGTTCACCAGAGTGATGGTGATATAGGTGATGTCACCATCACTGAATTAGATTGGGAAGTAGCTGAATCCAGTGATGGTGATGATGACGATGAAGGGTTGGCTATTGAAAATTTCTAAATCTTAAGTGATGACGACGACGAGGAGCTTACACAGTCAAGGAAAAAACAAAGGGACTTTTTGTCATATAGATTTGCAACTTTGCAGGTAGCTAATGAAGTTCCAAACAGAGATAAAGGCCCTGCAGATGCTGCTGGTGTTAGTGGCTAGGAGACGGATTATGAAGAAAGCATCGAGACTGCTACTTCCCAAGACGAGCTTGAAGAAGATCAAGGAGCTGTGCGTAGAAGGAAAAGTAAGTTTCCTTCCTATGATCTATCCATTGCCTCTCCTACTTTGTTAGTAGGTATAAAATTCCAAGATGCGAAACAATTTAGGGAAGCTATACTGAAGAACTCCATTGCTGCACAAAGAAATATTGACTTCATTGGAAACACTAAGAACTTTGTTAGAGCTAGGTGTTCGCAGCAAAATTGTCCATGGAAGATTTACGGCGCGTTTGTTAAGAGGAGGGGGTCTTTCCAGATTAGAGCCTATCAAGAGGAACACACTTGTTCAATTAATTTTCAAAATAAAAGGGTAACAAGTGCATGGTTGTCCAAGCAGTTTTTCGATCTGATCAAGCTGATACCCGAGATGAAAAGTACTAACTTTAGGATGTTGGTGAAGGAGCGTGTAGGCATCAATGTATCTAGAAATCAATGCAAAAGAGCAAAGCAAAAGGTGATAAAGATACTTATTGGTTAGTATGGCAAGGAATATGGGCAGGTGTGGGAGTATGCTTGGGAGTGTAGGTTGCAAAACCTTTCAAGTAGAGTGTATGTAGAGGTGGTGGAGAGGTCGCTTCCTGATAATGGGACCAAGTTCGATAAGATCTATGTGTGCTTTGATGCATGCATACGGGGATTTTTAGCTGGTTGTAGATGGATTATAGGACTGGACGGCTGTTTTTTGAAGGGCTTATGCAAGGGAGAATTGTTAGTGGCGATTGGAAGAGATGCGAATAACCAAATGTTCCCACTAGCTTGGGCTGTTGTAAGGATTGAGAACAAGGACAATTGGTCATGGTTCTTGAAAAATCTGATGGCTGACTTAGAGATAACAAACAAGGAAGGGTGGGCATTCATGAGCGACCAACAAAAGGTAACGTTTGCTTTTTGAAAAATTTAGTCAATGGTTTGCTTTGTAATATTAACATGTTATTTACTTACATTTCTTACTTTGAATCATTGTAGGGATTGGTTCCAGCAGTAGCTGAGTTGTTGCCCCAGCTGAACATCAAATGTGTGCACGGCACATATACGAGAATTGGGCAAAGACCTACAAAGGGGATAAGCTGCAGTTGCAATTTTGGCAATTAGCAAAGAGTACGAACATGGCTGACTTTAGGATAGTCAAACAAGGACTGCTTCAGTTGACAAAGGAAGGTTGTGCAGCACTATTTCAAACAGAACCGAAACATTGGTGCAGGGCATTCTTCAGTGAGGAATTCAAGTGCGATCACATCGACAACAACATATGTGAATCATTTAATGGGAGGATAATAGATACCATATGCAAACCAATCATCTCAATGCTTGAAGATATACGAGTTATGGTCATGACTTAGTTGTACAAACAAAAAGATGAGGCTACAAAATGGACTACACAATGTGGTCCTAGGATTGCCAAGAAATTGGATGAGAACTTGGCTGCAAGTTGGCGTTGTCATCTCATTTGGAATGGGGATGACAGATATGAGATAATGAAGGGTTTCGATAAGTATGTTGTCCATCTAGATACGAGAAAGTGTTCATGTAGAGTATGGCAACTAAGTGGAATTCCTTGTGCACATGCCATATGTGTCATCCAGTTGAAGGGGCCACAATGTAGAGGATTACATTGATGATTGGTACAAAAAATCGAAATACCTTGCTTCGTATCAGTTCATGATGCAGCAAATTAGAAGTAGCAAGTTTTGGGAGCCGACGGATCATGAAGCACCTCAACCTTTGCCACTTAAGAAGAAAATGGGAAGGCCAAAACGAAGACGAAGAATGGTAGAGGGAGAGGTCTCGGGTCAGCAAAGAATGAGCAGGACAAGTGCAAAGATGACATGCTCTTATTGTCGCGTAGCAAGGCACAACACTAAAGGTTGTCAATTGAGGAAGCAATAAGAACAGTTGAGGCCAACTGAGGGGCCTAGTGAAGGGACAGTTGGAGAAAAGCAAACAGAAGTGTTAAGTGAGTCGACTGTTCTTCAGTCGACAACTAGAAGCCCAGTAAGTCATAAAATTTATGTTTATGTTGCTTTGTGGTTTATCACAAATATGTACATAACATCCTATTTAGCCTTATATGTAATGTCTTTGTTAGGTCACGAGAAGAACCCCAATAAGTCATGGAATTGCAGGGCTTGTTCAAACAAGGCAAGGTAGAAGACGGCCAGCTGAAGGATTGGCACAAGCAGCTAAATGGCCAATTCAATCGACTGTTTTTCAGCAGAGAAAGAAATACCCAGTAAAATCAACAATTTGTATTCAGTTTTTCTTTCTTTACGTTATTATATAGCCCGATGTTATATTTATGATGTCTTTTGCCTCTTTCTCAGGTTCGAAGAAAGTAAGTTGGAGCTCAATTGCCAACTGAAGGACCATCACAAGAGCCACCACCACAAGTACCACCAGAAGGGCCAACAGAAGGTGTCACTGAAGCTGAAGGGCTACATAGAAGGACAACTACAAGAAGGCCACGTGAAGGGGTAGCTACACAAAGGCCATCTAGAAGGCGCCCAACTGAAGAATTGGTCAAAGAAGCACCGGCTGTAGCTAAAAGGCCAAAAGAAGGGCCCAAGAAATCACAAACAAGAAAAAGAGCCAACAAATCACAAGTTCCTGAAAGTGACGCCCCTATTCATACAAGAGGGGCACTTGTGAAGAGGTTAAGACAATATGGCTATGGCCTTTATACAGATGAGCGTACTGGAACAATCATTCTAAATGTAAGTTTTATTGGCCGCATTTAATTTAATTTATGCTGCAGACTTTTCCTGACAATTTATTGTCTTTTTGTAGTCGAGAGAAATTCAGAGGTTCTTATCTCTCAAGGCCCAACTTAAGAATCAACGGCTGCACCAACAAAGAAGAAGAAAAAAAATCAGTTGCGCCAACAAGAAAGAAGAGCAAGAACCCAGTTGCAGATCCATCTGAATCAATTAGCCTGGGACTATTGCAACTGCACCTCCTTTTGAATCAATTCAGCCTGGGACATTTGCAGCTCCATCTGAGTCAGTGGATACTGAGAAGGTTGAAGAAGAAGTTGCACATCCAGTTAGAAAGAGTGCGAGGATTATGAATCAAGTGAAAGACCCATCAAAAGGAGCACGAACATGGGGTGTTGTGCATATTGATTGATGAGATGTGACGTGATAGGATTTGTGGAGCTTAGGAGTCGGTTTTGTAAACGTTTATAATAACTTGCTATGGATGGTTATCTTTTTTTTTCTTTAGTTTGTCATCAAGTTTGTGAGACATTATTTCAATATCAATGGAATGATCTTGCTGCTTGTCAAATTCTTTTGCTTTTTGTAAGATATGGATTCTACTTTTACTTGCTGTTGTTGGTGTTGGGTCTATGGTGGTGGCTGGAGTGCTGGTGTGGCTGGTGATGGTGGATGGTGATGCTTGGTGGTAGTGGGTTTGTTGTTGGGGTTCAGTTGAGGGCTCATGCTACATATGGTTCAAGTGTGCAGTGTGCACATCTTGCACCAGGTGGTGTTGGTGCAAGTCTCAGCTTGCACCAACACCTTCTACAGCAGACCCAGGACCAGCACAATGGCTGTTGGATGGTGGTCGGGTGCTAATGTGGTGGCTGGGGTGCTAGTGTAGCTGGTGATGCCTGGTGGTTTTGGGTTTATGGCGGGGGTTGGGGGCTTATGATGCACCTAGTGCAAGTGTGCAGTGTGCACATCTTACTCCAGGTGTACTCGTGCAAGCTAGTGCAAGGCTCAGCTTGCACCAGTACCTTGTGCAGCAAAACCACCAGCACGGTGGTGGCTGTAGTGCTTAGTGTGGCTAGTAGTAATGGCTGGTGGCGCATCCGGCGGTGGTGGCTAGCGCAATTTTTAGAGAAACCTATAAAATATTGGCACTTAAGTGTCCCACTTTTCAAAAAAAGTGGCACTTAAGTGTTCACTTTTAACTACGTGTGACACTTAAGTGATCACTGTAATAATAAGTTGACACAAGTGATCTTTTTTTTCATCGCGACTAGCACTTAAGTGATTACTAAATACAGCTTATGGCACTCCGGTAATCACTCGTGTTTGTCTTGTGTATATGCTGGTTTGCAGCAAAATAGAGAAGGTGATGGTAATTTAACTTATGGCAACTCCATTCAATTCCAATATTTGCTGCTGGTTTATGTTTATATTCACAACACATTGACCCAATACACATCCACTATTATTGGTTTATATTCAAGAACAAGCAAAAACACAGTACAAGCAGCATCTAATTCACTTATTCCATTTCCTTAACCTCCTTACAAACACAAGAAGTAACCCACAATACATATGACAGCACAAACAGCAACAAAGCCACAATGATCTTGTGGAACAACAAAAACTTCTTCTCATCTTTCAAAAAGAAAAAAGCCTACATTTAATCCAAAACAATTACATTTCTCCACTCATTTTTAACTATGGCAATCGGAGAAACTTTTTCTCATCTTCAAGTGCTTTACATTTCATCATAAAGTATAATAGACAACAAAACAACACCATAATAAACGCTTGATAACACTTCCGTTTAATATTCATCCTTGAAACTTCATTCTTGAAAAGTTTAGCCAAAGACGTTTGAGCATGCATTGAGTCAACATCGTCTAAGTCGTCCACGAATATAGATAAAGATTGATGTCTTTTATCAAGTAGATCCAATATCACCTCTATGGCTCGGTGAGAGAATTTCGCATCGACCCATTTGAAGTATTTGCACTTCGACCCTTCTTTAAATCTAGCACATCCATAAAATCTTCTCCCAGGATTCATTCGAGTCCACGATGTTCTTCTTGGACTCGATAATCCACAAAAGCAGAAACTCTAGCCTTCTCCTTCGCTTCGGTGAGAGGAATTTGAGGCACTGCTGCGAGTCCTACTCTCCATTTCCAATATTCGACGATGGAATTTTGGGCAAATCAAAATTAGGGTTCAAGACTAGGATTTGAGCACTTCAAGGGATTTTAGCCGATTTAAGGTTTTAGATTTGGGGCAATTTGGGCGACGACGTCGTTTTGGCAGATTCAGGGCTTATATTTTGGCTAACTATGGAAACGGCGTCGCTTTGGGTGAGTTAGAGCTAAGTCAGCTCTCCAGCGAGCCACCTAGGCGAGCAAAAATAATAAAATATTGCCACGTAGGATTTACGGCAAGGTCCGGCGAAGGTGGCACTTAAGTGTCCCCTCGTGCCAAGTTTTGACACTTGGGCTATACTTTGCCCGAGAATAATCTAACATAATCGAGTCCCCGTTCCCACAGTCTCTTGTTTTTAGGAGTAAAGTAATCCTCCAGTTACTTTACTTAGGTTTCTAATCAACCGACCAAAAATAAATTAGTGACACCTCCTAATTGAAAATCATCTGCATGTTAAAAAGTTGAATCTTAACTCGTGAATTAGTATGGGCTTAGGAGAGCTCAGGCTAAGTTTAGGCTTAGTAATTCATGAGCCAACCCCTTAGGTGGTCCAACCCCCTTCGGGGAGGTCGCGACACAAATAAAGTCACGTGTTTTTTTTTTCAAGAAGTTTTATAAAAATATTAGCCAACCGAGTTCTAGCATCAATAAATTGTATGTTTACTTCACCATTGTTGACATAATCACGTATGAAATAGTGTTTGATCCAATATATTTGGCCTTGGAATGTAAGATTGGGTTTTTCGTCAAATTGATGACACTTATATGGTCACACTTGATTATTGTATTCGAATTTACGACTCCATAGTCCTTTAGTTGTTATTTTATCCAAAGGATTTGAGTGTAACAACTTCCCAATGCTACATACTCAACTTCAGCTATTAATAAAGCCGAGCCACTATTGTTTGCTTTTTAAAGAAGCACAACACAAACATGCTGCCTAACATCTGACAAGTTCCATAAATGCATTTCCTATCTATCTTACATCCTGTAAAATCTGCGTCAAAATATTTAAATAATACAAGCTCTGACCTCTTAGGATACCCAAGTCCAAGAGAGGGGTAATTATTAATGTACTTAATAATCCTTTTTATTGCAGAGTAGCCTTTGGCAACCACTCTTACTTTATCTCTTGTAACTTTTCATTGTTCATCTAGTTTGTTCCCATACACCCATTTGGTTCTTATTACGGGATGACCCTTTGGTCTAGGAACTAAAATCCATACTTCATTTATTCTAAATTAATGAAGTTTCTCTCGCATTGCTTGGATCCAGTTTTCATTTGACAATGCCTCCTCAGTATTTCTTGGTTTAACTTCTAAAATGAGTGCCAATGTACTGACGACATCCTTTAGCATCAATCCCATTCTAATCTTGTCATCAATGTCTCAAATAATGAGATCCTTTGGGTGACTTGACTTATGCTTCCAATTTCTATTGAATTTGTCATTAGATGTTGGGTGTTTTTCATTGTTAGACTTCTCAGACTTTTCAGATTATTGATTTGTCCTGCTAAGTGTGATGTCTTTCTTTCTATTGGTTCCTAAACTTCTTCAAATTGTTGCTCTCCTTCTTGTTGAATATGATTAGAATCTTCAGATGTTTGAAGACTTTCATCAAACTTTATGTTGATAGACTCTTCACCATGTGAGATCTTTTATTGTAAACTTCGAATGCCTTGCTTGTGGTTGAGTATCCCAGAAAGATCCCTTCGTCTGATCTTTCATATTCAAGACAAAGCATTTATAACCAAGTACTCGAAAATATGATATATTTGGTTTCCTACATTTGAAAAGTTCATCGAAGGTTTTCTCAAGTGAAGATCGGATAAAAACATGATTGATTACGTAACCTCTGATTGGTTCGTATAGTGGAATCTAGCTAAATGGCTATTAGCATGCGAGAGTAGACATAGGCTTATTAAATCTGAACCATTATAATCTTTTGTGTGCAATTTTCTATCTCTTACTCTATTTATTTTACCTGCGATAATGTGCAGTGGCTAGATCCTACCAGTATGCAATTAATTTTATCCCAAGTAAAATAAAGAGAGCAAGAGATATAAATTTGTACACAAAAGATTATAATAGCTCGGTTTTGACAAGCCTACGTCTACTTTCCCATGCTAAAAGCCTATTGGCTGAATTCCACTATACGAACTAATCAAAGGTTACAAGATCTGAGTAATGATTACTTAAACTCGTGTGAACAACTCCTCATACACTTTCAATCTCTTATACTAATTGTTAGGTCTAGATCTATTACCTAGAGGGGATGAATAGGTGATATTGTAGAAATTAGAACAATTTAAAACTAATATTGCAAAACTATAACGTCTGGTTACAGAATGTGCAGTAATCAGATCTTACCAGTGCATAATTAATTCTATCACAATTAAAATAAATAGAGTAAATGATAAAAAAATTGCATACAAAAAATTATAGTGGTTCCGCTTTAGCAAGTCTATGTCCACTTTCCTATTCTAAGAACATCTTGGTTGGATTCCACTATACAAACCAATCAGAGATTACAAAATCTGAGTAATGATTACTCAAGAACATGTGAATAACTCCTCACACACTCTCAACTTCTAAGTGATTATATAATATTACTCACAGAGACGAATGTATTTGATTGAAAATACTCTTCAGACTTTGAAATTGTAAGGTTCGATTCTCTCGTGCTCTCTTATTCCATTTAGCTTCAAGACCTCCTTTAATACTTCTTCCTATCCGAGCTAACCGTTGCACATATCTCTAGGAGGATTATCCATCCAATCTACCCGTTAGCCTAAATCTTGCTTAGAAGATTTGATTGCATCAAGGTTGTTGAGAATGAAGCTTCCTATAGTTTGTACTACTCACACAGCAGTTTAGGTTTCCATAAGTCGAGTACTTCAATTTGGAAAGAATGTTCAAGTCTTCGAGAGATATTTTTAGAAAACTTTCCTTTCGAACTTCTTATATATAAGGCAAGGAATCCAATCAGCACCATTAGCCATTGCACGAATATATTGTCTCATTTCCTAGCTGTTTGACAAAACATATATGGAATGAAATAATTAAGCCACAACTTTGGTTCTGATTGATAACATCTAATCATATCCATTAGACTTTCCACCTAAAAATTATTTATAATCAAAATCAAAATCTTTACTCCGGATAAGTTTTGTCAATCTTCAAAATTTGTTAGGGAATGTTTTCTCGACAGAGATGTCATGAATGAGGTGATGCCTAAAAGAGAGCATCCATTTGAGAGCATATGTAATTTAAAATCTTATTTGAAAGTGGCCTCCTTAGCCTTAAATTCACAATTCTACATGATGGAAGTAAAGAGAAGTTGAATAAGGGCAAAATGCGACTTCTTGTAATCCTTCTTTGACTTGGGTTATCATTGGCATTCAAGTTTCCTTCAAATTATCCTTCCACTCCTAAAGTCTTTTATTAATCTACCTCCTTGCCTTCCAAAGGAGCTGAGATAAGCCTTTGGACTTAGAAAGTTGCTACAGTCGTTTCTGCTTTCTGTTTATTTCCTGCAATATTAGGAGTTATCTAATTGATGACTGTCTATCTATATTTTCATGATATCCTACGAGGAAAAAATGGTTAAAAGCTACTTTTTATCTTTAAACTCTAATAAGATACAATTGTCTTAGTTTATGAACAACACCAATATGATTAATTTCACATAACCATATTGAATCTTGAGGGTAGTCGTATTCTCCTCCTACTCATTGCTGCCATTTTAGTCAATTCATATAGTTGCAGCATCTTTATTTAATAGTGTTGTCATCACCAGTTTTCTCATGAAATTACAGGATTAGAGATGAGATTGTTTGCTGCATTAAGATGACAAAATTAATCAAAGGCTATGCAATACTAGGGTATCAAATACTTGCAACCTGTTTTGATATTCTTGGCTATTTTCGTGTATCAATGTCCACATTTGGTAGTTTGGTCATGTTTGTCATGTTAAGATATTTATTCATGCTTATCCATTTATGGCCCTTTTGTATAATTTTCAGCAGATGAGTGCATACTTTGCGCCTGCTTTCTCCAGTCATCTCTTAGGAAAATGCCTCCGGCGAAAGAATCCATTTCTTTAGGTGTCAAGAACATTTGCAGTTGTCTGGTGGCCATACCTTTACTCATCAGAAAGGTGAGTAATTATTTTTGTTATATTCTTCAAGGGAAGAACAGAGAACAAATCTACTGCATTATCCCTCACATGCCATGAATGAAAATAGTCCTCCTCTCTCTTAATGCTTAGCTAGAGCATGTCACGAGTTGCATTTTTCCTTATATAAAATATCAAATGGTAGGGTTTGACTTCTTAGATCATCAGAATTATTACTCTGTTTTTAAAGATTATCCAGTGACAAGTGGACAGGTACTTCGTTTAATGAATTGGATATTCATTCTGGATATCTGTAGGAAGCAATGTGTTACATTAATGAATTGTACTGTGGTTTAGTTGGTCATGCTCCTAGACTAGACAAGGTAGAATAGTAGGCCTGACATAAGCTCAAAGCTTTGAAACTGCGGAAATTCTATGATTGTCATAGGGTTTAATCAATACAGTAACAGCATGCTGCTTTAAATGCGTGAGTATCTAATGCGGTACGTCTAGCCACCCCAAACACTTCTTTGGACGACAGTAGTCAATATCCATAAGAACTGTAGACCTAGCTTGTCAACCGAAGGTGCTTGATATCATATTAATGGTAATACTCTAAAGCCCCCCTTACCTGTAAAGGGTGGAAGCTTTAGAATAGTAGGTATATGTAGTTTTCTAAGGGAAGACCTCTGTCATAATACTCTTATTCATGATCATTTGATTTTACATTAATTGGCTTTATTTGACCGTACCTTCTATTTTGGTGCTTTCTGTAGTTTCTCTCGTCTTGCTCTGCTTGAGAGGTGGATATGTGAGGATTATGTAGCTAACTATGGTGCGCCACATCAGTTCTTATCTAGGACAAAAGGTTGTTTTTGACTCCGAAGCTCAAGCTTTTGAGCTTCATTATGACTGTATTAACTTGCCTGCCTTCTATGATCTATCAAATATCTTCCCTAAGCAGTCAAGGTTTCCTCTGTGGTTTACTGAACAGTTCGCTGTTTTTTTACTTCTTTTCATTTCACGGTGAGTTGCAGTCTGTCCCTTTCGCTTATTACTGACCATTGCAATGTGATGTGCGTCCGAATCTTTACACCCCTGCTTCTCGTGTTGTACATGCAGTGCATGGGAAGTCTATTCTACTGCCACTTCTGCTAGCCAGTTTGCTTGCTCTGGATGATCCTTCTCTTTACAAGTGGTTGACCCATTATGGATTGCTCTCTATGTTTCCTCTTCTACATCGTGACGGACTTCTACTTCCTTATATGACCCTCAATACTCTCTACTTTCTTCTCTACCATGTGCCCAGGGACAAGCGAGATTCAGAGGTCACCGGTTCTTCTGCGGCTTACCCAATTTTGAGTGCCTTCTCTGTTTGTTGCTATTTTGGTCTTCATTTAGTTTACTTAAGCACGCTTTCCCCTGAGAAGTACCCTTTCCTCTTTGCAGCTTTGATCATGATATTTTGCTTTTTTCCGCTCTGCTTGCAATTTACACCAATAAAAAGCAATGGACATTTTCCAAGCATTCGATGCTGTCGAATCAGGAAAATAAGCTTATTTGATATCGTTGTCATGGAACTTAGGTTCATGATTCTTCTTTATTTTTTTGGTTTTTGGAAAGGTGATAAGAATTGGCGTGTTTACATTGACCTTTTGGCTGCCAATAACTAAGAGGGATGTCCAATGTGATTTTCAGTCCGCTCTTTTCACGTGAATTGTTATCTGTATGATCAGAAATTTTTTGCAATACAAGCAACCTCGCTGTGTTTCTTTTTCACTAGTAGTCTGGCTTTAGTCACTGTCGTGGCATATAATGTCCCTGATATATGAAACCTGTCAACAAGCCCTGTATTGCTAATTTTTCTCGGGAGCCTGGTCATTTGGTTTCCATTTCCTATTTATGTATTTTAAGCTTGCTCTTCTTGTCTTGTGGACGTAATTTTCAGTTTACAAAGACTTGGTGGATTAGAGCTTCTTTATCCCTCGCTTTGAATAGGATCAAAACAAAAATGAAATAATTTCGTATTAGTCAAGGAACTACCTAGCTAGTTGAAATTTAAATTTACAAAGGTTATGGGAAAAGCGAATGATAATGTGTGTTCTTCACGCAATGTACACGTAGTAATTCCATTTCTTAATTCTCTTTTTACGCTTAGTCTTGAATATCAAAAGAAAAATTTGAGTCGGTTTGGTTTGATTTTTCTTGGACATTTTGGTATTAGGCCAATGAGATCGACCGGTTCCCTGCATAGGCCCACTCCGGGACCTGGAAAAAGCCCCTAAATCTCCGGTGGTTTCGTTGTTGTTTTGCTTAGCCATTTAGATAATCAGGCTACTGACACCTAGTAAAAAATTAAAGAGACTGAATTGGTAAATGCAAAATAGGTTGAAATTCAAAACTCAATGAGTGAGATGCCAGAATTATCGGTAGGGATGGTCAGGTAAATCACAACTGTTGCTAGAGTGATATTGGCAAATGGATCCAATATATCAGAACGATGTGCAGAAAGATGTTCCACACTTATCAGCGGCGTTTAGTGCTTGCGCTTCAAATTATTTGGTTATATATAGCCCTCGACCATGAGATTTGAATGTTTATGAGATTCAATCTTTGACGACTCAGACCCGGGGCAGTACGGAGGGACGGACTAAGATCGCCTCGGCAGTACGCGGGCGAGGCTAAGGGCATGTCTCCCGTCCCACATCGTTTAGAGGGGGAGTCCTGGGCTAGCTTATAAGGCTTGTGTGTTTCTAACTGTACATACGCATTTTCTTAAAGTAATATGGGCTGCCCCAAGAAGAACAAAATCGTGAGGACTGTGGGGTTTGAAAATGCAACCCATAACCCTTCATAATTCCCCGTGAATTGGCTGCACTTGATGTGAATTGGCTTCACTTGATGTCACAGCTTCTCGTATGGCTCATGGATGCTCTATGTAGCTCTGAGGAGTAGGGGTGAGCAGCGGTCTAGGGTTGACCCTGGACCGGCCTAACCCTGCCGGTCCTGGTCCGGTTCCCAAGGGGACTGGGTCGGTCCTTGGTCCTAAAATTCCAGGACCGACACTATACAGGTTGGTTCTCGGTCCTAAGAGTTTTAGGTCGGTCCAACCCTGGACCAACCCTGTATATTATATTATTTATAATTCTTTTATATATTCAAACCTAAGTAAAATGTCTACTAAAAAAAAAACCTAAGTAAAATGATGTTAAAGTTGTTGACTCCTCAGGCTCACGGTCACAAATAGACGGCATCCAAAAAGGTGTGAACTGGACTCTACATGATCAAATGCTAGTCAAGTGGTGCGAAGCTCATTTTTTGGTTGAGTGGACTCTACATGATCAAATGCAGGAAAACGCTTTTGCATATGGTGCTATGAATATTAAAGATAGATGATTACAAGAACTTTCCATCTTGTCCCATATCTCGATGAGCGGTTAATAGGTACGAAATTTCTGTTATTGTGTCATCTTGAATTTGCTGAATATGTATTGGTATTTATAGTTTAGTTGCAAAATGCCGCATTGTCGATGGATGTGTAATTTGAATTTGTAGGTTTGCTTTTTTAGGGAGTATAAAAAACAAGACGAAAAAAATTATCGATCGGTCCCGGGTTGACCCTAGAACCGGACCGAACCCATTGGGTCGGTCCGGTCCTTGGTCCCAGGCTTAATAGGGTCGGTTCTCGGTCCTAAAAATTGAGGACCGACATTGTACGGGTTGGTCCTAGGGTTAGGGGGTGGCCCAAACCAACCCGGACCATGCTCACCCCTTCTGAGGAGTCAGCAGAAGCTCAATATCATCGTTTGATCATGGAATCCCACGAAATAGTCTGCATTTGCATCCATCCGAGGATGTCTAGCAGTAAACCAAGTCCCATATATTTCACGATCTTGGCAAAGTCTAGGCCATTTAATTTTAGCCTCGATGAGGTGTAATTCACCGATACAGGCTAGCTATGTCTTGTTTGCCCTCACTGTTGAGTGAATGGTTCACAAGTCCAACAGCAGATAGCTTCACGATTAAGGGTGAAGACATAGGGAAAATATGCACAGTAAATATTAAATAATAGCAGATAAAAGTTTCCACAGGTAAATGTCATGATAGGGTCGCATCACCTTTGTACAATATCTCAGTAAATTATAGCGGACAAAATATTTAATTATAGCATCTCGGCGTACACATTCAGGCAATTGGTGGGATGCCTTGGCTGTCCTTATTTGACAGTTCTCTCTGCAAACGCTGCCGATTTTAAAATTCTCCAGTTACAAGACTTGAGGACTAGTAGCTCACACGCATGTTTATTTAATTCGATGCCAAAATCTAAAGCCTTATCAGTTTTGGATCTCTAGTCAATGAACTACAGCATCAGACATGTCCCTAAAACGACGTTCCATGTCTAAAGCACAATCTACTTGTTTACTGCTCGTATCAGCAGTGGTGATGGCAGAACAACCAGCATCATGAAACAGTAAGGTCCTGAGTTCAGAACAGTTTAATCGTATTATACGTAACTAACTTCAAGAAACTGACAATTCTCTCATGCAACCCTCGTAAAGAATGGCGACTGCACGTGAAGGTCTTCATTAAACTATGGAGCCACCACCACTAATTTCATCCTTGGGACATTGCATGAAATGTCTTTCCGTAGAAATTCATGCACCTTTTGGCACAGCATTGCACGCAGAGCAATGTTAAAGTCTTGTCTCCCCAAGTTGCGAATTAAAGGGCGATCTCTTCTTGTTTGCCTTAGAATCCACGCACACCGAATTGACTCCTTTAATTAATCATAGAAATTATAAATAAATAAAAGGCATTTTGTTTTCTCTCTAATTAATTAAGTAATCCCCTTCTGAGTTGCCTTAAAGGGTCAAACAAATGAGCGACTGCGGAGGTGGAAGGAAGGCATCTGAATTTGCCCATTGAAGAAAATTTGACCTCAAGACTCCCCTTTGCAAAAAAATTATGAGTGGTCGCTCGAGAAAATGAATGGGCGAACGTGCATATACAATGTAAAAATTGAACGTACACAGACTTTTGCGAATCTGAGTGCGAAGGCCCAACTAAAAAAGGTGGGGATTAAGCTTAGTTGTGCACTCACATATTCATCAACCAATCCATCATTTGTTAATACCTGTCCAGATCACTGATTGTCTGCCAGGAGTAGTGCGGGAGAGCTTGTCTCATTCATCATGATCAAATGCGTATTATTTATAGGCCATGTCATGCGTCTCTCCTCAGAAAGTGTGATTTTGAGTGTGAAGATATGAGATATACTCAATGTCACTCTCTGACACTGTAAGCTTTCAAAGTAACCATCAGCTTGTACTTCGATAATGTCAACTGAAAATGATGGATTGGGGAATGTAATGAAGAGGCCGCAAAAAATAGCGTAATGGATAAGGCTTGTGCGAAAAAGATCTATTTTGGGGCTCAAATTACTTCGAACAAGTTTCTAAATCCAACATACGATAGTGCTCGGAACAAGCTTTCGAAAGATTTCTTATGGCACTACTCAGGATATCAAATTGCTTGGACAATAAAAAAATCTAGGAGGTTTTAGTTCTCGGCACGTGTCTGCCTATTCAATTTCTGTCAGTCCACAATAGTTCAAATGCACTTGTAAGATTGCCCACATGAAATAGTCCTCTAAAACGAAAGATGGTATTAAAGCTTGGAGGTCCAGCACGTTGGATTTGCGTGCTTCAAACTTTCGCGATGTTAATTTCTAGTGTCCCTTCAGTTTAGAAGAGTATTAAAGGTAAACTAGAAAACATGTTTCCCAACAGTTTAAATTGTAGAATAAGTGCATGCTCATCTTAGGGTTTTAGTACACTTTGTACGCACTCCTCCAAGGGCTGATTATACTTGGAATTCAAAGTCGAGAGAACTCATCCACCTTCTTTGACCGTGGAGTAGTCCTTTGGTCTAGAACCATGCCCGTTTGCTGCATCATCTCGCTGAACTCGATTCTGTACTTTGTCATTTTGCATGACATTTTATCTTGGTATTTTCAAAAGATGGTGCTCGTTTCGAAGAAGAGGACACTTAGGCAAGAAGATAGGCATACGCGGGCACGCAAAAACAAGATTTTCATCTTCAACAGGAATGTGCACCCCGAGATCGATTTTAATGGAATTCTGTATACCAATATGGTGACTTGGCCCCATGACAAGCTCCCTTAGAGATTGAGAATCCATTAAACGGTCAATGAACTTAACCCTATGACCATCCTTGGGAATTGAAAAGAGAAGTACGACCATATATTTTGCGTCGTTCTCAAATTTCTTCCCCATCTTCTGGGATTAATACACTCCGCAGCAACTAAACATATAATAACTCCATGTGAATCTTATTATAGGGTGATTCGCTCGGCAAGATAGAGAGTACGAGAGAATAACATAAGATTTTCTTGTGTTTTTATAGGTCGACAAGTACTGATGAAGATATAAGGAAGATGACGTGCAAGAATGCCAAACACGCTTGAGTTTTACATACGTCTTTCGGCGCATGCAATCGGACGATTGATCAAAGTGCATAGCGCATGGTGAACTGGGGCTGAGAATTGAGATGTGAGCGTTAGCAAGCAAAAAATTCGAACCCCGTGACTTCAATTTCCCATCAAACTCAATGAGTTTTCGAGCTCGTATAAGCATGAATCGACAATTATGTATGCATAATCATGTTTGTGTTGAATTGCGGTTCCACCGCCAAAAGATTAGTTGTCATTTAATGATCATTTGGTAATGGCTGATTATCGTCGTGCATGATTGTTTAGTATTAATACATAGCGTATTGTTTTCAAGACGTGTTTAATTGGCTCTCTTGTGGAGATCCACAAGAACACAAGAAAGATTTGATAGGAATATTCTTATCTTAATAAAATAGCGATAGAATCTTCACATCTCAATTAAGTCGCATAAAGCATAGTTTCATGGGTTCTTTTCATATATAATGTGAATCTTTACTAGATGTGATTTAACTAAAAGTTCTCTAACATATTGATTGTCAATTATCCACAAGCTAAGAAATTTCATATGTATCGTTTTTAAGAAAAAAACAAATTGTCACCTATCGAAGTTATTATCGTTTTACTTTTAGTTTCTAAAGAGCACGATAAATTTATGGTTCACGAGTGATTCTCTTGCCTAACTCAAAATTCAGTCTAAAAAATTAGTTAATTTTGTTAGTTAAGAAAAAAACAATACAAATGTAAAAAAGAGGACGTAGTGGCAAAATTGCAATAGCCCTTTAACTAATGACATTGTAGATCAGGATTTAGCACAAAATTAAAACATTATATATAGAGAAAATCAAATAAAATGCTTTACGAATGCTTTTAATCAACTAAATTGTAATGTAACACATTTTTAAGTGTTCAATTTTCAGTATGATTAATGGGTTTAATCCCACGTATCGACTCATTTAACCATCAATCAATTAGCAAAGTACAAAAAAAAAAAAAAAAAAAACAAAACCAAGTCTTAGATTATTAAGTAATGTGATATCATATTCGGTCAAATCTATAAGTACTTCAATTGTTTGAACTAATAAGGAAACGATGCACGAATGAGCAAGTTATCTAACAGCTCTTTCTTTCTTCTTCTTTATTATTTCTTTTAATATATTTTGTGAGATAAATTCAAGGCAATGAAGTGGACATATCAGGCAATGATGGACATTGTGTCGACTTTGAGATGTTCATAATGAAGGTCTACCCCTAAAGAGATGTGCATTTCGATTGACCAACTTGGCATTTGCTTCTCCTTATAAGGTCATTTAATTAATACTTGATTGCCAAATTTCGTTGAGACTTTGGTTCATGCATCAAAGTACAAAAAAAATATCCAAAGTCTTAGACCATTAAGTAATGTGATGTTAGATTCTTTCAAATCTATAAGTACTTCAATCGTTTGAGCTAATAAGGAAACAATGCACAAATCAACAAGAAATTTGACAGCTTTTTTCTTTCTTCTTTTTATTTTTATTTTTTTGGTATTTTGGGAGATAAATTCAAGGCAATAAAGCGAACATATAAGGTAATGATGGTCAGTGTGTCTACTTTGAGATGCTCATAATGCAGGTTTGCCCCAGAAGAGATGTGCATTTTGATTGACCAAGCTGGCATTTGCTTCTCCTTATATGGTCATTTAAGTAATAATTGATAGCCAAATTTTGATGAGAATTTGATTCATGCATCAAAGTATTAAAAAAAATCCAAGTCTTAGATTGTTAAGTAATGTGATATCAGATTCTATCAAATCTATAAGTACTTGAATTGTTTGAGCTAATAAGGAAACAATGCATAAATTAAACAAGAAATCTAACAGCTTTCTTTTCCTCCTCCTCCTCCTCCTTCTTGCTGTTTTTTTTTTTTTTTTTTTTTTTTGGTATTTTGTGAGATAAATTCAAGGCAATGAAGTAAGCATATCAAGCAATGATGGACACAGTGTCTACTTTGAGTTGCTCATAATGAAGGTCTATCCCCCGAAGATGTGCATTGCGATTGACCAAATTGGCATTTGCTTGTCCTTATGTGTTCATTTAAATAATAATTGATTGCCAAATTTCGATGAGACTCTGATTAATGCATCGAAGTACCCAAAAAAAAAAATCTAAGTCTTAGACTATTAAGTAATGTGATATCAGATTCTGCCAAATCTATAAGTACTTCAATTGTTTGAGTTAATAAAGAAACGATGCACAAATCAACAAGAAATCTGACAGCTTGCTTTCTTTCTTCGTCATCTTCTTTTGGTATTTTTTGTGAATAAATTTAAGGGAAAAAGTCACGAAAAACCCTGAACTTTGCCCAAAATGACACATTTACCCCAAATTTTTTTTGTGTCGTGAAAAACCCTAAACTTTCCCAACCGTGACACATTTACCCCAAACTTTTTTTTGTGATACAAAAAACCCTGAACTTTTGTTATGTGACACATTTACCCCAAAATTATAAGGTATTTTGGTCTTTTCATTTTTTAAAATTTTTTTCTTTTTTTTTTCTTCTTTCTTCCCTCCGCCGACTGGCCGGCGAAGCTCGCCGGCGTCCGGCGAGGGCTGCCCTCGCCGGCGTCGGGCGAGGGTCACCCTCGTCGGCGTCGGGCTAGGGCGGCCCTCACCGGCATCGGGCGAGGGCCGCCCCGCCCGCGTCGGGCAAGGGTGTCCCCGCCCTCGCCGGATCCGGGCGAGGGCCATCCTCACCCGACGCCGGCGAGGGCCGCCCTCGCCGGATCCGGCGAGGGCTGTCCTCGCTCGTCGCCGGCAAGGTGGCCCTCGCCGCATCGGGCGAGGGTGTCCCCGCCCTCGCCGGCGTCGGGCAGCCCTCGCCCGCGTCGGCGAGGACGACCCGCGATCGGCGAGGGGTGCCCCGGCGTGTCGGGCGAGGGCCGCCCTTGCCCGTCACCGGCGAGGGCCCCCCCGCCTCGCGATCCGGCGAGGGCCGCCCTGCCGCGTCACCGCGAGGGCCGCCCTCGCCGGACGCCGGCTTCCCTCCGCCATGGCCGGGGGAGGGAAGAAGAAGAAAAAAAAAAAGGAAAAGGAAAAAATAGAATAAAAAGACAAAAATGCTCTTGATGAGGTCAATGTGTCACGGTTTGAAAAGTTTGGGGTTTTTCACGTCACAAAAAAAAAGTTTGGGGTAAATATGTCACTTTGGGCAAAGTTCAGGATTTTTCGTGGCTTTTTCCCTAAATTTAATGCAAGGAAGTGAGCATATTTTGCCCCAGAAGAGATGTGCATTTCGATTGATCAACTTGGCATTTGGTTCTCCTTATATGGTCATTCAATTAATAATCGATTGCCAAATTTCTATGAGACTTTGATTTATGCATCAAAGTAAAAAATATATATATCCAAGTTTTAGATTATTAATTAACGTGATATCTAAAACCTATTGCAATCTAAAACCTATTTGCCAAATTTCAATGAGACTTTGATTTCAGAGAAATTATCAAAAAAATCATAAACCTATTGCAATTGTGTCAATTTAATCATAAGGTGGTTTTTGGCCAATTCAATTATAAACATTTTGCATTTGTACTAATTCAGTCAATCCGGTTAATTTTAGCCGGTCAATGCTGACATGGTGCTACTGGCCCTAACGTGATATTTTTTTTCTTTTTTTCTTTTTTTCTTTATTTTTTTCCCCTTAGGAGAAGGGGAAGGGGAAAAATAAAGAAAATTTAAAAATTTAAAAAATATTAAAATATAATTTTAGAAATGCCACGTCAACGCTGGTAGCGCCACGTTAGCGGTGTCAAGCCAAAATTGACCAGATGGACTAAATTAGCATAAATATAAAATGTTTAGGACTGAATTGATACAATTATAATAAGTTTATAACTTTTTTTTTTATAATTCTCCTCCTTGATTTCCCATGACAAGTAGTGGTGTCCTTATTTCGAGAGCTGTATTAATCATTTGCTAACAAGCTTGTGGACACATTATCTTGTCTTATTCATTACATTAATTTTTTCTCCATTTTAGGTATTTAGTTGATATTTTAAGATATTGCCTTTTGATAACTTCTCATCTTATGGGCAATCGCATTGCCACGTTAAAAATGTAGTCATTTTTAACAAATGTCCTCGTGATTCTTTAGGTATTGCCATATGTAGAAGTGGGTGTTTGGCATTTTCAAGAAAATTAACCATTCGACAATCACTACTATAAATACCCTCCTGCATAGAGCTATCTCTCTCTCCATCGCAATCCCCCAACACCCCACCCCCCCCCCCCCTTTCTTCTCTCTCTCTCTCTCCCCGATACTAACAAGCGTTGCCGGATCACCACTGCCATGGCCATGGTTGTCCTAACAGCCATTTTGGCCGTACTTTTGAGTCTGCTATTGAAGAGTGCTTACGAGACCATCTCATTTTACTGGTGGACGCCGAGACGCATCAAGAAAATAATGGAGAGGCAAGGCGTGCGTGGCCCGAGACCTCGCCTTCTAGTCGGCAGCATCGTGGACATGGTCTCCCTCGTTGCCAAGTCTACCTCCGACGACATGGACTCCATCCGCCACGACATCGTCCCCCGCCTCTTGCCCCATTACGTCCTCTGGTCACAGCAATACGGTATATATGTATACCCATCAGATATTCCTACACACACACACACACACACACACACGCTCCTTAAAAACGATTTGCCAACGTGGAACCAGAGGGGTGGACCAGAGTCCCCTTGGAACATGAATTTACTGGTACCGAACTGATGATTTCCATGCCATTTTTCGGCACAGGAAAACGGTTCATATACTGGAACGGGACGGAGCCGCGGATGTGCCTGACCGAGACCGATCTGATCAAGGAACTCCTGTCCAAATACAGCACTGTAACTGGGAAGTCGTGGATGCAACAGCAAGGATCGAAGAATTTCATCGGGAAGGGACTCCTGATGGCGAACGGTGACGACTGGTACCACCAACGCCACATCGTCGCCCCTGCCTTCCTGGGAGACAAACTCAAGGTACTCATCAATATACTGCGAAACCGATCCGATAGGCAATGTGAAGAACTTTCATTTTGCTTTGATCCAATTGGGGGCTAATAAATTGATCGTGATTTGGGTGTTTTTTATTAGAGTTGTGCGGGGTACATGGTGGAGTGCACTGACCAAAGGCTCCAATCGCTGAGGAAGGCAGTGGACTCGGGCCAGACCGAGTTTGAAATCAGCGAGTACATGACCAGGCTCACGGCGGACATCATCTCCAGGACTGAGTTTGACAGTAGCTACGAGAAGGGCAAGCAAATCTTCCACCTCCTCACCAACCTCCAACGCCTCTGTGCCCAGGCCAGCCGCCACCTGTGGTTTCCCGGTAGCCGGTACGTTTCATGTGGCAGTGGTCAAATAAATTTATAGAACTTACGTTACTTTTTCTCGGACTTCTCCTGTAATAATGAAACGTCGAAAACCGGATTCCAGCCATACCTAACGCCTCGTAAAGGGAAGTAGATGTTATGACCAGAAAAAAAATGGGAGGAAGTAAATGAGAGTTAACTGATGGCAATTATTATTATTTTTTTCATTAGGTTCTTTCCAAGTAAGTACAATAGGGAGATAAAGTCACTGAAGATGGAAGTGGAGAGGCTGCTGATGGAGATAATCCAGAGCCGGAGGGACTGCGTCGAGGTTGGGCGGAGCAGCTCGCACGGGAACGACCTGCTCGGCATGCTGCTCAACGAGATGCAGAAGAAGAGATCAGGGAATGGATTAAGCTTGAATCTACAGTTGATCATGGACGAGTGCAAGACCTTCTTCTTCGCCGGGCACGAAACCACCTCGCTGCTGCTGACGTGGACGGTCATGCTTCTGGCCAGCAACCCATCCTGGCAAGAGAGAGTGAGGAAGGAGGTCGCTCAGGTCTGCAATGGTGCCGATCCCTCAGTCGAACATCTCTCCAAGCTCACCCTGGTAATTCTGTCTCATTCATTGGGTCTCCTTTACTAATTACAAACAATTCATACGAATCATTTCATGTTATGTCATCACATTAACGTTGGTAGATAATCAATCACGATTTATGTCGATGGTAAAAGTGCTTAAATCATGTGAACCATCGTTATGATTTGATTCTTTATACAAAATTTACAAAAATGAGAGCAAAAATCGTCAAATTCAATTTATTTATTTTTTGTAAACTGAGTCGTATTATCAGGTCATGTAAATATCCATGATTCTTTCTAGCTAGAAAGTGCAGCACTCATTAGAGGATATTATTATTATTATTTTTTTTTTTTTTTTTTTTTTTTTTTTTTTTGGGTCTCATGGGATTTGTGCTTCTGACATTGATGAGGCAAAAAATAAATTTTGCCGCCAATTCGAGCGACTTTTTGGTGATGGACATGAAAGTTGTACTTAATGTTTATAAATGGTGCATGCTATGGCAAGTGGCATATTTGCTCTGATCACCTTCGGGAATCGCGGCAACTGAGTCGCACGATTTCATGAACAATGTGTGGTTAATAGTACACTGGCATCTTAAGTCCTTGCCATATTCTAGTCATTTTTAGCCATGTTATCAATCGACAAGATGATATCATTATCGATCAGTTCATTGCCATTCCCACCCGAATAATTAATTTCTCTTATCTATGCCTCCATCATTTCCTAGGTTGCTAATTACTAACCTTTCCTTCTTCTTTTTTCTATTTTGGCCGCAGTTGAATATGGTGATTAATGAATCAATGAGGCTCTATCCACCAGCCACGGTGCTTCCCCGGACGGCGTTTGAGGATATCAAGTTGGGCGACCTCCACATCCCCAAGGGACTCTCGATTTGGATTCCGGTCCTCGCCATTCACCACAGCGAGGAGCTGTGGGGCAAGGACGCAAACGAGTTCAACCCGGAGCGGTTCGCGTCAAAGTCTTTCGCGCCAGGCCGGTTCATACCCTTCGCAATGGGCCCGCGCAACTGCATCGGCCAGTCCTTTGCTCTCATGGAGGCCAAGATCATACTGGCCATGTTGATATCCCGGTTCAGCTTCACGATCTCGGAGAACTACCGCCACGCTCCCGTCATCGTGCTCACTGTAAAACCCAAGTACGGGGTTCAAATATGCTTGAAGCCCCTAAACCCATAGAAACATACAACTTTTGAGGTTTAGGATGAAAGTTTTGATACACCTTCTTTCTCGTGCAAAAAAAGAGAAAACGGTTGTAGAGATGAAGAAACTAGAAAGCAAGAATTCTCCGTATTTCATTATTGCTGTCATCATGGGTTAATGACTTCAAATGAGCAAAACAGATATATCTCTTCATTCATGTCCTTCAATTTTTTGCAGCGGTTTTTTTGTCTTTAAAAGATATGTTCGTTCATGTCTTTTAAAACTCTATAAACTGAAATAAATTATTCTTTAAAAAAAATGAACAAGAATATTCAATAATTTTTCTAAGTGCGCCAGTTCGAGGAAAAGTTTGATTGAGTCTTATTGTATAGTGCTAATAAAAACAGGGTCAAGATGCTATATCTTGAGAAACATGGGAAAAGTGTTAAAAAAGTCCTTTTTGCATTAATTCTTATTTAGTCCTAAACCTTTTTTTTGTGCCAATTAAGTCCTAAACATTTTTACGTTGTGCCAATTCAGTCCTTTCCGGTCAATTTTGGCCGGATTTTGCTAACTGGACGCTGGACGATGGACGCTGGCCGGCTGACGTGGTCTGATCAGCGCTGACATGGACAACTTTTAATAATATCCATGGCCGGCGAGGGCGAGCCCCACCAGCCCAGCGTGAGGCCAGCTCGAGCCTCGCTACCCTTGGGGCCACTGGCGAGGTGGCCAATGAGGTCGACCTCGATCTCGCCAACCGTCGCCTCTAGCCGATCACCGAGGTTCGACAATGGGTAGAGAAAGAAGGAGGAGAAGGAAAAAAGAAAAAAATAATAATAAAGAAAAAAATTCAAAATTCAAAAAAAATATATTATTAAAAATTGTCCACATTAGCTCGATCAAGCCACGTCGGCCTGGCTAGTGTCTAGTCAGCAAAATCCAATCAAAATTGGCTGGAAAGGACTAAATTGGCATAACGTAAAAAGTTTTAGGACTAAATTGGCACAAATACAAAAAGTTTATGACTTTTTTAACACTTTTCCCTGAGAAACATAGTTCATAAATCTGCACAACACCGTGGCAAGAACCAATCACTTTAAGGAAATTCAATAATATATACCACACCACCTATCTAATTATGTTACAATTTTACAAATGAACATTTGGTTTGTAATTTAGTCATATTTACTATTATGAAAATTCATTCAATACATTTATTCATTGACTTGGTCATTATTAAATTTGTTTTCATTTCCTTAGTATTATTATTTTGGTTTTAATTTTATCGGTTACAGCAAATAGTATTGTATTATGTATCCTACAATCTTAAGTCGATCCTACCATTTGTTGGGTTAATCTAAAAATCAAGATAGCTTATAACAATCAAATATCCAATAATGTCCCGAATGTTTCTAGAGACGTTCCTATGGTCAATTCAACCATTGTTGTTAGAGAGTTTTAGACCACAGGCCTAGTTTTGTGGGAGTAAATGCTGCGGGCCTTTGGGCTTGGACCACCTATGGTGGATGGGTACAAATCACATGACTGATATACATTGAACGGGTTATCAGAGCAATACAAGCCAAATGGCATATGGTATTGTTTCTAGAGGGATGATTCAATAGACTTTGCCTACCTTATATCTGACCATGCCCAATATGGTCAAGTGCTTATTAGAAGTGTGTTTGCTAATTAGTCCAGATGAGCGAGATGTCATTACGCTCAAAGAGTTGGAGGCTTGGAAGTACAAGGACTTCTTATTCTGAAATTATATCCTTAATTAAGTTCCCTATAATAATGTTTATGTCAAACAATTATAGGAGTCCTTTGAAAAGAAATACAAAATAGATGGCATAGGCACAAGAAATTCGTGGTTGCCAAATTCCCATGCTTCAAGAAGGTGGATTCTAAATCTATCATGAGTCAGGTTCAGGAATGTAAAGAATTTAGAACGATGTCTTTACTGAGAGAATGTCACTTAGTAAATCATTCCAAGTGGAAGCGATTATTGAGAAGCTACTTTTGGGTTTGTCAAACTTCAAAGTTATTTGAAGCACAAATCAAAAGAGATGAGCCTTGAATATCTCATTATACAGCTTAGAATTGAATGGAACAATAGAAGGAATGCAAACCCTCCTATTGAGCCAAAGGCCAATACTATTTAGTTTTCCAAATACAAGCAAGATAGAAAGAAGAAGAAGTATTTTCAAGAAAAATGCAAGCAAAAGAAACAATCTTAACAATCTTAAAAATTTTAATGGACATGTTTTGTTTGCAATAAGCATTACCATTGATTATGGGTTGTTTTAATCAGCCGTTATTGCCCATACAAAGGATTGATCAAAGGCATTAAGATAAAGGGTGTGGTTGGTTCAACTTTCCCAAGAAGCTTTCGACCTCAAGAGCCCTTGGAGAAATGTTGGGGTGTTGTACAAGCCTTCCCAAGCGGCTTTCGGCCAAATGTCGGTCGTGGGAAGGCTAAAAGCTCAATACTAGTAGAGACCAACATTGAGCTTTCAACGTTCCTCGAATGCTAAAACTCCGGTTAAATTTTTTTTTTCTTTCCAAAATTACCCTCACAAATTCTTTAGTTTTCTAGTTTTGTCCTTCCTTGCTATTGTACATCTTCATTGCGCGAGGGCCGACAAGGCCAGATCTGATTGCGAGGGGTCGGCAAGGGTCATCGACCCAAGCGACTGCCACCTGAGGTCGCATGACCTCGGGCAACCGCCGCCTTGGCGTCACGACCCTCGCTAGGCGTTTCCCTCAACCAACGATAGCCAGCGCTAGATCTAGCTCACCAGTGGCCTAAGCCCTTCACCAAATCTAGCAAAGATTTTGAGTTTTTTAATAAAAAAAAAATATAAGAAATGTAGTCAAAACCCATTGCGAAAAATTTTGGGCTAAACAATACTTGAACCCAAAGTTGATCTATAAAAAATTATTACCAAGCACAATTTGCATTTTCTTAACGGGTTTTGGCTTTCAGTATTTTCATTACTCTCAAAGTCTATTTCCAAAGTGCAACCAAATCCACCCAAAGTAGTGACGGAGCAAAGTGCTTTAGCCTTTGAATTGAAAATGGCCAACTTGTATTCGACAAAAAGCCAAGAGGTCAGAAATTTTCTTTTGCAATCATCCCAGCATTTTGATTGACCAACTGGGCATTGAGATCTCCTTTAATGGTCATTAAATTAATAATAGACTGACAAATTTCGATAAAAATATCCAAGTTTTAGATTATTAAGTAATATAATGTCAAATTCGTTCAAATCTATAAGTACTTCAATTGTTTGAGCTAATAAGGAAACAATATAGGAATGAACAAGAAATCTAACGGCTTTCTTTCTTCTTCTTCTTCTTTTCTTTCTTTTGGGGAGAGTAATTTTGTGAGATCAATTCAAGGCAATGACATGAGCATATCACGCAAGATGGACATTTTGTCTACTTTGAGATGCCAATAATGAAGGGAACGCAAGAAGAGATGTGCATTTTGATTATAGGAAGGGATATGTTCACTATAAGTCTTAAAACTTATCATGAAAATACAATCAAATCCTAAAACTTACAAAAAGTGCAATCAAATCATGAAACTTGTTAAATTAACACAATCGAATCTTTCTATGCTGATGTGGCTTTTTTAACATGGCGATAACGCAACTTAAATTCTAACTTATTTAACCAAAATATGAATTAATAAAATAATATAAAGTACTTCCAAAAACACAAAAAAAAAAATTTAAGCAAAAGGCAAGGGTGGCTTGTCGCCGCCGCCCCTTTTGCCAGAAAGGGTCGATGGGGGCTCGACATGGGCCGGCAAGGGTCACCGAGGCCTTAGCTAAGGCCGGCAACCCTCCACCCAAATTTGGGCAAGGGTTGCCGGCCCTTAATGAGGATCGCCGGCCCTTGGCAAGATCTAGTGACCCCCTGCCGAGGGCCATCATAGCTGGGCGAGGGCCGGCAACCCTCACTAGCCTAGATCTAGGTGGAGGGTCGCCGGGCCCTTGCTTGCGGTAAGCAAGACCTCAACGACCCTTGCTGACCCTTTTTGGTGACAGCAATGGTGATGAGGGCCTCCGCCCTTTTTTTTTTCCTTTTTTTCTTTTTAAATATTTTTTATTTTATTTAATTAAGCTTATGGTTAAAAATTAGAATTAAATCCAAAACAACGTCGTTTTAGCCTAGTGTTCTATGTTTCAGCCATGTCATCGCCACATAGGAGAGAGAAAATATTAGAAAGAAAACCACGTCAGCATTTTCCGTTAGTTTAAATAGACGAAATTAATTGAAGGATTTTATTGTATAAATTTGAAAAATTTTAGAATTTGATTGCACTTTTTATAAGTTTTAAAACTTAGTTGTACTTTTATGAGAAGTTTTAAGACTTCCAATATACATATCCTTTCTAGAAATGAATGGCCAACATTGGCATTTGCTTCTCCTTTTATGGTCATTTAATTAATAGTAGATTGCCCAATGTCGATGAGACTTTGGTTTCTTAATGACAAAAAATAGTCAACTTATCCTAACAGTTGCATTAATCATTTCATAACAGCTTGTGGACATCTTCTCTTGTCTTACACATTGAATTTAATTGTCTTTATTTTATCCAGTTAATATTTCAAAATAATGCCCATGATGACTTGACATCTTTTGGGCACTCGCATTGCCACAAAAAAAAATTAGCTATTGTTAACGAATCTCCTTGTAATTCTTTCAGCATTGTCATATGTAGAAATGAGTGTTTGGTATTTTCTTTTGAGAAAATCTCTTAATATATTTTAAAGTTGACAGAATTATCCATGATTTATAACGATCTTGATAAATGCAAGAGTTTTTTTGTGTTTCAAGTAACATCCACGTTAAAAGGACCTTTGAAATGATCAATAATGAGATTCCAAATAACTAGACAAAATTATGGGGAATTCATATAGACTTGGAAATATCAAGTTCTTAAGCCTAAAAGATCTACATTACTGTCATTCTTAAAGCGCCTTGATAATAACAGTTAAATATAACTGAGAAGCCAGTTCAATTAGAGCTAGATATTAACAGCATATTGAGTGGATATCAGCAAAGTGCCATGACGGCAGAATATAAGAAGGCTGGTGAAAGTTTGATATCACCAGACAACAGGAGAGTTGTATTTAACTAGTGACTGTGGATATGAACGGAACACTTATACTGTTGAAGTTAACAATACAACCTAGAATGGAGAGTTGAATAGATTGTGTGGTGATGATAAAACTTCTGCGAAATATCAAATAATCGCAACTCAAGATAATGATAGATGTGAGATAGCATTTGTGATGCTAATAAGTAATCAACGTGAGATACGAGTATCACATAGGAATGTATAGTGGTTCGACTTTATACTCAAGCTAACATTCACTCTCAATCTAATAGCCTAAATGACAACTAGATTCCATTAGTAGTTAGCAAAGCAAGTTATGACTAACTAGTGGTGAGGACTATAACGGTTAGATTGGAGATTAATCATCTTAAAGATTGTCCAATAGAAAGTTTGGATGTTGAGGAGTATAAAAGAAGACGAAGGCACCAGAGAGAGATAGATCAAGCATTAAAAAATCCAAAATTTCCAGAGAGCTTGACCTTCTTTCGATTGTCTTATGTGATCCTCATATTGTAATCTTTTGGGAAGTGCTGGCAATGTAATAGTTTGTGCTTAAGTATGAGATAATGAAATCTATCTACTTGAATATAGGCAACATCAGTTTTGAGAAAAACACTTGAATATGAGTATCACTTACTACTATAACTTTGCAAAAATCGACTAGTGGAATACAACCAGTAGACTATTAGTTTAGGAGAGTGGACGTAAAGTTACACTAAGCCAAACCACTATAAGCTCTGAGTCCATTGTTCTTTATCTCTCCGCTCCTATTCACCTATTACTTGATAGAAGCACATTGCACTACTTGATATAATCAAAACACCGCTTATATCAACCCTATGTGTTTTCCACTCACACTTATATCTACCTTGGCACCTTCAATTTCGCGATATTTTGTCAAGTTCATTGAAAACGCATATTCACCCCCCCCAAGGTGTTACTATTAGTCTACATCATTTTCAAGATTTGAAAATAAAATGAAATAATTTCATGTTGTTTTAAGAAAATTAATAATTCGAAAATCCCCTTTATGCAATTTCAAAACTTGGGGAGAAAAAGTTCTCATTGTAGTATTTACCTAAAAAGGTTAATTAGCATAACCTCTTGTGTTTAGACAAAATTTACTCACTTTTGACTGGACAGGACAGAAGAATAGCATTCCATTGACCATATGGGTGAGTATGGTATGGGTTAGGCTGGTCCACCTCCTAACCCTAGGATTAATCCACACAGTGCCGATCCTCAATTTTTGGGATCGAGAACCAACCTTATTGAGCTTGGGACTGAGGATCGAACCGAGCTAGTGGGTTCGGTTAACCCGGGATCAATTGATAATTTTTTTTTTTTTTTTTTTGTACTTCTTGAAAATGCGATTGAAGACCGGATTGACCCATGGGTTCAGTCAATTCTAAGGTCAATTCGGGACCGGCCAATAATTTTTTATTTCATTTTTTGTACTCCTTGAAAGGGCAACCAAGGATCGGACCGACCTAATGGGTTCAATAATGAGCGAGTTCAGCTAAAAAAGGCAAGCGGTGATGGTCGAGTGGGGTGAGCGTGCATCGAGTGTCGAGCGAGGAGCAACAAGCCAAGCGAGCATCGAGCGGCGAGCGGCACAAGTGACCCAAAGCGAGCAAGGTGAGTGTCGAGTGGCGAGCAGAGAAGTTGTTTCTTTCGATTTTGGCAAATTGAAGACTAAGGGGACAAATAAAACAGAAGAGAACGAATACTATAGAAGGATGTTGTAAGGAGCTATTTATGCCATTTTGGACGCTATGAGAACTCCTCACAAAAACATTTTTCTCCTTTGTAAATTATGACTATTAATGCTGAAAAAGACATTAAAAATCTAAGTTATTATAAAACAATGTAAAATTACTTAGACTCCTCACTAAAGAGCTGTTTAATGTTGTTGACGCCATTTATTTTAAGGTTTTCTCTAAATAAAAAAATTATAAATAATATATATAGAGAGTCAGGATTAATCAGGGTTGGACCGACCCTGAACTCCTAAGATCGATGACCAACCCGCACAGTACTAGTTTAAGAATCCTAGGACCAAAGACTGACCCAGTCTCCCTAAAAACCGAACCAGGACCGGCAGGGTTGGGCATCCAGAATTGACCCTGAATCAATGCTCACCCCTGATTGACCCCACATTCCATCACATAAAATAAAATAAATAAAAACTCAAATAAAGCAGAATGTCTTTTCGCTCTTCATACCCATGCGTTTATTCATTATAAATACCCTCCATCAAAGAGCTCTCCCTCCATCGCAACCTCTCTCTCTCTCTCTCTCTCTCTGAGATACTAACAAGTGTTGCCTGATCGCCGCTGGCACCACCATGGCCATGGGGGTCCTAACAGCCATCTTAGTCGTACTCTTGAGTCTGCTAATTAAGGGTGCTTACGAGACCATCTCATGTTACTGGTGGACGCCGAGACGCATCAAGAAAATAATGGAGAGGCAAGGCGTGCGTGGCCCGAGGCCTCGCCTTCTGATCGGCAACATCCTGGACATGGCCTCCCTCGTTGCCAAGGCCACCTCCGACGACATGGACTCCATCCGCCACGACATCGTCCCCCGCCTCTTGCCCCACTACGTCCTCTGGTCCCAGCAGTATGGTATGTATATATCCGTACCACACACTCACACATGCTCCTTAATAATGATTTTCCCAGCGAGGAACCAGAGGGGTGGACCAGAGTCCCTGACGATTTCTCGATGCCATTTTTCGGCGCAGGAAAACGGTTCATATATTGGAACGGGACGGAGCCGCGGATGTGCCTGACCGAGACCGAGCTGATCAAGGAGCTCCTGTCCAAATACAGCAGTCTATCTGGGAAGTCGTGGCTGCAACAGCAAGGCTCGAAGCATTTCATCGGGAAGGGACTCCTGATGGCAAACGGTGACGATTGGTACCACCAACGGCACATCGTCGCCCCCGCCTTCATGGGAGACAAACTCAAGGTATTCATCAATATACTGCGAGACCAATCTGATTCGCAAGCAAATGCTTATTGCTAGTTCGTGGTTTCAGCAATGCGAAGAAGTTCCATTGTGCTTTTATCCAATTGGGGACTAATAAATTAATCGTGATTTAAATGTTTTTAATTAGAGCTATGCGGGATATATGGTGGAGTGCACTAACCAGATGCTCCAATCGCTGAAGAAGGCAGTGGACTTGGGCCAGACCGAGTTTGAGATCAGCGAGTACATGGCCAGGCTCACAGCCGACATCATCTCCAGGACTGAGTTCGACAGTAGCTATGAGAAGGGCAAGCAAATCTTCCACCTCCTCACCCTCCTCCAAAACCTTTGCGCCCAAGCAAGCCGCCACCTATGCCTTCCTGGTAGCCGGTACGTCCAATTTGGCAGTGTTCACATAAATTTCTATAACTTCCATTACTTTTTGCGAACTTTTCCGACCATACCTAACGCATCGATAAAGGATGCAATTGAGAGTTAACTAATGGCAATTATTGTTTATTTATTAGGTTCTTTCCAAGTAAGTACAATAGGGAGATAAAGTCACTGAAGATGGAGGTGGAAAGGCTGCTGATGGAGATAATCCAGAGCCGGAGGGACTGCGTCGAGGTTGGGCGGAGCAGCTCATACGGGAACGACCTGCTCGGGATGCTGCTCAACGAGATGCAGAAGAAGAGATCAGGGAATGGATTCAGCTTGAATCTCCAGTTGATCATGGACGAATGCAAGACCTTCTTCTTCGCCGGGCACGACACCACGGCGCTGCTGCTGACGTGGACGGTCATGCTTCTGGCCAGCAACCCATCCTGGCAAGAGAGAGTGAGGGAGGAGGTCGCTCAGGTCTGCAATGGTGCCGATCCCTCAGTCGAGCACCTCTCCAAGCTTACCCTGGTAAGCTTGAAATTCTATCCCTCTTATTGTTTCTCCTTTTCTAACTGCGGACAATTTGCAAGCTCGTAACTGAGGACTCATTTCATGTCATGTTATCACATTAGTGTCGGTAAATAATTAATCAACTTGAATTGTATGTTTGATTCTTCATAAAGAAATCAAAAAGAAAAACGTGGGGTAAAAAGGTCAAATTCAAAAAAGAAATTATAAATTGAGTTGTGTTATCGTCGTGTAGATATTAGCAGCCTCTCTTGTTAGAAAGTACCGCAACTAATTATTAGAGTATAGAATATTTTGTGTGGTTTTTATCCTCTCTTTTTTTAATTTTTGAGCTCATGGGTTGTGTTATCGATTGATGAGGGAAAAAATTAATGTTTTGCCGCCAATGCAAGCGACTTCTTGGTGCTGGACATAAAAGATGTACCTAACGTGTACAAATGGTGCATGCTATGGCAAGTGGCATAATGCTCCAAAGGAAATACAACTCCCCTTCGGGAATCGTTGCAACAGAGACACGATTTCATGACCAACGTGTGGTTAATACTACCCGGCCATTTAAAGTCCCTGCCATATTCTTGTCATTTTATCCCAATTTTTATCAATTACCAAGATGACATCATAATTGATAAGTTTATCGCCATTCCCACCCGAATAATTTAATTTCTCTTCTCCTACTTCTCTATCATTTCCTAGGTTACCAATCACTAACCTTTCCTTCTTTTTTCTACTTTGCCATAGTTAAATATGGTGATTAATGAATCGCTAAGGCTCTATCCGCCGGCGTCGGTGCTTCCCCGGATGGCATTTGAGGACATCAAGTTAGGCGACCTCCACATCCCCAAGGGACTTTCGATTTGGATTCCGGTCCTTGCCATTCACCACAGCGAGGAGCTGTGGGGCAAGGATGCGAACGAGTTCGACCCAGAGCGGTTTGCGTCGAAGGCTTTCGCGCCAGGCCGGTTTGTGCCCTTCGCGATGGGGCCGCGAAACTGCGTCGGCCAGTCCTTCGCTCTCATGGAAGCCAAGATCATACTGGCCATGTTGATATCCCGGTTCAGCTTCACGATCTCGGAGAGCTATCGTCACGCCCCCGTCATCGTGCTCACCATAAAACCCAAGTACGGGGTTCAGATATGCTTGAAGCCCTTAAAACCGTAGAAACATGCAAGATTCGAGGTTTGAGATGAAAATTTTGGTGGCACAATTTACTACACCTTCTTTCTTGTGAAATAAAGAGATACGAGATGAGAAGTATGGTTGTAAAGATGACGAGACGGGAAAGCAAGAGTTCTTTGTTTTTTGGAAGATGAATGGACTGATATACATTATTTGTTAATGGGCTTTGCTATGATAACAGTGTTTAGGATAATGTGAGAATAACAATTTGTTGTAAATCACAAATTCTTGAAAGTGTGATCCACAACAATTTATAATTATTTATTAATTGGTTTTAGGTAATTTAGAATAAATTGTTATTAATTGTTTCTCTTTATTGATAGTAATCCTTATTTAAGACAATAAACAAACTAGAGCAAAAGCAGAGATGCTGCGTCGGCCGTTTAGGTCAGCCTTTAATGACCGTGCAAAGGATTGATCGAAGGCATTAGGACAAAGTAGTGATGGGGCAAAGTGCTTCAGCTCTCGAATCGGAAAATGGCCAGCTTGTTGTGTTGGACAAAAAGGCAAGAGGTCTGAAGTTTTTTTCTCTTGCAGTCATCCCCATCATCCGCTTACACCACTGTTATGATACTGCTCCTCCCACTACTCTCGTTTTCCCCTCATTTTTTGATCTGTCGGTCTCATTTTTCACTTTATCTTTTCTCTCGGTCAATCACCACCGAGGCAGTGGTCACAATGAAATTTGGAACTAGTAGTGGGATTTTTGGAGGCAAAGGATAATCTTCTTGGAATAGATTTTAGAGATACTAAAACTAGTGACGGGCTCATGGGACAGCCGAGCAGTCAGCTGTCGGCCCCTGCCATTTATCTTTTGTGAATATATACTATGATTAATGAGGTTCACATAAAGTTTCCATATTTGATCCATCTCGAGTTAAGATACATGGAATGTTAAACCATAGATTCCATATTCGATTTTTCGGATTTATTTTTTTGGGTTTCTCCTCTCTAAACATTATGAGTTTCGATAACTCTTCTGTCTATGAATCCACGCATTCCATGAAGAAGAGAGATTAAAGGCTTGTTTGAATCCACTTCTTATTTTAGATTATAATAAGATTAATACCATGAAAAACTTAAAACTAATACGACTATGACAAATTTACCCTAAACAAATTTTTTTACTACCAAAAACTCCCAAGTGGTATACTTGTGCAAATTTCCCCTAAACTAATCTTTTGATCACTAAAAACCTCTAACAGTACATTTGTGACAAATATATCATCTGTCGGTTTTCATTAAATTAGATTAATATCACGAGAATCATTAAATCAGTACACTTGAGACAAACATAGGGTAAAACTTCAAACTGGCTTGTCATTCAATAAAATTTAATGGAAACTAGCGAAGAATAAATTTATCATAAATATACTAGTTTGAAGTTTGTTGTGGTCAATAATTAGCTTGGAATAAATTTATCACAAGCATACTAATTTAAGTTTTTTGTTTTATATTAACCCCAAGATCTTTATGGTTTTTGTACTTTAACTTTTTTATAATTCGAAACACCCAAAATTTTTAACAACATAGAAATTTTGAGAAGGTAAATCAATACAAAATATTTTCATAATTTTCCGAAATTCAGATAATATTCAAATGCCGACAGCAAGTCAAGAATATTATACCTAAACCTACTTTTAAATTTGCGATTAATGGCAAATAATCCGGCCCTTGTGATTTTCCATATTGCCAAAAGGCCGTTTTGGCCATTAGATCTTTTTATTGTAGTGGGAAAATTAGAACCCATTAGTATAATGTACATTGCGGGCGTGAACTTATATTAGTCATTATCCTATGACCAATGAAAATGATTGGACACGAACCTTTTTCTCCTCGCACGGGTGCAATTTTTAGTGCCTCCAGAAGTGGTCTCTATCTCAAAAAAAAAAAAAATTAATATAAAAAAACAATAGAAAAAAAAAAAAAGAGGTGGATGCTAGTCCTCTGAGAGAGGAGGTCCTATACTAGACGTTGAAAAGCCTAAAGGAGAGTCAAAATGGGACAAGACGGCCAAACTCGATCAGTTTCGAGCATCATTACTTTAACAATAAGAGGTGATAAATTAGTGCATAAGATAATATCATGTGTTTGTTTATGCGCCACCATGAACTCCTCTGACCCTCCACCCACCTTATCTTCCTCCACCTCTTTACCTCCCCTCCCCAACCCATTATTTTATTTCTTCCTCTCGAGTGATATTGCATTACGTACTAATCGAGTGCTCATCCTTATTCGCATTATTGTAATACCCCCCATGCGCCCCAAGGCCCTCAAAAATTGCGAAATGAATTCTCATTTCTCTTTTTTTTCCTCGAGTGCCTGCACAACTTTACATTCTTTTAGCTAGGGATAATAACCCCGTGCGGGTTGTATTAAAAATTAGGATTGTCAGTTGTCGATATGGGTTGATGTGGACTGTGGGATTCACAGAGGGTTTACACGAGTGGAGACTTTAAGCTTCTTTGTTAGGCCACAATAGATACCTCAAAATGTTCTTCATTTGACCAAAAGCTCTCTCGACTTAGTGGTGGCACGTTTAATATACATAGCACCATTCAGTCGTTCGCTCGACAAGTGCCAATTTCTCAATGAAGGGTCGATATAGAGTTTGGCATCGCCAAAGACCAGCCATGTAATTCCTGGCATGGGAAGGAGTGGTAGGCCAGAAAATAATCATGGCGAGTACAACATGTGTACCTAGATGTGGTCCATGACCACGGATAGTTGGTATTCGCTAATTCAATAGAATTATGTAACTACATTTTTTAGGAATTACAAAAACTAGCATGAAAAATAAAAGAAATTAAAAAACAAAAGACAAAAAGATCCGCATTTTTTTAGCCCAAAAAAAAAAAAAAAAGAGGCGGGTCTTTTGGCACTCATACATTCTCAAGCGTGCATGTTCTTGTGGAGCCTATGCGCTTCGCTCTTCAGATGGCGTATATTTTATACTTAGCTTTACTCAGACTAGGATATTCCGATAGATTACTACGCCCATGATTACCCATCATTGCATTATTATTAAAACTTATGCATCTTTGACGATTATCAGAAAAAGTCGATCTGCTCGATTATACCACCTCCCACAGACTCGTATTAAAGTATATAGTAGCTCTATAATCGTACGAAAGGGTAAGAACTCTTTTTTTTTCCATGTAATTAAGTTCTCTAACGAATTCTATCGAGCTCAAATACGCCAATCTTTTACTTTTTTCTCACAAAGAAAAGGATGTGCACCATTGAGAAATTACAAATCATTTGTAAATAGATATCCTATTTAAGACTATAGGGTTTTACCAGCACATGATTTCTGACCAGGCGATATCTCGTCACCCTTGCCTCAACATGATGCAAGTGAGGGGCTCCGAGACCCACAATTCTTAATCTCTACTAAGTTGAGTCAGAACATTCCAAAAAATCAGATGAGACAAACAACACACGTAAAGCATTACACAAGTTATAACGAAGTTAATTAGGCATTCAGTTGGGTACAATTCGATCAACTCTATATGAGTAAACAAGTCCGATTATCGTAATTTATTTATATAAGCTTAACACCCATCTTGAATTGGGATGTAAATTCTAACCATATTGCGGATTAAAAATTCTTAGTAGCTGATTTCATATCGAGTAGAAAGGCCATGTGCTCTACCAATCAGATAGTGACCAAGTGCTTGATGCATCTAGTACTCTCTCTCTCTCTCCCATTTGCGAACAATCAATGATTAAGCCAGTGGAATATTACGCTTGAAAGGACAGTTGCGCTATAGTCAACGATTGATCACGCCCCTCTGTCTCTCCCTCGATTAGGGTTTCAATTATCATATATTTTTACAAGTTTCAATCATATCATACTCATGGAACTAAATATTAACTTTCATAATGTATGTTTGTATCCAATTATTTTTTTACATAAATTCATTTCTCATATAGGTACTCGAAAATTTCTCATTCTATCGTATCCCATATGTCTAGTCAAACAATCTCTGACAATCTCACGTTAAATGAAGACTTATCACTTAAAGGAAGTGAAGACTTCTGATTGCTCTAGTGGGAGGCATTTTGACTCCACGACATGATTTATCAATTGGCCAGGCCTTTGACCCAATTCCTAATTCTGCACGATCGACATGAAAAGCAGAAAGATCTTGATTTCCGCCCAAGATTGAATATGCTTTGCTTCTAGCTAAGTTCACGTTTGACTAAGGGGAAGGAGAAGATCCTTCGAGATCTTCACGAACCAATCTTAGGTACCAACAAGATTTAGTGCTCAAACGATCTGCATTATCTTAATCTAGGCTTATTGTAGCTTAATCAGAAAAGGGACACACCAGCATGACGTATTAGTCGGGTCAAAGTCTTTCTTTTTGCTCGTCTACTCCATATCTTGCGAAAGATTCCCAAGAAAAGGAGCCACGCGATTCGATCGGAAGATTTCTTTCCTTGCGTGATTTTCTTGAAATTGCAAAGGTCAAAGTCCACGTACATTTCACGTAATTTAGCATGGATTTATCATCTACACTTATACTTAGTTAATTCCACATGTGACGATGTCCACATTTTGCAATCCACCGATCAATAGAGTGTATGAAAGAAGATATAACCCGTCAAGTTTATCGCAATTTTACTGTGAACATCTTCTCCAACCATGCTCTCATAAAAGGGTTTCAAGGAAAACGACCCCTTTAGCATTCAGGCTTCAAATGAACTTTATAGCAATTTCTCTTTGTTTGCTTTAAGAAAGACAATGTGTGTGGGAAAACTTTGGTAAAGGATCAACTTAGGCAAAAAGTACTAGATTTTCTTATATTAATTCGTTCGGATCAATCCGTGTTTTGACTTGTTGAATTCTACCGAACCTTAATTTGCGATATCTACCGCAAGAGGCGGGGTGGCTTTCATTATCCATGTGCCTTGGGCTTAGGATCAGGTCAATTCAACCTGGCGTGCACTTTACTCTCGAGATAAAGCCTTGCCAAACTTTCGTAGAAAATTCAATCGGTTACCTTCAAAAAAGTTGTGCAATTGAACCCCTAAATTATATTCTTTTTCGTTCGAGTCAGTCATTCGGTTTAAATTACATAGACGGAAATACTGACGTAAATGTTCGATGTCCATCCCCTTCTCTATTTTGGTTCTTTTTCCTGTATTTGTTTTTCAGATTTTTACTATTTCTAAACTTCTTAAAACAATTTCTTATATTTTGATTGCTAGGTAAGATGCGTGTAAGGGGACACGTCAGCATTTAACAGTCACGTCAGCATCTTCGTTTATATTTTTAACTGAAGGATTAACTCAAAAAAAAAGTATTTATATAGGGACCTAGTTGCAAAAAAAAAAAAAAATTAAGGAACCTAATTGTAAAAATTTCGTGAGATTTTCAGAGATTAAATAATCGATAATTATGTGAGAAAAGAGAGGTTACACAAGATCTAATTAATCATGGTTGCTTTAATAAATGGGCTTAGATGGTTATTAAGACTACTAAAAAATAATTAATGCTAAAAAAATAATTATTGCTCGTCTAAAAATTACAAATAAAATTATTGAAGAGAAAATGAGAAAAACACACCAAAAGTCTTGATCTTATACACGACGGTGTCTTAAACTACTCGCCCTAATCTTTTTCCATGAAAAGTGCAACCAAAGTGCTTCCAAATATCATTTTCCAAATTTATGCTTGTTGTAGGCCTTCTATGTAAATCATGATTAAAAGGATTTAATAATTAAAACTAGTTTAGTAGCTTACAACTTGATTATATTAAATTGGAAATTTCACAGTGAGTTGCATTTTGTTTATGAAAATTTAGAACTTTGAGTGGCTTTTCTTTTAAATAAACAAACTAATTAATAATTATTTCCCCAACTATTGAATTTTTCCATTCTTTTGAGAATACCCAATATTTTTTTAAAGAAAGATAAGCTGTTGATTGAATCCATCACGGCACACATGATTAGATTATATGATATGATGGGAAATTTTAACTCTCTTTTACTTTATGGAGATATATGTGACAAAATAAAAATAACCCAAAAAGACTGCGACTTTGGTGTAAAGTGTACCTTATGAGATAAGCACGCGCAAGTATATCATATCAATCATGAGCTTTTCCCTCAAAAAGATTATCGTTCATCTTGATTAGAAAAAGCACTTGAAGAAGCGTCGATCGAAGTTGATGCCCGCAATTATAGTAATCTCCTTACCTAGGTGAACGTCCATTGCCACTGGGGGTAGGCGGCTGAGTGCATGCTGACCTCTCTCCCCCCATTTCAGATAGATTCTATTTGACTTAGTGACGAAACTATTGTCCATTGCTTTCATATCCATTCCAGAAATCGACCCGTATAGATAGGCATTTGCCGTGCCGATTGAATGGTTCGAGAAAAAATCCGATAGATCGACTCAAATCCGATCCAAACAGACCATAACGAGACCATGACGGTACTTTGACAGCCTGTTGAACTGGGCGGTGCTGTGTGATTCTTAGAATAAGTTGACATTGCGGACGTTGAGTTTTGGCGTTTGCACGTAAGTGGCCTAGTACCCAGCATGATTATATCCACGTACAGACCAAAGCAGCAAACGTTCACAAGGATTACGAAGTAAGTAGGGTTTGTATGATGTGCGCCGACCCACCTTTCCACTGCCCCGTGCACTTTTATCAGCATCCTGTAGCAATCTCAATACTTGATGAAATTTGAGTTTGTTTTCGAGTATCAAACATGTGACATGAACATGTCGTTTCTAATTAAACATGGATGACCATCTATGGCTCCTTGTATGCCTGGCCCTTATTGCTTCATTATATAGTTGATGTTCCAGAGAAACCAACAACAAATGCCCTATTACGGAGAGCAAGTGATCGAATATTAAAATAGACAAAAATGAGAACATAACTCAAACGTCATATTTACGTGGAATGCACCAGAAAAGTAGTAAAGAATTTTACTATAGATTAAGCGATATAGAGGAAATTACAATCACATTCAAATAATACAAGCTCTCGGTGTTTTCCAACTCCTAATTATACCCAATATTTCACACAGTATTTAGCATTTTTCCAATTTCTTACGCAATAATCTCTTAATCTCATAAAAAAAAATTGCAACATTTTAACACAAGATTTTCACAGTTTTAAACACTTAGGATGTAATTCACGAGTACAAACTCCTCTTGGGTGCTCTTCACCCACCAAAAAAAAAAAAAGCTTACTTTTTATATAGAAGATAGGTGGATTAAGGGGTGAGCAAAAGGAATTGCCTAAACCGGCCAGTTCCAACCAATTTGCGCAAGATCGGTTTCTAGTTGCCAAAAATTGGAATCAATGAATATCGGTCCAATTCCAGATGTCTAGACCACCTAGACTAGACCAATATATATTTTTTAATTCTTATATTTAACAAAAATAAAAACCTTAATTACTAGTTTTCCCTAACTCACTTCACTAATTAGAGTATGCTAATTCACTTCACTCTCTCCTCGATCACGCAGTGCACTCATGTAGGGACATCAAGTTCAAAACCCTAATTACCATTTGCCCCAACTAGCTTCTTCACTCAAGTCTCACGCGTCTCCCTTGCAGCACAATCTTTACTTGGACATAGGCAAAAAAGCAAAGGTCTCTCCTCCATCTCCTTCATTGTCGATTGTCTTGAGCTCGTTTCTCCATTGACGTACACCTCACAGATTTTCTCATACATTGTTTTGTTCAATCGTTTGTTAAAAAAAAAAAAAAAAATCGGTTGCGTGTTGTTGTGGTTGTTTGTGTTACAGATCTTCTCTACAAGGACTACCAAAGTGACCACAAGCCTCCTCCATCAAGGAGTTGTGAGTTGCCCTGTGTTTTTTGGAGTCCTTTGCATGTTTATTCACTTCTTTGAGCTGCGATTTAAAAGTGTTCATGGCTGTGTATCCCATGTTGCTTTTGATTTTGGTCTTAAATCTCGATATGTAGCTGTGGAAGGCTTGGTAAATCAAAGTGTTACAGAATTGATAAAGGACTTTTCTTCTTAGACTTTCATATATTGTTTCTACTTAGACTCTCTTTCGCGTATATACATCTTCCATCACTTTTTTAGACCAAAACATTTCTTATTATCTAGACACGGCGGTTCTTGGACTCACCCAGGGTTCCTGGGTGGGTCCAAAACTGGGTGGGGGGTTCCCAGTTCAAGAATGAGAACCAACCCACTCGAAAACCAATCACCCCTAATTAGATCCAAAATAAGAAATCTACTCAAATGGGAAAGCAATTCTAACTAAAAAAACCTATTCAAATCAGGAAACTTTCCTTTTCGGGCTCAAACTTTGAGCCCGAAAAATATTTTCAACATGTTTAAGAATCTGAAATTTGTACTTGCTCTACACGTCTTATAAACACTCCTTTTAATAAGGTGCAGATACTCATATTTGTCCAGGATCGACGTGACATCAATTATTGTCGATGGACAAGGTCTGAGTGACTACGGTTAAACCAAGAACCTAGGTCGTCCCTCACAAAAAAAGGTTCCTTCATTCTGGAACTTAGAGCTCACTCTCGTAATGCCCAAAACACTACAACTCCTTGTATTGTTATATGGTATTCCTCGAGGTGTGAATCGTATCCAGTTACATATATTTTGTACGTTGAATCAACATGAAGACTACATATCATAACAATGTAATGATAAGACCCTCACTAATATAGGGGATTATATGGTTGAATTTGGCAACATTTTGCCAAAGCCCTTTGAGGTCTAAAAGCTTTTGGCAAATTTTTTGAAGGGTTTTGAGGAGATGCATTAGCATTTCCAAAGGCGTTTAGGCCAAGGCAGTTCCAAAGGAGTTTTACATTTTAAGCATTTAAAGAAGTTTTAAGTTTTGAGCATTTCCAAAATGCCGATACACTTTTTTTTTCTAACTTTACCCTCGCTAAACTTTCATAGTTCTCATAATACCCTCACCTCATGTGACGTCACTGCCAAAGGACAAAAATTGCCAATGAGGCTAAATTTGGCTCACCAATGAACGTTTGAAGTCTTTCTAGAAAAAAAAATAAAAATCATTTACAAGTGTATTTTTTTTCCAAACGGTATTAAATTAAGGTTATTTCTCAATGTATTTTAAATTACATTTTACCAAATATTATTGTCATTTTTTTTAAATAATTATCCAAAAGTTTTTGTATTTTTCCAAAGACTTTCTCCAAAAGTCTCCAAACGTAACCTATATGTCAGTTTGCCTGGTACCAAATGGGAGGTCCAAGGAAGGTGGTGGACAATGGGAAACCCCCATCGATCTTATGGACACAAGGGCGACTCCAGAAATGAGAACATCACCCAAGTACGCAACTAAGGAAATTTCATGTTTGTCAACGGGATATCGAAATGATCTCCCTGTTGTTGTTGTGATGTGACAAGATATGCGTGTGTGTCTCTCTCTCTTGAAATGACAGTGGCAATAATGATCACGGGGCCACAGAGTTCCGTTTATGGGCGGTGAGAGGGTGTGTTTTCTCTTCCCCACGCGATCGAGGACATGGAATGAGAGATTGAGATGATGAGGACAAAGCCCAAAAAGAAAATTCTACACAGGAAAGACCACCATATAAAGCCCTAAAGGCCAAGTTGCCAAGTGGGTGAAGCACTTCTCTTGTGTGGAGGATGAAGAGATAACCATGTTACTTCCCTCTTTTTCCCCTTTGTTTCCTTTTCGGCAAGGTTAGGAGCTTCTTAAGCAAATCTAATATTGTACACTTTGTTCAAAATAATATGACTCGCATTGTCTTGAATTGTATTCCTCACAACCAAAAGACGAATTCTCAAGCTTCTAGGACCTCGGGAGATGAGCAAGTCCTCCCGTTTTTGCAATATGGGATATGTCTATCATTGAGAAGTATTTTACGAACTTGATTTCCTTATTTTCTCCTATCTTGCATCACTTGAAAAAGTTATATTTTTTTTCACCTTATTAAAGGGTTCACACTATAACCCTAATTTGTCAACAATATTAGCATAGTTCAAACATCTGTACTCTTTTCAGTGATTCTTACTTTAACAATGATATCGCGGAAGAAAATGCGATAATGCGCTTCTTATCCCATTCATAATTTCATTTCATTTTCACTCGTGTATATACAGTTTAGACATTCTGAAATTTAAAATCCACGAATCCAGTGGAATCGGAGTGGACCCCGCATGATTTCTATACAGTGATTGATTAACTTAGTCCAGAGAAAATAATTTGCCACGCGAAGGTTTATCCACACCGGGGGCACTTCGAAGTGGTGAAGAGTATGGGATCGAAGTCAACGTATGACTTGACGTAACCTATGTATTGATATTGTACTTTCTCTGTTCCAAGTGGTGAATCACTACAGACGAGGGCCAAAGTCAACGCCTCAAAAAAAATGAAAATATGGCCTAAAAAGTGCTATATCCTCCCTTACGTCCACACAGAGGAAAGCTAAGCAAGATTGGACGCGACCTGTCGGCACTCGTTTGGGCACAATTTTGGCATCGGCCACTGCAACACTATTCGAGTGATTTTACTCGCGCAATGTGCGGATCATGCTGGAAAAAATCATACAACCCTCATGAACGATTTCGTTTCGTGGAGGTCGTACTCCGAGTTTTAGCCGGGACTGGACTAAGGGGGGTGATTGATACGATTGTCGAGCAATGGCCGAAATTGGATTTCGAGTTGACTTATTGAAAAATTCTCCCTCGTGGAGAGTTATTGCTCATCTTATCGGGTATAGGTGGAGAATTCTGTCCCTGAATCCAAGTCTAATTCTCTTTTCGCTTAATGTCCTATATGAGTCACTTCCTGAAGAAGGGTAAAACGTCTGAACACCGTTCTTGTACGTTGAATCGTGTGTGAAGACCAGATGATTCTCCCACAGTTAAACTTAGCCCGGAACACCGGGAGAACATGGGTGATCCTGTCAAGCATTAAAAGTTAATGGCCAACCTTTTATTTTGATCCAGGGTCCGATTCTAGTTGCAAGACCCCAGAACAAAGCTTAAGTATTCTGGTTATTTAGCATAATAGTGGAAAGGGTTCAATTCTCGTCCAGGCCCATTAAGTTTGCTCCCCTATTTCACAAAGGCCCTTCAAGGCTGGAGCGACATCGTTTACTCATGCTTGCCAGGAAGATGAGACGAACAAATCAAAACCCAACAACAGTTGCTCATTCCAACTAAATTTTGCCACAAATTGGAAAAATCTCTGTGAAACCTATAATATTACACATAACCCACCGACTTGCCATTCAATTCACTAGCCTCCATTTCCTAAAATAATGAGAAATTTACATAATCCGACAATACAAGAACCCAACTATTTGGGAACAGCCCATTCAAATTTAGCAGCAGAAACAGGTGAACAATCTGCCATAGCCCGACACAAGATTATCCGCTCTATCTAAGCTTATCCCATTCAATGAACAGTGACCTCTATTTGTAGCTGTCAGATTGCCGAAATGATGCTGACCATTGTGAGAACTTGTAAATTAATATACAAAAATGTCCGAACTGATGTCAGTACCGGAAGGGGCCTTCTTGAGCCCTTATGTTCTGGTAGCCATAGGCACCTTGTGGCGCACCAATGAAAGGTGATGCGTCTTGCTGGGTATATGGGCTATGGGGAGGATAGATGCTTGGTTGATCGCTGATACTCCGGTAAGAGCCACGATGAGCAGCTGTGCTCTGATAGGCACCTTGCTGACTAGTCATGCTCTGCCCACCAGACCTCATAAAGGAATGAAAGTGAGGATTAGATCCACGACTCTCCAGAGCAGAATGTGGACCACCAGATTGCATATCCCGAAGTTTCACACTACCTCCAAGAACCTGAATATCAAAGTCAAGATATTAAACTGTCAATTCCCATCAAAAGATTTGACCAGATAACGCAAACGTTAAGGAGGATAACTCATGAAAAAAGTAAAACCAGAGAATAGTCATTTATCTTTATTCCTTAAACTCATGTATAAATATAGAAAACACATAAGAATTTACACTATTTGCTTAATCTTGCAAAATATTTCTAAGGCCCTACTAGGACTTGATCTACTCATAGTTGACTTTAAGTGGTCCATGAGTAGCTTGCAGCTCACTTGTCAGTTAATTCCAAGAAGGTAAAATCAGCCCCTCGTTGCAAAGGGTAAGGATTGTTTCTTCAGGTCTAGAGATGTTGTGCTAGAAGAAATTCAAGACATAGTTATGTCATCTGGAAGGATGAGATCATGTCTTTATTTGACTTGTTGAAATTTGAGCATATGGTCCTATACTGACTCAATAGGCCTCAAAAGCCAAACTGGGAATAGCAAAGACTTCCACATCTGGGGTTAGTTCCTGGGTGGAATTCAATTTCCAGTTTCAGAACTTAGTAACATACTTGAAAGGATGTTTCTCCTCTATATTTTCTGCTAAATTCAGTCACGTTTCTCTTTCTATTTGAACTTTATGGCCAAATTGGAGACCATGTTGCCAACCTCTTTCACATTAGAATAACAGCCACACCACTTGTTAATCCTATCATCCTTTGATGACAAACCTTTTTTTATCCCGAAAGCAAGAATGACAATGCTATATTCTTCTACAATGGCATGAAAATACTAATTGCAACTTCTAGAATTAGATAAAACTATTTCTAACATGCAGTCTAATGGAAACAGAAAACTCATTGAAACAGGAAAGAGAATTTACACTTCCATTTGAGAGTTACGGCTGCATCGGTCTGGTTTAGCAATGAATAGTTCAATTATTCCTGGATTACAATATAGCCACCAAAGTGACATTTCATAGGTTAGGTACATGATTCAGTAATACACTAATCTCCAAGACCCCACTATAAGTTCTATCCATATATCTGAATTGGTGATTTGGATTCTTTTACTACACTGCATCCCTTCTACCCACATATCCTTCAAAGATCTGAGGATCGAGAACCTCTCTCCTAAAACCCACATTTACCAAAAAATCTCAATTTTCTTTGCAAGAAACTCTTCCCACGATAAGTTTTATATTAGATTCCCACAACCTTTTTTCTGGCGACAGTGTGGCAAGGTCCATAGTTGGTTCCGGAAAATTAAGCTCTGATTAAGGACGATTCAGAAGAGACTATGGCCCTATTTGGTGATTGGCCCTATAAAATTTGTCGGAAAGTGTAATTGAGTCCTAAAACTTGTAAAAAGTGCACTTAGATTCTAAAACTTGTCAAATTAGTTCAATCGAGTCCTTCTATTAATTTCGTCGGATTTGGCTAATGGAAAATGCTACATGGCTCTTTTTGATATTATCTCTCCCCTACATGGCAATGAGATGGCTAAAATATAAAATATAAAACTAAAACGATGTCATTTTGGTCTACATCTGATTTTCTATACTAATTTTTTAAAATTAAATTTATTTATAAATATATTTAAAAAAAAAAAAAAAAAAAAAGGAGAAGTCAGGCGGGTAGGGCTACAAGCCCTCGCCGCCCTCGCCCCACCATAGCCGAGAGGGACCAGCTAGCATCGCTGGGGCTTGTCCAAGGGCCGGCAACCCTCACCGATAGCAAGCAAGGGCCTAGCAAGGGTGGCGACCCTCCCCCAACCCTTGTCCAAATCGGGTGAGGGTCCGACCTCCCCCAACCCTTGCCTAGATCAAGCGAGGGTTGTCGGCCAGCTCTAGGCCGAGCCCTGGCGACCTCCATTGACTCACCCCCACCCTCACCGATCCCTCCCAGCGATGGTGGGCGGCGACGGCAAGGGCTTGCAGCCCTACCCGCCTAACTTCTCCTTTCTTTTTCTTTTTCTTTTTTTTCAATTTAGCTTATTTTTAAATTTAATTTAAATAATATTAATTTTAGAACTCATATTTATACCAAAGCGACTTCGTTTTGGTCATATATTTTATGATTTAGCCACGTAGGAGAGATAATATCAAAAAAAAAAAAACCACATCAGTATTTTCTGTTAATCAAATTGGATGAAATTAACGGAAGAACTTGATTAAATCAGTTTGACAAGTTGTATGACTCAATTAAAGTTTCTTAACAAGTTTTAGGACTTCTAGTGAACATATCTAAAAAAAAAAAAATATTCATTTGGTAAGATTTTTGTCTTCGGAAATAAATTTGAAACAGAATCAAGAAGTTAAAAAAAGTTATTTCCTTATTTCCGAGAACAACTCCATAATCAAGTCTTTTCTCTTCTTCTTCTTCTTCTTCTTCTTGGTCGCCGGCCTCAGCCATTGCCGGCAAATATCCAAGCAAGGGCTAGCGACCTCACCAGAGCATTGCCACCCCCAGCTTGGCCAAGCCCCACCATGGCTAGGCCGACCTCGCGGTGGCCCGGCGAGGTTAAGCCTAGTTGAGGGCTAGCAACGCTCCGACAAGGTCGCCGGCCATAGCCAAGGCCAATGATCGACGAAAGGAAGAAGAATAAGAAAAGGAAAAAAAGAGAGAGAGAGAGAGAGAGAGATGTAATAAAATTATTTTTAAAAAAATTATAAATTACAAAAAAAAATGATAGTCGTACCAAACACATTTCTATTCCAAAATTAAAAATTTTAAACAATTACTGAACGCCATCAAATGGTCAAAAACTCGTACAGGAAACAGAATAAAAAAAACCATTTTTGAATAGAAATCTTTCTTGGGAACAAAATGGTTACCACACGCATCCTATGCATCCTCAATCAAGGATTTCAAGCCAATTAGTATCCCAAGGAAGATTGCCAACTGAGACCGAGCAAGACCCACAACTTGAGTGGTAAATTGCTCCCGGTTGTTCAATCATTTGACCAATTTGGCATCCTCTACACAAAGGGAGACATAATGCCACCATCGGTAACCATAACATAGACAGTGCGCATACATGCTAAAATAGTGGCATACACAAAATTGCCAGGGGAATGAGTGCGATCACGCCTCAAAAGGACAAATAATGAATAAGTGCAAGTGCATCAACTCTTCCCCAACTATTCCTTTTGGCGCTCATTATAACACTAAGTGGACAGTTTTTTATTTTGTTCATGCACGTAACTTTGTCCTTGCAGCATCGATTTACCCATGCCTTGCACAAAACACAAGATGTAAAAAACCTACCTCACCAAAATTTGCAATCTTGCTGCCTCCAACACCAGGACCAATCGCATTTCTAGAAATTCTAGTCTCCAAATCGCTGCTGACAGTGTGGTATCTAGGGCTCAAAAGAAAAAAAAAAATTAATCAAGGTACTTGCACTTAGCTTTTAGGTATTATAACAATGAAGGAGAACCATAGGTATTACCTAATAGCAGCAGCTCGTGGTCCCAGGTAATCAAGCGGTTCATAGTCAGGTTGACCACCCTTCAATAAGAATAAAACAGGAAGAATATTAATATTATCCTTTTTTGCAAAAACATATCTCCTCCAATACATCACAACTGAGTATCTAGTTAGTATCATGCATGACTTTCCCATCCCACAAACTCCAGATAAGCCTAGACAATCTATTTCCATTTTGTTCCTTAAATAAGATTAAGAGATCAGTATCATGACACAGCTAAATGGAATTATGGCACGGTTAGTTGTGCAAAATATTTTATATAGATACTGAGATGACAAATCAACTTCTTCCCAGTGATCTGACAGTTGTAAAAGATTGGATATCACCGGCACTGCTTGAAACTTTTATGCTAATTTTCATTGCAAATAGGAGCTTTTAGAGCAAAACGAACATTGCCAGCAAGAATTTGCATTAACAATAAGACGCTTTTCCCTAAACTTTTTATGCCAATTTACATTGCCAATGGGAGATGGGAGACTTTAGGCAAAATACAAATTGCAGCAACAAACTGACACAAAGAATAGAATATGGGCTATAGCTCACCATCTATCCACAAGTAAAAGAAGAAATTCATACAGAAAAATAGGCAGAAACATGATGTTACCTTCAAATGTTCATATTCATGAGAGCTGCCAACACCCACAAGTCCAGAGAGTGGGAGCCTTCTAGCATGAAGGCTTCCTCCAGAAGCAAATCCTCGAGGAGGTCCTACAGAATCAGCTTTACCTCCAGCATTTTCATCCCGAAGTGTCCTCACTCTAAGTCTCGAAGAGATCTCTGCCAAAGCATCTTTAGCAACACCAAAACTTCCTGATACCTAAAGTATCAAAAGCATGAATCAGGTCAAATTCCCATGCGAGATTTAATTACTACACCCTTTATCTTAACAAAATATAGAATAAGGACAATGTCTATCACAGAATTGAGTAAGCATAATCACCTGCACAAGTTCTTCATCTTCAGATGCACACCTGGGCTTATCATCCTTCGAAAAAACACGAATATCTGCCAGAGTTCGCCTTCTCATTTCATTGATAACATGGCCTCCTTGTCCAAGGATACACCCAACCTTACTTGAAGGAACAAGAAGTCTAGTCGTAATAGTACCCTTTTCGGAAAATTCACTCACTTTATCCTGAAGCTGAAGGATTGCCTCGATGGTCTGTGATCGGGAATCCGCAGGAACCTGAAACAACTCCACTACAATTATTCAGAAGTACATTGCTAGCTAAAAAATCTGCACTAGGCCAATATAAGAAAACAAGCAGCTGTATGGCTAAACTATTTGAAGAGATGTAACATTAGAGCTGATATTGCTGGAGGAGTGCAGTGCATACCTCAACAGCAGAGACACGAATGACTCGCTCATCTGACTCTGTCGATGCTTCTTCAACATGGATACTTGCTCCAGTTTCCTTTTGTAACTGTTTCACATTATACCCTCCTTTACCAATTACTCCTCCAATTTTTGCAACAGAGCATAAAATCTTCATTGAAAACTCAGCAGAAGCTTCCATTGCACGTCCAGGGGAAACACCATCAAAACTACCTGGTGTAAAGCGCGGAGGCTGGTCACCCGCCCAAGGCATTGGTGGCGGCATATCATAGGGGTCTGAGGCATGGTGGGACCACATTGGGTTAATGGGTGGGAGCATATTTGGCATGGGAGCATTTGGAGGGAAACCTTGGCCCCTAGGAGGCATAGGCATATTTAACGGTGGTTCACCCTTTCGAGGATTTCGGTGCAGTAGAGTGGAGATTTCATGAAGAGCTCTCTTCACCACGTCGGGTTTACCAGATATCTGCATTACACCTTCTGGGATTACAATTTAAAGGAAGTTGCAATAAATACTACGGTGGATTTAATAAGAACTTGCAAGCAATTAAGCACAGAAAAAGTATATTGTGACAAGTACCATTTGGTCATATGGAAAAGTATAATTTGAATAAACACCAATTCGGTAGCATATTCTTAACTTGATTATCTTGTTCACTTTTCTAAAGGGACCCTCCCAGAAATCAGCCCTGACCTGTTCCTCTAATTTCACATAATTTGGCCATAATTAAGTTCGATTTTTTTCACAACTATTGCTTTAAGGATATATTGCTGATCAATCTTCAGGTTACCTATGCTGTTTTATTTTAACATAGCTCAGGTTCAAACCTCGCATTATTGGTTAAAAAGTTGATGAATGATACTGCTCGCGCAACGGATATATATATAGACAACTGAAGATAATTGATATAAGCGAAAGGTAAATTAATGCCGTGAAAAGCATCTTTATACATGGTCCGCTAGGCCACTAACAGCAGCAGACACAGTCATGGCTTTTCAAAATACTAACTCCAGCAACAAGGAACACCTTCATTTTTTGTGAATGAGTAATGTTTATCTTCAACCACTCTCATATTCCTTGAGTGCAAAAGACAACATCAATATAGCCTAGACGATGGATTCAAGTTCCACTTCAAGCGGCACGATGATCTTGTCATGAATATCATGCAGTTGGGCAAAACGAACAGCTCGCGACAGGTGCCAGGTGTCCTGGATGCCTATTCTCAAGCATCCATAAGTCATCTGTCTAACTTCAGTTCAGTTATCTCCATTTGATTTCATACCATTGAAGCTTCAACAATGTCCATCCTCCATAATTCCATCCCAAAAAGACCAAAAGACAACACACTATGTGCCTTTGTTTAAATTCAAGAAAGTTCGCCCAATACGAAAAAAAAAAAAAAAAAAAAAAAAAAAAAAAAAAAAAAAAGAAACTAATCCTAGCTCTATGATATATTTACGATTTGCCATATTGCCTAGAACCTTGAGTCCCAATAATTGCTCTGTTAAATTTTCTCATCGAAGGCAATTATCCTTTAATACACTATTTGGAAAGCAAACATGATAACCTCAACCACCGCAAGCACACTGAGAAGGGCACAAAATGGACATAAGAAATTTTACCTGCACCAATTCATCGGTGCTCATAGCACAAGTAGGGAGATGTTCAGGAGGAAGAACACGAATTGCTGCACCAGTCTCGCTTCGCAATCTTTGAATTACATCACCCCGTTTGCCTAGCACACAGCCAACCACATTGTTTGGCACAAGAAGTCGTGCTGTAACTGAAGTCGTGTCATTCTCATCATCAAAAGTCATTCCACCAAAAAGATCTTCCTCAACAATTCTGTCGTGCACCTTCAGTAGCGCATCCTGGGCAGCACAATGTATTTCCATGTCTCCCTCAGCCAAATTTCCATCATTTCGCCCCTTTGAAATTTTAATAGACAAACTATAGAGAGTTATTACTCGCTCATCTGAACCTGGAACTGAATCAGAGACAGTAATCTTTGCTTGGGTCTCATCTCTGAGGGCTTTTATGATGCCACCACCTTTGCCTATAACACCACCGATTTTTCTCGACGGACAGAGTATGCGGTAGACAGTGTCAGCAGCGTCATCGCTCCCAAACGATTGCTCATGGCCAGAATTATTAAATCTCCCTTTCTTGCCACCGACCCCTTTTCTCTTAAATTGGGGACTGGAATGTTTCCTGAAGAAATTTTTCCTATTTTCATCCATCTTGCAACCAAAGACGAAACTTGGATATGCTAATGCACAGCAACAAGAGACAACCTGAAAAAAAGGGAGATTACAGGTAGGGCCCAGCTTGCAAATTTATCGACTTTAAGCATCACTCAAGTTTAGTACCTCCGCAAAGAGGTGCTTCCGAGGTAAATCAACCAACAAACAGCATACGAAACCTTTGCCGGCTAAAAAAAAGTATGCCGAACAGTTCTTCAAATATCGAACGAGCGACCATTCATTCCTCGATAACCCTCATCGAGCACGTCAGACGCCTCTAAAAACTAAAAATTTCAGACATGGCAGCCCCGGAAAAACCCTCTAAACTCCTAAAGCACCGAGCTTGCGCATCACGACGAAGCAAAGCGAGAGAAAACGATTCTCATTTCAAGACACGAGCCGAGCAACGAGTCGGGCTCACTCAGTTCATCCATATGAAAGCTCAAAACAACGCCGGCCCCGCCATTCGGCAACACTCGACGAGCTCCGGCGCCGAACCGAAGAAGCCCGAGGCAACGGCGGAAGCTAGGGTTCGCCGAAAAAGGGGGCGGCGAGAAACGAGGGGAGCTGGGGGAGCAGGGACGGCGGGGGGGGGAGCTCACCTGACTCGAAAGCGGCGCCGGAGAAACGGCCCCGGGGGAGAGCGAGGTCAGCGACGGGATCCGGCGAGCGGCGAGAGAGGGAGGTGTGGGGGAGGAATCTGCGGGGATCGACGGGTCTCGCCGGGGGTGGCGATGGCGTTCTCCATCGGCTGCGTGGGGAGAAGAGTCTCTGTCTCTCTCTCCCTTGCAGAGCAAAGAGACGAGGAGGAGGTATGGGCTCTCTCTCTGTCTTTCTCCCTCTCTTTGTTTCAGCCCATTGGACTTACAAGGACTGCTCATGTTTTTTTTTTCTTTTTTAAGCAAAAAAAAAAATAATCCTATTTTTTTTAAAATAAAAATAAAAAAAGTTTTTCCTTTTCTTTTTTTTTTTTTTTCGTTTTGAGAATATAATCTGCTCCTAAAACCAAACCAAACGCCACTTTGTTGCTGGGCATTGATGTCGAAGCTTCATTTTCGAAACATAAATTACCTTTGTCATGTACGAAATGTCGGTTTTTCGACCTTGAAGCTGGAAAAGATAATTTTTGTTCGAGATTAATTTATCTAATGCGCTTTGTAGGCTTGCAAAATATATGGATTTGAAGTGAATGGACTTTGGTTAGACAGATACGATCGATGTGAGTTTTGATTAATTAGGTTTCATTTATTTCATAGAAAATAAATTATTTGGAAAATATCTTCTTAAGAAAAATATCTTGTATTTCTTGTAAAAATGAATGAAAAATATATATATTTATTATCCACAAAAACATTTAAACATAAATTGTCATCGATAATGAAAATATTTTCAATAATTAATTATTTCAAGCGATATAAATAATCTTTTTTAGAAAAATATTTTTAAATTATTCATTTTTCACGAAACATAAAACATAACCTGAAGGAAGCCTTTTCTTTCTCATGGGGGATGATTTATGTTTGAAATCTACAAGTAAATACCTAAGTATATTGCAAAATCAGCCAAACGGTAAATCATGTTGTACTGAAAAAAATACAATCTAAGTCTGCAGAAAAGTATAGTAGCCGATTATGATCTCACATTGATTATACGTAAAAATGTTACTTTTTTTTTTTTTAACGAACAATAACTTAAGTGGCAGAGCACCAAAAGTAAAGATTTTGTTGAACAACATAAGTAAGTGAGGGCATGAACACTATTACCATAATTACTAGGTTAACTTAAAACAAAAAACAAGTACTTTGAAAATTGAAATGACAATTTTCTAAAGAAACTAATTCCTCCATGTTGGTAGTCGATTCTCAAACATCATTCCAATTTTAGGATAATAGATCAAATCCATATCTACATAAATATATGATTACAAAGTAGGTATCACCTAGACGCCACATAAGCATTAGAAAAATTTTCCATCAAGTGTTTTTATCATTAGAGATGTCATTTTCCTACCTATACCCATTCTAATTAATTGATTGAACAATTATTTTTACTAGGGCCAGAGCAATGGAATATGAAGATGTCTTTATTTTGTGAAAAATGTATGATTTATAAAATATTTTCCTAAAAATGATTATTTGTATCGATTACAAAATAAATGAAAAAAAATATTTTCATTTTCATGAAAATTTTTAGATATTAATTATTGTCAATAATAAAATATTACTTATCATTTAGTTATTTCAATAGATATAAACGATCATTTACAGGACAATATTTTCTAAATTATTCATTTTTTGGGAAATAAGTGGAGCTTAAAAGTTAATCACCTTTTTTTAGATAGATACAAGAGTTGATAATAATTTAATTTAATTTTTTAATTTTAGGTAAGTGTATTTTTTTTTATGAAAATCGAGCATATTAGATGCTTATATTTTGGTTGCATTTCTTTTCTCCTATTAATTACCCAAGTTCTAATTTGTAATTTTTTTTTTGTTATCTTCTAATGGTCTATCTTGAATTTTTTCTTTTACATTTGATAAACCACGGATGTATAAGCAAAAACTTCTATCGACAAAAGGCCGAATGAAAATTGCACATTCAATTACAACTACAATGGGTTTTAGTCACTGAATCCAACTTTTGATTTTCTTATTTTCGATTTTGTTTCCGTTCTATGTTTATTTGCTGAGATTCCTGTGCATATTATTTGATCAACCACTAATTTATTTAGCAAAGAAGAAAGATTAATAAGTTAATTTTTGCCCGTGAAGAAGGCCACAATCACACTAACGCTGCATTTTCCTTTTTGCCCTCAGAAGGTAATTGAGTGGGCTTTTATACATTTGCCATAACAATCATGAGATATATTCTCACTCAGCAGTCAGCAGGAGTGTTACCATTATCACTTTGTAAAATCATACCATCAAGTTATACATATCTGAATCGCAATAGTTTTGACATAAAGTTCACTTAATTTTTCCTTTTAATTTGTTTTACTCTACTTTGTGTTTATTAATCTTTGAAAACGAAAAGATTTATTTTCAAACGTATGATTTGCATAATATAAATATTTATATATATATATATATATATATATATATATATATGTTATTAACGATAAAACTGTGGATCCACAAACAAGGCCTCTAAACAAAGTGTATCTCATGGGGCCTGCGGAGGGGAGGCTAGCCATTTTTAGGGGAGTGACTTTTTCCTTCGGGCCTTGGCGACCGGATCATCCATATCATTACATGCTCAATTACAATAGTCTATCTTTAAGCTTGAAAAGGACAACAGCAGATCGAGATATTCACTAACAAGTAATAAGTGTACGCCCTTCTCAGATAGACTAGTTTGTGGATTTCGACAAGTTAATTAAACTGGGTATATTTATATAACTTGAGAAGATGAAAAATACACATGAATATGCTTCTGCACAAAACGCAGGTTATTGGGTAAGTTAAATTTTTTTAGTACAAGGTATCGTAAGTTGTCCCATGGAAATTGCTGTTTTCTAGTATTTTGACATTGGAAAAACATAATTTTTGTTTTCGGTTGATCTTTTGAGATGTTTAAGAATCGGTTGGCTTTTCAGCTACATGGTGCAACAGCATTATTTTCAGGTGTGGTTAAAAAACAATTCCAGGTACAAAAAACTGTCCCTCCATTGTAATGGTGTGTGTTGGTTACAATTGTTCTTGTTTCATTTCCTATCTTTAGGCTTTCCTCTTCCTCTTCCGCCTCTTAAAACTTACCATCTTTACTTTCTCTCTTCATCTTTCATCCTCATACTTTTTCCCAGTTACCTGAACCCCAAGAAGGAATACACCCAAAACCACAAATTGTTCATAGTTGCAATGAGGGTTCATCATGACCGTAACGGAAGTTCCCCTAGATGGTCTCTTGAAAGCATTGAGATGGACAGTGCGGTGGAAACCAGGGAGAGCGCCGCCCCGCCGCATCCTAATGACATACCATTGCCATCGAGGCGGAACTCGAGGACGACACGGAAGAGGAATGTATCGTATGGCGGCATCCCTAGGATGGAAAGAACGACATCCAGTGCCTCTCGAGGCCTCATTAGCTTGAGGTTTCTGGATAGGATAATTACCGGGAAGGAAGGAGATGCCTGGAGATCGATCGAGAATCGTTTCCATCAACACGCGACAAATGGCCAACTCTTGAGAGACAAATTTGGAGTCTGCATTGGTTGATCCTTAGAAAGTCTTGCTGCTATCTGAATCATGATTTTCCAAAAAATAATAATAATAATAATTGCACAATTTGATTGAGAAGTGACATTGTTTTATTCTGCGTGGAAGGAATGGGAGATTCCAAGGAATTTGCAGGAGAGTTATTCGACGCCTTATCAAGACGGAGGAAAGTGAATGCCGAGAATGGAATATCAATAGACCAATTGAGACAATTTTGGGAAGACATGACTACTCGAGAACTCGAATCCCGACTGCAGATATTCTTTGATATGTAAAGCAACTCTTGTCCATCTCCTATTTTCGTTCGCAACCTTAAAGCGTACATTGCGTTGCTGGTAATACATGTGATGAAGTTTTGCGATGAACGCTGCAGGTGTGACAAGAATGGTGATGGGAGGCTAACTGAGGATGAGGTAAAAGAGGTGAGGCAAAAGGAGACTTACTAATCACTCGTTTAGCGTGTCCTTTGGACTCTTTTATGATGGACTGGAAATTTTTCAAAGGTGATAATGTTGAGCGCCGCCTCGAATAGGCTGTCAAATCTCCAGCAGCAAGCGGCATCTCACGCATCTTTGATCATGGAAAGACTTGATCCCGACCATCAAGGATACATCGAGGTACCAAGTCAGATAGTCCATCATGTCCTGTTCGAGTTCGTGTTCCTCCCATGTTGTTGTTCATCGCTTCTTTGTTTTCAGATGTGGCAATTAGAGACTCTACTGAGAGAAATGGTGAACCCTGATCAAAGGAACAAGTTGGCAGTGAAGTCTCAAAACCTGACCAGAACCATGCTTCCCAAAGGATACAGAAACCCAATGAGTCGGCTCGTGCACAAGAACATCGAAAGGATCTATGACAATTGGAGGCGAATATGGGTCGTTGGGCTGTGGCTGGTCGCAAACATGATCCTCTTCCTTTGGAAATTTAACAAAACGAGGCACAGCCCCGCCTTTAACATCACGGGCTATTGTCTTTGCTACGCCAAGGGCTCTGCCGAGACACTCAATCTCAACATGGCTCTCGTCCTCCTCCCCGTCTGCAGAAGAACTCTCACGAAGCTACGGTCGTCCTTCCTTGGTACCTTCATACCATTCGACGACAACATAAACTTCCACAAGATAATCGCGCTGGCCATAGCTATAGGATCTGTCGTTCACATTGCAATGCATTTTATGTGCAACTTCCCCAGGATAACGTCATGCCCAAAATCACAATTCATGCAAGTGTTTGGCCCGAGCTTCCATGATAGGCAACCTCGTTACATCGACTTGGTCAATAACTTGTCCAGCATCACCGGGGTTCTCATGTTCATGATGATGGCCTTCTCTTTCACACTGGCGACTCATTGGTTCAGGAGAAACATCATCAAGATACCGTGGGGGCTCCATCATTTAGCAGGATTTAATGCCTTCTGGTATGCACATCATTTGCTAGCCGTTGCCTATGTCTTCTTCATACTTCACGGCTACTTCCTCGTGATCAGTCGACCTTGGTACACCAAAACGGTAAGTACACAATGGTCTAATTCCGTATTCTGTTCACCAGTAATTCATAAGGCCTGACTTCTCCGGTAGTACCATCATTCCTCTGAAAACACGGCAAGAATCATTATACGGTTGGACTTTATGCAGGCATGGATGTATGTGATGGTCCCAATCCTACTCTATTTAAGCGAGAGAGCATTCACATCTGCTTCTGAACTCCAACATCGAGTTGATATCATTAAGGTATCGCTCACTTTACCGAACTGCCGTATTCCACATTCCTTTTTGGTTTACACGAATCTTAGTGCTACGATAAATTCATGCTCGGCTCAAAAAACTTTTCAGGCCATTGTTTATTCTGGAAACGTCCTTGCATTGTACATGAGCAAGCCTCCAGGTTTCAAGTACAACAGCGGAATGTACCTTTTCGTCAAATGCCCTGATATATCAAAGTTCGAATGGTGTATAGAACATAATCGCTGAAACCTATTTACTCATCATACCACTATGGCTTTTATTGCTGAAACTCATCGGTGTTTTTGCTCGGGACAGGCATCCTTTCTCCATTACTTCCGCACCGGGAGATGCCTTCTTGAGTGTTCACATGCGAGCCTTGGGCGATTGGACGACAGAGCTCAGGAATAGATTCGCCGAGGTATATTCTATTGATTTTCTCATTCGTTTTTTGATTGCACAACCCATGGACTCTAGTCGAAAGAAATAAAAAAATCACCGCATTTTTCCATGTTGAGCATCGAACTCAATGTTCATCTTCTTCAATGAGAAATTGTTAGGTTTGTGAGCCACCAAGTAAAAAACCAGGGAAGGGAGGTCTAACGAAGATGGCCACGAAAGCATCCCACAACTTGGAAGAGTTACAAGAGAAGTGAGTGAAAATTATGGCTAAATTCTGTCACACCTTCCATGCAAATGTTTTCGCTCTAACAGATATTCATTGTTGTCCAAGGTTTCCAAAGATTATCATCAAGGGGCCATACGGTGCTCCAGCTCAGGACTACGAGAAGTACGACATCCTCCTACTCATCGGTCTTGGCATCGGAGCGACTCCTTTCATCAGCATCATAAAAGATATCCTGAATCACGTCAAGTTGAATAAGCTCCAAGCAGTAAGTAGAAAAGGGAAAAAGACACTTACACAAGCAAATTCAAATTCAGTTAGCACGACCATTTGCCAAAACTTATTGATGCATGCAGGATTCGGATCAAGATCAATCATCTGGGGCAAGAAAAGGTCCTAAAAGAGCATACTTCTACTGGGTTACGAGGGAACAAAACTCTTTTGAGTGGTTCAAGGGCGTCATGGATGATATTGCAGAAAGCGACGATCATGTCAGTTCGCCATTTCCAAATCTACCAAGTGTGATGAATCCTCCATTTAATTATAGTTTTTCGGCTAAATCTTGCTTTGGGTATTGGTGATTGTTGTAGAATGTAATAGAGATGCACAACTACCTGACCTCTCTATATGAGGAAGGAGATGCAAGATCAGCACTCATTGCCATGGTCCAAAAGTTGCAGCACGCGAAGAACGGGGTCGACATCTTCTCAGAAAGTCGGGTAACTCTTGATCAGTCACCCAAAAGAAAAACAAAGAAAAATTCACAGCACAATGCACCTGTTTAGGCTGTCCTTTAACGTTGCTCGTTCGACAGATAAAAACTCACTTTGCGAGGCCTAATTGGAGAAAGGTGTTCTCTGAAATTGCAATGCGGCACAAGTCGTCTCGTATAGGTACGACATCACGTCCGATGTACGTGTCAACATACTGACACTTGATTTGGTTGTTCTAGCCAGTTTGGAACATGAACCTGTGATTTTCTAACTGTTGGAACTTGAAAATTCTATGAATTCGGGTCTGATATGTCGGTAATAATTCTCCTGCAGGTGTTTTCTATTGTGGGAGTTCGGTGCTCACCAAAACACTGAGGAAGCTTTGTCAAGAACTCAGCCTTGAGTCGTCAACTCGCTTCCAATTCCACAAGGAAAACTTCTAGACTATCTAAAGGCTGTTGCATACGTAGAACTTTGTCAGCTAGAACAGAAAATTAGAAATTCGATATACCTTTTTCTTCCTTAATTAGATAATACAAATGGAGAGAGGAAAAACCAGATGCACAAGAAATCGACAGAAACATACTTCTGTCGTTCTTAAGTCGTTGTCTTACACATGTTCGATTTTCAGCTATAATGAGGTCGCGAATCCTTCCTATTACCTACCGATATTTGAGCTTAGAGAAAGATCACGGGCCCTTTTTCTTTTCAAGACCATCTGTCTCGAAATCGCTATCGACACAAGTCTCTTTTTATTTTTGCGGCCATGAGCTAAACTTAATGGTTACGCATACAGACACCTCTTCCCTATTGAACGGGGAATTGCTAATTTTCCCGAAACGACAGGAGGGAGAACAATCATGAGCCTTTTGACATAAACTGAAAAGCTGGTTTTTTGGGAATATGCATCGAGGTCTAACATGAAAAAATCACTAAAATTTTGTAGGATGCACCTGAAATTAATGAAATCCATGATTGCGATTAATTCGGTATCCAAGAGGCGGTCCGATAATTGACGTGCAGATCCAAGTCCATCCAAGAACTCTACAGCTTGAGCACTTGATCTGTACTGGGTTTGGCATTTGTCCTTGCAGCTTGATGTAACGAGAACGGCTCTTTTCAGCTGGCCATCACCTGCGTGGCCATACCCAGTCACATGTTTCGTACGACCTCAGTTTTCCGTCATTCCAAGAAGACTTCTCTCCCGTCTCTCTCTCTCTCGCTCTTCATGAAGAATAATGCTTCGTTCTCCTCCCAGGATCTGATCTGATCGCGTTCTCTGCCTTTCCTAATAACCCCACGTTTGACTTCTCTGACCCCATTAATGTCATCAAATGATCAGTCCGTCTTCGTAGCCGAGAAACCAGATTTCCTGAAATCTGGTTTCTCGTACCTCACCATGAATATGTCCGATTCGATGAGCTTCGCACCTAATTTAACTCCAACCGAATTGTGCTCGATCAATCATGTAAGTTCCGCGCATGCATTAGTCTCAGGATTGGACTTCTTTCTGGGTTATCGACGAACTTGGAAAGCCACGGATAAACCGATACGGGCTTCACCATACGACCGTCCAAAAGGGAAACAGAATAGTACAACTTCCGAGCCTAATGTCGAGGTCGGGAGAACGGGTTTGAGATGGCGAAAACTCAAGTAGAACCTCGCATGCATACATACACATCACCTCGTACGCACAAGCATATGAAGCCGACCGACAAGCATGCTATGACGCCCATCCATCGGCTTCGCGGTTCACGGTACATCGAACCTAGAAAGGCGATGCAGACGCGACGTTGGGCCAATTCTGTACCCAACCAGAAAAACCAAAAAGGAGGTGCCGTTCTCACATGGCTTGGAACGTAGCGCGCGAGGCATGCAATCAAGGTGTGAGGTCAGATCGCGTGGGCATTCCATGTGCCCTCCCTTGCTTCCGCGAGGCCAAATACTCAGGACAATTGCAGCCTTCATGTGACATACATATATGGATTTTGGAATGATTCTTGATTCTAGTGCTACAGAAGGACGAACAAAGGGAAGCGCTTCGAGAACAATATTTCTTTTGGATGAAAGGTATATTTCACTCTGTACGTTTCGCAAAGAAAACATTGATTATGCTAAATTCCTAAGGCTGAAAATTAGCCAGAAACCATGAAGGAAAATGGGTTCTGCAACTCTTCTACCGAATCCAAACCCAAAAGTGAGAGAAAAAAGAAATATATGAAAAACTCTTCTACCGAATTCTCAGAGCCGTCGGCCTAAAAAGAAGGGAAGAAAAAGGAAAACTTGGGATTCAAGTCAAAGCCCCAGCTCCATGCTGCACGCTTCGTCTCTCTGCTCGAACCTCCTCTTCTTGACCGGGATCACGTGGTCCTCACGTGACGACGGCTTGAACCCTAGCGTCAGCTCGAGCCCCACTTCGCTCTCCGGCTCGGCGCATGCTCCGTCCTCCCGCTCGGCCGCCCCCGCCGCAGCCGCCGACTCCGGCTCCGGCGAAGGCTTGAGAGGCTGAGGGGGCTCGGCCACTGTCGTCGTCGTGGTCTCCGCCGACACCATGCTGTTGCTCTCCGTCTCCTTGCTGTCGCCGCCGCCGAACCCGACCCCGCGTTCACGGCCCCCAGCACCGACTGGTGGCTCAGCGACGAGTCGTGGCTCGGCGACCGGTTCGACTCTTCGTCACGGCACTCGACCGCCGGGGGCGGCGGCGCCAGGTGCTGTCGAGCCTTCGTCCGGGCTCCGGGCCGCTTGAACCGACCGGACCGGATCGGCCTGGCCCGGTTGGCCGCGCCCGCGGCCGTCATCATCGCAGCCGCGGCGGCGGGGTTCTCCTGCCTCGGGATATGCCGGATGTCGTAGGCCTTCAGGGGCGGCGCGGCGGCCTCGGAGGCGGCCGAGGCGATCGGCGTGATCGGCACGCCGCTGAGGACGGCTTCCATGGCGGCGTGGCAGAGCTGCCAGCTCCCGTCCCAGAGCAGCCCGACCGACCCGTAAATCGGGTTCAGGATCCGCCCGCAGGCCTCGTATAGCAAGGATCGGAAAATCGCTGAAAAGCCCAAAAACCAGCGCGAGTCAGAGTCAAGATTTTTCAACCTTTCGCATGATTCGAAAGCCAAAAAAAGAATCTTTACTTAGGTTTTCAGTTCGAAACTTACCAAAACAAGAAAAAAAAAAAAAAAAAAGGGGAACAAGAACAAGAACAAGGGGAAGAGAGAAGGTACCAGGGCGGAGGTGTTCGGGGCCGGCGTTGATGAGGTTCATGAGGCCGGCGCGGCCGTAGAACTTGGCGAGGAAGACGGTGGCGTGGGCTTGGGAGTCGGGCGACTTGATCCACTGCAGGCAAGGCCGGATGCTGCAGTCGTCGCCGCAGCCCTTCCGCAGCACTCTGCATCCGTTGCAACTCATCCTCATCCTCCTCTTCCTCCTTCTCCTTCCACTATCTTCCTCGTCACACGGAGAATACAGAACACGTTAAAGCCTCAAAGGGAGAAGTAGAAGCCAAGTGGGAGTTTCAGGGTTTCTGCCAAGGTCTGGGAGCTGTGAGGGTATTTAACTGGAGAGAGAGAGAGAGAGTAATTATGCATACATACATTTATCTATAAACAAATATATATATATATATATATTAATGGGAAAGGGCTATCGGTTTTTTTTTTTTTCCTTTTTAATGGTTTCGGATGAGTAGTAAGGCGTCACGGGGAAAGGATGAGTGCGGTTTTGGTTTTCTTCGAGGAGGAGGCGCTGCGGATTCTGCTGTTTTTTTTTTTTTTTTTTCCCCGTTCAAGGAAACTTGGGGAAGGCCACGTCATCCCAAATCGCGACCCGACACCACTCGACGACTCCGGCGCGTGCGACTCACGCTCACGCCATCAGGACCCACGGAGCGTACTCCCCATCGGCCGTACCGGCTCCGACGGGTTCGAGAGCCGTCGAAGCTTATCTGGAATCCGGACTTTAGCGAGAAGATCTGATCTTGCTCATGCTTAAATTGGATCCGCGCGATTAAGGATGGCTCGTAAAACCCTAGTCTGCTCCAAAAAATTCGATCTTGATTCCTAATTAGGATTTTGTTTATCATGTATCTCTCTTCAACTTATCTGTAATGTAAATTTTAAACTCGATGGGTTTTAAAACAATTGAAGCTTATCTTGAATCCGGACTTTAGTGAAGAGATCAAATTTCTTGCGTGAATTTTGTTTTTTTTTTTTCCCTTTAAGGAAACTTAGGGAAGACAATGACATCAAAAGCATTACAACTTCGACACATATGACTCACGCTCTCACCGTTGGGACCCGCGGAGTCCACTTCCCATCAAGCGTACTGACTCCAATGGGTTTAAGAATTGTTGAAGCGAATCGTGACTTTGGTGAGAAGATCGGATCTTACTCATGCTCGAACTAGATTCGCTTTGTTGAAGATTTTCTTGAAAACTTAGTCCACTTTGGGAAATTCGATCTCGATTCCTAATTAGGATTTTGTTTATCCTACATCTCTCTTCAATTTGTCCATAACGTAGATTCTCCACTCTTCCCATGTGGCATGGATTTAGCAATATTTTCATCCCCAATAGCAGAGGACCCAACCTTTTTCACATAGTTGATGTCAAATTCGGGTCCCACATCGTCTTAGATACTCGGTATAGTTCGCCTCTTATATTTATGTGCGGGGTAGTAAAATACTATACGATTCGTCATTCGTGTAATTACCAATAAGGACAATAGCACAAACAATTTCTGAATTTTAATTATGTAATTTTATTTCTAAACTTTTAATTTATGCAACATGACTTTTAAACACTAGTTCAATATTTAATAAATGCTCGATGTGATTTATGAATAATGTGGAACGTTTAAAAACTTATTAGTCACATTAAACAAATCAAAAACTCAGAGATAACATGGTAGATCGAATGAAAGTCTGGGGTGCATTCGGTCTTTTGCTAAAAAAAAATGTACTACTTCGTGAAGAAGAATCTTAAATCTATACGCCCGGACCGAACGTGAAGTGAACGTAGAGAGGGTACGAGGTCAAAGTCGTAATTCCGCATGCAGCACGGCAGGGGGCCCGAGCGTGTGGGGAGAACAGGTCTCGCCATGCAAAAGTGGGCCCAGAAATCAGAGCCGAGGGGAGAGCGCGTGGCAGGCACGGTTCATCAGGTGTCAGACGGCGGTCGAATCGCCACATACATCGAAACAAGAAAAGGACGTCCTTCCCCCCGCCCATGTGGTCCCCACCTCCAGCTGTCGGTTCCGCCACTATGATCCCAAATAATATAAAAATAATAACAAAGAAACTGGAGAGAGCTCCTGGTTTTCGGGAAGTCTTCGCAGCTGAATTTTTTTTGTTTTTTGTTCAAAAAGAAGAAAGCAGCTTTAGGGAAAAACCGGCTTCCGGTTTCCGGTTTTGAGCTGGGGCTGTGGGCGCAGTGGAGTGGCCAACAGTTTTGGAGTCCTAACTCATATTCTCTCTCTCTCTCTCTCTTGTGTGGCTCGTTCTCATTGACTTTGGAGTCGGCGTTTGATGCTTATCCCCATCCCATAATCAATTGACTAAAAAACCTCTCTCGATCTCTAAAGTCAAGGTTTACTCGGTGATAATCTTCTGTGGGATTGCGGATTAACTTCCGGGCTTTCATTCGCTGGATACCATATCGCCCACTTTCTCATTTTGACAAACGTCTCGAAATATTCATTAGTAGGGATCGTGCTTTTTATGTACCGTTTGTTCTTTTTGGATATGTTTTTTGAGATTCTCGGTTGCTTTCGACCTTTATTTCCGCGATATGCTTTTCACCTTGCATTCAATGTCACTGGAGGTAACTAATAAAGGTGATCGATTTCAATATAAGTCGATTCTCGAATCGGAATCGGGAAATCAAATTGGCGGTTCTATAGAACTAGGAATCGATTCTATGTAACCTAAAATTAGGAGATCGGAGCAGCCAATCCCAGTTCAATTCTTGGCTTGTCCCGAGAATTGGCAATGTTATTATTTTCTTTTTATGATTTCTGCTATAAAAAAATAAACGAGACAAACTATAAGGAACCGAGAATATACTGCTCGATCAATACTTTGTCTTTAAATTTTTATCATGAATTGTACTATAAAAAATAATATACAAGTATGAACTGGTTTCACGAGTTCGGTCAGTATGATTCCTTTTCAAAAACGGGAAAAATCAATTCCTATGCAAATCACTCAGAACCGATCGATTTGATCCGGTTTTCGAGTTGGACCAGAAATGATGCACGCCCCTTAATAACTAAAGCGAATGCGGAGGACATCACTCCCAAGTTCCGACTCCGTCACAAGATGGCAATGCAATGAGAACGAGGATCCACCATCCACATTTAGAATAAACGCCCACTTGCAACACCCCCCATCAAACGCAACTTGCTTGCGTTTCCCACGGCCCAAGTTTAAAACGCAATGGATTGGCCGCCTCCCCAAATCCCCCTAAAGGACCGAATTCCCCCACACAAACGGAACATGTCATCATGCACGATCGGGACGGAGGATTTGCCGAAATCTCGGGACGATAATGTGCGTGTCCATTTCCCCACGATGCAATTCGAAAGAGAAGTGGGGGTGGCCACATGGATCATGTGATACTCATTGCCATTTCCCCTTTTGATCTCCATCCGGATTCCGCACCATATATTTTTTGCCAAAAGCTGGTGGCGAGGTTGACCCGCATGCACACCCATTGTTTTGGAAAAAAAGCATGTGCACGCCCCCTGAGCCCACCACCAATCCCATACACATCTCCATCTTGACTCTAGAGGCCCTCTCTCTCTCTCTCTCTCTCTCTCTCTCTCCTTCCCCTCAATTATTCCCTACTTTTGAAATTGGTGCGTCCGCTTAATAGGTTGCTTAGTTTAGTACCTAAACTAGCTAATTATATTGATACTTAGCTCGGTTCATTCCCCCTGGTTCACCCAATTTGTCAAATTGATTAAGGTCATCATTACTCCCCAAAAGAAGACTCCAATTTGGCCACTTATAGGGCCTACGAGAACTCAGCTTTTCGTGCCCACCGATTATTTATTAGATAATCTAACCGCCGTCTTGGAAGCCTTGCAATTCAAATTGCACCCCACCACATCACGTCGACATTATGTTAATGCTACGATTCAAGTGGGGGTACAAATTTCGGCCTATAGGACATTAGCTCAATGCCAATTCTCGATATTTATTAGACAATCTCGTCGGTCCCCACCATTTCAGGAATCTTATGATATCTCCTATATCGATATTGGTAATATATGCACATGATATTGTTAATTTTTAGCTACTATATAATCTTGAGAATACTTATTTTCCTTCTTTTAAGATTAAGATTACAACTTGCCTTTAAAATTGAAAAGGGTGTAACCTTAATCTTTAAAGTAAAGATGGAAGATTACGCATTGATTTTAATCTTGAGAATACTTACTTTTTTTCGAGCATATGGATTTCTTTATTATGTGCTAATTTTTTTAGATGACGTTTCTATTCAATCTTATTGACTAAGTTAAAAATCGGGGTCATCCCTCCCTATCCATTATTGAAATTCTAATCGAATTGTAAGATTTCAAACAGATGTTGTTGAGCATAAAATAATAAATTAAACCTGATGAACTTCTTTCTTCATTAGGTTTTCAAAATTGATAATTTGAAAAGGAGGAGAGGCTCGTATTTTATCTCCAATGGTGATTCGAGATTATTTATCCATAATTTTGGGTTTAAACAAATATCCAATCTATTTCGAATTTAACTTCTTCTTTTTTGTCGGTCCCTACTCTATTCCTACTCTAACTCTCACTCAAACTTTTGTAATGCTCTCGAGCGCTTGGAAGTCGAAACCCACTTTTGAAATTATATCATCCCCACCCCAACCCTCTTGAAAAGATGGGGATTCGGACCCCCACCTCTCCCTTCCATGTTGGAAGGGTGGCCACTAGGGCAAACCCCAGTGGTTTATTTCGAATTTAACTTGGATAATTGTCAATATAAACTTATCTACTCAAACGATTGTCCATTAACAAACTGCTCTTATCATATTCTTTACTAAAGTTTTCTCATTTTTGAATTAAGTAGATTTTAAACAAATTATCTCGAAGTATTTTTATCTTTATCTCTATCTTTATCTATGTATTGGTCTAATATATTCTAACGTGCTTTCTTTCAATCGATTCCTATATTTTGAATCTCAATCTAAACTCTAATACGCGACAAATTTTTTGGCCAACATGTCATTGGACTGATGCTTATTGATCGAATATGAGCCATGTGGCATAGTTTTGTCAAGTGGCAAACATGTGACCCATTTTTTAGGCACCACATGGCCGACTTCGTTAAAGAGTTTTACAATTTGACTTTTAGAAATATATATTTTATCCGGAAAAAAATGCATTCACATATACACATTGTGGGTCAAGTAGTAATTTCGCGGAACTGTAAAAATTAATGTTTTTGTTACTATAAAAAATCAAAAAGAAAACTCGCCTTCGGAAGGACGGTGAGAACAGGAAGTAAGTGGCGTCCATGCAAAAGAGGAAGAGGACTCGACCGCGGAACCACGTGACGGGGGAGCGGGCGGCACGTGCCGAGAATGTGGGAAACCGTCCACCGGGAGACGTGACCCGCCACGTCCGCTCCTGGTTTGTGGGAAGCAGCCCAAAACCGCCGTCGGCGATACCGGTTGCCGGTTTCCGGTTTTTTCCTTCTTTTCTATGGCGGTGGGGCACGTTGTTTTCTGGTTGGTTGGAGAGCAAAAAAGCAAAAAAAAAAAAAAAAAGTGATTAGCATTGAGATTTGGATTAAGAAACCCGCCAAGTTTGATTAGTTTAGTGATTATGTCGTACGTAGATTCGATTTTTGCATGACCATTTGGCTCGTGCCTTTTTATTTTTTGTAAATAATTCCAAGATTTTCAATCTCGTACATTGATATTAGGTCTATTCTTTCTTTTTTTCATTAATAAGTTTTATTATATAATTTCTGCAACAATGTGTGCACATGATTTTCATCGACAGCATCTCCATTGATTTCATAGATATGTGAGCTTCTCTTTCGATAACACATGACTTAGGAAAATGCTAAGATTAATCGATTCCCACCTTGGAACCTAAAATCTAATCTGTCTTGATAGGATCGATTCCCAATTTGTGAAATTGGACCGATTCTAAGGTCAGTCTTGCAACCAGTGATTTTTTTTCTTTTATTCCTTACAAGTGGGAGTTTCCTAACATTAAAAGAAATGAGCATTATTTTCGGTTTATTCATTAAATAAATGTTTGCATGATCAAGGGTAAGATCAACTAGATTTTGTAGGTACTCTATTTCATGGTGTCCTATCAATTTGTCAAATAATAATAGAATGTATGTGTGTGTCTATATATATATATATATATATATATGGATAGGAAAAATAATGAACGAATGCGTAGGTTTGTTTCATTACTCTATTTCGTTAAAAATCGAAACATAATTTACTAATTAGGGTTTGCTTCTGAATAAAAAAAATAAAATTTAAGTAATATGGACTTGTCCGTCGGTTGGGTCCAGTCCCTTATGTGAACCGACAATCACCCAGAACCAATCAATTCGGACTCATTCACACTATCAATGGTTTAAATTATCAAATTAGTCCTAATTCTATTATATGAATATTAATTCAGTAATAAATTTTTCAATTTTGTCAAATTAATCATAAAATTTTGTATAATATTCAAATGAAGTCCTTCCGATCAGTTTTTGCCCAAAAATCGCTGACTTAATCATCTAGTCATCACCAACCTGTCTTACGTGTCACCTCACCACGTTAATAATTTTTAGCAAAAATTGACTGAAATGATTACACAAGAATTTCACCAAAGAATATTAACTTGGTAAAATTGAGAAGTTTATAACTACATTGATATTCATGCAATATATTTAATACTGATTGGACGACTTCCCCCTAAAAAATGGTTATACTAGAAATCTTATTTTCACCAACGTTTTATAGTGATCTTTGGCCAATAATACGGATATAGTAACCTTACCATCAAGTAAATGTTTTACGTGACTCTTAAAACAAAATAGTTAGCGCAACTCTTAATGCAAATTCCAAGTTTTTATTTGTTGGATTCCTTCGATTTTTGGTTTATGCGGAAGAGACCATGCGTTTCGACACATGCACGCATAAACGACGTGTTTGGTGTCCAAAACCTAGGCACCAACCCATTGTTTTGAGGAGCGACCATATGCTCCACTACTCCATTCTAGCGTCATCATAAAGATTTCACACATGTTATTGATCTTCAGTTTGAATTGTAATTACTAACTTCGTTCTTAAGTATCCGAACCCTTTTCGCCGCTTTATAAACATGACGGAGTGCTTTCATCTATAGTGCAATGAACACAAAAAAGTGGTGGATGAAAAGGGTGATGAGTAGGTTGTCATTGTTGAATCTTCATATTCTTACTATTAACGGATCGCACAAATCTCTTAACCTCATGATCAGTATGTAATCGTCTATAGTGAATTATTCACAGATCCATTCGTAAATTTCTTTGAATCATCAAGGAATTTAGAGCTCAAAATTAGAGGTCTTTTAAGTGTTTCACCGGTCTTTAGACTTCATATAGCTAGGCCATTACGTTTGTACCATTGGATTAGATATTCACCCGCTAAAGGCGGATATCTGCATGATATATTATGTGTGTATGGAAATAGTAGCAAAAGAAATTTAAAAATCCTGTTCATATTTTGCACCTACTCTAGTTTTATCTTCTTTGTTTCAAAACAACTATCTTTGTTTCAAAATTAAAGGTCTGAGTTACATATATATATATATAGGCAATGACATCAAATGTCACTTCAAATTGTTTTTCTTAATTCTACAGAACAACCACTTGAATTATTTTAATTTTAATGGAAAATTCAAATGATAAAAAAGTTTCCTTATTACCGACATTAAACTTGCGCCGTACACCGGATTCACTATCTTATTCTTTTTGGGGAATCTAGGGCTGACCCACTAATCGTCAAGTTGTGGGATTCCCTACATATATAATTATTACATTTATTAGGCAAATTGACCCACTAATCTTATAATTTTGGAATTTTCCCCTTACACATGAATTATTTTAATTTGACCAAGTCTATACCTTTTTGTTATACCAAGTTGCCTTCGGTGCAGCCGCCACATTTTCCTCTCTTTTTCATTTCATTAATCTTTTTTTTTTTTAAATCTTGCCTTGGCTATTTTAAGTAATGATATTACGCTGCTCTCTCTAATTTGTTGAACTTTGCTTCTTTACCGAAATTTCTAAATTTTATAATAAGAAGAAAGGCATATAAACGACAGTCGAGACGTGTTTCACTGTTCATCGTGGCCTTTGCCCTTTAGGGCCATGTAAATGGTAAGGTGGCGCCGCTTCCCGCCCCACCTCCAATTTGCTCCTTTTATTTTATTTTATTTTCCAACGATAATCTTGTTTTGTGTTTCTTGAATCTCCCAAAGTTTTATCGCGTTGTCCTTGGAAAGGTTTAAGACAAACTAATCTCGATTACTTATCAACTTGTTCTTTTTATGGATGTTGATTCCGGTGATTAGACTAACTAAGCGCATCATTCGACTTTTCCCTTGAAAAAGTGATATGAAGAGGTGATAAGTAAGGTTATGCAACCAGACTGATTATAGCCGGTAAATAGACCGGACCACCTTAAAAATCCATCCGGTTTCAGGTTTCAAATTTTTTCTCTCGATATTTTTTCTTTGTTCTCTCCAAAATTCTACTTCGATCAAATATATCATGACTCTCTCTCTCTCTCTCTCTCTCTCTCTCTCTCTCTCTCTCACCCTCTTCCTCGCTCGGTTGAGCCTCACAACCCTCACTCATTCTCAATTCGCCTTCACTTAGACTATCGTTCAATAATTAAGTATGTTATTTGTTTTGTTTTCATACAATTAGAATTTAAAGCAATATTTTTATGGATGAATGAGAAATTAAGTTTTATAATTTATTTTTTATGTTACGTTTTTTGAACTTTTTATCATTTACAATTGTACATAGCTACGTATTCATCTTATGGATTGTTGCTTTTGGCGAGTAAGAGATTTCTATTGTTCATCTTGATTTTGAACCGCTTTGTTGCTCATATAATTTTAATGTAAAAAATGAAACCGAAAAAGGGAACAAATGAAAAATGGATTTTTAGGTAGACCTTGGAACCAAACTGAAAAAAGGGGTAGATTCTTAGGGCAAACAAGGTACATTTCAGGTTTAACATGGCAAGTTCTAGATTTCAGATTTAGAATCTATCCACCCTTCAACCAATCACCTCTTTACCTTTTTTTCTTTTTTGTTCAGAAGTGTTTCTTTCCTTTAAAGAAGGGAAATTAGTCATTTTTAGTCTTGGATTCCTTCCTACGTTCTAAATTTGTATTGCCAAATTGCGGAATGCAAATTGATGAAATTGCGAAACTAGGTTTTATGTATTTTTCCATCTATTCATTTGTCTTTAGTCTCAGCTACTTTGGACCCATTATTTTTAAATTTTAAAATGGACCCTCTTAGAGCCCTTTTAGCGAGTCCATCTTCCTATATGAATTTGAAGTCTTCATCAGAAACAAATGGTAGCTTGGACCTTTGGGGGAGCCTCTTCACGTTACACATTGAAGAACATGATCCTTTTTATTCTTTTGAACTGCAGATCTTGTGAGCTGAAATTCAGATGGGCCGGCCACCGGATACGAATAAGATAGTTTTGGGTCCAATTTCAGTACCATTTCTACGTTAGACGACACCAACTCGTGAGAATTGCATGCCAGTACTTCTGCGAATCAGAAAAGAGCCCGTTAATTTCCTCTCGACATGATGACACGATCTACTCGAACCATGACATGAAATGTGAAGCAGTTGCTAACAACTTTTAAAGATGCTCAGCAAAAGAACATTATCAGGTTGTCTACCACTGCACAAAAGAATGTAAGGTATTACGTTGCTCCTTAATAGCTTTCGAATTTTTGAGATAAACCGTTCAGCACTCATTTTCTCAAAAAAATCACCGTTTCGGAATAATCTTTCCTTTTGAAATCCAATGCCGACGACCATTACGATTTTTTTTTTTTTGGTATTGAATCAACCATCACGTATGCCCTTTTAGAGTAATGGAGGCGATGACGGTATACAAAGATTGCAAAACCGAAAGCCCAGTGATTAAACAATACAAATGACGACCTACCGATGCAGTTACCTTCCCCAAGACTACTAAAAGCAAGTTCACCAGCGGAGGGAATGGTGAGACAAGCGCTGAATTGGTAAGCTCTTCCCTGCGCCGCTTTGATGACGGGGAGAAATGCACAGCGGATAAGATATGGAAGGCATACTTTTCCAAAGCACGTGTATCAACGAAAATAGATCTACTTCAGAAGAAGCGTGAAGAGTGGTACTATCAGAATCAATCAGACCTTGTAACTTCAAAATCGTCTGAAGCCGATCTAACACCTCAAGCATCATAATGAAATTTTACCACGTCTCACAATAGAGTAGGAAGTTATACCGCAAAATAAGCCAAGATCAATCAGAAAATATCCACAAATTTACATCTGACCCAAAATCATGGACTGTACAGCACATCTAATGGATGATTTCTGAATCTCAAGATTCAGAAATCTTGTCTCTTAGGAATCCTCCCTATATTACATAAGAACTCTCTCACTAATTCAGTACCTGCTGCAAGAACAGATACTCGATGACTCTTTTCTTGTTCAATCAACCTACTTACACAGATTACTGAAATGCGAATTGCCGACTAGAACGGATGGTATTTACAACCCTAATAGGTACTCGAATTCTCTCCTTCCAAAATATTTCGGAACTCTCGGTCGTCTGCTTGACTATGTGAAGTATGCCCTGCATTAAGCTCCTTTCTATGTACAGTTTCTTCAGTGGAGTTATGCAACAGCAGGAATGCTAGAATTTTTGCTATCCCTGTTAAGACAATCAAAACCTTCTACTCTAACAGCTGCAGGTTTGAGCCCAAACTTCATCCTCGCACACCCTTTGCGTGCAGAAGTTGATGGAGATGGTAAACCTGATGGCGACATAGCTGGCAACGCCATAATTGGAGTAATCTTTTCATCCCTAAAGCGGGCATCCTGTACTAAAGGATTCTCAGCCCTTCTCGGTGGAGATCCCGCGAAAAATGGGGGTGGTGTCGAAGCAATTGGCAGTGCAGATTGCGGCTCCAACTCATAATCCTCCTGCAATAAATAAAACCTTCTTAAATATGACCGGCTAATGAAAAAAAAAATGATTCTGAGGACTAAATATTAATGCGTAGATGGACAAGAACATTAGATTTAACCTAAAAGATGTTTTTGGCTAGATCAGTTATTAACAACTCCTCAACGTTTCTATTGAGCAGCTGTTCTCAAGTTATTCTTATTCCTCTTTTTTGCCAAAGGACGCTCGAATAGATCCACTTAACAAAACAATAGGGACTAGGACACTACGTATGAAGCAAAATAGCCGAATGAACTGATTCATACTTCCAAAGAACCAAAACATTTAATTACTGAATTTAGACGTTGACTATTAAGCGACAAAAGTCTGAGCCAGAATTCCAGCCAGTTCAGACAGGATCAGATGTGGACTGATGAGACAGATCCAACTACCTTCTTAAGGATGAGGTCCAGAAGCTCTGCTGCGGCTTTCGACTTGGAAATCTCAGATCGATGGCTGTTCATCAGAAACCAGAGTGTTATTTCCAAGGCTCAAACGCTAAAATCAATTCATCCAAAACACAAGACGAAGAATTACCTTATCTGAGACCTCAAGGGGTTGTTGGACAAAACCCCGACCCGGCGAGGCTTCGGACACACAACCGATTCCCTCCGGTCAGAGACGGAGACGAATCCCCTCATCTCCTCAAAGGCGGCAACAAAGGCGTTCTGCTCAACACTCCGGAAATGATCCATCTCCTGAAACCGCTGTAGTCCGCAGTAGAACGCCTAAGCACATCCAAAAACACCAAAATCAACACGCAGCTGACGCAGCTGAAAACCTAGACAAGATCTGGCCGAAGAGGCCAGTCTAATCGAAACGATTCGCTCAAAATCGCCGGTCAATCCTTCTAAACCCCGAAAAACAAGATAACTACAAAATTCCTCTCTCGATACCGCCAGATCGGAGCAAACACCTGGAGAAAAACAGGTCTCTCCCCCAGCGCTCCACACCAGGCGGACCGGAACGGCAAAAATAGAAGCACGCGCGGCTCAAACCGAGCTGGAAACCGACGTCTCGACAGTCCGAACCGCACACAGACCGTACGCAAAGCGACGTCAACACGCAAGCTCTCTCCTCGCGGAAGCAGCTCGAGCGACGCCGGCCGAGCTCCGAACTTCAAAAATCAGAGGCGGAAGCGACGGATCCGGCACGGAATCGCGAGCCGCCGGAGCTCAGGACGCGCGAGGACCGTCGCCGGCGGCGAGATCGAGGTCGAGATCTAGAGAGAGACGGAGCTAGAGAGAGAGAGAGAGAGCGAGAGGGGAATACCTCTAGGGATCCGCCGAGGGAAGGAGAGGAGGGAGACGCGCCACGGGGAGAGAAAGGGAGGCTCTTCACAGGTCGCCACCGGGCTTTAACGCGAATTTATCAAAGGCCCCAGATTAGGTGAGAGGCCGGGAGGTGGGAACGCGCCGGGGACGGCGTCGTTTTGGATTTTACCGCAGCCGTCGCGGGCCCCACCCTGGAAAAAAAAATCCAGTTTTTCTTTTTTTAATTAATATTTTTTTCTTCCTTTCGGGCATGAGTGAGAGAGAGCGAAAGCTACTTCGGCCCCCACTTTGATTTTTCAATGCCACCTTCGGGTTCGAGGAAGGTGGCTCGGATTTTTTTGGGCATGTTGCCATTATCTTCGTCGAAGGATATATTCTAATCCACCGATTATTTAATTCCCACGTCGGTCCACACACCTTTTTCTCGTCTAATTACGCAAGTAAATCGCCTGATTAAGGAAACGTGATTTTTGCCCGTATTTCCGGCCGTGGACTCACTTCCCTCCAGGAGGACTTTTCTCTCTCTCTCGTATTTCTTAATTTAAAAACCGATATTCCGTGTATAAACTATGACATGGTGTTAGCCATTCGATTCTCCGAGTCTAGGGTTTATGGTTCACTTAGCAACGCTTTTGCTCTCGGGTTTTTGCCTTGCACAGAGCAAAATTGTGCATATTTCCAGCTTAAGTAGAATTAGGTTCTTTATTTGTTTGATTGTGTTAATTTCGAAATTTGTGTTAGCCCATCTAAATTCGAAGAATGTTACAAGGAAAGTAGAACGGAAAAAAGTGAAAAAAAATGAGGATGAAAAATAACGAAAATAGCGCTTGTTGTGTACACATATGAAAATAAAGACGTGCGATTTTTCTATTTTCTACAACCTTTATATTTTGGGTCTTTGCTCTCGTCAAAAAGGAAATTTTAAAAATCACACCATGAGGGAAAAAGAGGAAAGGGAGATAATTTAAAATCTAAAAATAGCACTTGGGATTATACATCGTAGAAAATTTGTATGAAAATGAAACTACTACAATATAAATATTATTTACATAACAAGGAAAGTGGAGCGGATAAGGAAAAAGAAATTGGGGTTGAAAGTAACGAAAATAACACTACTCGTGCACATAAACGGAAATAAAGATATGTGATTTTCCCTTCTTCGACAACCTTTACTTTTTGGTTCTTTACCTATGTAGTAATACTGTATCTTGAAAAGGAAATGTTAAAAATCGCACTGGAGGGAAAAGAAAGGAAAGTGAGATGATTTAAAATCTAAAATTATCACTTTTGATTATATACCATAGAAAATTTGTATGAAACCGAAACTGCCGCAATGAAATTATATGTATAATAGATATAACTTAGTCAATCTACATGATGTTTTGGAGCACGCTTTCAAAGATTCTGGAAGCTTAGTATGGTAAAAAGGTTCTTTGAAGAGTTGCACGCTTTGAAATAGTAAAATCCCAAATAAAACAAAAATCACAAGGAGCGAAAAGTATCTCACTGATTATTTTATTAATTATATACAATAAATAAAACGGCAAATTGAGATAAGATATATATTCAAGTTGGGGAAAACGAGGGTTGGCGTATTGACATCCCAAGTTGAACAGGAGGTCGGCAATCGGAGCCTTTGACTTGGACCAAAAACGTCACGTCGAGTGCGACGGACGGAGCCGCTTAAGCACGTTGGGACAGACCGGGTCCGCGCCTCACTCGCTTTCGAAGCTGGCTTCCAACACATCCCCCCAAGTTTCAACTTTGACATTTCCTCGAAATTGACAATCGGACATCTAACCATGGAAATAAAAAAAATAGTAAATTTGGATCTGGTGTCGTAATCATATCTCGTTCGCTCGCGATATTTTAACGGCGTCATTTGCAATTACGGAAGGAGCAAGTATCCACGACGATTTCGGACGGGGCACGTAATTTCGAAGGATGGAAATGGAAACGTAACAATTACTTGAGAATCGAGATAGCTGGATATTAGTACTCTCTTACCATGTATTAAAATAGTAACACTGGGTATATTTGACGACACATTGAGCATCTATTTGATCATTTCAGACGTTGGGTATATTTTTGTTTAAATAAAAAATTGGAGTGGACTTGCTTCATAAAAGATATAAAAAAAAAAAACAATAACAGCATCAAAAAGCCATATCATGAGAGCATCTGGACAACATGCTTGCTATCATTATGATTTTCCATAGCATTTTATTACCTTCCTCACCTACTAAATAGTTAAGGTGATTAACTCATTTAAACAGTCGTATGATAAAATCTCATGATCCTAACTCAATAGATACTTCTTCTTTACTTACCCAGTTAGGGCTCTCTCTCTCTCTCTCTCTCTCAACTTGGTTGAATCTTTCGAGTCAATATTTGTTATGATTATTCAACGGACTTAATCTCATTAAATGTTGAATTTTTTAAAAACATGCGTCATTGACATAATTTTATGTTGATATGTTCTTATTTGTTTTGCGTGGAAAACCAACTCTTCGTCGCAGTAAGTCATTTAACCATAACATGAAGTAATTAGAACAACTATTGTGGAGATAGCAACACTAGATATGTTTGATAACACGTCACGTACTGATAGCAACACTAAGTATGTTTGATAACACGTCATGCATTGAGAAAGTAAACTCTTCGGCATCAATTTTATTACGCGTGTTCAATAATCTCTAACTACAAATAATTTCATAAATTGTTTAATCAGAAGTCAGAGTTGACTTTTTTCGTAAAATAAAAAATACGACATCGGAAAGTCCAGTGATAATACGTGTGAAATTCATAATATATTTAGTTTCTCAACAAATATGGAATGATGAGTAATGTTGGAGGATTTGGACAACATGCTCGATATAACATTTTATTACCTTCCTCACTTACCGCATCAAGCGACTTGATTATTTACAATAAAGAGAATCGACTTACTTACATAATTTGTTACATAATAAAATGTTCAACAGAAACTAGAATATCATGATAATATGTGCTAATTACCCAATAGATTTAGTTTCTCAACAAACGTGGAATAACGAGTGTTCTTGGAGGACTTGGACGACAGACTACCTATAACATTTTATTACCTTCCTTGACTTGATTATTCACAACAAAGACGATCGACTTATTTACGAAATTTGATGCGCGATAAAATGTTTAGTTGGAGCTAAAATCTCATCGGTTATATAGTGAAAACCTCCCAACGATTTTCATGAATCAATATTCAATAAAGAGGCTTAACGAAATCATTATTTTTCTTTGGAAAAAAGTGCAACGAAGATATTCGTATTTTCTGGTTGGAGTACGATTTAATTTTGATGAATGAAAAGGTGGGTCCACGCCAGATGCGTATAATATATGGTCAATCGCAGGCGACGAGCGGGAACGGGTCGCACCAGATCACGTCGATCTGTCCGGACGGGGCAACATCCGTAATTGACGCTGACGCTCCACCCCCACCACCACCTCCTCCGCAAAGGCAACGTGCAAGGAAAGCCAACCACGGTGTGGGCCCCGCCCCCACCGATCCGGTCGGTGATTGATCGCGACACGTGTCCACACGATCTGGAGCTCCACTTCCGGGCGCAATGTGGGAGGACCAATGGGGATGCGGGAAGAGGCAGGACATGTGCACCTCGTTTTTCGGGATGGCCAAGGAAGAAAGGCGGCCTCGCTGGATTCTAGGCCAGATGCCCTATGCCTATTAGTCGCCCCGCGATTAAAGAAAAGAAAATATCTCCAATATGATAATGCTGGTTACGTCCGCTTGTTAAGTTCGATAAAATAAATTTTATTTTGAAAAAAATTATTTATAAAAACGCGGCCAAATGTCGTGAATTGAATGAGGTAGATTTAATTATGTCGGGAACAAAAATAGCACATTTATAATGCGAATTATGCTGATAACGATTTGTTAGATTGATGAACTGATTAGTGTGGTCGTTTTTCTCATTACCAATTAATTGGAAGGCTCGTTTCATGATCCATCTCTTCACTTGGTATATGAATTTAGCATATCAATCTCAGCATACTAACTTTACTCAATAATTGATGTGATTGAAACTATTATCTTGCACACGAATGTGTTTTTGTTCATGTTTACATCTTGATTCTTATCAAAGTTTTTTTTTTTTTTTTGTCAACAAAAATTGTATTCGTTACTTCAAAAGATATATAAGAAATGTGTAGTTTTTATGACAAAGTAAATTGAAATAGAGCAAGGATATTGAAAAGTAAAGCCAACTTTAGAAAATAAGGACGATCAATTGAGTAACGACAAATTAAGCACACACTCATTCCACAAGAACGGATTTATAATCGATGACTGATTACTGAATATCGTGTTTTTGTTAGTGATGAATACATGTTAAAAATTCCATCTCTAATAACTATGACATTTTCAGTTGGCGATGCTCACCAAGTTTCAGCTTCCTCTCCACCATCATCTTACAGAGCAACCAAAATAGCTCGAATAATTACAAATCTAACATATGAATGAGCAATTCTTAATGATTGAATGAGACATCAAAGCTCCTACAATTATCATTGAAGCTGAAGGCAAAGAATCCATATATGAATAGAATTGAGGGGTATCGAATCCCCAAAATTATATTTATTAAATTTCCATATCTAGATTCGGAGATTATAACACACGGATCTTGAAACAAAAGAGTTCAAAACTCTCAAATCAATAACTAGATTGGGAGGAGAGACCAATCGAGTCTAGATTGGGAGAAAAGAAAAAAGCAAGAAAAGAACAATAAAATGCAAACAAAAACGACAAAAGAGGAAGGGGAGGACTAACTCGAATCCTCTCCCATAGTTGAAGGTTGAAGAAGAGGATGAAGAGAGAGAGAGAGAGAGGACTTTTTGGTTAATTCTCACCAAGGTTGATGTACGAAAATTCGGTAAAAAATCAATATTTGATGGTTTTAGCATGATAAGTCTTTTTTAGACATTGACAGGAGCCTATAATAGATTTTCGTTGATACAATTTGGCATTTAAGCCAAAATGATAAACAAAAGAAATATGGACAAGACAAGACAAGATTTGTTTGGCGAATCAAACATAAGATCCAAGCTAAGTCATTCCTAAAATTCACATGGCCGTCCATTTGACCACGAGTTGATTTTAGGAGCCAAACAAATCGCCACCAGTGGCGCAATAGACGGAGCTAGTAAAAGCCATTTTCTCCCTTAAACGCTTGATGTCTAATGCAATTCTACGAAAGATTGCACTATGATTCGTAGAGATTCCTTATAAAAATTTTATAAATCTTGATTCATGAAGTTGCCTTAAATGTATTTGTTAGGTCCTGGAGGTTTGATTGTCACTTTAAGTAATGGAGTAATTGACTGAGCTTCGGATATTTATGACGTCAAAATTGACCGGGGCTTCAGATTGCATCGCTGTCATTTGTTGTTGTGGGGGAATCTGATCCGTAGACAGACTAATGATCTGATCTTGTGGACGTAAATGATTTCAGGTGGAAGACATTGTTTGGTTGGCAAAAGAATACGATGCTTTCATTTCCCTTTGAAGGACGGGACGGGGCTCCTTTCTATTATTTCTGTTTTTCACTATTTTCATTTCTAAGAAGAATTTCAATTTTCTTTATTAAAGAAGTTTCTGAAAAGTATTATATTGAATTATCACATATCACTAAATTATAAGGTTTATACATTTCTTTTATACGCGTGGTATCTATCCACTTATTATTTTTAAGCATTTGGATTTGATATTCTACCATAATTCCTACATTTCTTTATTTTTAAGCATTTGGATTTGATATTCTACCATAATTCCTACATTTCTAGCCCTTTTCTTAGATCAAAGTTCATCATACACGTGAAGTGAATTGTAATTAAGTATTCATATAATAATTTAAGTGTAGTAGTAAAATCGATGTCACAAAATTTTTTCGTTTTATGTGCAATCACCGTTTTGATAGAAATGAAAATTAAGAATGTTTGAAAAGTGTTTTGAATGTATTCATTAGTGTTATGCCCACTATGACATATTTACCAAAACTCTCTCATGTCCCTCTAAACATATTTTCTTCTCAAGTCTGGTAGGATCCTCTGAAAAAATGCAGTTCAGCTGGATAGAAATGTAATCATCCTAGCATTCTTGAATGTTTCTATATTGCGAACTAATTATCTGGGTAGTTTACAATTAAAAGGCAGTCTCTGAAGGGTTTGAACAAAAGTTCACCTACCGTGGGATAACATATCTGCTGCATGCTAACCTGGTTTTCCCTGATTCTAAGTATAGATTCCCTTATTGGTATTAGAGCAATAAAAAGATAAAAACACCAAACTCGTACTAATGCGATACATTTAACTCAAATTTGTATCATTGTGACACATTTATCTTGAGTTTTTTCTTGTGATGTGTTATGCAAGTACAAATTTAGAATTTTTGGTGTAAATATTTCACATGGATATAAGTTTGGGATTTCCTATATCACAAAAAAATCTTTAACTAAATGTGTCACAAGAGTATACGTTTAAGGTTTTTTCTATCACAATATAGTATAATATAAAAGTTTCATAATGAGCATAGTTTGATTCTTTTGGGATTTTGTTTCTATTCCTTAAGAAAACCTAGGTTTTTCCTTTTGTACATTGAAAGCATTTTTGAGAGCATATGAAGTGATTGATTCACTTATTATCTATTGTGATTGGCACAAGTTGCTTGAACGGAGAGCATCCAAAATTCTAATGGATAGGTTGAGCAACAATTCTAACCCAAAAAGTAAAATAAAAGAGTGACCAACAAGATGTTGGCCAAAAGAATTTATTCTTTTAGTCATACTGAGGGTTCGAGTTGAGAGAAAAATTCTAAATTCCATTTTACTGATGAGGGTAGCGTAGATCGTTAGAGAGATGAACTAGTTGAGGTCCTCAATATTTAGGGTGCATTTATTTAGGAGAAAACTTCATTAAAAAAAATTACCTTTAGGGAAATAATTTTTAGGAAAATTGTTGGCTTTTCTTTGTTTGGTGATATACGATCGAAAACGTTTTTTAGTATTTGGATTTCATTCGGAAAATGATTTCAATATCATGACTTTATCTCAAATAAAAAAATAAGTTTTAAAAATATATATATTTATTTTGTTTTCTTTCTTTCTCCTTCTTCCTCCTCCGCTAGTCGCCAAGCCTCGACGACAAACGTGATAGGCCATTGGCACCATTGCTAAGGCCTGATTTGGGCCAACCGTCTAGGGATTTGGCGAGACTCCTGGGGAGATCGACGGAGGCCAACTAGCTCAAGCCTCGCTCGAGGTTTGGTGATTGGTGGAGGAGAAAAAAGGAAAAGAAAAAATATAAAGAAAGTAAAAAAAAGAAAAAAAATTCTGATTTTTGTATAAAAGAAAAAAATTAGATATTCAAAAATTCAAGAGGAACGATTCTGAAAGTGTTTTCACTTTCTTAGATTTGTGAATTCACTTTTGTAATTTATGTATGTATATTTTCCTTAGTCAAAAAGTGTATCTAATTTTTTTTTGGTCAAAAAGTGTTTCTAGTTGACTAATTAGCAAACCAAATGGGTAAAAAAATTTGGAAAACTAATTTAGGGAAAACACTTTCTCTCAAACAGATGCACCCTTGATGCAAATGCTGGGAAAATCATAAGAAAGAAATAAAAAAGAAATATTAAAACGAAGTTGAATTTCCCCCTCCTAAATTCCTCTCCTCCTCCTCTATTTGGTTAAACGACGTCACTTTAGACAACATCGGTCCATGGACACAAGTACTAAAGGATCTTCCGCCTGACTTGTGCAGCAGCAAGGATCCCATACACCATAACATAATCTGACTTGTGCAGGCTCTTGCGAAACACAAGCGAGGTCGTTCAACCCCCATTCAAACCATAGTCTGGCTTATAGAAAGATCGAACTTAGGGTTCGGCTATAACGACATCGATTCCACTACTACAGTTAAAATTATAATTTCTATCGACCGACCTTCTACACAATAAGCTTTCGCTTGCGTGATTCGAATGGAACAATCATATGCATCCCGTAATTCCACAAAAAAGAAAAAAAACTCGTATTTCTCCTCGTTCCACCTCTAACGATGGGCAATGGAACAGCCATTGGCAATCTCCACAACTTCGACGACTACATCCCCGGGCGATCCCAGCGTCACTGACCCGATATCGGTACTTCAGACGACGGCATTGGCAGCGGCGGCGGCGGCAGCGGGGCGGGGCGGGATAGCGGAGAGATTTCACAGAGTGGCTGGACATCCGGGGCAAATTAAACAAAGTGAATTATTGCCCTCCCACTCAATCCAAATCAACAGTAGACCGCACTCTATCAAATAGAGTGCTATCATCTTCCTTTCCATTGCCTTGCTTGCAACCACCACCACCCGATGAAATGGACCGCAAAGCGAGGGGAAGGGAACCACCACCCACCACTCTTCTTCGCTCCTCTCGCTTGGAGGTTTCGAACGTGCCGAAATGGGAAGCGGACGTGTCCAACTTCGACACCCGTCGCTGGGAACAAAACCAATCCCGCTCAAGACCTGAGAGAAAAGGGAAACTTTCCAGCACGGTAATGCCATGGACGCTCAATTCGGGAATATAATCTCTTCATATTTAATGGACCCAAGACGAAAAAGAGAACGCAGACCCACGCAGACCCAAGATTCCGCTGAGACCCCATCGCCCACCATCTGGAAGCCGCGAAGATTTTCGTAGTCTCTCTGGCTCCTTCCTCCCACTTTCTCTCTCTCTTTCTTCATCTCTGACTCTGACCCAACAAAATTCTTATTCAAATTCCACATGGCCTTGATGCCCGTGATGTAAAAAGTTGCAGGGGCCGCCACCCTCAAAAGGGTACCCCCTGCTCTTTCCGCGCTGGCCGTTGATCGCCTCTTCCCTCGCTTCCGTGGCGAAAAAGGTGAAGCCTTTTGAGGTTGGGGGAGTAGAGGTGAGGGAGAGAGGGAGTGGGCAGAGCGGCGATGGGGAAGCCGGTGAGGTTCAAGGAGGTGGGGCCGGAGGTGCGGGAGATTCTGGACGCGGACATGGACGAGGCGCCGGCGAGGAGGCGAGCCCGCGACGCCTTTAAGGATGTCCAGCTCGGGATCGATCACATTCTCTTCAAGGTAAGCGCTGCCTCTGTTGTTGTCGGCGTTGTATTTCGTGATGTCCGGATTCAGATAATGTCCGTGCCTTGTTGCTTTCTCGCATTTATTGGGCGATCGCAGAGTTAGGTGCTCCGGCATTGATTGATGTTTCGGATGTTTTCATACGTGGTATTCGAATTCCCCATAAAAAATTACTTGTTCTTCTTGGTGAAGGGCAGGAAAAATGGTACGGTAATATTGAGAATTTACTAATCCAATGATGCTAGGCATGGAATCCTGAGAAAGATTCTTTCTTTTCTATCTGTTTTGTTAGTTGCTTCCAAGAATTCAAGGTCATCCGTATTGGCCTCATGTTTGCGTCTGTTCTGTACTTTGTTGCATTGACCAAACATAAACTTAGCAAAGCATGCTACCCACATTAATTTGTCTCACGGTCCCCTGCCTTTGACTGAACTTAAGAGCACTTTGCCGTTTATCTTAGTCGGCGTTGGGTGAGACTGCTGTGAACTTGCTGTTCCCTGGGACTCTTGTTTGGGATTACTATTATCATTATGTTGCCATGTTTTGTTCACTCTTTTATTTGTCACGCAATTTTCCACTACTGCCAACATTGTAATTACAGAGTCAAGTTATTGATCAGGGGACAGCTGATTTATTTGTGTTTTCTCTTGTTGCAGACACCAGATGAAGGGTTGAAAATGGAGGAGGTAATAATAAACCTTATGGCCTATATTGGGTACTCCAGTTACCTATTGGGAGGCCTTCATCTACTTGAGGATACTCATTGCGAAACTTAAGCACTCACTGGTTCTCAGGGCCATCTTTCTTTGGTGTGGCTCCCATTATTCATTGGAGCAACCTATTGCATATACCCATCCAAGCCTATTGATTAATGTGTATCTTGTTCTGCAAATGAAGAAGTGGTTTATCAGTTTGGTCCCACACTGAAATGCGACATCGATCTTCTTATGGTGCTATTGCTAGTTGAACTTAATTTGCAGAGACTCTATTTAAAGACACAAAACACACCCTAATGTATGTGCAACTACACACAGAATGCCATCAAGAAATATAGGACTGAGTAAAAGGGCAGACTTGTTCTTTTTACTTTTTGGCCATTTTAATTATTAGCAGAAGTGGCTTAGTTAAGGAGTTGTCTGATATGGGCTCTTCATGTTGCTTTTTATCCCCAAAGAAAGTTGTCTTTTGGACATATCTCAGCACAAGGAAGTTAATCAGTTCATGTCCTTTGATTCAGAAATATGAGGTGAATTCCAGAGGAGTGGAGATCTTCACAAAAAGTTGGCTTCCAGGCACATCTCAGCTCAAAGCAGTTGTTTGCTATTGCCATGGTTATGGAGACACCTGCACTTTTTTCTTTGAAGGCATGTATTTCCTGTACAGTGGAAGCAATCAACTTTGTCTAATGACTCCTCTGATACATGCAAATAAAATAGTCAGTACACTTTTTTGCAGGAATTGCGAGGAAATTGGCATCAGAAGGATATGGTGTATTTGCCATGGATTACCCTGGATTTGGCCTTTCAGAAGGTCTTCACTGCTACATTCCAAGCTTTGACAGGATAGTTGATGATGTAATTGAACATTTCTCCAAAGTTAAAGGTAAGATAACAAGCCTCATTAAGTAGTTGCAACATTTAGGTGCTTTGTTTAGAAGATAGATGATGAAAGCATAGTGCCGGCCGGATTTTTTAAGGGTGAAATAGACGTGTGAATATCACTTTTAAATATGAAAAAATTCTCAAAGTAGTCTTGACATGGTGTTCCAAGACATCCTGGAGGTTGATTGGTGCCTCTGGACAGAACGCTATGCTGATTTAGGAAGTCATGGAATAAAAAAGATCATTTTCTTTGTGGTAGCAAGTAGGTGAGTTTGGGTCATGTTGTGAAGGAACTTTGACCACTAGATGGTACCGCCAGAATTTCAGAGCTCATGAGGAAGCAAGTAGGTGAGTTTGGGTCATGTTGTGAAGGAACTTTGACTACTAGATGGTACCATGAGAATTTCTGAGCTCACGAGGAATAAAAAAATTGCTCGGGCCTCTAAGTGGAGTGAAACTCTTGGTTCTTGATGAAAAGTTTCGGCTGAAGACTGCCTTATCTGGATTGTCAACTCCATGAATTCTGAGCACCCTATTGCCCTTCGGTGTACATGAAAGAGCTGGTGAAAGGCAACATATCTGCATATCACTGGGTTGTCCCCTATACGCTGTAGTCGTGGACTGACAAACGGCATGATCGTAATATATGATCTGGATGGTCTTATTCATCATTCGGTGAAGCATCATACCAGGTTACCCATGGTTCTTTTTGAATTGTTCTTTCTCAATTACAATCACGGCCATCATGTCCCTGAGGTTTTCTAGGAAATATTTTGGTGGAGAAATCACTTGTCAAATGACTTCGATGTTGCCTCTTGCTGTGTTGCAATTGATGAGAGGAAATTATTTAGCTATTTTATCACAGAAAAAAATTGCTGGGCAGAATTGCATTCAAAATGCTTCTTCACTTCGATGAGCCGAAGCTGGTGTTCCTTAAGCTCTATGACACTTTTCCCTTGTAATTTGGAGACAAAAATGCTGTCCGACTCATTTGTAGTTGCATTTTGTCCTGTTGAAATGCTCCCTTCCCCATCAAAATAAGCCGTAAAATGCTCTTGAAGAAACTTTAATTGATTTAGGTTTATAGACTAATGAATAATAAAGATGCACAGCACCTGATTTTAGTTCCTTGAAGTTTGAGATTTTTCTGTCCATGGATCGTGAGATGAATTCATTAGCCATAAAGGAGGTTCATTGTGCATTCCTAGGATAGTTTTACCTAAAAGGAATCCTGAACATTTTCTATAGTTCTTGTCACACTGGTGGTGATGGTTTCATAAAGGAAACATCCCTTTGCGAGGTATGGAATACATGCATGGGTTTCTTATCATCATTGTGCTTCTAAAAGTACATCACTGAAATGCATATTTATGGCAACCTAATCTCACTTTGCATGATCAAATTCCTTGCAGCGAACCCACATTACCGTACTCTTCCAAGCTTCCTCTTTGGGCAGTCTATGGGTGGGGCTGTTGTCCTGAAGGTGCACTTAAAACAGCCTAGTGCCTGGGATGGGGCTGTTCTTGTTGCACCTATGTGCAAAGTATGTCTCTCAAGTCAGTCTTATGTCAATGTTGTTTTTTGGCTCTGGCGTTTAAACGGTAGTTAATGAAAGTCTCAGTCTTATGTCAATGTTGTTTTTTGGCTCTGGCGTTTAAACTGTAGTTAATGAAAGTCAGTTGTCTAGATTGCAGATGATATTACCCCTCCGTGGCTAGTCACTCAGATCCTAATTGCTGTAGCCAAGTTTCTACCAAAGCAGAAGTTAGTTCCAGAGAAGGATTTGGCTGAAGCAGCTTTTAGGGAACCAAAGAAGAGAGAACAGGTTTGTTTCTATGCAAGCATTTCTTGGATGCAAGAATTGTTCTCTGAAGATACAGATTCCTAGTTAATAGGGATGCTTAAAACTTTTATGCTGTGATGATGTTTCAGTCCTTCAAATGCCTTGAGCACCACCAGCCCTCCTCTTTGTGACATTTTTATCTTGCATATTTGTTTCTGCATCAAAACGTAATGCAGTTTAACAAGTAGGTATGCAATATGATTATTTCTCCTATTGCAGACTGCCTATAATGTTATTGCCTACAAACACAAACCACGCCTAAGGACTGCTTTAGAGATGCTAAGGACTACTCAAGACATAGAGCGCCGGTTGCAAGAGGTATCTCCATGCCATGAATCCTAATTGATTCAGTCATTTAAATCAGATGCATCATGTATCTGTGAAACTTAGGGCTTCCCAAGAAGCATGTATTGGGTCATTTCCTCGACCTCTGTTGGACGGAATACACCTTTATATGTCTAGTTCCTAGTTATATTCTCCAGGATCTCTGAAAGGACAAGTTACACAATTGAGGATACTCTGAATATGTGACACTTCTGTGAAGACATCTTATTAAATACTTGGCGATGTTTGGATGGTACTTTTACTGATCTCGATCTTGTAAAACTTGAGGAAATATCTACTTGAAGAAATATCTTTTCAGTATATATTACATGAAAGGTTTGAAGGTTTTTTTTCTGACTTAATCTAACAGGAAGAAATTGAGATGACAATTAGCTTTTCTGGAGTGAAGTCATCACTGTTAACAGTCAATCTCCGTGCTTGTTTTAGTATCTGACATGCATCTTGATCCTTTCATGTGTATTGAAATAGAATAAATCGTATAACTTGAGTTTGCATTCAAGTTTTTCTTGATCTTCATACTTAAGCAACAATTTGATACATATACAGTGATAGATGCTATGGCATTGACATGAACACGCTTTTCTGATGACTCCAGTATAGCGGGATTTTCAGCTGCTTGTGGCTTTTCTGTTCTAATGACTATCGTCCATTGAACTAGTGTATAAAAACTTGTTTTGCATGATGGCAGTGGTGTTTAAGTTGTATCCTGTGAGTACTGATTTTTTCTTGGTTTTCATGAACAAGTGCGGTTCTGCTTTTATTTCGGCTCTTAGTATAATCATTTATAGGCCTACCAGGTTAAGTTAAGCAATCTGCCTCAGTGTTGGGTTGATTGACCAGAATTTACCGAATTTGACTTGGATTAGCATGCTGGAACCTGCCAGGTCTCGCTTCCACTGCTGATTCTGCATGGAGAGGCCGATCGAGTAACTGATCCGTCGGTGAGCAAGGCCCTGTACGAGAAGGCTACCAGTAAGGACAAAAAGCTCATCATGTATCCTGATGCTTATCATGCTCTTCTCGAGGGTGAACCTGATGAAATGATTCTTCGTGTTCTCGATGATATCATCTCCTGGCTCGACGAGCACAGCTTGAAAAGTACCCCATGACGACAGACTTGTATGCCATGTAACAATAAATCCACATTGATTCATTGAGGTATCTAATAATATTGTGTCCTGGAGTAAAACTTTGGGTGTCGATCCATCCAACTTCCGCCTTTAGTCTGGGGTTTTGACGACTGTGCACTTGCTAGTTGTACAGTTGATCATATTGATTGATGAATAAAAGTGGGTAACTTTGCTAATTGTTTTGAATCAAGCAACGTAGTCCACAGGAGGATGCACAGCCTTGCATAAGTTGAACGGAAGTATGTACTATGTATGCAGTAGAACCTTTTTCACAACGAAAGATCAGAAGTTTTTCTCAAAGGCTTTGTGGTTCAAATTTTCCGAAGACACTAGTTGTAAGCGTAGCTCTAAATGTAAGCAACACCAGCCTTTCATGAAGTGAAGAAACTCGGAACGTAGCCCTCTGCCGGCGAGCCTCTTGCACTCGTTTCACGGCGACGGGAGATCTCGGCCGTCCAACAGCTCAGATGAATCCATCCATCGAGTCGTGACAAGATTTGGGCCCTTCAATATAGGATCGCAATTAGCCTAAGAAAAAACCGCGAAAGCGGTCGCTCCCGATGCGCGTGACCAAGTTCATGGCCCCAATAGAGCAACGACAAAAAATGAATAATCTTTTCTGGGCAAAGTGAGAGTGGAATCCTCCGGAAAGAACACCCGACACTTGGGAATCGTAGAAAACCCGTTTAGATGCACGGAATCCTACGTATCGACACATGGGCGGTCGGAGAGGAGCCAATAAGCAAAGTCAAACAAGAAAGGAAGAAAAAAACAAACCCAAAGAAAGACCGAGAGGTCTATCCTATCTGTGCAGCCTATGACTATATGGGTGGTCGGTTCCTGCTCCAATTCCTAATTCCATCCCAAATTATTAATCTGATCTAATTTTCGTTTCGATCCAACGGAAATGATCATTTATTTTTTTCCATTACTTATTTTCTCCTTATTTAGAATCGAACTGAAAAAGTGTTTACTTCAGTCGGTCCGATCCAGTTTCCTCTCAAAATCAAGAATCGTATTGCCTGGACACTGGTTTCACTTTCAGAAATCGGAAACCGGATTGACACTTTTGGGAATCAGACGAAATTGGCTAGTCTAGTTCGATTCGGACGGTTTCGTTTGAGCTGTCCGTTTTGCACATGCCTAAACGGCAATGTTATTGATGGGGCTCGATGCCCATGTGAGTGCATGTGGACAGCTCTGCTTCCTGTTTCGGAGGTGCTTCAGCTCACACGAGGAAAACGCCCTTCTCCTGCTTCCCGCTATTTCTCTCTGTCTGTCTCTCCCTCGTCCTTTGAGCTGCGGGTTTTTCGCTTTGCTGTGCACGCATTAGGAAGTAACCCACCTAACTCTCTCTCACTTTCGGAGGCTCGAGCTGTCATTCATTATATAAACCATGCGAATGAAGAAGGCATCATCGGGTTTGGACATCTCCTCCTTGCTGCAAAAATGGGCTTCTCTTCTTGCTTGTGCAATGCCCACTTCACTCCACTCCAGGTATCAATCTGATCTTCTTTCTTTATTTTTTTCCTGTTCTCATTTCTTGAAATGCCCTTTTTCTCTCTTGTGATTCCCAATTTGAGCTCCCTTTTTTGTTTTGTTTGGGTTCTTTCTCACGTTCCAGAGTTTGAATGTTCCGGGCGTTCTTGAAAGGCCCTTTGCTCGCACCGTTTTATGTTTGATTGTTGATTGCTTATATGTGGGTGTCCCGTAGTGAAAGGCTAAAATAAATTGAAAGAAATGAAGTGCTTGAATTTGAGTCTTCTTCATTAAGGGTAATTTTAGTGGAAATGGAGGATGTGTTTCCTGTTGATTCGGTTCATTTAGCAAGTGATATAAATAAGAGATAATTCTAAATAAGGACCCGAAGTGTCACTGTTTTCTCAAATAAGGACTTCAAGTGAACCTTATTTTTTGGTTGATCACTCTCAGACTTTTGTCCTACCTCCTTACAAGGTGTGAGAGGAGAAATCCACACTTAAAATTAAATCATCCTCACTCCAACCTCTCGAGAAGATGGGGGATTTGAACCCCCCACCTCCTCCTTCCACGTTGGAAGGGTGACCATTAGGGCAACTTTCAAGTGAACTTTATTTCAATTAAGAGCTTCAAGTGACTATATCGGTCTCAAAAGGGGGAATGAAGTGATTATGACTGTTTCAAATAAGAGTCTAACCTTACCGATTGATCAGGAATATTTTCATCCAAATATAATTTAAATTTAAATTAGAGTAGAAATTTAATTTAATTTTAAAAAAAAAGCAAAAATAGAGGCGGGAGGACCCTCCTGCTTGTGGTAGCCGCCTCATTACTAGTGGGGCTAGCAGGGTCGTCAGCGCCTGAGCAAGGGCCGGCGACCTTCACTGACCAAAGGTGAGGCCTACCAAGTCCTCATTAAAGACATGAGAGGGCGGCAACCCTCTCCCAAATCTGGGTGAGGCTCTCGTGCAGGCCTAGCGGCCATCACCAGATGCCCCTAAACCTTGCTGCCTAGGTTAGGGGGCGAGGGCAGCCTCCCTCTCTTGTTGGCGACAATCATTGGCCCTCGCACAGGCGACCTTGCTGGCCATCACTGTCGCTCCATAAGAGATGGGGCGGTGGCTATAGACCAGAGGGAGCCCTCCCACTGTGTGTTCTCTCTCTCTCTCTTTGAGTTTGGAAAGAAAAAACAAACAAAAAAAGAAGAGAGAAGGAAAAATTTTGAAAAACGAAATTGCCCTTAACCAAATAGTGGGGAAAAGTACCAAAATAATCATAAACCTTTTGTATTAGTACCAATTCAGTCCATTCGGCTAATTTAAGCTGGAAATTGCTGATGTGGCCACCGGCGGTCTTATGTGGCGTCAAGTGGACAAATTTTATAATTTTTTCAGATTTTTAAAATTATTTTTTTCTTTTTTCTTTTCTTTTTCTTTTCTCCTTACACTTGCCGGCCGGCCGACCATCGCCGGCCATAGCCGGTTGGGGCGAGGGCCTCCACGCCCTTGCCGGCCACAAGCTAGGGCGTCGGCCCCCGCCCGGATCCAAGCGAGGGCCGAAACCCTCGCCCGTTGGCCGGTGAGGGCCTCTGCGCCCTTGCTCGTGGCGGGCGAGGGCGCGGTAGCCCTCGCTCGGATCCGAGCGAGGGCCCGATGCCCTCACTTGTGATGCGGAGTTAGCTCGAAATTCTAGAAACGAAGAGAGAGAGAGGGCGACGGCGAGGGCACGACGCCCTCGCCGACCACGAGCGAGGGCCGTAGCACCCTCACCCGGATCGGGCGAGGGCCGCCGCACCCTCGCCCGCCACGAGCGAGGGCTGCCGCGCCCTTGCGGCCAACGGGCAAGGGTTTCGGCCCTCGCCCGGATCGGGCGGGGGCCGACGCCCTCACTTGTGGCCGGCGGGCGCGGCGGCCCTCGCCGGTGGCCGGCGAGGGCGTGGGACCCCTCGCCCGACTAGCCCGTGGGCGACGATGGTTGGCCAGCCGGCAACCTTGCCGGCCAAGTGTAAGGAGAAAAGAAAAAGAAAAAAAAAAGAAAAGAAAAAAGGAAAAAAATAATTTTAAAATCTGAAAAAATTATAAAAAATTATAAAATTTGTCCACGTGGCGCCACATAAGACCACCGGTGGCCGCATCAGCAATTTCCAACTTAAATTAGCCGGATGGACTGAATTGGTACCAATGTGAAAAGGTTTAGGACTAAATTGGTCCAATTGAAAAGTTTAGGACTGAATTGGTACCAATACAAAAGGTTTAGGACTATTTTGGTACTTTTCCCCCAAATAGTGAGTTCAGGCCCTTATTTGAGACTAATATAGCCACTTTAGGCACTTACTTGAAATAAGGTTCACTTTTTCAAGCCTTTATTTAAGAAAATGAGAGTATTTTAGGCCTTCATTTGATATAATATCAACTTCTTGTCTTTATTTCAGAAAATGAGGACACTTGAGGTGCTTATTTGGAATTTTTCCTAAAAATAATGCAGTCAAGTCAGCACTTTCATTCTCTGTTGAACATATCACCTGTCCTGAAAATTCACCATATGCATCCTCAATTCACTTGCAAGCTACCTCTCTTTTTTTGTAATGTCCCGGGTGCTTATCTGTAACTCTGTTACTCTGTACCTGTGGGTGCTTTCTTGTGCTTGATATGGGAAGGTTGCAAATGTTGGTACTGTCATGGGATTCGAGCAGGCTGCGTGAATGTCGTGTTCCCAAAAGCTACTCCTCTGCTTTCAATGGGGACCTATGTTGGGAGGATCGCAATAACGCTCAGCGTGATTGATTACCCGATTAGTTGCTCTTGTTAATTGCATATTGTTCTTTATACTCTTAAACGGCTAATATCCATATGGAATTAAAGGGTTACTGCAGCCGTATCTGGTGTACCGCACAAGGATGGGCAATGACCTGTCAACTGTATCAGATTGGAATATGATGCCCTCCTACTGGCAATGGCTCAATTTCATATCACAATTTCTGGTGCATGCTTATTGATGTCGTGTTACTGAAGTACATGACAAGTTAAGTTGATAATAGCCTTTAAAAACACGGTATAGATGGTTTTGTGTAACTTCTCGTGATATGAAACACATAATCGGTGTCGATTCTTCCCCATTTCTAGGTTCATTGAAAGGGGACGTTAGGATGCAGGGCACAATTCAGATGAACTGGAAAGTTTATAAGCGTCAACACTAAGATTACCTATCATCATTCTCCTGAATAAGTCGGAAAATTGCATTGTATTCAGTTCATGTTTCTCATAATAGATATGTCCAATAATAGAAGTATGAGTTTACAGCAGGACCATAGACAAAACGATAATTACTTGCATCTGTTTTGAAACCTGAAATAATGATTTAAATCCCTCAGTTCCACGAGTAACTTCATTCACAATATAGACGGATCTTGTCAGGTTACAATTTCAACTTCATTTGGACAGATTGGCAGTTCAAGATTGATAAAAATGGCTTCAGATAAAAATTCTATAGGAGCACATCAAAGATCCTCGTTTCCTCTGAAAGGTTGTAACACTGAGCTTTTAGGCCGACAGATGCCAAGGGCGGGAGACAACATACGCAGGGAGAGGAGTTTTGCCCGAGGATCAAGAATTATTATAATACCGTACTCAGCAACGTTCATCCGAAACCAGAAAGCCCTTGGAGTACATGCTTCTTGTAAGTTTCACAAAACTCGACGCTTTCTTGTTACAGCGCTAATTCTATAGTCTTGTTGAATGGATAATATTGATTTTGCTTCCTAGTGATGAGTCAATATAACCTTTCACTTGTCGTGGCTCCACATGGCACATTTTGCGACAAAAAAGAGTGATTATTTCATCTGTCGATCTTTAATTTGTCAAGGAAAGTTAGGTTCCTGAGAAATTAGAGCAGGATTGGATGGTTCAATGAGCAAGTGTGGTGAACTGATGGAGTAGAACTTTTGGTGCTCCTGGAGCAGTCAATCACAACCATCAATCTTGGAAAAAGATAACAGTAGAACCCACAAAAAAATAAAAACAGATGGTCGAGATTACATCTGAGTAAGAAAAAAAGATTCATTCTGGGAGTACCTAGAATTTTTCACGCTACCTTCGGTGCCATATCTCAGACTATTAACCCATTGCAGGGTTGACAACATCTGAAATTGCTAGCAGTGCTTTCACTTGGGCAACCGCGGCTGTTCTCCCTTTCTACACTCTCATGGTTGTGGCTCCTAAGGCCGAACTGGTACTTTCCCCCCTCCCTCTCTGCTTTTTTTGTTCGTTTGAAATGCATTTGCATAGTCCTTCAAATACTTAATACTATTAGGGCTAGATTTATTATCTAGAGTGGGGTGAATAGGTAACAATATTGAATTAAACAAAATTGAGATAATATTGCGATAGGACAACATCTGGCAACAAACTGTGCAATGCTCAAATCTTACCAATGTACAACAATCTATCACAAAATATAAATAAGAGTTTAAGGAATAGAAAAATTGCACACAACAAGTTTATATTGATTCAACTTTGATAGGCCTACGTCTATTCTCCCGCGCTAACAGTCTATTGACTGGATTCCACTATGATGAATCAATCAAAGGTTATAAGGATTGAATATTCACTATTCAAGCTTGTGTGAAAGATTGTTTGATCTCACACTCACAACCTTAAAAGATTAGAATGAACAGCTCACGAAAGATGAAAGTATTAAGGATAAGACTTTGTTGAACTTATGGGATTTAGAACTTCGGTATTCTCTTTTTCATCCTTTAGCATTACAACTTCCTTTAATACTCCTCAGTGTCCAAGCTGACCATTGGACCCAAGCTCTGAAGATAATTCATCCACTCAACTCATTGGACTTGAATGTTAAAGAAGATCTGATGTCGAGAATAAAGTTCCTTGAAAGATTTTCTACCCATACAATAAATAGGGTTTTCATAAGTTGAGTTTTTCCTTCGGAAAATATTCTGTCTTCATTTGATTCTTCCGTTGATAGATTGAGATGTTCCAAATAAGTAAGATTGTATTCAATAATTTCCTTTCGGATGATCAATATATATGTATGTATGTATGTATGTATGTATGCATGTATGCATGTATGTATGTATGTATGTATGTATGTATGTATGTATGTATGTATGTATGTATGTATGTATAATCAAGGAATCCATGCCAATCTTCTAACTGTTAGCACAATGATTTGTAGTTGGATCAATACCATATTTCGCTGAGATTGAATATTAAGGATAAGATCTTCACTACAGTTTCTACCTAGAAAAACTTATCATCAGAATCAAAAGATAATTAAGAAAAGTTTTATCAATCTTCAAAATCAATTAGGGAATTTTTTTCAATAAAATCGGTTCATTGTTTGAAGGATCCTACAAATTCTATGGTTTTGTCTAGCAAGTTTCTTTGATGACATCTATTTAATAAATGCTCTCATTGTTGGGAGGGGGGAGCGGCGGTGAGGGGTAGTCTCATTTTCACTTACTAGCCTTTATCCAACATGCAATCTTACTGATTGCATGTTGGTTGGAATTAAAATTGCGTGACGGATTCACTTCATTTGGTTATGCAGATTGTTCACTATTGTTTGCTGCGTCATAATAAAAACCTGGGTGAATTTTTATTTTAGACAATTCTTGCTTGCCATACATGTTGTGCGAGCCAATGGGTCCAAATCTTCTGTTTTCTCCATGTAATTAATCTTAATCTTTGATGTTTTCAACTACCCAATGATATTAATTTTGCGATGCTTGGGTCATTATTGAAAAATGCTAGTATGAACCCTAGAGGGGGGTGAATAGGTGTTTAAAAAAAGTCTTGACAAATAAATGCAGAATAAAATAAGTTGCGAGCAAAGTCTGAATAAGAATCAGAGTATGATAAACGAGCCACCACACTTTTGGTAGATGTTCAAAATCTGTTATGCCATGGAACAGACTTCTGAAATAACCTGTAAGTGTGCAACAGACTTAAATAAAAAGAGTTAAGAAAAGAGAATGCTGCACACGAAATTTATAGTGGTTCGGCTTAGATCAAGCATATGTCTAGTCTCCCATGCTAATAGCCTTCTAACTGGATTCTACTATATGATCAACAAGAGATTAAAACTTTGAGTGTAAACACTTAGTGATAGATCACACTATCTCACTAAGTCACTCTTTTGGTATTTCTCTCACGATCACAAACGTTCAAGCTCATGAAAGACAAGTGTATGATCGAAGGTCGCTCAAACTTTGGAATTATAAATTTACGCTCTGTCTCTTACTTGCTCATAAGTTCTTGGTCTCCTTAAATACTCATCAATTTCTAAACTAGCCGTTGGACAGTATCTAGAGGATCGTCTTCCAATATACCCATTGGACAGATTTGTATCAAGAAGATTTAGTTCCGTTGAGTGACAGAAGTAAGTTGATTCCAATCGCCTATACAAACAAAATCTTGGTTTCCATAAGTAGAGCTTCTTCGTTTAAAAAGTTCTTGTCTTCAAGATCCAATTGTCAATCAATTAGATTGAGTCAATCAAATCTATCTTGATGTAGAATCCAAACCATATTAGTAGCCATTATATGTTTGGGGCTTATGTTACGTTATGTCAAGTTGACTCGTTCTGAACATGCTATGTTTTGAACTTATGTCTCGTTCTGGACCTCGTCACATTTTGGACTTGTGTCTCGTTCTGTATGTAAAGTCTGAGTGTGTTCTGTCTAAAGTAAAGTCCGAGTGTCTTCTGTCTGAAGTAGAGTCTGAGTGTCTTTCGTCTGAAATAGACTTTATAATCTAAACGTAAGTCTGAACATATTATGCTTCTGAACATATTATGCTTCTGAACATATTTAGCCTTAAGGTCTTGACACAGTTTGAATAAATTCAGCTTCATCATTGAGTCTGTCTTCTGGTTCTTCCAAATATAGACTTTGATGATATCATTTACACGTTCTATCATCTGCATAGTCTATTACTCAACCATTAAACACGTCAGTAGCCTTTGATTTATTTTGTCATCTTCAAAACATCATAAGGGATTTCCTTAACAATCTCTCCCTTTTTGATGATGACAAAACAATATCTGAACATGCAGATGTGTAAACACACTTTCTAAAATATTGATAAATCAATCATCAAATTTTAGATTTTCAAAAAATGTGATTTGAAGCAAAATAATGCAAATAGATTGAGCATAACAATATATAGAAAAATAATCGTAGCTTAATATTATGTAATAAATAATATCAACCAATCAACACATATGCATATTGAAAAATGCTAGTATGAACACATATAGAGGGGTGAATAGGTGTTTAAAATAAGTCTTGACAAATAAATGCAGAATAAAATAAGTTGCGAGTAAAGTCTGAATAAGGATCAGAGTTTGATAAACGAGCCACCAGACTTCTGGTAGATGTTCAGAATCTGTTATGCGATGGAACAGACTTCTGAAATAACCTGTAAGTGTGTAACAGACTTAAATAAGAAGAGTTAAAAGAAGAGAATGCTGCACACGAAATTTATAGTGATTTGGCTTAGATCAAGCCTATGTCCACTCTCCTACGCTAACAGCCTTCTGGCTGGATTCCACTATATGTTCAACAAGAGATTACAACTTTGAATGTAAACACTTAGTGATAGATCACACTATCTCACTAAGTCGCTCTTTTGGTATTTCTCTCACGATCACAAACGTTTAAGCTCACGAAAGACAAGTGTTTGATCGAAGGTCGCTCAGACTTTGGAATTATAAATTCTACACTCCGTCTCTTACTTGCTCGTCGGTCATTGGTCTCCTTAAATACTCCTCCACTTCCAAACTAGTCGTTGGACAGTATCTAGAGGATCTTCTTTCAATCTACCCATTGGACGGATCTGTATCAAGAAGATTTAGTAGCCGTTGAGTGACAGAAGTATAATCCCAAGTTGATTCCGATCGTCCATACAAATAGAATATTGGTTTTCCATAAATAGAGTTTCTTCGTTTAGAAAGTTCTTGTCTTCAAGATCCAATTATCAATCAATTAGATTGATTTAATCAAATCTATCTTGATGTAGAATCCAAACTATATCAATAGCCGTTATATGGTTGGGGCTTATGTTACGTTTTGTCAAGTTGACTCGTTCTAAACATCCTTCGTTTTGAATCTGCTACATTATAAACTTGTGTCTTATTCTGGATCTTGTCACATTTTGGACTTGTGTCTCATTCTGTATGTAAAGTCTGAGTATCTTCCGTCTGAAATAGACTTTACAATCCACACGTAAGTCTGAACATATTATGCTTCTGAACATATTTAGCCTTAAGATTTGGATACAGTATGAATAAGTTTAGCTTCAGCATTGAGTCTGTCTTCTGGTTCTTCCAAATATAGACTTTGATAATATCATTTACACGTTCTATCATTTGCATAGTCTATTACTCAACCATTAAATATGTTAGTAGCTTTTGATTTATTTTGTCATCTTCAAAACATCATAAGGGATTTCCCTAACAATTATGTTTGAGCAAAATGCAGACGAAGAAATCCATGAAGACCGGTGTTCCATTTATAGTGCTCGGGCTTTTCTATGCATATTTATTATACCTCTACTGGACACCCGACACGCTAAAGACAGTGTTTTCAAGCAAATATTACATGCCGGAGGTGTGTGTTCAATTAGAAGACGCTGGTTCTACTATTTTGTGCCCTTTGCACATTTGATTCCAATCCGTCTATCGTTCTTCTCGGACTACTATCGTGCTATTTTATGAGTCTTTCGATCTCGATGTTGTTTGTGAATTGTGCAGCTTCCTGGGATTGCAAAGTTGTTCACAAATGAAGTGGCTTTAGCTTCTGCATGGATTCACTTGTTAGCTATAGATCTCTTTGCTGCAAGGTTCTCTCTCTCTCTCTCATGTGCGTGCGCGTATTGATAGTTGCAATTTACCAAATGCAGGCAGGTCTTCCATGATGGATTGGAAAACCAAATCGAGACTCGGCATTCAGTCTTTCTTTGCATGATGTGTTGTCCCATTGGAATCGCCACTCATTTCGTCACGAAAGCATTAACCAGGAGTGATAAAACTAGTACAAACACCTAGAGGGAGTGAATATGTCTTTAAAATAAAATCTTGACAAATAAATGCAACATAGAATATGTCAAGATCAAAGTATGAACAAAGATAAGAATTTGTCATGTGATGAAACAAATTTTTGAAATAGCCTATAAGTGTGCAATAGATTTAAGTAAAATGAGTCAAGGGAAGAGAAAATTGCACATGAGATTTTATAATGGTTCGGCTCAAATTAAGCCTACGGTTACTCTCTCATGTTGACAAATATGAGATTACAAATATGAGTGCAATCACTCAGTGGTAGATCGCACTAATTCATAAGTCACTCTTTTTAATGTTTCTCTTTCGATCACAACTTGTAAAGCTCATTGAAAACGACAAGTAATATTGAGATCAGCTTTAGACCTTGGAATTTCAGGTTCATGTCTTTGTCTTTTGGATTGATTGATCTCCTTAAATATTACTCCATTCTACACTAGCCTTTAGCCAATTATTGGAGGATTTTCTTCTAATCTACCCATTGACTAGAATGATTCAAAGAGATTTTGTGGCCCTTAAAGACAGAGAGAATCTTCACTTGATTCAGGTTGCCCATACAAATAGAATATTGATTTTCATAAATATATCTTTCTCATTTGGAACTTGTCTCCAGAATTGATTTCATTAATTTGTGATTGACTCGATGAATATATATTTATAGAAAGTCCAAATTATTAGCCATTGCTGATTATATTTTAAATCTGTCTCACTCTGATCTCGTGTCAAATTTGCAATATCTCTCGTTCTGGATTTACTTCGTTTTGGCCTTGACACGTTCTGAACCTGTTAGAGTGGGAGGACATTCATGAGGATGATATATCAATATTTTGGAATAGAATAGACTTTTGCATAGAGTTTTTGAAGGTTGTTCAGCATGATAGGTGCTTGTCACAACACTTGTTCTAACATAAACATTAGAATTAGAAAGTTTCATCAATTTCAAAATCTGAATGGAGTTTTCTCAACAAGGAGAACTCGCGACTGATCGAGAAATTCTTTTGCCCACGAACTAGTGGAAACAGTTGAGATACATAGCTTTAACAGAATAACTTCATTTGGTGACTCATTGAAATTTCATCCACATTCTCCTTGCCAACTCTATAATTCTTCTTGTTTCCTTCATCGATATATAATGCATCATTGCCTACTCATTTCTGGATGTAGAGCATTGAGGTGAGTGTGGATGAAGTGCAGGACATCTTCCTTTCAGTGTACCCAGAACTTCCTTCAGACCGCCTCCTTGACTAGGGCAATGAGGTCGAGCATGTCTAGCGAGGTTGAGGTGCCGATAATTATGAAGAAGTTCGCAGATTTTGGGGAAACTGTTGCCTCTCCCACTCTGTAGCAGAACCTTTTACAATGAAAGATTAAAAGGTTTTCTGAATGGCCTCGTGGTTGTATAATCCTAAATCCCCCAGCTGTGGCCGTCACTCTAGATGCACGCAACATTAGCCCATCCCGACGATAAGAATCTCATAACAGAGCCCTCCGTCAACGGGCCTCGTTCGCTCGATCCACGGCGACGGAAGATCTCAGCCGTCCAACAGCTCATTTGAATCCATCCATAGAGGGTCCTGTCGTCCCGACAAGAGTTTGGCCCTTCATTGTAGGATCGCAAGTAGCCTAAGAGAAAACCGTGAAAGCGGTCGCCCAGTTCAGGGCCCCAGTAGAGCACCGAGAGAAAAAAAGAACTTATCTTTTTTTGACAATTCAGATTGTAATCTTCCGAAAAAAAGACCCGACACATGGGAATCTTACGAATCCCATTTAGATGCACGTCATCCGAGGTGTTGACACATGGGTGGTCGGAGAGAAAGCAGCCAATAAGCGAGTCAAGCAAGAAAGGAAGAGAGAGAAGAACCGAAAGAAAGAAAGACTGGGAGAGGTCTATCCTATCCGACCAGCCAATGGCAATTTCTCCCACGCTCAGTGCACGTGGACTTTTCATGTTTCGGTGCTTCCGGTCGGTGCGCTCCGAATGACCTTCTTCATACAGGGAAAGCACCCTTTTTCCTGTCTTCCACTATTTCTCTTGTGTCTCTCTCCTCCGTCCTTTGAGCTGCCGATTTTTCGCTTTGCTGGGCACGCATTGGGAAGTAACCCACCTCACTCACTCTCTCTCTTTCGGAGGCTCGAGCTGTTATTCATTATAAAAAACTAGAAGCGAATGAAGAAGGCATTATTGGGTCTGGACATCTCCTTCCTGCTGCAAAAATGGGCGTCTCTTCTTGCTTGTGCTATGCCCACTTCACTCCGCTCCATGTATCAATCTGATCTTCTCTCTTTTCTTTTTTCGCTTCTCATTTCTTGAAATGCCCTTTTTCTTTCTTGTGATTCCCAATTTGAGCTCCTTTGTGTGTGTGTGTGTGTTGTTTGGCTTCTTTCCGGCGTTCTTGAAAGGCCCTTTGCTCGAACTTTTCTATGTTTGATTGTCGATTGCGGATTTGCGCGTGACGTGGTGAAACGCTGAAATGAAATGAAAGAAAGAAAGGAAGTGCTTGAATTTGAGTCTGCTTCATTGAGGGTAATTTTAGTAAAAATGAAGTGCGTGTTTCTTCTTGTTGCTTCGATTCGTTCGGCAGATGATAGAAATAATGGAGTCAACTCAGAACTTACATTCTCTGTTGAGCATATCACTTGTCCTGAAAATTGGCCATGTACATCTTCAACTTACCTGCAAGCTACCTCTCTTCTTTTCGTAATGTCCCGTGTGCTAACTTGTAACTCTCTGTTACTCTGTACCTCTGAGTGATTTCCTGTGCTTGATTAGAGAAGGTTTCAATTGTTGGTACTGCCGTGGGATTCAAGCAGGCCGCTTGAATGTCCTGTTCCCAAAAGCTACTCCTTTGCTTTCAAAGCGGACCTCTGTTGGGAGGATCGCAATCCCAAACGCGCAGCGTGATTGATTACCTGATTAGTAGCTTCTTTTAATTGCATATCGTTCTTTCCTCTCTTATACCCACTAATATCCCTCTGGAATTAAAGAGTTACTGCGGCCATATCTGGTATATTGCACGAGGATGGGCTATGACCTGTCAACTGTATCACATTGGACTATAATGCGTTTCTACCCACAATGGCTCAATTTTATATCAGTGCATGCTTATTGATATTATGTTATTAAAGAATATGACTAGTTAAGTCGATAATAGCTTTCGACCTAAAAAAAGAAAGTCGATAATAGCCTTAAAAAACATGGTATAGATGGTTTTGTGTAACGTAATATGAAACACATATAATTGGTGTTGATTCTTCACCATTTCTAAAGGGGATTTTGGGATGCAGGGCACAATTCAGATGAACTGGAAAGTTTATAAACATCGACACTAAGATAACCTATCATCATTCTCCTAGATAAGTTGGAATATTTGCATCATATTCAGTTCATGTTTCTCATAATAGATATATCCCATAATGGAAGTATGAGTTTACAAGAGGACCATAAACAAAATGATAATTACTTGCATCTTTTGAAACCTGAAATAATGATTTATATACCTCAATTCCATGAGTAACTTTGTTCACAATTTAAACAGATCTTGTCTGGGTCTGAGAGCTGTTCTTATAATTTCAACTTCATTTGGACAGATTGGCAATTCAAGATTGATAAAAAATACTTCAGATCAAAATTCTATCGGAGCACATCAAAGATCCTCGTTTCCTCTGAAAGGTTGTCACGCTGAGCGTTTAGGCCTACATATTTCGAGGGCAGGAGACAACATACACAGGGAGTGGAGTTTTGCCAGAGGATCAAGAATTGTTACAATACCACACTCAGCAAGGTTCATCCGAAACCAGAAAGCCCTTGGAGCACATGCTTCTTGTAAGTTTCGCAAAACTTGACGCTGATGCTATAGTCAATATAACCTTTCGCTTGTCGTGGCTCTACATGACACACAATCTGCGACAAAAAAGTGATGATTGCATCGGTCAATCTTTAGTTTGTCAAGGAAAGTCAGATACCTGAGAAATTAGAACAGGATTGGATGGTTCAAGGAGCAAATATGGTGAATTGATGGAGTAGATCTTTTGGTACTTCTAGAGCAGTCGATCACAGCCATCAATCTTAGAAAAAGATAACAGTAGGACCCACAAAAAAATAAAAACAGATGGTCGACATTACATCTGACTAAGAAAAAAAGATTCATTCTGGGAGTACCTAGAATTTTTCACACTACCTTTAGCGCCATATCTCAGACTATTAACCTGTTGCAGGGCTGCCAACATCTCAAATCGCTAGCAGTGCTTTCACTTGGGGAACTGTGGCTGTTCTCCCTTTCTACACTCTCATGGTCGTGGCTCCTAATGCCGAAGTGGTATTTCCCCTCCTCCCTCCCTTCTTTTTTTATCCGTTTGAAATGCATTTGTATGGTCCTTCAAATACTTAATATCTGATGTCAGTTCATTGTTATGAAGTTCCTGCAAATTCTATGGTTCTATCTTGCAAGTTCATCTGATGACATCTATTTTAGAAATGCTCTCACTTTTTTTTTTTTGTTGGGGGGTTTGGCCTTTATCCAACATGCAATCTTACTGCTAGCATGTTAGTCGGTTGAACTTAAAATTGCGTGACCGATTCACTTCATTTGGTTATGCAGATTGTTTGCTATTGTCTGCTGCGTCGACATAAAAACCCGTGGTGAATTTTTATTTTGGACAGTTCTTGCTTGCTCTACATGATGTGCGAACCAGTGGGTCATAATCTTCTGTTTTCTCCATGTAATTATGCTTGACTTTTGATGTTTTCAACTGGCCCAATGATATTAATTTTCAATACTTGGGTTATTATGTTTGAGCAAAATGCAGACTAAGAAATCCATGAAGACGGGTGTACCATTTATAGTGCTTGGGCTTTTCTATGCATACTTATTATACCTCTCCTGGACACCAGACACGCTAAAGGCAATGTTTTCAAGCAAATATTACCTGCCAGAGGTGTGTGTTCAATTAGAAGAAGCTGGTTCTATTATTTGTGCTCTTTGCACATTTGATTCCAATCCATCTATCGTTCTTCTCAGACAACTATCTGAGTCTTCTGATCTCGATGTTGTTTGTTAATTGTGCAGCTTCCTGCGATTGCAAAGTTGTTCACAAATGAAATGACTGTAGCTTCTGGATGGATTCACTTGCTGGCAGTAGATCTCTTCGCTGCAAGGTTCTCTCTCTCTCTCTCTCTCTCTCACATATGTCACGCATGCACAATATTGACAGTTGCAACATACTAAATGCAGGCAGGTCTTTCATGATGGATTGGAAAACCAAATCGAGACACGGCATTCAGTCTCTCTTTGCTTGCTGTTCTGTCCCATTGGAATTGCCACTCATTTTGTCACGAAAGCACTGTCCAGGAGAACCTGTGACTGATCAAGAAATTCATTTATCCACGAACTGGTGGAAATAATTGAGCTACAGAGCTTTAATGGAATAATTCATTTGGTGCATCATCGAGATTCCATCCACATTCTCTTTGCCAACTCTATCATTCTTCTTGTTTCCTTCATAGATATATTTTACGTCATTGCCTACCCAATTCTGGATGTAGAGCATTGAGGTGAGTGTGGATGCAGTCCAGGACTTCTTCCTCTCACTGTACCCTGAACTTGCTTCAGACCTCCTCCTTGACCAGGGCAATGAGGTTGAGCATGTCTAGTGAGGTTGAGATGCCGACAATGATGAAGAAGTTCGCAGGTTTTGTGGAAACTGTTGCCCCTCCCACTCTAACCTTCCGGGCCTGCTTCTTCAACTGAAGTTGCGGTGGCGACTCCTGAATTTAGGGGGTTAGAGAGAGACCTGAGCTGGCTCTTCTTTTGCCCATCGGCTGCAAGCTCTTCTCATGTGTGTGAAACGCGGATTCGCTCGTTGCAGAAACTACAGTTAGCAATGGCTTACTTGATAAAGGGAAAACAAAAAAAAACGAAGAATCCCAGTTCAACCTTTCCACGTACTCTTGCTGCTTCTTCCTAGCAGAGTCCGGCGAGTGCTGCAGCTGAGAATGCTAGTGTAACGATTGCTGCCATGTCTTTCATATCGTGAAAGGGCCGCGACCGACCGATAGCCAAAGTTAGGGTCACTTCTGCTACTGTCTTAAACTTCCCGTCATTCATTGGCAGCAATAACAAAGCTATCAAGAACATTGTTGGCTGTCTCCTCGAAGCATAAGAAAGATGATGAATCGTCAAATGAAAGCGCTTTAACATACGACGAGGGGAGTGGATTATGTTTTGGTTCTCCATCGACATGATTTTGGTTCGGTTCATAAATTCAGGAAACCAATTTGAAATCGAATAATACTGTGTATTTCATGCTTTTGAAAGGACTTGAAAATGGTATGTTCACATCGAGTGCGAGAATCATCTGTCCATAGACTCTGCCTACTGTCCCCAAAATGTCTCTAGAGAATTTAAGGCCAATAATATTGTCCAAAAAATCTTAAACCCATTATATGACCGTCCATTTGATCATAAAATTTTCACTTTGACCAATATAGTCCTAAATATGTTAACGGTTTTTCAATGTAATCATCCATCAATTTAGGCTGAAAATCGCCGGTATGATGGTTTAGTCAGCGTTGGCCATTTTACATGTCACATTTGGTGAGAGGTGAGAAAGAAATGAATCAAAATGAGGTCCTTTGCAATTTTTTTTTATAAAAAATCTAATTTTTTTCCCCTTTCTCTTCTTACTTTTCTTTTCTTTTCAACCCCACTCTTCATCTCCTTCGCCGGCCATAGGCAAGAAACTCGGTCCTCTCCACTGAAGTAGATCTAAAGGAAAATCAATAATATCAAAATAAGTTCGACTATTATATGAATGAAAAAAATAAAATTTAATCGATAGCCATTTTTCAAATTTATTTGTGTAGCCATTACTTATGTGTCCCCTATTTTTTTTTTTTGGAAGAAAGAGTATTTTACGCATATATCATAAAGTCATGATCGCGTAATTAATCAACACGCATTGCTTACATGGCATCATCCTAATAAATTAATGTGTTTGAAAGATGAGTGATAAAATAATTTTCAAATATAATAAACGGTATATTTTACATGAAAATTACTTGGGTAGGAGGGACCATTATTTGATTAATTCGTGATATTTATGGGGAGCTTTACCCCATAAAAACAAGAGGAGAGAGAAACCAAATATTATGGGAAACGAATCTCCACCGTCCATCACGAGGGCTAGGGTTGCACTGTCTTCTCTTGCTTTATAAACCTTCTTTCTCCATTTCAACCGCCCTCCCTCCTCCGTCAGGCACCTCGAGCAGGCTTCCTTTGAGCTTCTTGGCCTTCGACGTGCCGACTCTCGGTACACCTTCTTGAACGTGAGTACATCTGAATCAACTTCTTATGTTCCTACCAACTTGGTGTTAATGAGGAATTCCTGTGCAGTCTTTGGAATGTCGATTCTTGCAATACGTTCTTGCTCCTGTGATGTGTTTGTATTGCTCGAGCTGAGCAGTTTTCGTTGGATTGACTTTAAGGGAAAGTGGTCATTGATGTGTTTGGGGCGCACCCTTTTGTTTTCTTGGGTTTGTTGTGGATGGATTTGAACTTTCCTCGGTGAACCAGCCTCGTTCTTTAAATTTGAGTCTTTCTGGTGCTTCATGTATGCCGGGTTTCTTGAGGGGTTCTCAATTGTCATTTGGGGTGAATGGTGACTTAGAGTCTAGGGGTAGTTGAGAGGACTTGTAAGGGCTCGACAGAGCAAGCCTTAGGAGAATGGACGTATTGTGCTGCAAAAAAAATTCGATTTTTGTGAGGTTTTAGTTCCATCTGCAATTCTAGACAGTTTTTCACGGTTTTTGCTGTTGGTTGTGGCCTTAATAGCTTGTATTTCAATTTGATGTGCAGTTTAAAGTGATTAAGTTACTGAACACGCGCCTAAATAAATTCGACAGAATGGTACCTTTTTTCTCATCTGCCAGATGACAATGTCCCTTGATTTGCAATTTCTGAAGACATCGGTTAGTCATAGGTGACACTCATTATATTGTTGTTGATATTTGACTGCTTTGGATGGAAATAGATCTGTCAAGATGTACACCTCCAGGAGGAAGATCCATAAGGACAAGGATGTTGAACCCTCCGAATTCGAGGAGATGGTCGCACAGGTCAGTGCCGTGCAGATGTGTGTAGCGTTCTCTTGTGTTCTGGTGTTGCATTATATGATTTCAAAGTTCAATTTGATGTTGTTGCAGACATTCTTCGACTTGGAGAACACCAACCAGGAGCTGAAAAGTGAACTGAAAGATCTTTTCATTAATTCTGCAGTGTATGACTATCACTACATGGTTTTCAGAAACAATGCTTTTAAATCTGTTCCTTTTATAGGCTTGTCAATGATCTGACTCAATTTCATCATATTGTCTCTAGTGAAATGGACATTGCTGGGAACCGCAAGGCTGTTGTCATCTTCGTGCCCTTCAGACTGAGGAAAGCTTTCCGCAAGATTCACCTGCGTCTTGTTAGGGAGCTGGAGAAGAAATTCAGTGGCAAGGTTTGTGTTATTTGAAAGGAATCGCTGTACTCTGGCAGTGTGTGGAGTGAAATTTTGTTTGACTTAGGGTAAGAAATAAGGTAGTAGCAGTGCTTGCAGTTGATAACACAGCAATCATGTGTTAAAGTCTTTTATATCTAGATATTGAGACATTTATATGCGCTATAAATGATGCTGTCTCTCAGTATTTGGTTCTGGTAAGGTGAGGATACTTATGATTGTTATGATATTAGGGAATTTTCAACTTTAAGTATCTTGCTGTAAAAAGAAAACATTCCTTTCATTTGATTCGGGAGTCAATTTGGAAGACATCAATTTTGTGGTTTGCATTACAATTGCCAAGCCTTTTGTGTTATGAATAATCATGTTAATATTGGGAATTCTAGTATTCAGTTCTAAAGTGAATTAAAGATGCATGAGATGTCAAAGAGTAGTGAGTTGTGATGATTGCTTGAAGTTCATGCAATTTTAGGGCATGAAATTGGCTGCATGCATTGAATTCGTTGTTATTTTTGTAGGATGTAGTCCTTGTTGCCTCCCGCAGAATAGTCCGGCCACCAAAGAAAGGCTCTGCAGCTCAGAGACCCCGTACCCGCACCTTAACAGCTGTTCACGATGCTATGCTGGAGGATGTGGTGTTTCCAGCCGAGATTGTTGGAAAACGTGTCAGATACCGCCTTGATGGATCTAAGATAATGAAGGTCATTTCACATGTCTCTTGAATGAAATGCAACCAGAAGAAAATTCTTGTTATACTTTTATAAGAGACTTGGAGCTGCTCTAACTTACAGCTGTTGCATGGTTTGTACAGATTTTCTTGGATCCCAAGGAGCGCAACAACACCGAGAACAAGTTGGAGACCTTTGGAGGAGTTTACAGGAAACTTACAGGAAAAGATGTAGTGTTCGAATATCCGATTACAGAGGCTTGAGGAGCTTATCTTTGTGGAATTGATGTTTTTTTTGGAGAGTTTAGTTTGCATTGAATAGAATGTCATTTGAAATTTTGACTGCTTAATATTTGATTGTGTCCTACATTGGAGAAATGAAGCTTGGGTTTGGTACTTTTCATAAAATTTCTTTCTCCTCCTAAGTTGCTTTTAAATACTCAAGTTCTCTTACTAATCTAGTCTCCTAAAGAATGATGATATCATAATGTCGATGAATGTATTCGAGTAATAGCTTGACGAGAGGTGACTTCTCGAATTATCTTTAGTTGTCTTGTGTCAAATGTGTTCCTTTCAACTTTGTGTCTCCATTTTAAGCTGATCTCACTTTCAGCTGAGCCGAAAAACAGAGGAACGTAATTCTTAAGGAAAGGGCATGGTTCAAGTAGTCCAGCGGATGCAAAATATACCATCCTTAATATTTCATACAGAATACATTGCGCAATCTCTGAATCGCCCAAAAATTACCAGTGTTGATATCTGAGTAGCATCTTATATCATGTAGAACGGTTTGATTTGCCACTAGTTCATGTTCCTCCAAACTAAACTACTCAAATGAATTAATCTAACATAATCAAACCATGTTTGTTGCGACTATGAGTTGTGCCTAGTGGTTCACATTTCTCTGAACTAAACTACTTGAATGGATTGATCAACTGATTTAATTCATGAGACATTTAAATTGATTGGAATCAAAATGTAAAACAACCAAAAAGTGAATGAATCTACCAATAATTCCATCAAATCAAAGTGTTGATATTTGAGTAACGCCTTATATTGCAATCGGATTTGTAAAACAATTTGATTTGTCACCGATTCGTGTTACTCCAAATTAAACTACTCAAATGGATTGATCTAACATAATCAGACCGTGTTTGTTACAACCATGAGCTATGTCCACTAGTTCACGTTTCTTTAAACTAAACTACTTGAATGGATCGATTGGCTGATCTAATTCATGAGACTTTTAAAGTGATTAGAATCAAGATGTTAAACAACCAAAAAGTGATTGAACCTGCCAATGATTCCATTAGATCGTAGTGTTGATGTCTATGTAGTACCTTATATTGCGATCGGATTTGTAGAACGATTTGACATGCCATTAGTTTGTGTTACTCCAAACTAAACTACTCGAATGGATCAATTTGACATAATCAAACTGTGTTTATTGCAACTATGAGCTATGTGTCACAGGCCGATCGATTGGGATCGTGACCGCGCGGCGACTCAGACACTTTTGGATCGCCTAAGCCAAGCCCTACTCGATCGCACGGAAAGAAAGGAGCTTTGATATTACTGAAAATAATTGGATGAATACAAATGAGGGGGAGGGCACCCCTTCTTATCCTCAAGGCCCTCTGATTACATCCGTTGATCTAGAATTCATCCGGTGGACTAGATCGCACTGCCTCATCTACCAACATTAATGACAACTACCATCTACCAACATAAATAGATAGAAACTTCTAGAACTTGGCGGCTCAATTACCGTATTGCCCGCCCTTGGAAAGTTCCGGAAGAAGACTTGTTGGGAAGCCAAGCGAGCACAGGAGGTCCTTCACGGATGAGTCACGGCCGTCCCTCGGGAACCTCTTGGATCGGCCTTCTTTCAGGCCGTGAGCTATGTCTACCGGTTCATGTTTCTCCAAACGAAACTACTTGAATGGATGGATTGACTCATCTAATTCATGAGACTTTTAAAGTGATTGGAATCAACATGGGCAAAAGTATAGCATAAGTGCCAAAACTTAGCGCAAGAGGACACTTAAGTGCCAAAAGTTACAAAAAGATACATATAACTAATACTTTTTTTGAAAAATGGTACATTTAAGTACTAAATTCGACGAAGAATGTCAAAAATCCTACGTGACATTTTTTTAATAATATAACTCGCCTACATAGCTCTTGTAAAGAAGAACCAAAATGACATCATTTTGCCTTTCCTGAGAATTTTAATATAAATATTAATTAAATCGAATTTAAAACTTTCAAAAGAAGAAGAAGAAGAAGAAGAAGAAGAAAAAATTGCAAAAGAGGTTGGGCGAGGGCTGTGCAAGCCCTTATCGTCGTCTCCCCACCATCACCAAGAAAGGCCAACGATAGTAGGGGGAGAGTCAGTTGTGGTCGTCAAGCCCCTGGTTAGGGGCCCTAGCCGGCGATGGCCCTTGGTCCAGCTAGGTGAGGGCCGGCGACCCTCGTCTAATCTAAAGGAAGGCCACAACTCTCGCCCTAGATTTGGGCGAGGGCCTAGTTGACCAGGGTCGCCAACACCCTTCCCAACGATAGTGGGGGGAGGGTTGGCCGAGGTTGCTACCCCTATGGCGATGGTGGGGAGGCGGCGACAAGGGCTTGCATAGCCCTCGCCGACGTTCGTAATCTTCTTCTTCTTCTTCTTTCTTCTTCTTCTTCTAAATAATTTTAAATTTAATTTAATTAATATTTATATTAAAATTCAAATCCGAGACAAAATGACATCATTTTGGCTCTTCTAGCCACGATAGCTTGCAAAATGATATCATTTTGCACTTGTCTCACCTTAAAAATGCCACGTCAGTATTTTAGTCGGATTTTCTCGTCGTTGGCACTTAAATAATCCATTTTGCTTCGATTTTAGCACTTCAGTATTCTCTCATGCCAAGTTTTGGCACTCAAAGTGTCCACGCCTCGATCAATATGTGAAACAACCAAAAATTGATTGAACGCCAATGATTCCATTAGATTGAAGTATTGATGTCTGAGTAATGCCTTATATTGCGACTGGATTTATAGAATGATTTGATTTACTATCAATTTATGTTACTTCAGACTAACTACTCAAATGGATCAATCTGAAATAATCAAACCGTGTTTGTTGCGATTATAAGCTACGCCCACCAGTTCACGTTTATTTAAACTAAACTACTTGAATAGATTGATCGACTAATCTAATTCACGAGACTTTTAAAGTGATTGGAATCAAGATGTGAAACAATCAAAAAGTGATGAACTTGCCAATGATTCTATCAGATCGGAGTGTTGATGTATGAGTAGTGCCTTATATTGCAACCGAATTTGTAGAACAATTTGATTTGCCACTAGTTCGTGTTACTCCAAACTAAACTACTCTAATGGATCAATTTGAAATAATCAAATTGTGTTTGTTGCAATAATGAGCTACGCCTACCAATTCACATTTCTCCAAACGAAATTAGTTGAATGGATTGATCAACTGATCTAATTCATGAGACTTTTAAAGTGATTGGAATCAAGATGTGAAACAACCAAAAAGTGATTGAAGTTGTCAATGATTCCATCAGATCGGAATACTGATGTTTGAGTAGCGCCTTATATTGTGATCGGATTTGTAGAACGATTTGATTTGCCACCAGTTTGCGTTATTCTAAACTAAAGTACTCAAATGGATCAATTTGACATAATCAAACCGCGTTTGTTAAGACTATGAGCTACCCCCTATCAGTTCATGTTTCTCCAAAGTAAACTACTTGAGTGGATCAATTAACTGATCTAATTCATGAGACTCTTAAAGTGATTGGAATCAAGATGTGAAACAACCAAAAAGTAATTGAACTTCCCAATGATTTCATCAGATCGGATGTGACCATTCTCCTCCAAACACAACGTACAAGACAGAAACAGGTGTTTTAACTAATTTAAATACATCATCGGTCACAATTCAACAGCACTTCAGATAAATATTGAACCCCCTTCATTCCTCTTCAATTTATTCTTAAAAGGATCAAATATCTCATCCCCGCAAAAATGTGAAATAGATCGATCCTTGTAAATATTGCGGCTGGATTCAAACTTCAAAACAGAGGACACTTCCATAACTAGAGGGAACTATTGAAGGTACGGAATAGTAATTACTGGATTTTGCTCTAGAATTTTAACCACAGGAGGTTGCAGCAAGAGCTTATCTTTGCCTGAGATCAGAGTCTACAACTACTTTATGAAGAATTATGTTATAATTCCCCATAAGACTCGCTTGATCTCATGTTTCATGCATGTACATGCAAGAAACTAATAAAAACGAATGATTTACATACACATTGGAGACTGACAACAGAGGGCATAACAAAATCTTTTGTCCTACGCTGGATTTAAATCTGAGACTTCTTGCCGTTTTCCAACTCACGAGACTTGAGAAACCTGTCATTAACTCCTGCTCTATACACATGCAACTCTGTCACAGATGTCACATGAATTTCCACGTTCGCAGGTACAAATAAAACATAGCCTTCAGCAACTACATCTTGCTTCACGGACCCCACATTTATAGTTCCCTCACCGTCGGTCACAAGAAAAATGGAAGGACCCAGAACTGCAGAAAAGACAGCTGATGAGCCCTTGGGTAGTACACAGCGGTCAACCTCAAATTCATCAAACGGGGGAATGTATCTCGTTATGTAAGCTTTCAGAGGTACTCCTTTTAGGATGTCCGGAAAGCCCTGCGAAAGAGTTTTCATTACCATGTTAACCTTGGTCAATTAGAAGATGCATCCTTTGACCAGAAAGGCATCTCATGGGTAGAATTGAAACATTCTTCACTGAAGAGAGCTCCAACCAAAAAAAAAAAAAAGCATTTCACAGTAAGAGATACTAACAATAAATCCAGTAAAAGCCAATTACAGAATCTACAAACATCCCTAAGAATAAATTCTCCATGCATTACTAATTGTAGATATAAGAAAAACCTTTGATCCCTTTATTCTGATTCAAGGGCAGAGCAAAGTTCTTCTTGCAAATCTGTTTGAAATTAGAAATGAAGAAAACAATAACAATGATGCATCATCTTTTAATACCTACGGATTAAGCACAGTAAGCAAGAGCATCTCATTGGCAAAAAGGATAGAAAGAACTTGACACCTGCTTGTAAGTGAGCATGGAACAAAGAGTCTGGATATCCTTGGTCTTAGGAGTGAGGCCAGCTCGCACAACATTGTCAGATGTTGCCATGCACTCAATACACTCACCAGATACGTATGCATGGGGTTCATTTGCCCCCAGATACAATGCCTCGCCCGGATTAAGCCTCACATAGTTGAGAAAGAATGCTGAAATTACCCCCACATCAGCTGGATATTGCTTTTCTAGCCGCAGCACCAGCTGTTCCTTATCTGTCAATGGTCTCACCTGATGTAAACAAAAGAAAATCAATAACAGTCAGCAATTATTACCTACAGGAGCTATGAAAACAAGGAGAAGAGGAGAGTGAAAATGGAAAAAAGAGCAGTTGCAGCATTCAGTTGAGGCCGGACATCTTGCCGTGAATTTGTGATGATACTTTAAAACAAAAAATATATATATCCAAACTATTATTGGTCACAGATCTTTAGTAGAAAAGGGTGTCAGAATGTTACAATGCTCCAGTGGCAAACTATTATGGTGGCAATTACTTTCTGACACTCAACTGTGAATAGATATACCCAACTACACATACATGTGCAAGGAACAGTTCATGGTGAAGTGAAGATTTATAATCATAAAACCATGTGCATTAGACCACGCAACTCTCCTACTCAAGATGTGCACGCCTCCAACTTCTGCCATGAAGCTGGCTTCCGTATAAGTCATTATCAGGGTCATGTTATTTTTGAGAACTAGTTAGGGAAGTACAATACATTCAATTCTTAGAAAGCCTCCAATAACCGAAAGGTGAGAATCACAGTTTTGGAATTGTTGACTGAAACACACTGAATATATTTCAAAAGAAAAGGACATTTAGCCACTTCACTGACAAAAAAGGAATTCAGTGCTCCCACTCTTTACCAGGTTTCCAAGCTATCTAATCGATCTAACTACTGTTTCACAACGAAATGATTACTTCATCAGAAAAGCTGAAGAATTGTAATTGAAGAACAGAGTATATCGAACTTCTGGCATACCTGACTCTCCAACTCCAGACGACTTTTTATCTGGGAAACTGCCAAAGCAACTATATCTGCACTAGCTGACATGAGTTTGGTAAAAATCGCTTGAAGAAGACACTTGGCTTTCTCCACTTCTTGTTCACCCAGTTTGATGAATTTTTCCACATCTGTACTGCCAACTAATTCCGCAATCTCTGGAACATCACACAGCACTTGTTTAAGTTCCTGCACAGAACATAGCAGGTTCCTCCAGGTGAATAAGAGGGGAACTCCATCCGACCAATGCTCAACAGGCTGTAGCTCACCGAAAATCAAAATCTCCCCTATAAAATACCATGACAGATATCAAAGCGGATTTATTGCTCCAACAAGAGAAACATGTAAATCTAGTACACATTACTAGGTCAATCAATTGTCCTTTTTCATTTACCTGTTCCGCTGGTCCAAAGGCATGCTAAGAATATGAACTAAACTATTCACTTTTCTACTATAAGTTCTAAGAAGTTTCACCCAAACTTTATTAAATCTACCAGGTTCTGCATTGTCAAATTATCTTTTTATACAGATATGTCCTTTTCTTTTTTTTTCTTGCATAACGAAGGGATAGGAAGGGAGCAAAGGGCATTAGACGAGATGTCCAACAGAGGTTTTTCAAGAAAAAAAACACCAAAAGGGAAAAATCACTACAAAAACATAATTCATATTCTTTTGTCCAAGAGCAATAACCCAACTATCCATTTTCCCCCAAACGATACTGCACCATTCAAACAAAACTCAAATTCAGTGCTAGGCCACGTTTTTTATTTGGCCTCTCTCAGACTTCCACGGACATCGACTCGTTCAGCTATCCAAGAAGATGGAAAGTTTCAGGAGGAGGATATACAATGACAGTGCTCGGCTGTATGCTCAAGAAAACTCTCATCAAAAAAGTAATTGCAACAAACACCTAACCTACATTCTCCAGGCAACCCAAGGCACAATGTCATATGGTGCGAATGATCCTGAAAATACGCAAACCGTGACATGACGGTACCTCAACCACATGAATTTGTCTCAATGACCGGAGAAAAACAAAATCCAAAAGCTCTAGTATAACGCTACCTCCATGCTAATGAATCCACAGATGGCCTCGAACTTGGTTAAGGCCAAAGCCATCTCGGGCTTGTGATTAGCATCCTTGTAAACATCTGGCCGCACCTTGTGCAAAGCCCTCGCCAATTCCTTATCTGGGTGAGCCTGTATCGACAATGGTTTCGCGATCGAAAGCACCTAACACGCGCCCAAAAACACCATATATCAAAGGAGGTTAATAATAATAAAAAAACTGAACTTTCTTCGCTTTGATGGACAAGTGCAATTGAAAATCCAATCGCATTTCACGAAACGAAGACCAGACCAGAAGACCAATATAAACTGCAGTTCAATCTCAGGATCTCCAACCACGATGAATCTCAAATTCTGCCAAAAAAGAGGACGATAGAAAAAGAAAAAAGAAAAAAGACCCACCACCACACGTGTCTGAAAGCGCGAATTTTCATGAGAAGCACAGAACCAACCACACCCCATCGCCGACACTCCCACAAGGAAGTGGAAAAAAAGACCCAAAATTGAATCTTCCCAACCCTGGCCAGGCAATGCCCGAGTGACCAAAAAAATCCTACCTTGAACAAGAAGGGGAGATCACAGCCCCACTCGGCCACCACCTTATCACCAAGAACATCCGGGTTGCTCGAAATCCAGGCCTTCAGAGTGACGTCCGGGGAGACTTTGTGGCCCCCATTGCCGCACCCGGCTGGCAACAGGAAGGAAGGCCCGGACTCGTGGGTCCCCATCCAGAACTCCGCGTACGGCCTGTCGGGGTCGGCGTCGGCGTCGGCGCCGGAATTGAGCGCGAACAGCTTGGCGACCCGCGATTCCTCCCCGCGGCGGCCCCAATCGTAGTTCTGGACGGAGCACCGGAGCCGCCTCAGTTTCGGGGACGACTGCGTCTCCATTCGTCACGGAAGAAAAGATGGCGGGGCAGAGCGAGAGCAAGAGAGAGAGAGAGAGAGTTAGGGGGAATGCGGAGGAGATGGAGGAGGAGGAGGAGAAGGAGGCGAGGGGGAGGGGGAGTGGGAAGACGGGTATATAAGAGAGTGCGCCATGAGGGGGGCGTCGTGGGGGAATGTGGCCTTTTTCGTTTCTCCTTTGGGAGCGTTCAAAAGAGGGAGGGGACGGGGCAAAGAAGAGGGAAATTGCGTGCGTTCCGCGACAGAGGGAGGAAGGCGCACGCAGAGCGAGAGAGGGAGAGGGAGAGGGTGACGTGATGGATGGGATTGGGGAGTGGGGACGGTGACACGGCTTGAGGATCAAGTTGGGGAAATGCTTATGCGAAAAGCGACGGGCCGTGTCCGCATCGATGGCTTCGATCTGATCGGTGGCGCCCTTTGAATCAGATTCACGCTATTCCTACTCGCATCCCTCCCGCCCCCTTTTTTTCTCTCTCTCTCTCTCTCTTCCTTTCCTCTTCCTTCTTCGTGCTTTGGCCCCAACCCAGGGGATCAGATCTCTCTCTCTCTCTCTCTATCTTCCCTTTACTCCTCTTCTTCCTCCTTTGTGTTTTGGCCCCAACCCAGGGGATCAGGTAGATCTTTCGGCCAATTTTTTAATGTTGACCAAAGAATAGACTGACGGTATATTTCTCCATCTCAGCTTAAATAATACCAACACGCGACACACGATACGAGATAACACTTTGATATGTCATTTTTTAAATAATAGAAAATTTCGACATATTGGATAATGTTATATATTGTACGTATATATGAGATTAATTCAAATTCACAGATAAATAATTAATAATAATAAAAAGCCTCGAATGAATTTATACTAAAAACATTCATTCACTATATGTTAATATCATTCATTATTTTAATCGACAAATTCAACTATATTCCATTCTACTAATCCATAAAATTTGAAGGAAAAAAAAAATACTCCACATTTCACTATTAAATATAACATTAAGCAATAGATCAAAATAATCAAAATTTCACCATTAAGCAAGGGATGGTGTTCGAATCCCAGCGTTGTCGCTAGTGGTCTTAAGCGCGGTATCGTCGTGGTAGGTCCCTGCGCTAGCACCGCTCCGAGGTTTATCTCGTCGTCACTGTCGTTGTATGGAGTTTCTAGGTTACCAAAATGTATATAACGAAAAATCTTCTCCCTTTATAATTTTTTAACATATTTACTTTTTTTGACTCCTCGTTTATTGAAAATTTTTAAAATTGATCCAATGCGTGTCGAAATTGCGTGTCAGGAGAGTTGACCACGTGTCGAATTTTTCAACACCTGTTGAAAATGTGTAAGAGCGTGTCCAACACAACACAACACAAAAGTTTTGGTATCACAAAAGCTTTGGTATCGATGCTTTCCGCACTTGTTTTAGAATTGGAGCTCCTTGGAATTTTTTTCTCTTTACCCAAAATATTTGAAAATTTTATACCATCTGAATATTGACACATCGATTTATGTATGGTGTTTTTCGTAATTTTTTGGAAATTTATATTATATCCTAAATTTTGATGCGGATGCGAAAGTCAGCTTTTTTGCTTTTTAAAAAGTATAAACAAGCCAGCCGTTGATTCGAATGCGTCCAGACTTTATGCTCTGAGAATACCCACCAAAGATTCTGTACAATTTATTTATTTTTATTATGAGTGATTAATCAGAAACGAGTTCGAGGAATTAGAATTGTTTTTCATTCCTTGTCCAACGTTAGTTATTATAAAATTCTTTAACTTCAACGTGCATGGAGAAGTGAAAGAGTACATTGTCTTCTTTTTTCCCCTGTTTAAAATCATTTTTTTAGGAAGAAAGCTCTAAATGAACATTTTGCCACTTCTTTAATAACTCGAGAGGAACATTTTTTTGAAATTCAAAAGACTTAAACGAAAACGAGATAGGCATTCTAAATTTTTTTCTCAGAGTGCAGGGATGTGATTGAGTATTGCAGGAGAAGACCAGCTTTTTTACCTAATTGACTTTCTTAATAGAAAATGGATAGTTCATTTCTATATTTTACCCTTTTCTCTCTTTTCTTTTTTTGTCAATTTTGCATTTTTTATCTGTGCTTTACCATTAGAAAAATTAAATTGTAGGTAGCTTAATTTAATTATAGGAGGTGAAGTCCCTGGAGAGCCTAAAATTCTAAATAGCCAAATGAGTACCTTTATCCATTTTTTCCTATTTTGTTTGGGCAAAATTGGTTATGGGAAAATTGCTTGATAATTTGCATACATTTTTGATCTCCCATATACTTTAAGACTAGATTTTGTTGCACATTTCAATAATATTTTGAAATATTTATAATAATAACTTTCATAAAAGTTATGACCGCATTGAAGACCGTCATTATTTTTAACGGTCATATAACGGTTTCTTAATAATCATATAACGGTTTTTCAATCATTTTATAACGTTTAATTTATTTCTCAAATAAATCATCCATTATTTTACAACAGTTCTTTTAACAGCTCTATTTTATCTGAATATAAAAATAAATCTCATAAGATAATCTTGACATATATGCCGAACGAAAGAGAGAGTGCCCTTCTCTTTAAAAGATCTTTCATTTCCTTTTCCTTGCTGGATTATACGCAACGTTATTTTTGTTCCCACTAATATTCAGTGCGGAATATAGAAGAATATCTCTTGTATCTTAGGAGGGTAGCCGTTAGAAGCCTATCACATCAAGTTTCGCATTCCGAATGACGGAATTATTCTTAAGAACAGTGCTTGCATTTGCATGCCTCAGACAAATTTATTTATTTTCATTAATTTTTTCCAACAGATTTTACCATGCTTTTGAAATTATAGATATCGTTATTAACTGGAAAAAAAAAAAACAAATGCTTTAAGATTGAGTTTATTACCCACGTCAAATCGTTTTTACGTATATATTAGGGGGGGCGGGGGGTTAAAGAATGGGCATATCCAGGAAATTTATATCATAAAAATAAACTTCCAAACTCTAAATGTCATATGATGACCGGTAAAAATAATAACAAAAAGCAATTGCCAACTTCAGAATGGAGCTTGACCAACTTTCACCATCAAAATTCAAAAATCCCTTTCGAATGCACTAATTGTGCGTAAGAAGACTGCTTTTATTTGACTAGAGTGTAGGTGAGTCAAAACCAGTTTTGATTACATTTAGCTTGGCCATCGATTCTCTTCAACCTTTCGGTTCCCAAGGACATGGTAATCCACCCAGCAGGCAGTCAAACAGTTGATGAGTTATAGTCAAAACTCAGTGTCATAATCTTCGACGCATGTCTCGATAGACGACATTCGCTCTTTAAATTCTTTCAAATTGGAACAATTCACAATGTGTAGGATATGTAAATTCATTTATGATATTTCCGTAATCCTTTGAAATTGGATGAAACTTTTAAATTTCACGGGCCTTTTACTCTTTATATTTAATCTCAAACATAAAAAAGGGTGTTCCGTGACTTTTGCCGACAAGGGATTATTCCCATTTTCAAATTGCCCTTTATTCCAAAAAAAAAAAAAAGGCAAAATAAAGAATCTAAAATCTTTTTATGTGTGGCGACAGTCTAATCAAAGGAAGAGAATTGGAGCATTTTGAGCGACGGAGTGAGGTTGCACCACGTAGTTGCTTTCCCTCCGTATTTAAAGAGACGAGGGTTTTTTTGGGGTTTTGGATAAGAACTATGTGCTGGATTTTCAGAGCAACATCATCAATTCGTGACCCGAAAAAAAAAAAAAAAAAAAAAAAAGAAAATCGAAAAGATTAACGTCATACTATTTGGTACTGCATGGAAAAAAAAATCGATGCACGCTTTGATTTTATCGGTTGACCGTTCACCGCTTGACTAAATCTAAACATGAACTTGTTTGCACTTTATGCAGAATCGCCTTGAAATTCTCGAAGATACCTTGTAGTCTTTCACCCTAAATAAAATTATATCTAATATCAATCAATTAGTGTCTCCGAAGATAAAACTACCCGTGAAAAAATCAAAAATACTTTCTTTACCATCATGGGAATTAGGGATGCAATCGAGTTTGACTTGGGCCAATACAATGACAACCTCAAACTTGACTGTAGTTTTATTGAGTATTGAAGAGCTCAATTTAAATATGAGTAAGACTATTAAAGTCCGATTGAACTCGATTATGCAATCAATTGAAAATGAGCTTGAGCTTGGATGAGTAAGCCCAAATCAGATTCTTAAATAGCAAGGTATGTAACGCAATTTTGAGATTTCGATGTCTATTGCTATGGCTACAAGTATTTTGATAGAAACTAGTGGAAGCTAAATCACGCTCGCGAATCTTAAATCGAGATGTTGGAAGGCCTGACCTTGACTCGACAAGCTAAATCAAGTTTGTGAGTCTTAAATTTGCTATTCCTTTGATCAAGGATAATCACCTCCCTCTTAATCCACGTCCATAACACACTTCCCCACCTCTTTTCTCACTCTGTAATCAATTTCGTTCATGACTTGTTTGGAGCTGCTTTTACTTTTTTTTTTTAAAATTATTATCGAATTTCGCAGAAATGCACGCAATCTAATTTTTATAGGTAGAAACGTTCATTGATGGACTTAGCCCACTTAATAATTACGAATATTATTGGCACCATTTAGTTACGAATCAATTATCTATTTGCGGAAAAAAAAAATCACGAGAGCAATCCGCACGCCGTTTCGGACTAATCAAACCGAACAAAAATTCGGCTGTTACGCCAGCCGCACGTGAGTCACGTGACTCACGTAGGTTCTGCGGGCCCCACTCCCTCCTTTTTCTGGGCATCGCGATTCACGCCGTGAGGCGTCGGTGGAGATCGTCGGTTATAAGTAATTGATGCCTATAATTTTTTATTTCCTAGTGATATTCTCCTCGACCAAAAAAAAAAAAAAAAATCTCCTAGGGATATTCTCTCTTAAAAAAATAATAAAACGGTAATTACATAATGGGATATAGGACACGAAAAAAGAAAGAACGTATTATATCTTTTATTTATTTATTTTATATATGTATACTTTTTACGGTACACGAAGGAGAAGGAACCTTTGATGAGAGAGGGGTTACGTAATGGCGGGGGGAATTGGTGCACGTGCATTTGTTTAGGGGCGCAAGCTTTGATGTGCACTTTTCTCTCGATTTTGGTGTCCTCGGATCATGATTTTGACTTTTTCCGAAGCACTTATCTGTACTAAAGAAATGTCGTTTACATGTGATGTCAACTTTATTGTCAATTAGCACACCTCCGGCTGCGGGAGTCACGCACTGAGCACATACTATAAGGGGTTTTGCAATTAAAAAAAGACCGGATTTCATATGGGTTTCAGGGGCCGTTACGTCATTAAAATAAATATGAAAGTCGTAAAACTTATCAAGAAAATATAATTAAATTTTATAACTTTTAAAAAGTATAATCAAATTATAAAACTTATCAAATTAGTACAATTAAATTCTTCATTAATTTCATCCAATTTGACAAACAAAAAATATGTTTTAAGACTTAATTGTATAAACTTAATAATTTTTATTATTTGATTGCATTTTTTTTAATTTTAAAACTTAATTATACTTTCGTGACAAATTTTAAGATATCTACATTGCTTATCCCATTTTTGTGCAAAACTTTCATCCTGAATCTTCAAACTTTGTATTTGATTTTTTTTTTCACCTAGGATTTTAATAAGACTTCTAAGTATATCGATTGCTTGTGTCTAGCATTGTACTATCCGGATTAAACATTTTACAAACTCTAACCACAATCCTTCACATGGTTTAAATGTAAGGGTGCAAACTGCAAACGACAAACGGACTGGTTAGATTGAGTACGGATGGGATTTTTGGCCAAGCTAAAACCCAAATTCCATTTTTTTCTATAATGTGTTATTAATTATTAAGAGGTTTATAAGTACAATCCAAAAGGCATATTAAGAGTCTGTCGCCATTGGGCATTTGAGGCCATTTTTGGCCTAAAGATTCGTTATTTTGACATGTTTTGGGCCACTCTTTTCGAACTTACACAATTATTTCAATAGCTTAACAATTAGTAAATTTAATTGAAGAACCAATAAGTATTTTCCTGACGAAAAGTATCAAGAATTTTACAAACTGCATAAATAAAAATATTGATATTTCAAGCATAAACATAAACAAAAAACGCTGCCTGAATACGAACCAAATATATCGGGCCTATGAGTTGGGCCATTCCAAACTTTCGGGCTTTTGGTTTTTGTAATGATACCATCATCTAGATATGCCATTATATATTTATAATTTACAAATGATGTATCTTTGCGTTCATCAAGTATTATGACCTCCTATCTCGTTCGGTCGCACTAGGTGGATCAAATTTAACTCCGGATGGGATCATTTTATCCTATCCAATATTTGGGAGAATATTGGATTTGGATATGTCATGATATAAGCTAGATAAAAAAAGTCCAAGGGCTGGGATTAAAAAAAAAAAAAAAAAAACAGATAAATGACAGAAAGTCCTTGGACTCGCTTTGCTGTTCACAACTCGGCGTTGTCCCAACTAGGTTTGAACCTCTCAATCAATCCCTTTTCGGGCACCGCCCTCAAAGGGAATTTTTTTGAAGATTCTCTAGCGGAGGAGTTCATCTTATTGATAACTCTATAAAAGTAAAGTTATTTTACCTATTTTAGACAACAAATAATTTAATGTTTATAAGAAAATATTTGGATTTCCTTCTATTTACTCAAATTTTCCTTATTTTTGCAGCATAATGAAGCATGGAGAAAATAATGAAGAAATGGCAAAAAGAACGAAAGGAATATGCCACCCACAAAGCATTAGAAGGTAGATGCCCAATTAGGGATTTTATGATTTATTCCCTAATTTGATGTGAAAAACTAACAATTACTTGGTGATAGGAGTCTTGAAGTTATCCTAAAGATAAGATAACATTGAAAGCTTGGAGAGAGAGTTAGGTTTTATTTTTAGATCGCTTTTAATTGTTCTGGGAGTTTTTCAAAATATTTCGAACATAAGACAAAAAATTGTGTTAGAATTCTTATTCTTTGATTCAAGATGTTGGGTTTAATTTATATTTTCGTTTCTTCTTCTATTATGTTATAATTTTCTTTTGTTAAGACTACGATGTAGCCCAACCTTGATTATATGAATTTCATGCTTTTTATGAATTTCATGATGATATGAATTTCATTAATGTGAGTTATATAATATTTTGCTTAATGCTTTTGAGTGACTGGTCACCGTTTGATTGATCCAATGTGCATATTTGAGACTAAGAACTAATAATATGTAATTGCTCCTTATAATATATAACCATGAATTAAATGTGGATAAATGTATAATAGGTTATTTGTGTGGCTTTTGGTGATGAGGTGGTCCAAAAGATTCATTGTAAATCAGGAATGTTCACTTATTTTAATGTACTTATGTTTAATTAAATTTACATAGAGATATGGTGATTGATAAACTGAGTAGGTTTCTTATACCTAGAAATGGGATAGTAAATAAATTTGGAAATTCTGCCATCACGTGTTTGATATCGTCCTTGTATGCGTAATAATCTGAAATTCATATTTAGTGGTTATAGTGAAATCGGATGCTCTAACGTATTTATTTGATTGATTAATTGCATTTAGTCCCGAAATTTTGCCATTAAGAGTGTCAATTTTAATTTATTCTCAATTCTATTTTGATATGTTAGATAATTTTTAGAATTAATCCATTTTTGATATTTAATTGATTTATTAATCATCAATCTTTGTGGGATGACGTCTTTTCTCATCATTATATTACTTATTCAACATGTTCATTTGCATTTAGAATTTGATGAACTCCTATTATTCGCTTTCAACACATTCATCCTCTCATTTGCTTTTAGCACATAGCGTTAATGAGATGGCTCTCTCTTTCTCTACTTGAAGCCAACGCTCTCTGATCGAATGACAAGCAATTCAGTGAGTCTGATTTGTGATAGCTGGTCCAGTTCAATTATTCAATACCCTATCAATACTATATATTAACGAAAGCATATTGGCCCACAATATAGAGACTAATTCATTAAAATAGACATCAATTATTTAGAGTATCAAAGGTGACCCACTTTGATATCTTTTGTTTAATGACACATAAGCGACACATGCCAATTGTGTGCTATTCTAACATTTAAAGACCAAATCATACTTTATTAAAGAGCATATTTTATAAATTTTCCATTACCTATAATGGGAAGTCCCCTTTTCTTTTTGTGTGCGAGAGGGATCGTACAAGGTGCTCGGAGTCCTTATCGATTTCTTATTTTATATTTAAAAATATTTTCGTGGCCCATTTATCAATAGATTCAGGTAGTAGTAATGGTGGTATTAATAAGGAATATTGACAATAGAAAGGTTGGCAAATGAATTTTTAAATTGTTAGAAGTAATACTCGACCTTTGGTTTTTCATCGATCGATAAAAGAGTTTTAAGGTGAAAAAAAAGGAGGAAAAAACGGAAGGAAGGTTCAGGAGATTAAATATAGAGCTGGCCAATTTTTTAATAAATAAATACGATAAACCTAAAAAGTGAGAACAATGAATTTTGATAATTCTTATGAAGCGAAAGAGGGGGCAAATGGAAAAAAAAAATCCCGGGGGCTGCTCTATTTGGGAATATACGAAAGAGAGAGGACCTATTGGCAAACAATTCCTCTTTTGTCTCAATTATATATGAACATAAGATTTGGTCCACAACACAGAGACTATTACATTAAAATAAACATAAATTATTTAGAGTATCAAACGTGACCCACTTTGATATCTTTTGTTCAATGACACATTGTGTCCTATTCTAACATCTATAAACCTAATCATTCTTTATTCAAGAGCATATTTAATAAATTATCCACGAGTTATAGTGGGAAGTGTCCTTTTCTTTTTTGCGTGCGAGAGGCATGTATAATGGCATAAGGTGCTTAGGCTGCATTTGAGACCAGCTTTCCCAAGTATCTTTGGGTGTCCAAAGCTCATTTGAGAAAATATTGGGTGTTTGGGAACATTTTTGAAACTCACCTTGAAGGAATGCTGGCCTTCTAAAGGCTGAAAGCCCAAGGTAGGTCCTAGGCTGCCTTGGGCTTTTAGCATTTTCGAAATGGTCGGTGCACCGTTCATCTTCTTATTTGTTGGATTCTTAGATGTCGGCAGGTGAAGTTGCGATGGGTCGGCGACGGGCTGAAGAGAGGCCGGCATGGTCATGGCACCTCGACGATCGTCGCCGACCAATCGTGACCTAGATCTAGGTGGTGTGACCTGTCGCGACCCACGACCTCGCCGTGACCCGGATCCGGGTCGCGGAGGTCACCCGGGTCGCGGCGAGGTTTGTCGACATGACCTCCGGTGACCCACAACCTTGTCGCGACCCGGATCCGGGTCACGGTGAGGTTGTAGAGGTCGTTGCGACCTAGGCGACCCACGACCTTGCTCGGGTTGTAGCAAGGTGGGTGTCGGAGCTCGCCGTGACCTCCGACAACCCACACTACGACCGCCGTGAAGGGCCACCTGAGGTCGCGCGACCAGGTGACCCTCTTGGTGGCAGCTGGGGGTCGCCCAACCTCAGGCGGCCCTCGTTTGTGGTGTCCGGCGGCCGCCTGAGGTCTTGCAACTTGAGACATCGTGGCGGCGCCTACCCTTCGTCGGTCAACTATTTTTTTCCTTTCTTTTTATCATAAAAGTCCTTTGTAAATGTAAATTTCTTCGAATACTATTTTGCCCAAGGATATTTCACAATACATTTTTAGATTACAATTTACCAAACGCAATTTGCATTTTGGAAAACTTCTTTAACTTAAAGTCATTTGCATTTTCTCAATGGTTTTCCCCAAAAGTCTAACCAAACGCACCATTAGAGTCTTTATCAATTTCTTATTTTTTATGTAAATAAAATTTCGCAGCCCATTTATCAATAAATTTATGTAATAGTAATGGTGGTATTAATAAGGAATATTGACAATAGAAAGGTTGTCAAATAAAATTTTAAATTGTTAGAAGTGATACTCGACCTTTGATTTCTCCATCTATCAATAAAAGAGTTTAAAGGTGAAAAAAAGGAGAAGAGAAAGGAAGAAAGTTTCAGGAGATTAAATATAGAGCTGGCCATTTTAAAAATAAAATAAAAAAAATACAGTGAACTTCAAAAGTTAGAACAATAAATTCTGATAATTCTCATGAAGCGAAAGAGGGGGCAAATGAAAAAAGAACACCTCAGGGGGGGCTCTTTTTGGGAATATGTGAAAAAGAGAGGACCTATTGGCAAACGATTCTACTTTCGTCTCCAAAATTAGGGTTCGATGTCCATGTCGATCAGCTCCAGAGCCTGCACCATCGTCGGTAATGGCGGAATCCATTTGCAGAGCTCTGCGAGACGGCGCGTTGGAAGGCGAGCACGCGCCGGCTCTCACCATCAAGGACTCGATCGATGCGCCGCTCGGTTTCGACGTCTTCGCCCACGTCCTCGCTCAGCTCTCCTCCCACATTTTGGCGGGAAAGTCCCAGTCGAGGTCATTCGGGCGTCCTGCTCCCGCTTGCCTTTCTCGGTTTTTTGGCAGAACGATTTCGGCGCCCTGAGCGATGAAATTGCATTTGCGTGCGGTGGTTTTCGACTCTTGACGGTTTGATTGATTTTTGCCGCGCAGAGGGCTCGTGCTGGTCATTTTCACCCAAAGCCCGTCGTTTTACGTGGATTTGCTGAAGGAAAGGGGTCTCGAAGTTAACTCGTCTCGGAAATGGTGATGCATCATTCTTGAACTAGTAAAGTTTGTTTTTTTATTTTTTATTTTTATTTTTAGGTTGGTTGGATTCGATTGCGGAGATGGGATATAGGAAGTGAAATTTGGAATGCCAAATATCTGGGAGCAATTCGATTATGTGGGATAGTATGAACAAACCTCATTGGCAGTTCAAATACATCCCTTCAGTAGCTCAAACCGTACTGCTTTTCTATTATAAATTTGGCAGAGGGTGTTGTAAAGTGTAGGAAATGGTGTTTATGTTGATGAATGCGGACCCCCTGGACACTTTCTTGTAGGATTCAGATCTTGGATTGTTATTCAGATCCCCACGGTTGGAAGGATCGCATTATGGGACGAGGAAAAGTCGATGATGCTATTAAGGAAGCTTCCGGTGTGTCCAGACTTTGTAAGGATGTGAAGGACATGGATAAGCTGTGTTCTTTAGCTATTGAGCTGGGGAAAGGTAACTTCATCGATAGCGTCTGAAGCTTACCTGCCGCCGTTTATTTGTCCTGTCTGGTGACATCGTCTCATGGGATGGCCATTGATCATCGCAGGCTTGCTTGGAGAAGGGAAAGGTCGTTTTTCTTTTGCATTGGACTCGGTAACAAAGTCTTCATTTTTTTCCATGTAAAAATTTTACTACTCCTGCTGAGATTGTTTCAAATAAAGGCCGTCATTCGTATGGACCTGTTTTTCAAGTATTAGGGACCTAGGACTATTTTCTGTCATGGCTGCACTATGAAGGCGCACCAATCACTTTTAGGTAAAGGTGAATGCAAAAAATAATGCGAAATAAACGTGGTTGTCTTGTTCTATGAATATCATTACGAAGGACTTGTATGTTGTGAGGATGATGCTTGGAAACTTCCTATGGAGCACTGAGCTAGCAGAAAGATGGGGCAATTTTCTCTGATGGGCCTACTAAAAGTTGTTTGTTTTGGTGCCTAGAAGATTCTCAGAATCTTCTTATCAAGTACAATCATAGGGCTTCTTATTTATATTTTTCCCTTTCTGAAGCATGCATTCACACATGCCTATTGACATTATTATCCATAGGCAAGGCTTTGAAAATGAATTGCATATTCTTGTTTTAGCTAGTAAAATTAAATGGTCATTGTTCATCGCCTATATAGAGTGATTATTTTTAGTTCCTTAGATTTTTAAGTTCCATGTCGTTTTCCTTTTTCAACTGAAAGCAGTTTCACTAGATTGAGCCTTTTTAGGTAGCAGTAGTAATCTACTGTACTCTTTTGTCTCAAAGGACATGTGTAACAATCTTTGCTTTCACCTCTAGGTAAAGTGATTAACTAGTATGACTTATGAGTTTCAATTGCCCTAACCTTTGCTGCAATCGTTATTCATTGTTGCATAAGAGAATTGCCATATCATTTGTACTACAATTACAATAACTTATCTACTAGCAATGTTTGCGGATTACAAGAAGGATGCATAGAGTCCTTGGACAGGCCATGTTCTGGGTTGAGAACACTGTATTTTGTTAGACCAAGTTCTATGTGGGAAGCTTCCATCTTACTTGGATATATAATAGTTACGAGGATTTGTTTACACTAAATATAGACTCTACATAGTGGATCTTCCCACAAGCATCTAAGTCCTGATCTATATCTGAAAGAAAGAGAGAAAAGCTAATAATGGATCTGGGAGCATTATTTTCTGTAACCAGGGGAAAAAGTGCTTGATGAACGAGTGGAGATGAAAATCAAACTTTGGTCCGCAGCAGAAACATTGATGACTGTTGGAACAAACAGACTTATGTTTTTTACCAAGCAAAAATGATTGTTACGTTTAAATTTCAGTGGCATAAGCTGAGCAATATCCTACAAAAGATCTTCTGTAATTATATTTGTAATGAAATGTTCTCTCTAAATTCCTAACGAAATGTACAATTTCAAGTGGCAATAGTTATATAAACATATAATCTTGCACAAATATTTTGGCGATTGTTGTATAAACTTTTCTTTTGCCAAACACTATTTTGTGTCGAGCTGGATTTGAACCAGCGTTGACATCTTGCCAACAAATCAACTGAAGAGTAATGGCAGCAAGTGATTAACAAAATATTATTAGTAAAAATCAAAAGTTACATATAAGATGTTTGTCATAGGAACTGGTCAGATCGTTATTCGACTTGGACAAATGCCCTGTTTATTGTGTACATAACAAGCTTATTATTTCCCCTACATGCAGAAGAATTCATATCCACCCTGCAAAATATGTCAGTTTAGATTAATTTTTGAAGGTGATAAGTTTAACTACCTTGCCTTCATGGCAAATCTACTTGCATTGAAATGAAACTATAGTCAGCTATATGACTTTGTATTCTGAAAAATGTATTGCCATGGGGAGAGAATAGTTTGGCCAGAATCAGTCAGTAACGATGAGTGTTTGCTGTTCTAGTGACAAAAGGAACTTGCATGCCAGTATTGTCTTTTTTCCAGCTATGTCCATGTGGTGGAATATCATCCTTTTCTCCTATAATGCCGTATATGCTTATCTCATCAGGTGAATGAGATGTTGAGGTATGCATCTGTACACTCATTGCACGTGTTCTCAGCGACCTTCGGAGCCATGGTATGTTCACTTTCTGCACTGGCATATGCAGGAGCACGTTATTTTATTATTTTTTTTCCAATTGAAGGTGTTACTTTTGAAGTCTAGTGACTGTAATATGGACATGGAAACAAGCTCTTTATGTAAAATTTTGTTCCTGATCCACGTCTTTGTCAGCAGAGTCGCCCAAGAGACTTTTTGACTTTGTGAAATTTTGGTTCTTTTAAGACATCAAATAACGTAATTATTTGTTTTGGGGTGTTAAGTAAACAATCTGATATCAACTCACGCTGTCCTTGGTTGTTCCTTATTGGATGCTTTTGTTTTGAAGTACCTTTTATGACTGCAGATCTGGCTTCCTGTGTCTTCTGGTTGTTGCACTCAGACCTTCTCGAAGACAAGGTTGCTGCTGTTTTTGATTACATGTCCTCTATGGTGGCCAGCATAGAATCTGCAATTCCAGCTTCCAATGGACTGAGGCTCTCCTTGGAAAATTTATATCTGACGGAACAGAATTTTAGAAGGGCAAAGTTTTCTGTCCGTTTTAAGCGCCGGAATGGTCGTGTGCGGCTGATGGTACCTCTCTCTCTCTCTCTCTCTCTCTCTCTCTCTCTCTCTCTCTCTCTAACCGTGTCTTTCTATATGCATCATTCCTTGACTATTGTGATTGGTGCTGAAAATACTTTTTGGATTACATGAATATGTGATCTAGAGTGAAGAAGTTAGTATTGAAAGGTCTGGCATCACTTTTTCATCTGTTTCGACTGATGGTGGAACTATGGGCGGAAGCCTTTTGCCTAAGGTTGGTTGCTTTGATTTAATGTGAGAGAACTGACTGATTGGTTCTTGTTGATGGTCCATTCATAAAATGCTTGTTTTGGCAGGTGCAATTTAATCTACAACTGTCAGAGAAGGAGCAGATGGATAGAGCAAAGGTGGTACTTCCATTTGAACACCAAGGTATTAATACATTGATAGGGTTGCAGTATATGTATGATGAGGATTGAAATTCTGTATTGGGTGCCAACTCATAACTCAGCTACATGTTTTCTGAAAATTGAAATGCTTACCGAAAACCTCTGCTTTTCCTTTTAGGAAATGGAGAACCGATTGAGATATATGATGGTCGGAGAGCTCTTGCCGACAAAAATAATGAGGCGGCTGGAACAATGCAAATGAAGGATTCTAGCAAGGGTGAGATAATTTATCTTCGGGATTCAGATGATGAGTTGCCAGATTCCGATGAAGACCCTGACGATGATTTAGATATATGATAGCTTACCTGCAATAGCACTTTTGATACTTTAGGAGCGACGGCCTGGTAAGCTTTCTTCTATGATTCTTTTGACTCCCTACATGTTAGAGTAGAGCAATTACTGTGTGGTTTTATGCACTTGGGTTGGACTGAATAGAGATCACTTAGCTTCAAGAAATGCAAAAAAGAAGACATCTCACTTTTTCAGAAAATCTACACTTTTTGCCCTTCATGATGATATAGCTTACCCTTCCGTTTTGAGTTTTCTGCAGTACTTTTCTGTCTAGATATTGGTAGAATGTGTTATGAAGCTTTTGATTAGCTAACTGAATTAGATCTGCATACCCCAAATAGCTGTGATAAGTGATAAGTACTTTGTATGAGGGCGAGTGGGTTTTCCAAATAAAAGGCTGTTTGCATTTGGTAAAGATGTGCCCTGGGGGAATTATATTTTCACATTGAGGATCCCACTGTAGTTCCCATCTTTCCAAGCCTCATACATCCATATTTGTCCTTTTATGTTCAGCACCTCAGTGATTTTTTTCAGCATGGAGTCGTGACAGGATTACTGTTGATTGACAGTTTGTCTCTGTTGCTGGTGCTGCTATCGTATCACTGATGTGGCCAGCAATTACAGCAACGGTGGAATATCTTGACTTCTCCAGATAGGAGGTCCTTTTGGTGGTATGGATTATCCTTGGCTTCAGAATGCATCAGGGAAATCACTTGGAGTGGTAATTGAGTGCAAGTTCTTAAGAAGAGATGTCGCGAGAGCTTTCTTGTTCGAGTGTTGGTAACTTTTGGGTGACTGAGCTTGTATATGTGTAGGGGAGCTTGAACTTCATTAGATGATCATTAAAGGTCAGAAATCAAAGATTATAGGGTGTTGGCTATTAAATTCTCGATCTGTACAACTCTGCCTATGCTTCAAGGTTGTTTTGGTAGTGGAAAGTGGAAATTGCCCAAGAAACTAGCCGGCAAATGGTTTTGTATTTACAAGAATATTTAGCAAACATACTAGAATTACTCTTTGCCTCTTATCATTATGTTAGAACCTCAGTTTGATAAATGATCCAGCTATTTACTTGCAATCAAATCAGTATGTTTGGAGCGAGAAATTGTGCCGAAAATTGTATAGCCGTCATAGCAGAATGCGATAAAGAGAAAAGCCAGACTTGAAGGCAAATTTCAAGGCAGCGGAATCAGCATCTTTGTAATGAATTGTACGGGGAATTCACCATTATGGGACTTCCCGACTTTGTTTGTTGGGAAAAGTTTGGTACCTGCAAATCTGTTTCGTGTCTATGTTAGTTAACTTGTTTTATGTTTTACATGGATAGAATGGTGGGCAACAGCTCTTGTGACGCTAGGAGTCGGAATGTTGGATTTTGTTCATTTAAGTCGGCTTGCAATGCACCACTCAGTCTTTTTATGAAATCGACCAATCTTCTATGCCCTTTTGGAAATGGAGAGATAGAGAAAAAACGAATAACCCCAGTGTGGTCCAATTCATTGAGTAACACACGCTGTTCGTTGCCAATACCTGAGTGTTTGGCCGCTCAACACCTTATTCAAGAGTCAAGATGCACCCAACCCATAAGAAGTGGTGTTTGGCAATAAAAGGTGACTTGCTTAGGCTCAATTGAACCAGAGAGTTAGGCTTAGGACAGTCGAAGGGCTTAAATTGAAATAGCAAGTCTGTACTGTTTTGGGAAGCGGGGAGATTGACTAATGTCTTGCTACCAACATGGAAAACAAATGTGGAGAAACCGGCAAAAACTGCTTCTTTGTTATTATTTTAAGTTCTTTATTGTCCTGGTTTGGTTTAGGTTGACATGGGTCGCACTATGTGCTGAGATTACTTCCTTTTCTTCATGGTTGGGTGTGGGAAATGATGGTGATGGGATCTATTTATTTCGGCCAAAAGGTTTCTAGGCAAGTAATCTCCATCCAATCACGCATTTTCTACTCTCTTCCGATCAATGAAAATTCTGGTACCACTTCTTGACCTCTCTGATTGTACCTGAGGAAAACGAAACAATGGCTCTTAAATTGCAACATGCATTGCATTGACTATGCGGAACCTTGATGTGTAGGTTTCGAGAGAGTATTGAGTTCCTGTATCTATATCCAGCACCCGGAAGAGACACGAACTTTTACAAAAGGCTATAATCATGCTATGGATTCCCCCAAGCAAGTGAATGGAAACATCAGTAGGAGGCGGGTGGACTTCTGTGAGATTAATAATTTTTTACTCATGAAAGGGTGGAATCACATCACGAAATTTGCATGGCCCTTCAGATGGAGAATCAGTCCATCCAAAAAGAGAATGTCAAGCTTACAATTCAAGCACATGTTATTCTCGCTTCTATCAGAGTCGCACGCTTTGCTGATATTAAAATAAAATCACTAGCTATGCGCAGAACTTATCAGGACAGGAAAATATGCGAAACACTAAATAAAACCGAGAATTAGAATAAACCGAGCATTAGAATAAAACCCATGTGGTTCCAGACTTGAGATTCGATTAAAATTTGTAGTTAGCCAAATGGGAGATCTCTATATATACATGTTGATTTAAGACTTTAGGCTTGTGAAGGGAATTGGCGAAGTCTTCAATATTCCCTCGAAGGCTTCCGATAGGACTGAATTTACATAAGTGCAATAAATTTATAACTTTTTTGGTGATTTCCCCCATTTGAGCATTTGTGGCTTTTCTAGTAGTGAATCTTAATTATTTCTTACCATCTCCGCTGATATATAGTTTCCACTAAATAATTGTTGGGAAAAAAGAAAAGAATATTTGTGGAGAATGCCCAGATAATTTTTCCCGCTACTAATTCTGTGAAAATTAAATAGGATATTCAATGAAAGCAGTAAAGATGAATACTAAATAACACCAGAATTTTTAACATGGAAAACCCTCCAAGGTGAAGGGAAAAACCACGGGACCGTAGTCCACTTCAAACTTCCACTATGATAAATAATGGGATACAACTTCACCCAAAGGTGGATCTCTCGCTGTCTTCAATTTGTGGATTTGAACCTCTCACAAATTGGATAACTCTCAAAGATAACTCTCTTTCTTGGAAGAAGAAAACTGTTTCTTCCGCTACGCTGCTATGATCTTCTTGCTTTGTGTGTAACCTCTTCTCCGTTGAGGAGAACTCCTATTTATAGGAGCAAATACAATCCCAATTGGAATTACACGATATAAAAATCACGTAGATTTATCTCCTAATCTCTCGTGATTTTGTAGATATGAGAATATCACTTTGATTTCTTTCCCAATCTCCCTTGCTTTTCTAGATGTGGAAAATCATGTTGATTTATCTCCCCATCTCTTTTGATATTTTTTTCTTTTTCTTTTTCTCCCTTTTTTTTTCTTTTTCTTTTACACACTCACTACTATACATATTCTACTGCAGATTTACATAATTGCATTGGCCTCTCCAATTGGGAGTGACCTACTCAACAATAATGGACATGATTATATATGAAAAATCCACTTTAAAAGAATCCATGAATTCCATACCTATTTTGGGCTTATAATAGCTACAAATCTAGAGTAACTAAATGTAGCTTATATGTCTTGATATATATTTCCCCGCAATATATGTTGTCCTTGTTACAAAAGGCAGGAGGGGCGAACAATGAATCAATGCTATAAAAGTCCAAATGCAGTGAAGATAGACGCCTAATACGCAGGCTACTACACTCGAGCCTGACAACAGATCATTGTATAGAATGAAGGATCTTTACAACTGGTCTGGCCTAGCACTTATTCGAAGCTTGCTTGTAGCTATATTTAACAAAAAAAAGCTAGGGGAAAAGCCCCAAGAAAGCCAATCCACGAATGCTGAGGTTCTCTCTTGACTATAGAAAAAGCAGAAGAGCATATGCACTATCTAACTGAAGCACTTCTTGTACTAAGCATTTATCTTATCATCCTCAAGACTCGGACTTCGTCGAAGATGAACTATTTGGGTTCTGCAAGGAAGCGGTTGAGGTATTACTCTTCGTCTGGGAATTCTGGTTCGATGATGATGACTCAGTGAAGAAAACTACATGCTCCTGATTATCAAGAAGCAGTTGAAGGGCTCTCGGTATCCTGGGCAGGTTCACATCCAACAACCCCTCGAGTATTTGAACAACCTGCCCCATCGATGGCCTGTGAGTTTCCTCATCTTGTACACACCAGCAAGCAACTCTGCATATCCTAGTTAACTCTTCAGTATGAGCGTCTGTCTCCAAGTTTGGGTCCAAAAGATCAAGCAGGTCACCTCCTTCAGCTATCTTACTAGCAGCCCATGTTGGGAAGAACTTGACTGCCCCATTTTCCGATAGCTCTGAGTTCCTCCTTCCCGACACAAACTCAAAAAGCATCATTCCATAGCTATAAACATCAGCTTTTGCTGTTATGGCCACTCCAGAGATCCACTCCGGCGCAAGATACCCTCTTGTGCCTCTCATGGTCGTCAATACCCTGCTGAAATCTCGGCCAACAAGCTTTGCCAGGCCAAAATCTGCCACTTTTGGACAGAATTCAGCATCTAGAAGGATGTTCTCTGGCTTGATGTCGCAATGTATGATGCAGTCTCTACACTTCTCATGGAGATAAGCCAGACCTCGAGCCGTTCCCAAAGCAATTTGGTACCTCGTTTTCCAATCCAAGGTCTTCGAGTCCTTTCTATGAAAGAGATGATAGTCTAAAGAACCATTTGGCATGAAATCGTAGGCCAACAACCTTTTGTCACCCTCAGAGCAGAACCCGCGGAGCCTAACAAGATTCACATGCTGGATGGTGCCGATTGTGCTTACTTCTGTTCGGAATTGCTTCTCTCCTTGGCTTATGCTTTCAAGCTTCTTGACCGCTATGTGACTTGAATCAGGTAATGTTCCTTTGAAAACTGAACCAAACCCGCCCCCACCCAACTTCTCTGAGAAATTCTTTGTTGCTACTTGCAAGTCCCGGTATGCAAAAGCTATCAGTGAACCCTCCACTGTCTTTGTTTTTACGGTCGCCCTTCTCCATCTCCAAACGCCAAACAAGACAATGGCTAATATCGCTACTGCGGAGCTAACAGACCCTGCAACTATTGCAATTACATTGCTCTTCTTGCTCGTATCCTGAACGTCAGAAGCGGCACGCCTGAGATAGAAGCTTTTTCCATTGGTGTCACTTTGTGAGAGCTGTTGCACATTGACAAGATCCCCAATCCAGATTGAGCAGGCATTATCCTCGAAAGCATAAGCCGTGCAAGAGCAATTGCTCAAACAAGCAGTTCGGCATTCTGTATCGCTCTCGACATCTAAAGAATGGGGATCAACAGGCAATCTCATGGGATCAACAGGCAATCTCATGTTAGAACTAAGCGAGAAACGGTCTCTCTCCGCATTTGAAGCATTTTCCGCACAATTCAAGTCTGAATTCCTCTTGCAACCGCCAGACCAATCGCTCAGATTCCAATCCCTCAGAGACGTGATGCTAAACCCAGGCAAGCAGCTGCAGAAATTGATGGTATTCTCGCTGCAAACACCGAAAGGCCCACAAAGTCCATACACCTCACATTGTTGCCGGGGCTGCGACCAGAACAAGTTCCACAACAGGGAAGAAGGCAACCAGGAAAACTGCTTGATCTGCCCAGAAAAATCCATCACAAGCATTGATGTGGTGTTGGCGGAGCTTTTGACTGAATAGGTGAAGTAGCTCTCGTTCTCATTGTCCACATATTTGAAATCGTAAATATAGTTCAATCTCATTTCAGGGATCAAAGAGAAAATTTTCGTCTGATTGTCCCACGGCCCACTAGTCCAGTAATTCTTAGACCCATTCCTCCATATGTAGTACTCACCGTCACTGGATGGCTGGAGATGGAGAGAGAACAAACCTGTCGAAGGGTCCTCGGCGTTCTTCCATGATGTCAAGAACTGACTCGTGTTTTTGCGCTTGTCGATCCCTAATTTGGCACCGGGAAGCCACGTGTGCGTCAGGTGATCAAAGCTCTGCCACAGAGTCACGGAAGAATTCGGCGCCGCTTTGAGAGCGAAGTTGCCGTCGTCCTCAAGAACCGCCACCATGGAGCTCGATCCAGATGAAGAAGCAGTCAGATTCGTGGACCAAACGGGGACTTCGCAGTTGTTAACAATCACAAGATTGCCACCCGAGACCTTCAGTTCAGTGGAGTGCCTGTCAGTGATGGGGTTGTCTCGGTTGGCGACCCAGACGACGGTTTGCACGCTGATTTTGTTGTACCAGATGCCTATGTAGGAGTACGTGGAGTTACCCGGCGAGAAGAAGCCAAGCTTAAAGTTGCCACCCAAGGAGGTTAAGTTTTGATTACCAGATAGAGACCGATTTGCATCGAGCTTGTCTGTGCCAAGACAAAGGTGGGTGCACAGAGATGAGCAAAGCCAGAAAATTGGGAGTATGAACGACCACGGACTACTGTTTTTGCTATCCATGGCTGTACCATATAGGGTTCGAGCGGACAGGTGCAGAAACAAGATTCATAGGGGGAAGTATATATACCCGTTTGTGCTAGGAGCGAGGGTGAGGTAAGAGATCTCAAAGAAGAACGGGTCAAGAAACGTGCAAAGTATTATGTGGAAACTTCAACCGAGACTAGTGCATTATCATCGAGTAAGTAGGTAGAAGCATTTAAGCAGGCATCATACCAGTGAACAAAGACGGGCATATGCCAGAGTGAAGAAGACGCTAGTGGTGTAACTTGGACATATGATCGAGCAAGAGTTAAAACATAGGCGGACCAAGACATTAATGAAGCAGGAGCACAGTTTTACCAGCTCCAGTCAACAAGAAATGAAGAAAACCAAGTGTCAAAGTCATCGATACAGTGAAAAGCTGGACTAACAAGATTTGATTTTCATGAAGCATGGTCTAATATTCTTACGGCCCTTACTCTTGTCTAAGCTAGTATCGGGTCAAGAAACGTGCAAAGTATTGTGTGGAAACTTCAATCGAGACTAGCGCCTTATCATCGAGTAAGTAGGTAGAAGCATTTAAGCAGGCATCATACCAGTGAACAAGGACAGACATATGCCATAGTGAAGAAGACGCTAGTGGTGCAACTTGGACATGTGATCGAGCAAGACTTAAAACATAGGCGGACCAGGACATTGATGAAGCAGGAGCACAGTTTTACTAGCTCCAGTTGTTGACACCTAAATTTTGGCGAACCGATCATTCATACAAAATTAGGGATTAATTTTTAATCCCTAAACAATAAAAAAAAATTAATTACATAGCATACAATTTTAGGTGCATTTATTATTATCGCATTTGCATTGGACCAGTGACGGAGGATTTGACTTAAAATGGTTCGGAGCCCATTATTTTTTGATGACAAAAATTATAAGAATTGGCGATTTGATATTTTTGGTGATATGGTGGAGGATTTTTTGTATATTCATGTAAGCTATTCATATATCCTCGAAAAGGGTAAGTGTGACAATGAGATATTACGAGCTCATATTTGCAGGATTTGAAATTTGAGAAAATCCTATTACAAATCTTGAATCTTTGGCAATATGCGATAAAAATCAGTGGAGAATATTCATTTTTTGCAGTCCAATGTGGAAAGATACCAAGGAAATCAAACAAGGCTAGAAGAGATAAAAATGAATATTGCATTTGGGAGGTGATCTTCACGTATCTTGATATAAAAAGGAAATAAAATTTTACAAAAATTTCAGTCCCTTGCCTGTGAATTGGCTCGAATACGGACGAAAGAGGGGTCACACGTATTGAATACACGGCTATTAGGGGCTTCTCTTTTCTCACTACGTAGGAGGGGCCTTTCTTCGTTTCTTTTGGGTCAAAGAAAAAAAAAAAAAGAAGCTATTTTCGTTTGAGGGGGAAAGTCAAGGTCAGAAAAAGGGGTGCAGAGGGCAGAAAGTACAGCAGTGAGAGACGTGTGAGAGTAAAGTGAGGGAAAGAAAAAAAAAAAAAAAAGAAAAAAACACTGTTCTTCTTCCTCGCGAGTTCCTCCGCCGCCGTGGCCGATCCCCTGCACGGCCGCTCCGTCAGCCCACCTGAGTCGGCCGCCGTTCCGCCAGCCGCCGGAGCTCCGCCTCACCCGCGAGCTCGCGCCTCGGCCACCGGCGCCTCCGCCTGCAACCAGCTCCGCCGCTGACGCCGCAGCGACCATCAGCAGCTCGAAGTCGCGACGCCACTGCTCGCCGCCGCCCAACCCAACGCCGTCGCTGCAGCCCGCAGCAACTCGCGAGCCCCTTGCCGCGCCGGTCGCTGCGCCCCGCTTCGCCTGCAACCCGCCGGCCCGCGACCCTCCTGCTGTCAGCGACCTCGTCCGCCTCGCTCGCAGCAACCGCCAGCAGCTCGAGCTTTCCCCTTTGCTGCGCCGGTTGCCGCCCCGCTGCGCGCCTGCTGCCCCCTCGCCGGAGCTCTGAACCCCGGCATCCCTTCAAGCCCGTGAACAGCATTCAGCCAAGCTAACGCCCGTGCCACCCCCGTTGTGAGCCACGCCAAGCCTCCATCGTGATTCACAAGTTGCTGCCGTTCGCTAAGCCAAATTTGGAAACCAAAACTTGAATTAGGCAAAAATCTTGTATTCCTGGGTTTTCAAATATTTTGTTTCTTTTTTTGAAATATTTCTTGATGCACATTATTGAAATCCCCGATATGCCATGATATTCGCAACTCGAGTAGCCTTCTAAATTGGGAAATCTTAGTAATTTCACAACGTGCATATGATTGACAGTCCGATTTCACGCTTGAAATACAATTCGCAATCGTACGGAAAAATCGCCAATCCGATCTCATGCTCGAGATATGATTCGTGATTTTGTTTAAAATTAGCCAATTCGATTTTATGTGCGAGATACGATTCGTCAATTTATTTCCAAAATTAAATGGACATGGATGATATCTTGCCTGATTTGTTGCCGTGCTGTTCTTAATGCCTTTATTTGATTGCTCCCGTAAAAGAAAAAGAAAAAGAAAAATATTTGAGTTAGATTAAGTTCATGTTAGAATATTACTTGTTTTAGAGTTATTTTGCATATTTAGAATAATAAATTTATTTACTTCGAATTTCTTTAATAAAAATACCAAAAACATTAATTTAGGGTGTTAGATTTTCATTTCATTAATTTAAATTATACGTTTAATTATTTGACAATTTTGATTTCGAATTTCATAAAAAAGAAAAAAAAAAAACTAGAATTATGGCACTCTTTGCAGTTCATCGCATATTATGATAAGAGTGCATGTTTAATTTTATTTTCTAATTAAAAATAAAAGAAAACATAAAAATTATTACGCACATGTCATGTAGAATTAGGTCATCCATTGCACGTCATCTAAATGTGTAAATGTTAGAATAGTTGCATTAATCTTTTCTTATCATTTGATTAGGTCATTCAATAAATGTCGCGTGACATATAGTTCGCATATTAGGTTGCATGTTGCATGTCATTTTAGTTAAAATAATTTTGTACGTCACTACATTGCATTGCACGTAATTTTTAGGCTTCATTTAAATAAAAGAAAATCTTGAAAAAGATTGAGTACTTGCGTGTTAATTAGAAATCATATCTGGGGCTATTGATGTGAATTTTGATCTAATATTGCAAATGCTTTCGTGACCATGAGGTAAGTTCCATAATTTATTTATTGCTCTTTTAAGTGTTAAATTGATGTTTGCGCACCCGCATGATCACCTTACATGTTAGGAAAGTAAATTAAAATCAACTCAAGCTGCCTGCAAAACATTTTTCAAAATAAAAGAGAAAGGTATCGAAAGGGCGTTAGAGAAATCTAGCGTAATCAAATCCTCGAACTCATAATAAGTAAATCTCCCGTCACTTTACTTGGGTTTCTAATCGATCCACCAAAAATAAATTAGTGGCGACTCCTAATTGAAAAATCATTTGCATGTTAAGAACTTGACCCTTAGTCGTGAATTGGTATGGGCTTGGGAGAGCCCGAGCTAAGTTTATGCTTAATAATTCATTAGCCAAACCCTAAGTGGTTCACCCGAGATTAGGTCGCGACACCCGTTAACAAGAAATGAAGAAAACCAAGTGTCAAAGTCATTGATACATTAAAAAGCTGGACCAACAAGATTTGATTTTCATGAAGCATGGTCCAATATTCTTATGGTCCCTACTCTTGTCTAAGCTAGTCTCGAGGTAAGTATCTTCAACAAAATGTGCTTGTGCCATGCATGCTAAGCTGACCTATTCGTCGAGGGACTAAGCTCTAGATTAATGAATTGATTTATTCCCCCAATTCATGTATATGTAACATCATGGTTGCATGCCTTTATCGGAAAAACCTTATAGATTGTGTCCTAGCCATAGATGATGGAGTGAAGAGACCTCTCAGGTTAGACTCGGAGCAATTGTTACTTGGTACTGTGTCCATTATAGTCTTTTAGGCCGTGTTTAATAATCGGGATAAAATTCAAGATATGATAAAATTGATCATATCTTAGATTTGGTACCTACTCAAGACAGAATAAAATCGAATATAAGGGAGATATAAACCGAGATAAAATTGTCTCATAGGAGAGGTGGGATAAAAGTGGATATGATTTCCGATATTCATAATAAGAAAGTTATTTTTCTTCAATAACAAACTTCTTAAATTAGCAAAATTGAAATTATATTTCAATATAAATAATTTTGAATTCCAATATAAGAAATTCAAAATAAAAAAGTAAAAATTCAGTTATTTTAATTTAATCTTATTTTTATTTATATATTCAAATTTAATTCTACTTTATAATATAAATTCAATAAATAAATATCAATATAAATTCATATTTATTACATATTTTAGTATTTTAGGTATATTAGTATAGTTTACTATTTAATAAAATTTTATTATAGAATGATGGAAGGGGAAGAAAGAAATTACAAAAAAAAAGACATTAATTAAAAAAAGAGAGAAAAATAAAATAAAAAAATAAAGATAAAGTAGTTGAAAGTGTCGTGAGAAATTTTTACTATCTCCGTTTGTAAAATTTTTGACTCTTTTTATTAATATGCTGTTTATACCAAACAACGTATATGATAAGATGTGAATATATCTGATTTTATTGATGAAATCACCAAATAGTGGATAGAATATAACAAAATCCCTAGATTTCATACCCTATCCTATTAAGTCCTATCCCGATTAGAAATTCAAGTGACCAAACATACTGTTTTATTAATTCCTATACATATGCAACTTTCTTTATAGGATTAGATTCAACGGTGGCCCTTATATTCTTGCCCGAAAATCAAAAACTTCCTCTACTTTTTTCTAAAGCATCTCCCTACTATTTAGAAGTGTCCCAATTAATCTTTCTATTATACTGTTTCTCATGCCATTCAAATTTCATGAACAGGATGCTAGAATACATGTGTTGTGTTATACTCCACTCATATAATTTTGTGGCGAAAAATAGGTGTTACGTTAGACAATATAAACTTTAAAAAAAAAAAAAAAAAACTCAATTGAGAGAGCTCCATTATGGCCACCATAACTGCGAGCTCTCCAACTCTAAGCTAGCGGCGACCATGGCCATTCAAGCTCAAGCCCGTGGATAGCCATGGCCGAGAAATCTATTTGAAACATGAACCTTGAGCCCTAGCCACTTGATCTTTGAGCTCACAGAATGGCTACATGAGCTTTGCGCTTCCAGCGGCCATGTTCGCTTAAGTTTTGAGCTATGAAGCTCACGGGAATCTAAGTAGTATTGATACCGATACATGACATGCGACACACAACACGACACGCCTACAAGTCATTTATAAAAAAAAATAGAGAATTTCGATATGTTGAGACAACGTTATATTAATATATATATCTTTATATATACATAACAAATTATCATCTTTATGATTATTTTAATTCAATTAATTTGTTTCTAATTCACAAATAAATAAATAATGTAAAAAAATCTAGAATGAATTTACACTAAAAACATTAATTCACCATTTGTTAATATCATTCATTATTTCAATTTTACAAATTCAACTCCGTTCCAATGATCCATAAAACTTGAAGAAAAAAAACGAGCAATCCACATTTTGGACTTGCGTGTCAAAGTGTGTTGGAAAAGAAGAAAAAGAAAAAAAACTTGGGGGTAAATTACGTGTCATGGGAAATGAGAGTTAGAAGAGAAGAGAAAACTAGATTTTTCCTCTTTTCCCATTTATTATTATTATTTTTTTATATATTTATATTTTGACTCATCATTTATTGAAATATTTTAAAATTGACCTCTTGTGTGTCGAACTCACATGTTGAACTTCCAAATTCACATGTAGAGAGTGTTGGGAGAGTTGATCAAGTGTCGAATTTTTTGACATATGTTGATCGAGTGCCGGAAAATGTTGAAGAGTGTTGGCGAGTGTGTTGTGTCCGACACGATATGAAGGCTCCTTGAAAGTATTGGTGCTTCCTAGACAGCAATAGCCACTCAATTGATAATCTATGAATGGGTACGAATAATAGTTTTTGGAGTTCCGAACACCTGGAGTGTCGAAACTTGACAGAGGGGATACTTAAGTTCTAAAAGTTAAGAAAGTAACACTTAGGTGCCAAAATCGGAGCAAAATGGATTAATTAAGTGCCAACGATGAGAAAATCCAGTCAAAATGCATACGTGGCGTTTTTTCTGGCGAAACAAGTGCAAACGACTTTGTTTTGCATGCTAACGTGTCTAAATAAGTGCAAAAACAATGTCATTTTACTGACATTGCTAGATAATTAATAAAAATATTAACTAAATTAAATTTAGTAAATTTAATTTTTATAAATAAATAAATAAATAAAAGAAAAAGAAGATGAGTAGTTGCAGGCATCAAAGGGCTCAACCCTCACCGTTACTTCCCCTGCCGTCATCGTGAAGGGCCGATAACAATGGGGGAAGCCTAATGACCCTGGCCGACCGGCGGCAAGGGCCTACGAGCCCTTGCTCAAATCTGGGGTAAGGGTCACAACCCTCCTTAAATTTGGCGAGGGTCACCAGCCCTCGCCTAGTCAAGCCAAGGGCCACCGCTCGCTAGGGGGTTGCCTCGGCCAACAACAGCCCTTGGCCCGGCTTGGCGAAGGTCGGCGACCCTCATTGGATTTAGGGAGGGCCGCGGCCCTCACCCCAAATTTGGGCGAGGGCTCGCAAGCTCTCGCCTTTGGTCGCCGGGGTCGCCAGCCCCTAGCCAAGGCCCGACAACCCCAGCTGATCCTCCCCTCACAGTCATCGGCCCTTTCTGGCGATGGTGGGGAGGCGGCGACGAGAGCTAAGCTCTCAGCCGCTTGCAACTGCTCATTTTCTCTCTCTCTCTCTCTCTTTCTCTCTCTCTTTTTTAGTTTTTAAATTTGGTTTTAAATTTAATTTAATTAATATTTATATTAAAATTCAAATCCGACCAAAATGGCGTTGTTTTAGCGCTTCTTTACTTAGTCAGCTCTTCGACAAGTCACGTAGGCGAGCAATATTAATAAAAAATTGTCACGTAGGATTTTTGGCGGAGTTTGCTAAACTTGACACTCAAATGTCCCATTTTTAAAAAATAGTTGCACTTAAATGTTACTTTTTTAACTTTTGGTACTTAAGGTCCCTTTGTGTCAAGTATTGACACTTGGGTATTCTTTTGAGATAGTTTTTGTATGAGACGCAGACCCTGGAAGTGCCTTAACTTGGCGAGAAAGGGACACTTAAGTGCCATAACTTACGAAAGGTATACTTAAGTGTCAAAATCGGAGCAAAATGGATCACTTGAGTGCCAATCCGGCCAAAATCCGACTAAATTCCATACATGGCATTTTTCCGGCGAAGCGAGTGTAAAACGACGCCGTTTTGCACGCTGACGTGGCCAAATAATGCAAAAACGGCGACGTTTTGGGCTGACGTGGTAAAAAAAAATAATATAAAAATTAATTAAATTAAATTAAAATTTAAAATTAGTTAAAATATGAAAAAAATAAAAAATTTAAAAATAAATTAGTTAAAATATTTAAAAAATAATAATTTTAAAATTAAATTTAGTTAAAATATAAAAAATAATAATTTTAAAATTAAATTTAGTTAAAATATAAAAAATAATAAATTCAAAATTAAATTTAGTTAAAATATTAATAAGTAATAATTTAAAATTTAAAAAATTTAAAAAATTAAAAAAAGGGGAAGGGGGCGGTGGTTGAGGGCTAGCCCTTGGTCGCCGCTACCACCTCCCCATCGTCGTCGCCGGGAAGGGCCGGCGACGGAGGGGGAGGGTCGGCCGGGGTCGTTGGCCCTTGGCCAAGGCCCGGCGACCTCGGCCGACCGATGGCGAGGGCTCGTGAGCTCGCCGCAGATCGTGGCGAGGGTCGTGGCCCTCGCCCGGCTCGCCACCGGTCGGCGGGGTTGTCGGCCCCGGCTAGGGCCCGGCGATCTGGCCGACCCTCCCTCCTCCGTCGCCGGCCCTTCCGGCGACGGTGGGGAGGCGGCAGCGGCGACCGAGGGCTGAGCCCTCATCCACCGCCCCCCTTTTTAATTTTTTAATTTTAAAATTATTATTTTTAATATTTTAACTAAATTTAAATTTAAAATTATTATTTTTTAATATTTTAACTAAATTTAATTTTAAATTTATTATTTTCATATTTTAACAAATTTAATTTTAAAATTATTATTTTTTCATATTTTAACTAAATTTAATTTTAAATTTAATTTAATTAATTTTATATTATTTTTTTACCACGTCAGCCCAAAACGTCATCGTTTTTGCATTATTTGGCCACGTCAACGTTTTGGCCGGATTTTGGCCGGAGTGGCACTTAAGTGATCCGTTTTTCTTTGAATGTGGCACTTAAGTGTACCTTTCGTAAGTTATGGCACTTAAGTGTCCCTACGTGCCAAGTTATGGCACTTGAAAAGTTCTTTTTGCCGTTTTTGTATTGCTATGGGCATTAGATTTTGTGGGTGCCAAACGACAAAAACTGACAGTACCACTTGATCAACAACTCTTGAGATTATTAGCCTCTGTTAATTGGTCTTTCCAAATCTAGTTTGGAAGGTATGTGATATTATCAAATCACAACAATAATTCATGATTTTTGAATGCTTTGGATGTATCGAGGCCATCCAAAAAATCAATAAGCGACTAATTATTTTTACAGCACATTGATACATGACAAAATTTCTATTTCTTGATTTCTCTGTTCCCCGGAACAGGTTTGGAACAGAAATCCGTTTGGTAATGCAATTTGATTTCTCTATTTCTGAAACAAATTTCTATTCCAAAAATAAAGAAATCGAAGAAATCAGAAGCTGAAATAAAACTATATAAAAGAACCTTGCGCTTTCTTGCTAACTTAATTCACCCATAACCACAACTTCACAAATTATTGCTAATTTTCTTTTTCTTATTTTGCTCGTGTTTTTTTTTTCATAACTTCCTCTTTAGGATGAAAGACAATCGAATGGGTCCCCAATTTTAAAAAAGACCAAAGTTCTTAAATGCTTACTTAAAAACAATGGGGCTCTTTCCTCCTAGAAAGGGCACACGCATGGCCAGTTGAAGAAAAAGTTATTACGTAATAGATGAATAAAAAATGTGCCTAGAAATTTAACCTTGTTTCTTTACGGATTCAAAATTCTTGCAAAATCAAAATAATTAGATTGTTACACAATCTTGAATTTTAATTTGAAGGCAAGAGATTTAAGAGAATCTCTCTTTGCTATGTAAGGGCCATTAAAGGTTCATTGAGCAACAATAAAGAAATTAGGGATGAGCAACTGGACTGATTCAATTCGAAAATCAAAATAAACCGACATTCCTCCGATTGGTTCCTAACTATAAACGTTACTTCAAGGTAGAATTTCATATATTCCTTTACACCATCAATTTTATTTTGTTGATAATCTTGTGTAATACTAGTCTTTGATAAAATGACAAGGTTGTATAGGCGCCATTGGTGGCACCCATATTCATGCTTCCGCAATACTTGTCTGAACCTATGCAGGATGAGCTTGCAAACGATACATTGACTGAGGAGGGAAACCAAATAAATACACTTAGAAAAACCATTGCCAATAAAATGGCAAGGGATAATAATATGTTGAAAATTCCATGAAATTGTATTTTCAACTTTATTAATGTATTAATATTATTTCGACTATTATTTTGTATTTGAGAATTTCCTATGTTGTTTTAGTATTATTTCGACTATAATTTTGTATTTGAGGATTTCCTATATTGTTATCTAATTAATTTCTATTCCTAGAAATAGAAATTTTATTTTGTTATCAAACGGATTTTTGTTTCAAAAATAGAAATTTTGAGTCATTATCAAACGGGTTTCTTTGCTTAGAAATTTGTCCGGGAAATAGAAATTGAGAAATTGATTTCTAGCCAGAAATCAATTTTTATTTCAGAAATTTTGTCATGCGCAGCCTAAGTGTCTCTTTGTGCCAAGTTATGGCACTTGAAAGATTCTTTTGCCGTTTTTGTATTGCTATGGGCATTAGATTTTGTGGGTGCCAAATGACAAAAATTGACAGTACCACTTGATCAACAGCTCTTGAGATTATTAGCCTCTGTTAATTGGTCTTTCCAAATCTAGTTTGGAAGGTATGTGATATTATCGAATCACAACAATAATTCATGATTTTTGAATGCTTTGGATGTATCGAGGCCATCCAAAAAATCAATAAGCAACTAATTATTTTTACAGCACATTGATACATGCTATTCTTAAATGCCTTGCGTATAATATTGAAATAAAAAAAATTCACATAAGCCACCAGCATCGAAGCTTTTGTAATACATGGTTCATGAACTCTCATGCGGCAATTTTGGAACATATTCAATCTTTTGCTGGTCTAGAAATATTACAAACACATTCCCCCATTAGTGTCCATGCCTAAATAAGAGAAAGAATTGTTTGCCCTACTCTAAGCACTGATTAACTCAAGCAGCAGTAGTTGCTTAATTATAACAGTAGCTGCTGTCTAAGGTAAAACCAAAGTCAAACCATGTTTCCCTCCTAAGATTCAAAGTCCTTCTCAGCAATTTCTCCCTTTATACTTTCTAGATGAAAGCAAACTAGATATCATTGATCAGTAAGTCTGTTGGTGGTGCGGCTCACCCGGAAACCCTTCTAGAATCCTGCGCTAATAGGTAAATAGGTCTACATCCAGGACACAATAGCCTCACCATAGAGCCGAAATTAATGAAGCAGGCTCGATAGTTTAATGGATAATCTGTGCAACAGATGGCCAAATGGGTACAATCTCGAGGCTGGTATCCCCTTAACCTAGTCTAATTTGCTGGTTCAGCCTGTTCAAATGACATCATTTCAATAAAGCACCTTTTCTTCTAAACCCACATCTGTTTGGCTGACAAAAGTTATCGGACGTTACTCTGATTATCCGTCCTCTCTCTGCATTTCTATTTCGTCCTAAATGTTTTGATAACAACGGAAATATAACTTGTACAAGAAACAAACAAGAAACAATACTTCACCTAGTAAAGAGATTTGCAACCTCCTCGCATTCGCGTGGATTGTAGAACCAAATGCCATTAACTTCTTGCGCCGCACTACGATACAACAAGTATGGAACCTGAACTTCATACTCAAAATCTCCAAGCAGATTCTCTACCAAATTATCTGCTTATATGGGCAATGCGTTACTCGACGCTCATTTGCTAAAGAACATCATAACACAAAGGCCATCCAATTATGACCATTCATTGTATCCCAAACTAGGCAAGCTACTAGTAGCTCATTTGCATCAAAATCCGCGTATGTTAAAGAGAGAATTTTCACTTACCAAACCACATGGGACGCATCACAAGATAAAAGCTTTGTGTGTGTGTGTTTTTTTTTTCCTTCTTGGGAAGTTTCAATATTTCATCATGTAATTATTCGCAACATTCTTGGATAAGATCATTTTTATGGGTTATTTATCATTCCCTCGTGGAATGATTCTGTGGAATGCTTTCTTGTTTGACATTGCTTGCGTGCGTGCGTGCGCTGATTAGAAAGAACAATCACAAGTAAATCTCTCTCTCTCTGTTTTTTTTCTTTTGGCGTGAAATTGATGTCTTCACGCACATGGCCCCGGTTTCTCCATTGCCCTTGCCGTACTCGCTGCAACTAGTGGCTAGTGCGTTTCCTCCCATTTAAGTGATTCACGCAACCCCTTTTTTCTTAAACGATAGCAATCAGAATGATTTTCCTTACTTATGTTGCCAAAATAACTTAAATTTCCAAGTTGATGCAACTCGATTGGGGGAAGAATCATGCGAAAATGATGACAAGCTTATAAAAAAGCAACCGGTCAAAGTGAGAGCCGCTCGATCTAGTCGAAGCAAAGTGCGGCATTTCGTCGAATTCGTGCATTTCTCGAGCGAACGGCGAATATATTTTCCGACCGGGGTTTCCTCGCCGCACATAGGAAATGCACCTAATTTGCGATCTATTCAGGAAAACAAACACAAAAAGATTCCCATGTGTTCTCTGCTCTGTTCATCATCTCGAAGGACACCCGCAAAAGACGTGTTTTCAATTCAGAAAGCTGCCTTTCCTTTTACCTTAGACATACATAAATCGGGCATTCATGACTTCATGTTCTGGCAAAACGACAAATATAGATATAAATATACATAATATATATAGTCTCTACTATGTATGTGTCCTGATGCATTGTCTTCACGTTGGAGGATACTTTAAATTTAAGGAGGCAAAAACCACCCCCACCGCGTAATGAAAAATGGGTCTTTTGTCTCCTTTCAATGGGCTATAAAAAAAAGCATGAATTGTGAAATCTTTGCCCTTTCATTAAAGCAAAAAGGGCCTTTAATCCTGCTCATCGTCCCCTCGAAATCGCCAAAAAAAAAGAAAAGAAAAAGAAAACCGATTTATGGCAACTCGGTGTAGACAAATAGGGTTTTCCCAAAAACAGAGAGAAAATTAGGATGCGTTTGATAACGATTTTGTTTCCGGGAACAAATTCTGATCAAAAATGATTTTTTTATTCTATTAGGGAATTGATTCGAGTAAAATAACGCGTTTGGTAATCGTACAAAATTTCTGATTCGGAATAGAATTACATTTGGGACCGTGCTCATTGATTATGTTCAAAATCAATTTCTTTTAATTTTTAAATATTTTTTATAATCTTTTCCTTTTTTTCTTTTTTTTCTTTTTTCTCCTATTCCTCTTCTTCTTCAGGCCGATTGCCGGACCGCCTTGCCTGCAGCTAGGCGAGGCCTGCTTGGCCACCGGCGGGGCTGGGCGAACCTTGCTGGTGGCTAGGGTAGGGCCTCGCCTAGTCTAGCGAGCTCGCTAGACAAGTTGCCGAAGACCAGCGGCGGCAGATGGCAGCGGGCGGCGGCGGGCGGCAATCGCGGGATGGCGGTCGATGAAGAAGAAGAAAAGAGAAGAAAAAGAGTTTTGATTTTCAGTTTTGTTCCGGAACAAGAATCACATTTTTTTTATTCTCAATTCTTGTCCAAAACTGTACATGAGAACAAAAATTTTACCAAACGCGATTATGTTCCCAAACTGATTTTAGGAACAAAAAATCAGAATCATGCACTATTTGAATGGTTACCAAACAGTGTCTTAATTGCAGCGCCAGAACTTGCTTAAAATACCACAGTGCTCGCTAAATAACTCTAAAAAAAAATGAAATAAATATAGAATAAAACTGGCCAGATAGGGGAGAAAAAATATAAAAATGGAGATGTGAGGAGGAAATGAATCTTGGGTTGTTGTGTTTCGGGGGTTGGAGAGGCGGAGCTACAACTCTAGAACGGCGTTGATGATCGAAGACAAGTTGCCGCGGTGGAGATTAAAGATATTTGGCCGACAAAGAAGAATTGATAAAATCATTTCACCGTCCGGATCAACTGTTTGAGTCAATCCACGGTCCACCGTAACAGTAAAAAGTGTGATAATCAATGGGGTACATACATGCAATCATGAGATATACAAATAATCAATAATCATCAAAATATCCTTAACAAATATCTCTATAAATATAACAGTGGAGAATACATAGGTTTAGACTTTATTTGGTAATCAATGGGTGACATATATGCAATCTTGCGATATATAAGTAATCAACAGAATCATCAAAAAATCCTTAACAAATGAGAATTATCTTAAAGAAATTCCCAATTATTTGTAACACTATCAATCCAAAATCTGACCCGACAATATCAATAACTTGAGCCGCACTATTGAGAAAGCATCATAAGCAAAGTTCCAATCAAAATCAAAATCAATTTCACTCCTCTATCTTTCTGCTTCTCTTTTGGCCTGGCTCAACTCCCAACTTGCTAATCGGCCCCTTTTAACTCATCTCTCCTCTCCATTCATTACATTGCCCTCACATCAATCATTCACAAAAGCAGAGAGAACAAACAAACGCACTCGAGAAACGACCATTTTGCCAATTATGGTCCACGTTCTTCGTGCCTTACATCATTGGTCTTGCTCTCCTCGTTTGCATTCGCCGTTTCGACGAGAGAGCGAGTCCCGACTCCCCCGTTGCCAATCCTCCCTCTCCCCCCGTACTCCCAGCTCAAATGGCAGCAGAGAGAGATCACCATGTTCTTCCACTTCGGCGTCAACACCTTCACCGTCTCCGAGTGGGGGACCGGGCACTACGCCGTTTTATTGCCCTTAGACATGAAATAATATCAATGAGAGTTAAAAAGTAATATTTCTAAATTGAATGAATTAATACTCACGTAGCAGTGCGCTTACGTTGGTGCTCTCTAGATCAATGACCCGAAAAGTATCATACTTTTTTTGGAGCTATTGAGCCCAATCCATCGACTGAACCAGTTGATTAGGCTAGGTCGACTTGGTCAAGGCATTTAGGCCATGTTTGGTAACACTCCTGAGAACAACTGATTCTGTTCTTTTATTCCCGAGAGTGAAAAAAAGAACAGAAATTTGCTTGGTAAATTTTTTGTTCCGGTAACAAAAATCAATTTTTTTATTCCTAAGAATAGATTTAGAATAGGATCTAGAAATAAAAAAAAAAAGTTATTTATTATTCCCAAGAATAATTTCTAGAATCAATTCCAATTTTTTTTTCCTCTTCTCTTTTCTTCTCTTTTCTCTTCTTCTCTTCCCTTTTCTTCTTCTTCCTTTTGGCCGGTCGCCGGCCTCGGCCATGACCGGCGACCTCGCCGGAGCGTTGCCGGCCCCCGGTGATGCCGAGGCTCACCTGGGCCTGGCGAGGCTCCGGCGAGCTTGTCAGCAAGTTGAAGAGCTTCAAATACAAATTAGCCCTTCAGAAATGAGAAATCAGATTGAATTGCTAGACCAGATAAAGAGAGTTTTGCAATTTTTGTGAATCATACGGAGAAAGAGACTATTCTACCGAATGAAATGCATAGGAAGCTGATGATTCTGAAAAAAGGAAGTCAATTTCCTCGATCCTGCAGGACCTGCACAAGCAGTTGATCTTTCCTCTTCCGCCCTTCAGCTGATTATATGTTGTTTATCATACGTGGACACTCCTGGAAAACCTCTTTAAGAATTATCATTCTCGTCATTTTTGCCCATCGTCGGCACATCCTTTGATGGTCATCCCGAAGCAAAGCGCTGAAGTCCCTTCATATGTTATTGTGTGAGATAAGGTCGGATACAAGTCATGCGATATTTCTCTATCTTCTCCTTCCTCTCAATTCCTTTTCTAAATCAACATCGATCCCTATATGTACGTTCATAATGATGAGTCTAATATTTTTAAGATGTATATATTGTCCCATCAAATAGATACTTTTGCATTTCAAAAGAGTTGAACCAACAAAAATTCCTACCGTGGCGACATGGACAGCGATTTCTCCCATCATCCCTCATGTGATTTCTAACGATCTCGATTAATAGATTCACACCTGCAATATAATTAAGACAAAATTCTGCACCAACATCCTACTCCTGTCCATGCCTATTTTATGTACAATCATCAACTAACTTACAAGAATTCATGTGCTAAAGTTGCCATCTTCCCGAAGAGTAGGGGCCCCATCCCATTCAGAATCACAAAATTTTATATTGTCGCACACTTCTTTCATTTTTGAAGTTATTTTGACAGCACCTCACTTAAGTTCTCCTGACACATGACTAGAAAATGGCATAACAGGGTTGCTGTTAAATGACAACCGTACTCCATGTCTAGTATGTACACAATGAACAAAAGAAATAAGTAACCGGAGACCTTAAACAACTAACGTACGTGCGAGTCAATGTAAGTTACTGCCATGTTCCCAAACAGTCCAACGAGGACAATTCAAAAACAGTATGCAAAATGGAATACGGTTGTGCTTATTAATAAAAAAACCTGACTAACAGAAGTTTCACAACCCATCCTTAAGTAGAATCCTAGGGTTTAAATGTATTGATTTGATAAGCATGCAAATGATTAACGATCAAATATTTTTCATATTATGCGAACATTGCCTATCTCGCTAGGCCATATTATATACTAGTCAGGAAGCAAACGCAACAAATTTATGGAACTAAAGTGTACCTCAGGTAGTCTATACCGGTGTTTAATTTTAAATACAAATAAAAATGCAAATTGAATTAAAGAAACATGGAAAATGGAGAGACTCAGATCGCAGCCACCCAAAAGAATTGCAAATATATCCAATAGTCGTGGCGGTAAAATAAGAAGAAAACTTGAACAGATCCTCACCTCGGCGATCGGTGGTGGAGCTGCTTCACGGTGGAGATTGACGTAGGAGGGCGACGGTAGGTGGTAATCGTATGGGCGTGGCCGAGTGCAGTCCGAGTAAGCGAGGACAGAAGGAATGAAGGAGACAGATCAAAATTTGGGCCCATCTCAATTATGTTGAAGACCTCTGGCGACCAGATGTGGTTGCTGTCGTCCCTAGAGGAACTTCCAGCGACCAAGCCTGAGTTGGTCGCTAGACGGTTCATCGTAAATCGCAATATCCTTATCATGGCTGGCGACCAACGTGAATTCCGTCCAAACAATGACGTCTCTCACGATTAAAGTGAACTTCATCCAGAGAGCCATACTTTTATTTTGCTGATAATAAGTGTTTTTAGCGATCAAATTTGATTGTCACAAATGGTTCATTTTCTTGTGATGTAGTCCAAAGGGCATTTTAGAATTTTACTAGGTCATTTAGAAATCGGTTTACTGGTAAAAGTACACGTACTTACATGCCTCTCCCAAGGAAGAGACCCAAGTCCCAGTAACGTTCCTTGGCATAAAAAATAAGCAAACCATGGAAAAAGTCTAAGCTACTTTTTTTTGTGGTTGGTGTCACTATCGAGATAAATGCAATCAATTATATCTCCTAGAAGTTGGTTAGTGACCTCTCATTTAAAAGGAAATGGAGTTCCTGCGACTCTAACAAGCAAAGTAAATAGTACTTGGAACATACCATAACCCCAAGTGATGAAGAGCCGAGAACAAAGTTTTAGAGTTAGCTCACCCTTGCTGGATCACGATCCTTATGAGTTTATTGGTTTCTCAAGTTCCATTAAATACAACATGGATAATTGAGCGATAACTCAGGATAATGAAGCTAAATCTCAGACATTTGGTCCTGGCGGTTATCTTAAGAGGCAGTGGCTTTGACAGCAAGTAACCCAGTATTTAGGGCAGCTATTCGATATGGATTATTCACCATCACTCACAGCTTGATTAACGATAATCTGCCACATTCCAATATTCTCAACTTTGATTTCCTAGCTGAATGGTTAAAGGTACATCACTAGGATGTGCAGTGTATCTACATACACCCTCGAAATAAAGGGTCAAAAGAATCGAGTCATCAATGTAATGCAAGAATACATTCTGCAAACAAAATAAAATCGTGTTTCACATGAAACACAAAGAATTGATCTTCGAGCTCTCCCCCATATCAACAAGCACTGAATGCAACTTGACAAACCTAAAATGAAAGATGATAATGATTAATATACGTTGAACATGATCAGTTGTATTTCAACCAAAAAAAAAAAACATGATCAGTTGTATAGCAGAAAATGCTACTAGCATTTGGTGATTTAATGGCATATGATATCTTCGCATCCTCTATCTCAGCCATCGAGAAATCTGATGGAGAAGCATCTTTATGCTTGTGAAAAAGCCATTGGCTGTTATTTTGGCTCATTTTATGTGTTACCTTAAGATAAGATGACAAGTCCAAGATACACAGCTCCAGAAAGGAAGATAAATGAGATCATTCCCCTGCATGACAGGGATAGCGATAAGGAAAAAAACAGCATGATCTTGCCACACAAATCGAAATTAATTGTGTCAATGTACATATGTTGAGAGTAAGCTCAAAAGTCATGCTTACCATATGAAGCCCCATGCAACGCCATTGCAAGGGCATGGGCAAACTTCTGCAAATTTCTCTGCATCACTTGAGTGGATTCTTCGAGATATCAGATCATCATAAATATCTGAATCATGAAAAAGTTCTGGATATAAGACTACTATGACATCAGTGAAAGTTATCTACTAGACAAGAAAGGAGGAACGAGCTATACCATATACAGAAAACAAGCTGTTCATTACACCTGCAGTCCATCAAATAGGAAAAAGACCCATTACGCTTCTCTCACGGCGACAATAATAGTATTTGAGAGGGACTCATGGTGTAGTATTCGATTTACCAATAAACAAAATGACGTATCGAAGACCACGGACTTTTGTCGTTTCTTGCAGAAGCCAAATTATACCCAGAAAAATGATAAATCCTGCGAGGCTCAGACAATAAGCTCTCACAATATGAGCAAGAAGGCTCCAGATATTAAAGTCTCTGGGAAATCATAAGTACTCACCAATACAAAGTGCCCGAAGTGTCCACTGCCAGATGGTAGAAAGGAAGAATTAGAACATATATGCTGGTTAGACACTTTGAAATTTAATAAATCAATACTCTAACATCTGCATTTATATAACAAATCTCAGTAAGACTATATTTGAGTAAGTGATTGCCTTACATTTTTGGCAACAAACAGCACAACAAATAGAGCTAGAGCAAAACAACCAGCAGCGATTCTCGCAGTGAGAAGATTTGTTGAAGCAACTATTAAAGCCATTCCCCAGAATGAGGAACCCAGATCTGGAAAAACAAAATTTGTAAATCCCACTCAGCAAACAAATATCAGAAGAATTGAGCAAATGCTTTTTTTGGTCAAAAAAGAAAATACAGAAATAAATATTTTAATACCCAGGACTTACAACAGAACAAGTGAAGAAATAGTAACAACAATAAGCTACAAGTCGGAAACAATCACTCCCAAAATTTATTACAATACAACTAAAAGCAAAATGGTCTGAGACATTATAAAAAAGAAGCATTAACTGCCTACTCTTAGATCTCACAGACTTAGCTACGTCATTCACATGCTTTTTGGATATATTTTTCACAAGAAAGAAAAAGCTTTCAGCTAGAGTAGTGCATACATCCTGCAGGTAAAATTATGCAGTATATGCCACCACGTGTTTGTGTTACCCCTCCCTCGTTGGCATGAACCTGCATTCCTTCCACCTGTATTGGACAGAAGCAACATCCGATTGCAATTTAGTTAAATGGCATGAAAATGGACTAAGGTAATCTGGAAAATTGCAATTTTTTTCCCTATTTTCATAACTTTGAGCATGCTTCCAACCAAACAAAAAGGAAAGAATGGAAAAACCTCTAAGCATGAAAACACTTACTAAGTACTTATTGCTCAAAACCAGGAACTGACTGAACAAACCAAATCCAAAGTCATTTTCTTAGTAAGAACCTTTACTTAGGGGCTATTGGATCAACATTCTACCCTGTTTTAGTTTCCTTTTCATTGGCTATCCAATTCAGGATTGCAATAACCAAAATATGGCATGACAGATGGAATCTTCTTTATCCAGCTTTGCACTGTTAACAGTAAGCTACTACAATTTATATAAAGAAAAAATCTATATTGATGGCATCCATTAGAAAAGCAGATATTTATTTGGGTTCTAATTCTTCAGAATGATACGAGTCTTTTGTGTCGTGACCCTTGGAGAGTCAAAAGAGGTGATCGAGTCATTAGAGATGCTGCAGATTAATAGGAAAACAATTCTTTTATGCTGCAGCAAGGGCCAGAGCAAGTGCAGTCTTCTTAAATGTGTAGCTTGCCAAATTAACTTCTACCGAGTCAACTTCTGAACTGGTCATTGATTTACCAAATCCAGAAGACTAAGTCCATTCAGAATAACAAGACTTTTAGCAATAACAAGCATCATTGGCCCAGCTACATCTCTAATGCTTCTACCCAGCATCAAATGTTCAAAATCATGAAACAGCTATTTATGCTGTTTAACTAGGAGCACTATTTCTGAGAAGACTACTTCAGACTCAAAGTTGGCAGGCATAAAAATCATACTGTATATGAGCTGATTCTAATCTGGCATATCGCATTATCTTCATAGAGGTTAGACATCAAGACATTTCTGGAATTGTCTATAGTCCACAGAAATGTCAACGTAAGCTCTCATGAAGAAAATTAACAATGGGAAAGAATTCTTACCTGACCACATGTGAGTTTACAAGCAATTGCATGACTTGCTTCATGGAGAAATACCGTGATGAGCTTAAAAGGTGTCAACAGGAACGTTCGCCACAGCTATCTCCATTTAAATCAAGGACATTACATGAGATTAAAGTAAATAATGAAAAGAGCTGGACAATTGTATCATTATGTCTCAAATAAACGACCAATTTTACTGGCAAAACATGATGTCGATTAATCAACCAGATACCAAGACTAGCTTTGCATGTAAAATGAATTGATTGCAAAATCTTAGTTATCCTTTAACAGGAAAGAAAAAGAGCTTAAACTTTTTCTTGGTATGTAACGTTACATTGGTGCACATTCACATAATTTGAGGAAGTTAATTGAAATACAAGTATCACCTAAACATTTTCGCATTATGCCCGATCAAATTTACAGGAACTTGTGCTTCATCCAGGATGATCATCCCTCTGTCTCACATCTACTCCTTGTTGACAGTGATCTTTTCCCCACTGGAATTGGGTGATCCCCAAAGAATTTGTTTATGATCATCGCAAAAGTTGTCTAACACTAACTTCCCCTGAGAGATCCACCTCTTCTTGCGGTTAATAAGTAACGCCAAACAATCTCTTTAGACAATTCATTCAATTAGTCTGCTCAGTGTGCTTTGATCACGACTGATTTCGGGTGGGGGTAAAGAATAAGGCATACTCTAGTGTAGAAATTTACCCCCAGATGCTAAAGCAAAGAAACAAATAACCCAAAAATCTTCCAATCCAACTTTTTCATTTAGTCAACTCAAAATTCCACTTTCTCACAACTCCCAAAGAGTCCCCAGCGACAAAGCCAGTCCACCCTTTTGTTTTCCCTCTGTTTCTCGATCAGCCGTTCAAGAACCAAACCCAGATAGACAATCAGCATATAAAGGGAAAAGAAAGCTGGGCGTACCGCGAAGATGACGACGGTGAAGACTCCCACGCAGACCAGGAACACGACCTGGTCATGCTGGCAACAGCTCTTGAGCTCCCAATTGGGCATTGTTCTCCGCTGCTAATGCCTTCAAACCTTCAAGAATTTCAATTGAAACTGCTCTGGTGGGAGACAAGCCAACTGTAGGAAGAGGAAGATGGTGATGATTCGGTACTGGTGCTGGGGTCGTCTTCCGGAACGTCGTTGAAAAGTCAACCGGCTGGCTTCTCTCTGTCCGGCTCTCGCGTGTCTCAAGAATTTCAATTGAAACTGCTCTGCTGGGAGACAAGCCAACTGGAGGAAGAGGAAGTTGGTGATGATTTGGTATTGGTGGTGGTGAGGTCTTCCAGAACTTCGTTGAAAAGTCAACCGGCCAGTTGCGTGTACGTGTGAAGGTGTAGCTTTCCCAGTGAGAAAGGAGAAATCAGTGGATGAGAAAGGCGTCGAACCGGATTGGCCCGATTTGACCGGGGATGGGAACTTCGTGGGTCCTATGCTCTTTTCTTCTCATGGCTTTTTGGGGTTCCTTTAAATTTTACTTTTGAAAGGATAACTAGATTCCAGCTTTCCAAGATGTAAAGATGTAAAGAATTCTATTCATCCTTTCAAAAATAATTTGCACTTTGTATTTCATCTTCCAAAAGTTACTTACATAGTAGATGGGTTAAGATAGTTGGGTGAATTTGTGTAGACTTTTGACTCGCTTAATCAGGTTACACACATTATGATGTTGGGTCTGATGGTAATATTGTAAAAGATGATGAATAGATTTTTCAACTTGACTTTGTACCTATGTGCTTAGATATATGTTATCTAGCAATAATGTCATCAGATCATGTCCATAACCATCTACCAACTAGTACTCAGGTTAGAAGATGGAAAATAACTGAAAAATTCATATGCATCAAATGCATACACCATTTCCTCCATATGTTGCACCTTCCCCCTAGATGACGTTGGTTCATCAGTATGACATATCTACTATTGGAATATAATTGAATTGGCTCCAACCTAATTGAAAGTCCGAAACTAATGAGTTGGGCTATTCGCCATTTTGGGACTCTGTAGTTAAGTGATTGCAAAAGTTTTAACATTTCAACAATCAAAATTTTACCTCTCTTTTTCGTAACATCTACGTTAGTAAACTCTATTAACCACCTTGCAAACTTAATGAAAAGATTAAAGTGCGAGTCAAAACTTAATGGATGACCACTATTTGTGCATTAAGAAGAATACATAAAAGAGAGAGAGGAAAAAAAATTTGAGCTTGCATCATGACAATAATTTCAATCTTAGTGCAATTACAGATGCCAAATATAATAAGATAAATGAATGTACTATAATCATTTATGGTTCTAATATGTGCGTCGTCTGTGACTTGTTCTTTGAATCTCAACGTGTGAGATTATATGGTTTAGATAGACAAAAATTGATGCATATTTATTAGCTAATGTAATATGTCACTAGTAGAAAGGAATAATGACATAGATAGTCTCTAAACTTTGACTCAATATTTAATGTGGTTCATGAATTTTAAATTTGTTCAATGTAATTCCTGAACTTTCACTCAATATGCAACGCGATCCCTAAACTATTAATTTGTTTAATGTGGTTCCTGAAATTATGTTCAAGTTAGTTCATGAATTATATAAAAATGTTCGATATTATTTTGTCATTAATTCAAGTTCAAGGATTAAATTGAATATGTTTTAAAAGTTCAGGGACTATATTGAATAAATTGAAAGTTCAAGGATTATATTGAACATCAGGTTAAAGTTCAAAAATCATATTGAACAAATTAAAAATTTAAGAATCACTTTATACATTCAGTTAAAGTTTAGAGATTATATGTGTCACTTTTCATAGTAGAAAAGGATCCACTCTCTATTAGTCTTGTATATCAAGTCTTGGCATTTCAACGCCATAGGTCAAAACAAGTATCAGTCTGTTAAATGATTATTCCTAAACTACAGGTCTAGATTAAAATCAAGCTCGTTAGAGCTAGAACTCACTCTTCGAGTCTCAAGCTCAAGAATACCGTCCTAGAGCTTCTACATAATTTGGTCGGGTTGATCTTGAGCTTCTACATAATTGGTTCGTGAAAAATATTATCCTCATATTTATATATTTGGATTGCTTAGAAAAATGAGTTAACAGAAATTATTTCCTTATCAACAGAAAAATTATGTTTAAATTCAGAAAAAAATGATATATTCTTTCAAAAACCAGAAATCATTCAACAAAATACAATTAGATATCAACACTAGGACAAAAAACTTAGCGATTGGGCTAGGGATCCCAATACTTAGGCCTGGACTATTGGTGATCAGGCCCGGGTTTAGAGGCTTGGCTTAGGTCCACTAGGGATGGACTCTGACACTAGTGCCCGCACTCATTTTTATAGAGGCTTCGACCCATGTTTACGAAAGCTAAGTTGAGGTCCCTCGTGCCTAGGCCCATTTATAGAGGTCGAGCCCAAGACACCGATGCTTGTGCCCAAGTCCCCCATGCTAGAGTAGGGTTCATAGAGGTTAAGGCATAGATTCATAAAGGTCGAGCTTAGGACCCTAGTACTAGTGCTTGATTCCTCGGCGCTCAGGCCCAAGTCTGCAAAAGTTGAGCTCAGAGCCTTGGTACCCATGCCCAACTCCCTGATGCTTGTGCTTGGATCCATAGAGGATGGGCTTGAGACCTCGATACTTGTGCTCGACTCCATGGCTTTCAGCCCATGGTCGATCAAGACCAAGCACATCCACAAAGACAGGGCTTGAGATCCCCGTGCTTGTGCTTGAATTCCCAACATTCAGGTCTTTGATCTAGGCCAGGTTTGAGACCCTAGTGCTCAAGTCCAAATCCATCAAGGCATCTCCTAGCACCCTGATGCCCATGTCTAGATCCTTGAATCTTGGGCTCGGGTCCATCAAGCCTAAGTGTGACACACTCTCAGAGTCCCAAGCCTTGCCTTAATGGAATCAAGCTTGAACTCGATGATTGTTGACTTGAAAAGGACTTGGGGCATAGGCACTGGGATATTAGGCTTGGCTTTGATGGACCTATGCCTATCATCAATGGACCTAAGTTTGAGTGCCAAGGAAACCAGCATGAGCGGAGTCCCGGGCCTCACCTCAATAGAACTAGGCATGAGCGTTAGGGAGTTGGGCACAAGCACGTGGATTGATCCCAACCTCTGTGGACCCAAGCTTGGCCTCCATGGACATTGGACATGGCTTGGCCTCAATGGTGGTGCTGGGGTCTTCAACCCTTCTTCTATGGACCTTGGATTAGTCCCTGTGCTCATGCCCAAAACTGGGTCCCTAGTGCTTAGGCATCCATCGCCTAGGCTGGATCCATTGAGACTCGGCTTGGTTCCTCAAGTGTTTGTGCTTAAGTCACTAGCTTTTGAATGGTGCATATCTCTTTAAGAGAAAATAAAGTCAATTTTTTTTCCAAATGAGAGAAAATAATTTCAATTTCTTTTTAGAGTTCAACTAGAATTTGCGGAAGATAGTACCAATGCTCCTGTTCTTTTTGCGGCAGTTGTGGGAGCCAGGGAGAGAGTTTTGGAGAAACATAGGTACCAAAAAATATTGTCGTTTTTTAAAAATAATAATTTGTTGAAAATATATTTCAAAAAAATAAATTTTCACAAAACGAATGGAGCCTCAATAGAAAAATCACTTTTACTCGCCTTGACTAAATTACTTAGTCGTTGAAAGGTTAGTTTAAGATGGAAGCTGAAGTTCTGCGATTGGGATGGACCAACCGCAGGGCGTAAAATCAAACGATGAGACTGATGATTTCCTCTCGTTTGACCTCGTGGTGGTTCCACGTCAGGAATCTATAATGGACAATGCCCTGTTCGATATCCAGCAATGCCCGACTTGCTCCTTAAACTACTGTTTCCAGCTCTGCAATGCCTGCTTTAGCATGCTCAAATCTCTCCACACGTTTCTATCTATCCCTCTCTCTCTCTCTCTCTCTCTCTCTCAATCGTCCTCCCTTAAATAATAGACTTCTCCCTTTCTTCATTTCTATGAGCTCGGAACAAACTCAATCTTCAGCCTTCGCATGTAAACCTCTCTCTCTCTCTCTCTCGCTGGGTCAGATCATTTTCAAGAACCCAACATTCCCTTCTCTACGTCGCTGTCTCATTTCAATCTTCTCATTCTCCTCCTATTTCTTCTCGTTTGTGTCTCGTCCAACGTGAGTTTCTTGAAATTCCCACAAAAAGAAAAATGTCGATCGAGCTCTTGACCGAGAACCCAAGCACGAGCCCGAGAATCTCCTTCTCGCACGACCTACGCCTCTCGGAAGCCGTCGTCCCTCTAGACCAGCAACGCCATCATTTTCGCTCAGACTCGGCAGGAGTTGCCAGCCATCTGAGCAGCCCGAGCTTCGACTTCAACTTCTCCAACAATCTAAACATCTTCGGCCACGAGCCTTCCTCCGCTGACGAGCTCTTCTCTGATGGCAAGATCGTCCCCACCACCCGAATCAAGAAACATGCTTCCCGGAACCAGCCTCTCAAACAAGAGGATCATTCTGAGGACTCCGAGAAGCAGGGCTTGAAGAGCGAAGAGAAGCAACAGAGCGGCAATAATTCCAAGTCGTTTTGGAAGTTCAAGCGTAGCAGGAGCTTGAACTTGAGTTCTTGCGGAAGTGGGTATGGAAGGAGTTTATGTCCTTTGCCTCTCTTGTCGCGAAGCAACTCGACCGGATCACCACTAAACAGCAACAACAGCAAAGAGAGCCACCACAACCATCTTCATTTTCAAAAGCCGTCTTGTTCTCCCAACAAGCAAGGCTTTCCACTCAAGCCATCTCAAGCTTCTTCATCGTTGCCATCATCGTCGGGTTATCAGAAACCTCCGCTGAGGAAGAGCAATAATGGCTTTCATGGGAACATCAACAACAGCAACGGCAGTTTTCGGGTCAATCCTGTTTTGCATGTGTCTTCAGGGAATCTGTTCGGTTTGGGCTCCATGTTCCTCAGTGGCAAGGACAAGAGCAAGATCAGGAAGTGATTAGGTTTTGCGGTGCAATTCTTTGCATCATTCGTACAACAAGTGTATCTGATATTCTTTAAATTATATTTTTTTCGCATCGTTTAGGAGTTTCAGCCAATATGTTTGCGCTGTACGCATTGGACGGACTGGAAGCTTGGCCCCAATTTGTTGTATTTTGGACTTCTGACTATGTCACTTTCCCATCTTCGTTTTTGTTTTTCTTGGACTGAGCTGTTTGTAAATTGTAATGTGTGCTCAAAGTAGTGAGGAATGGATGAGTTCAATCTTCATGGACAGTTCTTGCGGTTTTCCTTCGGTTTATTGTGGAATTTGTGTAATCTGTTCTATGTATGAGCATTTACTCTTTATTTGTAATATATAATTTAGCTCGAGGTCTTTTTGGATGCTTCCCCTGTTTGGATCATATGATCTAAGATTGTTTAACAAGGGTGCCTAAATAACTTAAGTTGATGGAAAACTTGACTCGGCCGGTCCTGAACAAGATTGAAAAAGTCCTTTTAACCATAGCAATTTGGAATTTAAGTCTGTAATCATGATGAAAGATGGATATTTAAATCTTTGGTTCGATCCATACTCACGATACATGTGAACCGTGCCATTTGTAAGCAACCAATAAGATTCAAGCAGAGAGGATGAACTTGGCTCTCAAATTTGATTTGACTGTAAGATTACTACTTAGCATTACGCATCTAAAAGCACCAGCACCAACTCCTAATGGATAGATACCGACAACGTACCAGTCAAAATAGAAAGTTAACAGAGTCTCACCAAAACAAGCTCCCACCTCTGGCAAACATCGCACCCACATTCATATCTCTTGTGTGGACCCTAGAACCATACCCAATTTCCCATCACTTGCCATGTTCCGATTGTGGTAAATTCTTTTCCTATCCTTTTTTTTTCTCCTCACTTTCTTTGCCTCTTCAAGGGTCAGTTGATGGGGAGATCCGAAAAGTTTCAATGAGAAGATAGAAAAAAGGGTTGGATTATTGAGTGGAGGGGCCAGTGGAGACATTATTGAAAGGTTTGAAGCCACATGCTTTATTTGGAGGACAAATTGACAGATAAGAATAGCTTTCCCAGCTTGTCCCCATGCTGTTCCTCTTTTGGTCTCCGCTCACACATGGCCTTCCATGTTCTGATTCTCTTGGCTGTGAAAGAGACTTGACCTAACGTAGCTATTTTAGTGAAATTCGCGTGCCAGAAAATTAGGACACTTCCTCGGATTTTCCTTGGAGATGACCATTATTTTATCACCCATTTGTGTACTCCATTTCAGTGGCAGAATGGTTGGATGCACCGGGACTGTTTACCTGACAAATCGAAACAAAACATAATGCTTCGAACAACCGTCCCTGGAGGTGGCAAGGTAGTTGGATGTCCATCCTACAATCTCACGTTTTTCCCTCAAAGGCATAAACTTGAATACTCTCTGACCTTGGTACTCATCAAAGCTTTTCGTATGGTATTTTGCACGTAATACCACAATCTCGCTAATTATTGGCTAAAGATGTTCAGATGGAAAGGAAAAAAGAAGCAACGAAGTAGTGTACTCGAAAGCAAATAAGCTGAAGAGAAATCATACAAACGAGAAAACCAGCAACCTGTGCCAGAAAAGATTGCCAGGCTAAAGAAGCAATTGGATCGAAACAATTGCCCATCAATGTTAAGGAGGATTCCTTCTTAATTACTTAGGTCTAAAACCTTAAGCTAGTGCATGTCATCTAAATACACAGACAAAATTTCAAGATGGGTCAGTAGGACATGCAGACAAAATTTTGCAAGGGATTTTCGGCTGCATGACTAGCACAATAACGTGAAAGAATTCGTATTAACTGACTGCACTAATTGTAATCAGGGCTCTGCAATTGTTTCTTTCTTGTTGACCAGACATATGGGAGAAATACAATATAATTCAATTACTAACATCAAACTTTGTGATACTTATACTTCTGCCCCAAATTAAATCTTCTTATATGCTGGCTAAATCCGTTGAGCACTAATGCCCTCACAGCCTGAACTCCTTGATCCAATGCCTCATCCATCTGTATGAAAAGCCAATACCCATTAAAGGGCCCCACCAATTTTCAGCAGAATTATTCCTACTCTGTGACTAATCCTTTACAATCTATTTTTTGAGAACATGAGTCTTAAGCCTGAAAAGAACAAAAAACATTGGCTTTTAGACAAAACTATATGCATATGCATAGGCATACGCATTATACATTTTTATCAAGACAACACTGCACTTATTGGTGGTTGCAAGGTGAGTTTGAACTTGCAGGGTATTAAAACAAAGATTTACCTGTTCACGTTCCACTGAGCTGAACTTTTGCAAAAGAAAAGCTTTCACATCCATAGTTCCTGGTGGATTCCCAATACCTGCAATTATAATGGGTGGTAATTATTATACTACATAAATTACAAGGGGCACTTAAAATGATCTCAAGGAACCAACCAATTGAGAGCCGAGGAAATTCACTGCAACCATCCAAATGAGCTATCACATTCTTTATCCTGGCACAGGATAGAAGCACCATGATAATATGCTTGCAAATTTGAAGAAATAACGAACACTATAGCAGAGGGATATGCCTCTAAATCTGATTGAATATTTGCAACATGTGAAAATACAACTAAGATGAAAAGTTAAGTTCGTTTGGTTCCAACAGTGATACCTATACAAGTGCTTTGATTCAAGGTCACATGAAATTGAAATACACCAGGTATTTGTTGAATTACCTCCAGTCGATATTTAGTAGCATTGCTTTTAATCCAAAGTACAAGCACCACAAGCACCATTTAAAGGATCATGCCATCCAATTAGATCAAATTAGGCCTCATTTCCAATAAAAGAATTACCTAGTTTAGTTGTTAAGCATAAAAAAACAGCTACAGGCATGGCAACTAGCCAGTTACAACACATGGAGGTGTAAATTTGCTTCATTGATGTGTTATTCCTTTCTTGAGCACAGAATGAACCCCAAAGGGCAAAAAACCAGCATCAACAGCGTTGTGTCAACATAGGTATCAGAAAATGTCCAAATATCCATACAAATTATTGCAATTTGGCCATGCACTCATCCATGCTGATTGCATCAAACTAATTAAGATCCAAAGGAAGCTTTTCTCTTCCTACTATCAATTTTACTTGCTCAGCAATTATGACTAATAAAGGCTATAATTTGAGTGACAGACCATGGGATCAATAAAGTTTTGATACTCGAGAAAAGCTGCTGTAGAAATTGCAGACAAGTGGAAGATAGTAGCAAAGAAGATATACCCGCTGTGCTGACCATGTCCTCCTTTGGGTTGTAGCCTCATAACACCATTTGGTAAGCTCATCTCATCATAAACCTGCACAGATAAATTAAAATTACACAGTATTAGGAGGAAAAACTGAGTATAAAATAAAGTGGTCCTTCCACAAATAGCAGAGGTACACTTAGTTACCAACAATATATGTCGAAGAGGAACTCGGTAATATACTGCAAGCGGTGCAACCTGAATGAAAAGGAGAGAAAACATTGAAAATAGGAACTCCCAGTCTTTTGTGACTAAAGATGAAATAAGCACTAGGTCCATATTTTAAAAGAAGAAAACGAATAAGCTGAAGATGGAAAAAAAATAAGATATATCAAGATAAAGCAACAGTGAAGAAAAAGAAGGACCTAAAGACCCAGAAATTGGAGTCACTACATCATACTTGCATATGATGCAACTCCAATCAACAACCACAGAGGAAAGTTTTGGTTAAATAGAAATAAACACATGTATTTTGCACTGATATTCTCCAGCCAGGTCACACAACTCTTTTATCAACTACCATGAACTAGTCCTCTTTGACACAAAGCACACACTCCCAGCTCATTATTCGCTACAAAGGAAAAAAAATGCATAGCTCAAACAATCAATATTTTTGTCATAATGTATATCAAAGCTGTGAAGAAGCTGGATGGCTAACCAAAATTTTCCTGAAAAGCTATCTAGTCAGCTGTCATATCCAAGAAATGATGATAGGAAATTCTTATGACTCACAAGAAGATGGTCACATTGAAACTTATCATTGTTGATAAAATGAACCATCCTTTGTTTTAAATTTTTCTGCTCTGCTGTATAGAAGAGAATTTCATTCTGCATGAGAAGACATGCAACTCAAAAGCAAATATGGCTGCCCATTGATCTTACTCCGTCACCATATTCAAACCTAGCATACAAAGTTCAAATGAAACTGTGAGAGTATCACTTTGATCCAGGCCAATTTTTAAGTCAGAACCCCTGAAGAAAGGCTAAAAGGATAATAATGATGTCTTAACATGGTTGAAATCATTGAACCGTTAGCAAATATATTCCTGAAATTTAAAGAGTTTCCATTTACAAATCACCATTTGGTGTTCAGTTGCCAATTATACTTATAAAACTGTATGAGCTCTGAATCTAGGAAGCCAAAAAGTTCAAATGCCTAGAAACCATAAAAAACATATTGATCATAGGAAAAGAAAGCAGCATCTATAATGGTACAATTATGCCGGCAAATATGGCAGCTGAAAAAAGGAGCCAGATAAATATATGTATGTAGGATGGGAACTAACAGATTCACCACAGAAGTTCATGTATGCTTGTGGCTTTGCCAAAACTAGCGGCACCTCTCCAATACAACCTGCACTGATTTTCGAAGGACATCCAATTGATCAATCTGAAGTATAATTTTAAAGTCCTAATCAAGCTTCTGCAGGTAAATGTCAAAGTATAAACAAGGACAAGGAAAAACAGATTAATCAACTACCTATTCCGATCAAGGCTTTCGACTGAATTGTGTTTAATGATATGCCCTCAGCTTGCGATATGCTCTCAATCATTTCGAAACCAACCTAACAAACGACAAAGATACAGGTAGAAATAAAAATCGATGAAAGCAAGCGCCATCTAGCCATGTCATCAATTACTTATATGCATATAATAATAACAATAATAATAAAAAGCTATGTCATCAATTACATTATGCCTCGTGCCATGGTACTTATTCCCAGGATTTCCCAATCCAACAATCAACCAAGGAGTGAATTCCACTTTGAATCTCTTGTCACCATCCAGCGACGCAGCAGAGACACGAACCATCGCTGGAACCGCGCGTGGCGGGCGAAGGCCAGGGCGTCGAAGACTCGGCAGGGGGCATGTGCTGGTTCTAGGGACTGAACCTGAATGCAACATGACCTGCATATACACCACCCCCGATACACTTCATTTATCCTAACCATAACAACACTTCCGCAGCAACCCAGTAGAAAAACACGTTCAATCATTGGTTCTGTGATTACAATTATACACAGCACGGGATTGCAGGATTGAAACGAGTAAAACCCAGTAATTTTGGGAATGTCAGAAGTTGAATAGCCAGATAGCAAGAAGGCTTGGGTGAGCAGAGAGGCAGAAAAACAATAACATTCAAAAGGAAACATCAAGAAAATCAAGAGGGTTTCGCCCGAAAACGGATAGCGATCTAGTGGATCGAAATTTACCGTCGGATTACGGAGAAAAGGGTTTCGAGGGAAGATGCGGTGAGCGGGGACTCGCGGAGGAGAGGGGAAACTGCTCGAGGCTCTTGCTCTGTCTGGCTCGTTGTTTCATGCACGCTGAAGATATTTCTGGAGGCTTTTTTTTTTTTTTTTTCACCTTCTTGCCAAATATTTTGGAGGTCGAATTTGATGTTATTGATGTTCGCTTTTCCTGTCTAAAAATTAGACCATTTTTTTTTTTTTTTTTATGGATTGATTCTCCCGACCAACTTTAATTAACAGAGCCCCAATTCCCAAAACCTTCGCTTAGCTCCTTGAATTATTATTGTTAGGCCAAAATTTGGATCAAATGCCAAATGATCGATTTTACTTCAAAAATGTCTCTCCCACTTCTTTGTCCTAAAATTGTGATGTAATCTACAGTGAAGTATAACAACCTTTTAGGAATACTAAAAGTGGTAAAATTTATCGTTAAAGTGAAAAGTTTGTCAAATTGATATAATTAAATTTTACCATTGACAATGTCATAATATGACTTTTTTTTTTTAAATTATTTTCTCCCCATACATGGCATTTTTATTATTCTCTTTTTCAAATCATACTTAACTTATATTAAAATTGATACGTTTTTTCTTAAACAAATCCAAGCTAAAAGAAAAGGGAGCCTTAGCCCCTTGCCAATGAGTTGTCACTACCCATCATTGGTAAGGCCTAGTGAAGGTTGTTGGGGGCATTGCCGATAGTTTGTGAGGGCAAGGGTAAGGGCGAGGGTCCGTGTGAGGCCTCACCCTGAGGCCTCGCCTAGGGTCAACAAAGCTCATTCACCTAGACAAGGTCTTGCCAAATTTTGTGTCCAAATTTTTTATCTAATTATAGAGAGAGATTATGTTACTGCTTCAGTCTTCCAATCGACATATCGGAGCTCAATGATGATCAGGTCCATAATGCGACATCTTAATTTTCAGGCTTTGTTTACGATTGAATAAATTGGGCTTTTCATCAACGCGCCTATAGTTCTTTTCTCTGAGTTGGCCATTCACGAGGTAACTAGCCAATCAAGTGAAACCGTTAAAGAATATAAATGCAATAGACTTGAAAATTTGATCAGGAATTGACTTTTCGACTGTGCTAATCTGTAAGAGCCATTATGGCATAGTTAAAAAAATTGATTAGAGACCGGAGATAGGTCGATTCGACAAACGTGTGTGATTAAGTATGGGTGATTCCACCTAATTACAAAATTCTATTCGATCGACACTAGACCGATTTTCGTCGTTTTGGTACCCTATGCCCGTATTTGAAATCTCGAGATTTTTACGACAATCAAGAGTCGTCAATGTGTCGAAGATGTACAACGTGACTCGAAAATAATCGACTATGGGTCAATTGTACTAAAAATTCCTAAAAGCTACCCGATAGGTTAAGTCACGCTAAAATTGGGTCAGATTGAAATTAATCGCGAATTTGAACCCGATTTCAGAAATTGAAAGTTCTGTCATGTCACGATTTATTTTAGGAACGTCGTCTCATCCTTCGAGAAATTTACGGCGAGTTCGGGATTTTTCGGAAAATCAATTTCGGACGATTCAAAAAAGAACGGAAATTCGGATGGGCATTTTTAGAGGGATTTTGGGCCACCAAATTGAAGTAAATTGTGAGGAGATGGTGTAAATTCGTAGGGGTGATGGGCTGCTGCAGTTTGGTCCTCAATTTGGCTTCATTTTGTGTGGATTTGTGAAGAATTTGGCCTTTGGGTGACCCATTGGAAAGGTTGGTTGAAAATGAGCATGATTATCCACACCAAAATAACTTAAATTGGGTGAAATGGGAGTAAATTCTCCATTGGATGGGCTGAAAATTTTTGTGGACATTTTAATGATGGAAATATATATTTTTCTTTGACTTTTGGCCTCTCCTTTTTCCCCCTTCTCTTTTTCGTGCGTCTGCTTCATCGATCCCCCGACCCCCTTCAGTTTCTGTTTTGCTTTCGTTTTCTCTCCTTCGTGCGCCAGCGTTTCCCCCCATCCTGCCAGCAGTCGACGCCAACCTGCCAGCCTTCGACCATCGCCTATCCCCTCTCCACTGAAGCACCCTTCAATCTTCTCTCTCACTGCCTCACGCACACACACCGTCCACGTCTTCATCCCGCTCGGTCAACCACCAGCAGAACGCCCCAAACACTGACTTCGAAGACTCCAGCTCCTCTTGCTGCCGCCTCACCCCAATTCCTCGTGTCCTCATTCGGCTCGGTCAATTTCCCTAGCATCAGTGCCCCGTCAACGCTATAGCTCCACCAAATCTGCTGCTCCATCGTGGCCCATCTCCACCATCCAAAACTGCTTCATCATCCCTCACAGATCCAGCCCATCTTCAACCCACCACCAGCAATGACACCACCGCACCGTCCCTCGATTTCTCGTCCGGTTCCTTCACGGCCAGCTCCATTTAGTCGCGTGACAGCCCAAGTTCATAATCGAGCAACCTCCCCGCCTCCAGTTCAGCCAGCATCTCAGCCCCGAACCAAGCCAAGGTCAGCCCGCTCGGACTGACCAGCAGCCCCTGCAAAAGCTAGGGCTGAAGCTCAGCCTTAGCTGAGCTGTGTTGGGCCATTTTTAGCCCAGTCCGAGCTCCGTTGCTGCCGCCGTAAGCTCGAGTTTCGGCCGCCGTCACGCCGCCGTCGCCGTGAACCGGTTTTGCACTAAACCATTGAGTTTACTTACTAAACTTTGCTTAGGGAGTTAATAATGCTTAATGGTTGATTATTTTAGGCTAAATATGGTTTATGTGGTTAGTTAGAACGGATTAGTGATTTAATTACTCGTTATTGCATGTTAGGTGATTAGATCGGCTTATTTAGCAAATAGATAGGTTGTATTATTTATCTAGATAGGTTCAGAAATTTTTCGGGCTCGTTTTGGTATTTAATTAGGCTTTTCGGCCTAAGTTTCTATTTATGGCATTTACTTGTATTTATTTAAATAATTTTGGTATTTATTTAATTATTTATTATTTTCCAAAAATTATACCGAGATAGCCGGTGATCGGAATTTCGTGCTGTGTGCTTGGTTTATTTCATTGAATGTAATTTTGTGCAAATTGAGTGGTGATTGAAATTTTGGATATTTATCCTAAAATTATGTAATTTTGGTATTTAGTCAGAAAATATCGGGCGTTGGTTTTTAATGCAAAAATGTTTTTAGATACTATATTAAATAGTGGGATTTTTTAAAAGAAAGATATTATATTTTGGCTCATGTCGACCATGTATTCACACATGATTATCTTTATCGGGTATTTTTAATACGAAGAAAATATGTGAAGACATTATTTTAATTGAGGAATTTAAGTGCGAAGCACAATGTCATTGGCCGTGAGTGAATAATTGTGTGATGGTTTATAGTCATGGCTATATGACTATTGAAAGATGAGGTGACGTGTGTTGTGTTGAGGGAACCCAATAGGTTGTGAGTAGGTAAAGGACTAAGTACTATACGAGGATGAAACTTCGTGTGAGTCACCTCTAGTACCTTATACTTATACTATTGCTTCTTGTAGTCAAGGGCTAAGTGTTACATGGCAACCTGAGTTGAATGGGAATTATCTCTAGAGCCTTGTAGTATTGTCATGCATAGTGAAGGGCTAAATACTACACAAGGATGAAACTTTGTGTGAGTCACCTCTAGTGCCTTATACTATTGCCTAGTGCAATAAAGGACTAAGTACTACACGATAGCAAGACTTTGTGTGAGTCGCCTCTAATGCCTTATATTATTGCTTGTTGAAATCAAGGGTTAAGTGTTACATGGCGACCTGAGTCACCTGGGAACTACCTCTAAAGCCTTGAGTTTGATCTTGAGTTTGGTATTGAGTATTGAGTTGGAACATGGAGTCGGAATATTGAGTAAGGATGTTGAATTTGAATGTTGAGAGTGAATATCGGGTGTAGATGGAACCACCGATATGAATTGTCCGCGCCTGATTATGGGACCCCTGTGAGCGATTGTTTGATTGAATGATGGATTAATAGTGTTGATTCAATTGATTGATTGATTGACTAAGATTGATTGAGATGTTCCAAATGCTCGGGTGTTGTTACTGCACTTATGTGATTTATGATTATGCTAACATGCATGAGGGAACTGAGGTGAGGTAAGTCTTCTATATTGTGTGCATAGACTGCCTCTAGGCGTATTTCCTTTCTAGTCGGGGTTTAGGGAGTGAACTTGCTGAGATATTGTCTCACCCTATCATGGGTTTAACTTTTCAGGTCTATAGTGTGAAGAACCTGGAGTTTGAGGTGGAAGAGTCAGGAGCATGGGTGGGTCAGAAGTTCTTTTTGGAGAGAGACCTCATGTACTTAAACCCTAGAGTTGACCTCTATTTGTGAACCTGGATTGTTTATAAAAGTTGTATTGATTGATTTGAAATTTGTTGTCCTGTTTTTCTGTCCCACATTTGTTGTGGTAAGGGGATTAGTAATTCACTTCCGCATGTGCATTAAAATAAATGGGTCGGTGATGTGGCGTCCTGAGATGTCACAAATTTTATCGACCACCAAAGGATGGGCATGCACTTGGGGATCGGGGCGTGACAGATAATATGAGTTCGGATATTCTATCTTAATTACTCAAAACCTAGATTTATCTTCTTGTTTTTTTTTAATATTTTTCAATTTAATTGAAGTAAGATTTGAGAGAGAAAATAATAATAAAAAATACCATGTAGAAAGAGAAAATAATTAAAAAAATATCACATAACATTTTCTATTAGCTAAACCGGCGATGTTAACGGAAAGATTTAATTGCATCAAGTTGATCAATTTTAGGACTTAAATTGTATTTTTCGAAAATTCAAAAATTTTAGGACTTCATCAAATTTAAAATATCCGATGCACTTATCTAAACTTTTTATGTGTGTTCATACATTGCAAAATCTACATCTCTTTAACTTTTTAAAAGCTACCGTAAACGTAAGCCGTTTTGTCGAACACCTTATAAAAAGTGATGGTACTCTTTTTAACACTTTTTTAACAGCTGCCCAGGAGAAGCTTTACCAAGTAGCTTAGTCTAGAAACAAAGGCAAAAGCTGTTGGTCCCATGACGGCCCTCAACGGAGATCGGTGATAACGAGTGGGAGGGCGTTGATACTTCGCCGTGCGTGCTCTCAGCTGGACTTCGCCGGGGGCAAGTAGAGGGTCAATTAACTTTGTTTATTTAACGTTTCTTCTTGACTTTTGCACGATTTCCTTCATTTTCTTACTTGGAAATGGCGCTAGATCGACAGCCCCACCAATTAGAGTGGCTATAGATCCTACAAACTCCTTTCCATACAAGTTTTGACAGCTGTGATCATTGTGATGTCTCAAATTTATCTTGCTAATTGAAGCATAAATAACTGTCATTTTTATTTTATATATATATGCAGACGCGAGATGTCAATCATGTGCATTTCAATAATACCTGTCACGATTAGAGTTGATGATTGCACGTGATCTTTTCTTGTCTTTGTAAGCAATATAGGCTCTACTCTTCTGGGTCGGCTCAGTTGTCCTCCACTAATGTTTTTCTTGAGCTGTAGACCATGATTAACTTCCCCATCCCATTTTAACCTTGGAGTTTGAGCCGGCTAATCATTAGCACTCTTGAATTTAAAATTTATTCGGGGGAAGAAGTCAATGGGCTAAAACCAGCGCATTATCAATGCATTTCCCCTATGTCAAGTTCCTTAGTCAACTTACTCGTTTGGGCTGCGTAAGGTGGGAAAGATTCAAAGTTAATGGATCTATGGCGCATTACAAGTTTTCACTCATTCTCTACGACAATTTCCTCACTTGATACGGATGATATTTGAGTACAAAAGAGAACACTTTGCAAATTATACATGTTCCAATGCTCTAACTCCACATTCTGTTGGTACTACATGGATCGACTTAAAAATTACCAAACGAAAATTACAAGTTACGTGGCAGCTGGTCCAAGACTCAAGTGCAGATCCAACCCCAAACCCTTCTTCTCGATCTGAGAGGAAGATCGACCCCCATGGGCTCTCGCTTCATCAAGTAAAAATGACCTCGTGGCTATTGCGGCCGTCTCGCCAACACTGCCTCCGCTCACTTGCCTCCGGGAACGCGAGGCGACCCTCCAGCGAAATACAAGCCGACGCCGTTCGCAACTTGGAACGAAGGTGCGTGGCTGGTGTGTGGAAGGATCAGCCACGGAGGGGTCCCTGCTGGCGACAGGGTCGGGGCCAGGAGGTGGTGCGGCGGGGTGAAGGTGGTCATGAATGGGTTGTGCAGCTTCCGGCTTTCAGCAGCGGCGATTCGCATTTGAGCGCGCTTCAAGAGCTGGCGCTCCTTCTTGTGCGCGTTCTGGTGGCCGCCCAAGGCCTGCGAGTTGGCGAACTCGCGGCAGCAGTACTGGCACTCGAACTTCCGGCCGTCGGATTCCGGCGACCCGGATGATGAAGACTTGGTCGAATTCGAATGTGAATCATCTCCAAGGATATTCTCTTTTGTGTTCTCTTCCAGCGGTGGCGAGGATGATATGTCGATGCCAAAGAGCTTCAGTGGTGTGATGTTATTGCTAGTGATGTCAGTAGTAAATGGCTTGGTTTGGAGAGAGCAGTCTATTTCCGCCATTACACAGAGAGAGAGAGAGAGAGAGAGAGAGAGAGGGAAAGAGTTTAGAAGAACAGGATGAGACAAAGGAGCATGAAAATGTGGAAAGACCAGGTAGCTTAGGTGATTCGAGTGGTTGGATGTGTTGAATTTATAAAGATTTGATATGTTCCACTGGTGTGTTACAGTTGCAAGAAACTGATGACTGACAAAGACAAGAAAAGAAAGAGAGAGAGAGGGGGTTGGTTATTAAGAAAGCAAGCCTTGTCATTGGGAAGATGACACAGTGCAAGAAAACTCAATGATGCGCCATCGAAGGAACACTTCAATGTATGGGGTTATCAAACAAGAAACCTAAGAGATCATGTCGGTCAGATACCCAAAAGAATAAAGAAACACGAGGGCATGTATTAGATATATTATCGTCGTAGGAGTAAGATTGGCAAAATAAATTTTTAATCTACATTACCTCATATATGATTAAATAGGGAAAAAGCAATGTAGTAGGTTCGAATATACTTTTGCACCGAATGGCACTCTAACAAAGTGAAACCCATCTGTTGACCTGATTACCACAAGTTTGCTGGATTATTGTCCCATATTGGCCAGTTTGTTTCCAATTAAATATCATAGAAAAATGTTTACCTATTGAAAATATCATAGGAACTCAGCTTTTGACCCTCTTTTTCCGAAAGGGGTGATGATCGGCAACCACTAAACTTCCCTATTCATGAACACATTGTTGCGTGATATATCTTTAAAAGTGAACTTTACAGTCATACGTGGGCGAGCATGTATAGAGACGGAATAGGGAATCACATAAGAAAAGGCCTTAACCATCAAGACTAATCTTTGCTGCATCGTCTTGCGAATTTCGATCTTACATGATTAAAAATCATCTTTTCTTTTTTAGCATGGACATGAATGAAGTTAATGCGAAGCTATACATCTTTCTAAACGACCTCTCATCTGCCTAAGTTCTCTTGATCATGTGCACTTCCTAGGTTAGGCGAGAGGTTTGGGTAGATACTTCCACGACATAATATATGCAATTATTACCAAAACATGTTAGTTCAAGAAAACTAAACAAGACCAATCTTTGTCAAGTAAGTGGGGTTTACGTGATGTTTGCCGAGGGTGTTAGGAAAGAGAGGGAAAGGTCCACAATGATGGGTGCTTAATTTGTCCTTTGCATGCTTGCGTGATTGACGACGGGTTCTCAGGTTTTGTTTATAGAGGGAAAATCTCCTCGAATCTTACTAACTACCATGATTTAGGGGGGCTTCGATGTTGCCATGGCTTAGTCTCTTTTCACACGCCACTTGCCAGAGGCTGTCGTCGCTGTCCGTAGAATGTATATTTTATGCATGCATCATAACATGCGAGGGTGCAATACGTTGGATCCAACCCCTTCACCGGGTCTCCATGCGTAAGATGTCGACGGTTCCTTTTCTTACAACTTGATTGATTGACGTTTGATATACAAAGTGATGCGTGTTATTGTATATCTCAGACGGTGTGTGGCATGAGTTCAAACAAAAGTAGAGCGATAAAGAATCCCCATCCAAGAGAATCCAAGAGACGATGCATTTCATCAGTTTTGGCCTCTGATCCTTTAATCTTTTGGGCATATATTTATTCATCATGTTGCATACGATCAAGATACTCTAAAAGGATAGAGAATCTCCATATCTATATCATTTAATTAGCGATGGCATTCAAAACAAAAGTTAGCTGCTACGCAAAGTCATTAGAATTATCTTCAATCATATTATCAACTTGGGGAGTAGTGGTGTCTCATGAAATGATGACAAATTCACGGATCACACTAGGATTTCCATTTGATGTTGCTTGATGGGGACATGACTAATGGAAGAACGTATAGACATGTGAAAGAGGGTCTCGCCTCATTGAACCAAAATGATGGCTAAGACAATCATCAAATCCAGCTAAGTTAGTAGCTAAAACCGTCCTATCTTGTCGGATTCCCTTCTATTTCTCTTCACGTGGAAACTATTTTGAACATAGGTACAATGTAATGTGTTAAGCTCCCCCCCCTCTTAAATAGGCATGATTTGACTACTTGCTGTTGCCTTGTAGCTTAATTTGACCTTTAGCCCTCTGAGTTTTTGGACACTACGTATGAAATTAAACGGACGTGGAGCAGCATTGCATCAAGCACGGCGTCGTCATTGGATCCCAAAATCCATGTGGACTCCACCAATTTGATGGTGACTCGATTCGATGGCACCTTATATTATAGATAAATATTTCAGTCGCATAAGCGTTCTTGTAGCTCGCTTCATCTCCCTAAAGATATAATTTCGCCAAACATCTCTTTTTGCAAATTTTTTTCACCTCCCAAAATAATTCAAACTCTATTGGGAGTGGTTGGAAGTCATGATATAAGCAATCGAAAAAAAGATCATGCACTGCTAGTGTAAAGTAGTATGCTATAATTATTTATAAATAGAACTCTCTCGTTTATATTTTCGTTAATTCATACGGTAATCTATATAAGGTACAGAATCTTGTACGCATACATATCCTAATCTAAGCGAATACTTTCTATATCTCATAATTATTATTCTTCTTTCTTTTGGGAGTGGGAGGTCTTGGTGGTTATCATAATGTAATATTAATTTAGTTACTATTCTTCTTTCAGTTTGCTTTAGTCCAACCTAAACCTTTGTCCTTAGTTTTTCCAACAATCACTTCATGTTCTCTCCTCTGATCTCTCCTCGTTCCACACCCCATAACCATTTATCGTCGCGCACCAAATTTTCTTTCATCTGGTGTTCTTCGCCCCTTCCTAATCAAAGAATTAGGTCTGACTTAGCGATGGGAAAGAAACCGCAAACATGCTTTGGAAAAGGCTCTTGATAATGATGCAACGCTCAGTTGAAAAAGCTCGCGGTGATCTTTGGGTACGGAGTCTCACTCCCACCTAACTGACGAAAGGTCTCGTGAAAAAGCTTCAAGTTCTTCGCATCGAGGGAGACAAGAAATTGACTCTAACCTTCTCGAGTTGATGCCCCAAACACGGGCTCGTGTCGCTTCCAAGTTGCACGCACTTCTCTCAGCTAACCGTATATGGCGACGACATGTATCTTTGCGTGATCCCCGGTCGATGGTGATGTGACCTAATGGAAGAGACAACCAATGTTCCCAAAACACATGTAAGTGACGAAAGCTTTGTCCTCTTGTAAGAAATCAGTGCAAGAAAACAGAAGATTGAGCACATGCGGGTGGTGTTACCTAATCCAATGCGTGGGGAGATACTTGTCGATGAAGTCTCTCCCTCTTTCTCTAGAAATCCTTGTCTTCCTTTCTGAGACCACTTACTTGATGCCCCCTCCAATTCAAAATCTTCAAATTAATAACCGGTGAACATAGACATTTAAACTCTGCTTGAAATTATACAGAAATTTTATTCATTATTTGTATATCCCAATGTATCCCTAATGCGTTACGGTTCATTTTTAGCATCACAATTGATTCCGCTCGCTCCATAACTTACAAAATGAACGTTTCATGTACATAATCTATTTTCCTCTCCAGCACATACGTTGTTTCTATTCCTCTTAGAATTTGGCACTTATGAGTAATGATGGGATGCTATGATTCTGGTTCCACCAGGGTAGTTCATCAATCATCGGCAGCCGCTGTTTCTTGGAGTAGTTTGTCCTACCAAGCTGAGGAAAAAACATCGATGGGTCATTAATCGATGATCGTGCTTTTTGCCCGTCGCTGTTTGAGGAGTTGGTGATTTTTGTCATTTGAAGGATGGGCCGAGTCAGTCTAGAAAAAGGAAGAAAGAAATTCAATGTATACATGCATTTGTATGTATAAAATATATAGATTAAAAACAAAGACGAAAGGCTTAAAATGTGTTCCATGTCGAGAAACCACTGAGACGTTTGGCCGAATTAGACATGTGATTTGAAACTCTCTTGAGCACCAATTCGTTCCTCCTGTAGGTTAGGCGTGTGCCGAAAGTACAGTAACTCTGATTTTATCCCAACATGCAATTGATGGAGCAATAGGTAACAAGCTTGCTCGAGTGTAAATAAAGATCGGATCAAATACTCTGGCTGCAAATGTGGAGCTTCCATAATAAAGCCCGGGGATTGTGACGCTCGTCACCCACTGACCCAGAAAAATGCCTCTTTTTGGGAAGCCTAAAGCCCTTGTGCAAAAATAGTGTGCAGTGAACTTTTTTGCAAGAATTCCATTGAGAGAGAAGGATTATTATTAGTAACAAAAATTAATTGGATGAGTGACATGTGTAAATATAATTCGAATTCTTGTGCAAGTCAATCATCCACTGATGAGCACACTAATGTCACTCTTAGTAAACTTAACAAAAATCATAGAGAGAAGTATATCAATTAGTTTCATATCTTAAATTATATAACCGATCACATTGAGAGTAAGATCCCAAACATGGTCTTTCAAGTTTCTTGATTGGCTCTTTGCCTCAAACAAATTTTCATGAGCACCCTCATCTCCACCACTATTATATACTCAAACGTTTAAAGCCTTGCGGCACCAAGCATATGTGGTAAGAAGATTTTACGAGCCTATCAAAGACGTCATGTTGGAATAATAGTATGCCGTGTACTTCCCTGCGGTGGATTTGGGCTGGTAAGCGAAAATGGCGTCGTGGGTCTTGAGGAGGGCTTTGGCCATGTCCTATATAGATAAAAAGAAATTTCCGACTATATAAAAAGAAAAAGAAATTAAATAAATACATGTATTGTAGACACGTCATACATAAGATTAAAACAAAGACGAGAGGCTTAAAGGGTTTTATGTGAATTTCGCCCACTAGAAACTTTTTGATCTGGGCCTGACCCACCCGACCCGAATGATGGCCCGGCTTGTCGGGCTGGTGAGCATCTCTGATGGGAGCCAGAAGCTTTAATTGAACTAGTAGACTTCCTCACCTCTTAAGGGGTGTCACCACGCCGCTCGTTCAAAAATAAACGTTTGAAGCCTTTAATTTTTTTTTCCCGATGAAGGCATATGTCACACAATTATAAACCCAAATTCATTAGGTTTCGCTATGATTTTTCAAAAGAGACCGATAGTCTTTTTTTTCTTTCTAATAACGAGAAAGCCCACCTTAGATAGATAAATTATGAGCTCATAAAATAATTCCACTAACTTCATAATTCAGATGAGACATGAACTAGAGTTAGGAAGAATGGCCCAAATATGGTGCGTGTCCAATCTATGCAAACAAGTGCGTTCCTTAATAATTAAATCGTTCCATGGAGTTAAAAAAGAATTGTCACGTTGACCTCTTAATTTTAGTAGTAATTGAAAGATTTTTTTGCTCATAATTCGAAGGATTTGATTGCACAGAATAAAAAGTTTCGAGTACCAAATTGAACACATGACAATACTTAAAAAGACCAAGAGCGGATTTAAATCAATTTTCAAATGCTGGCACGTGGGATTACGAATTGGATTAATTAACATAATGACGACAAAAACGGGATCCTCCATGCCTAAGTGTCTCAATCTCACGAGCCCCATTGAATCAAAAATCTTCATTCTACACCTCAAGAAGGGACGACAAGTCTAATTTCTATTAAGGTGGTGGCCTGTGATGGCATTCAATTGGTTGGACTCTTTTTGAAAATCCACATGCCCAGACTAGTTTTGGGCCGTGTTAGATTTTGGCTTTATTCCGGCAAAAACCCAAAGTTAACGATATATGACACGGCTGCGTTTGGTTTATCATTTCCAAAGAGCTTTCAAGCCTCTTGGGGAAATACTAGACCGTTTGGTTCAACTTTGAAACCTACTTTTAGCTTTCAACTTACCTTCAAAATACTGAAAGCCCAAAGCTAGTAGGGACTAGCTTTGGGCTTTCAGCATTCCGCCGAATGCTAAAATTATTTTTCTCCTTTCATAACCGCCCTCACTAATTCTTCATATTTCCGATTTTGCCCATGATTATTATTTTTAATTGAGAAAGGAGGTAGCCCTTCGCTTGACCAGCGAAGGGCTACGGCCGCCGGCGAGCCAGATCTATCGCCGGCGGCCCTTGGCTAGGTCGCGCGACCCGCCGAAGGTCGCTCGACGACCGCCGGCTCGCCGCTCGCCGGCGCGTAGCCCTTTGCCGGTCCGGCGAAGGGTTTAGTTCAATTTTCAAAAAAAAAAAAAAAAAAGATACACACACACACACACACATTATACCCATTCAACTCAAAGTTCATTTGCATAAAAATTTTACCAAAACAATTGCATTTCCCCAAATAGTTTTGGGCTTTCAGCATTTGCATTGGACTCAAAGCCCCTTGCAAATGCTGAACTAAACGTAGCCATAGACCCGAGTTATAATATTCTTTTTCACTAAAGGTATAGTAAAGATGTCACAACCCCCTTCACTCAGAGGTTGAGCTATGGATTATTTTGCGACATCCCAAGCTTTGTTGCCATCCCCAATTCATTTGCTTCTTATTTATGCACATGCGGAAAGCGTGAATATACAACCCCGACACAAATAACAAGGGAACATGAGATACAAATATCATTAACATACTTCATATATTATATGAGTTTATATGAGTAGTGATGATTACAAGCCAATCTCACATATACAAAAGTAGCTTGGGGTATCTCTATCTTCGCTACGACGGGTACTAACCAAAATCGGGAACCCTTGTTTTACTACATAGGGTCAGTATGCTTAAGCTTAGTCCGAATCTTCGAACGGTTCATCCATATCACTTAAGATTCGGGTTCGGGTTGCCGAATTCTTGGAGAGGTCCTATGCAAGTGCCCTCGTACCACCTATACCAGGCTTCAAAGTGCATCGGGGCTAGCTCACCCAAACCTTTCTCTATCCACACAATGGAAGATATTTTACAACAAGTGATATCGATTTCTATGTCTATTGCGTCTGTCATAGTAGTATATATCTTTACAAGACAACCAAAATGCATGGTAGACATAATTCTAAGTACTTGTAAAAGAAAACGGGGTGAGTACTTGGAATACTTAGTAAGTATAACCTCTGGCCTTTGAATAGAACATCGATTCATCATCAACACTAGTCAATCGTTTCATGCAAGCCGCGTCGAAGGCAAATCAATTGCAAAGATACAACCAAGCTTCAAGCACATATGAATGACAATTCTTGCAATCATTCGTGGATATGATGCATGCCTTGAGCTTATGCACTCTAGCATTTCTTTCTTGCTCATGCATGCCATGCTTATTAAGCTTTTCTCTTTTGCTTAGGACTCGAACCCAAGTCTTCCCGGAGTCGTCTTGTGACTCGAACCCAATTCAATTCAGGCTTTTATTCGGGCTTCTTGCTTTTTGCCGGCTTCTAAGACTCAAACCCAGTTAATATGCTCGGAACTCAAACCCAAGTCTCTTGCCAGCCTCTAGGACTCGAATCTAGTCCCACTTTTATATTTTCTTATCTTTGCTCGAGCACTAATCCCTTTTTGAAGGCGCACTCGGGCCTCATGCGCGTGCCATGAACTATGCATTTCATGCTCAAATGTAATGCACGTGCCATGAAATCATGAATTTCTTTATCAATAGCATCATGAACGAGCCTAAGTCCAAGGCTCCACTCGAGTAACAAGTATAAAGGAACCTCGCACCAATCCAAGATGTGTATTCGGTACGCCTCAATACCGAATCACATCTTGTGGCTATGCGCGAACCTCGACTTGTATCGAACAAAAGTTATGAACCATGACTTTGTTCTAATCATACAAGAAATTTAAGTATATGAACAAGTCTAGAATACATTAAACATCCAAGAATCAATCGACCTACCCTCGGCTTGTTCAAGAGAGGATTTCCTAGAGTCGAAGATGTCCCGAATGTTACTAAAAGAAGGGAGAAATTACACTTACCTGGGTGAACCTCAAACTAAAGCACGAGCTACAAGAGATGGACAGCTTTGCTTGGAGCCTGAAAGAGAGAGGGAGGACGTGAGGAGGAGGGGGTGTGCAAGAGGAGGAGGAAAGAGGAAATGGGAGACAAGGTGGGGAAATGAAGAGGGCTTCTCCTATTTATAGCCCTTGGTGCCATCATTACCGAGCCACACAACCCAATCTTGAGTTTCCATGTGGCCGCCTAATATTTTTGGATGGCAAGCCTACTTTGCCTCATGATTACATCTAAAAAGTGAGTTGGCATGGCTAAAAGCTTTACTTGGTAATCTAGTCCATAGGCGTGATCGATGACAGCCCACCTTTCGCTCTTCCATTGGTTCACTTATACCTCACATTTAATGAGCATTTAATGATATTTAACAATAATGGTGCTATACTTACCAACTCGGCAAATCTAGAATCTTCGGTCATTAATGAGGGCCTGTGTATTGCTATCTAATTGGTCCACATATATGCCACTTTTTCTAGAACTTAAAAGATATTTTGGGCTGCCATCATGATGTTTGAAAATTCAAAAGACACCTCACCCTTTCATTTAATGAGGAGGTTCTAGAATTTTCCTTATTTTGTCATTTTCTTCATCAAGAAGGCAATAGAGAGAATTCTATCATCCAAGTTGATTCCGGAGCCGGAAAAGAGATCATTAGGAACACCTCGAAAAACCAAATCACGTACACCCGAGGTTCAGCCATCACACCCCATGCTCGCCTGAATCGTTCCTTTGGACAGTCGGTCGGCCTAAAGGGTCGATTGTCCTTTGGTTAGGTCAAGGTCAATCCTAAGACTACTAATGGCCTAACACTAAGCCAAAGCACTCATGGACCTTAGAATTAATGACGGAATAGTCGTGTCTATCTTGAGGCTCATTCTAGTCGGCACACGATCCATCCGTATGACTTATGGTCGGTGTATTACCAATCTATGATCGGACATCACCAATTCAAGATTCATTTCTAATCACTAAGAATTAAAGAGGGAATGATCCATTTTTAGTTAGAAGACAATCATATTTGATTGAGTTGGATTGTTCGTGTATTGGTGTATAACCGGGCGGAATCACCCGTAACCAAGCATTATGACCGATCATGACTATCCACCAATCCAAAATCATCCCATGACCAATCCTCATGATCAAAAAGTCATCTTATGAGCTAGTAATCATATCTCATCGGTATGGTCGGTAGAAAATTCATGACCGACACCTCGACTAGTTCGTGACCGGTTGGCTGATCAATCGGTCAGACCATGACCGATCCATGATTCCTTGCCGATCGAACCGATTGATCCATGGCCCATGGTCGATTCATGTAGGACCTTATAGTTGATCCTTACGGAGTCGGTATTGAGGGTATTATAAAAGACATATTCGATTAATATGAAATCTACCTAATTTGACTCAAATTAAAATTGAAGAGACCTAAATTTGGCGATGAGCTTGTGATGGCGTTCGATTGGTTGGACTTTTTTGAAAATCCACGTGCCTCGACCAGTTTTGGGCCGTGTTAGACTTCGACTTTATTTTGACAAAAACCTGAAGGTCGTGATATAGACCTCCGTCTAAGATTCTTTTTCACTTAAGTTGTAGTAAAGACATATTCGATTAGTATGAAATCTACCTAACTTAACACGATTGAAGTTGGAGAGACCTAAATAGTCCAAGTGCCAAAACTTGGCATCGGAGGGACACTTAAGTGCCAAAAGTTAGGAAAGTGGCACTTGCCACTTTTTTAAAAAATGGGACACTTAAGTGCCTTCTCCAGCGAACCTCACCGGAAATCATACGTGGCAATTTTTTTTTTTTCGTCTACGTGGCTCATCGAAATGTTGACTCAACAAACAAAGCCAAAATAGACGTCGTTTTTAAGTGGATTGAAATATTAATATAATAATAATAATAATAATAATAATAATAATAATAATAATAATAATAATAATAATAATAATAATAATTTTAAGTGGGGAGAGGAGGAGCGGGCTGAGGGCTGAGCCCTCGCCATCGCCGCCTCCCCGCCGTTGCCGGGAAGGGCCGGTGACGGTGGGGGAGGGTCGGCCGTGGTCGCCGGCCCGCGACCCTCGCCACCTCCCCACCACCGTGGGGAAGGGCCGACGACGGAGGGGGAGGGTTGATCGGGGGCAATGAGGGCTCGCGGCCCTCACCCGGATCCGGCGAGGGCTCGTGGGCCCTCGCCGTCGGTTGGCGGGGGCGGGGACCCCGGGCCGACCCTCCCCTCCGTCGCCGGCCCTTCCCGGCGCGAGGGCTCAGCCATCTCCCTCCCTTCCTTTTTTTTTTAATTATTATTATTATTATTATTATTATTTAAATGTTTTAAATAAATTTAGTTTTATTAAATTTTATATTAAATTTTTACCACGTCGAGGCAAAACGACGTTGTTTTGCCATTTTTTCCACATCGGCATGCAAAACGATGTTGTTTTGCACTTACCTCGCCGGAAAATCGCCACGTCGGCATTTTGGCCGATTGGCACTTAAGTGATCCATTTGCTCCGATTTTGGCATTGAAGTGTCACTTTCTTAACTTTTGGTGCGAAGGGGTGCATGAAAACCATTACGTTCCGAAATAGTTTACGAAAATGAAATAGATTTTTCTATTTCTATTTCTAGAAGAGTTTCTAAGCAAAAATAACCGTTTGATAACGACACAAAATTTTTACTTTAAAAATAGAAATTCGTTTGATAACGACACAAAATTTCTTCCTTTCGGACGACGGCGGATTGGCGGATGGCGGTGACGGACGGTGGTGGTGGCGGCAGTGGCGGCCGGCGGCGGACCGGCGGATGGTGGCGGCGACCGGCGAGCGGCGGGGCGGCGGCCGGTGAGCAACGACCGGCGTGGCGACGGCGGTGGCGGGCGGACGGCGGCGGCGGTCGGCGAGCGGCGATGGCGGCGGCGGCGGGTGACCAATGGACGGTGGTCGGCGGCAACGGATGAAGGACCGGTTGACGAACGATGAGAACATTTTTTATTTCTCATTTCTATTCTAGAAATAGAGAAGTAGAAAATTTCTACTTCTGATTTCTATTCCAAACCTATTTTTGGAATAGAAATCTATTCCAGAAATAGAAAAACGGATTAAGTTTATCAAACGGATTTCTATTCCGAAGCAGTGTCCGGAATAGAAAAAAATTGTTTCGGAATAGAAATTCTGGTTTGTCATACACCCCCTAAGTGTCCATCTGTACTAAGTTTTGGCACTCCAGGTATTCGTACCTCCCTAATTTTGGCGATGAGCTCATAATGGCGTTCGATTTGTTGGACTTTTCTTGAAAATCCACATGCCCTGACCAGTTTTGGGCCATGTTAGATTTTGGCCTTATTCTAGCAAAAATCTGAAGATCACGATATAGACCTCCGTTCTAAGCTTTTTTTCACTAAAGTTGTAGTAAAGACATATTCGATTAGTATGAAATCTACCTAACTCAACTCGATTAAAATTGGATTAATTACTCTTCTACCACATCATCATGTATCCCTCCATGAACTAATACGCAATCATCTCCTTTGGGAGCATGACCATGCATTAGATCATGAGACATCCCATTATTATACGAGACTGATAATTCTCAAACCCAATCAAATATGCCACTTTGGCGTCACAACTCAATTGAATCCTTGAAACTCTCTCATATCGGGGATATAAAATTTATTTGCTCACATACATCATATACATGTGATTTTAACTTTAGTGACATGGGCAATATATTATTAAAATCACATATTATGCTAAATACACTATCTTATTCATTAATAAAAGTTAAACTTTATATATATATATATATATAATCAATGAATCATACCTTTTTATAATATTTATGTGATAACATACCTATAAACCAATACCTATATTTTCAAAATCACAGAAAAATACAAGAAAAGTAAGTGAAATTATACTAAAAAATACACATATTTAGGGTTTCATATGTATTTTCACATACATAAAATCATTAAACATGTAAAATAAATATACCACAACGTAGAGCATGATCATACAAGTCTATAGTCGTTAACCACACGCCAAATGGAGGCTCTACGCGCTCGTACGTGCCGCTTGAGTGCGCGGCGTGTGGAGCACACACGCGAGCGTGCGGACCCCTTAGATTCGGTTTGATCGGTTCCTGGCTCGACTGTCTGATTTGTCCGATCTGTCTGGTTGGCCGATCCAGTCCACGGTAAACCAGTTTGGGCAGGTCAACAGTCTGATCTCGGGTCAACAGGTCGGATCGGGTTGCCATATTCGGTCAGGTTGGGTCGAACCTTGCGGGGTCACTAACGTCAGCGTGCCGTCAGCCCTCGCACCTGCAATGCTCGCATGAGCGGCGCCCTGCTCGTGAGAGCACATGTGGGGCATGTGGCCACGCGTGGGGGTGCGTGGAGCCTCCCTGGACAACGTGCCACCCATGGTTTTGCTCATCTCGATAAGTATTTCGAACATATAATTAAATTTGATTTTTATTGAATAAAAAATCACGAAAATCATGAAAAATAGAGCGAAAAGTCTATGCATTCGAGTTCTAGGTTATGGTTGCTTTGATATCACATGTGAGACGCTAAAACACGCAATCCCATGATCTTCATAACTAAAACAAGTACACATATAATCAAGTAGAAAGATTAACGCACCTATTTTGGAATCCATTGTTCTTGATGTGGAAGCGGAAAAGCAATGATTCATGCGTAAGTTCTTCTCCTTTATTGCCCTCTGTATCACTGGCTTACACTTTAGCACTAGGTAAACGCTCTTTTGTGAGGATAATTGTGAGAATTATGGTTAGAGAAGAGACTTGAACATTATTTATAGAGTTTCCAGCCAGAGACTCTCTCATTATGGATTACGCTCAACTCGGTCCACGCTAACTAGCTCCACATTAAACTAATTAAGAAAATTTTCTATCTCACCTTAGACTAACCCCAAAAAATGATAAATTACAATATCAATTAATATAGTCTACATTAGGAAAACTCTTACAGATTAAAATTGGAGAGACCTAAATTTGATGATGAGCTCATGATGGCGTTCGATTGGTTGGACTCTTTTTGAAAATCCATATGCCCCGACCAGTTTTGGGCCGTGTTAGATTTTGGCCTTGTTATGCCAAAAATCTGAAGATCATGATATAAACCTCCGTTCTAAGATTCTTTTTCATTAAAGTTATAGTAAAGACATATTCGATTAGTATGAAATCTACCTAACTCGACTCGATTAAAATTGGAGAGACCTAAATTTGGCGATGAGCATGTCTACATGCCAGCATCCACATTAGATTGAGAGTTTTCATTAATGACATATGGAATGATAATTCATGGATGAGTTTCGAGGTGATTAGAAGGACCGCCGCCGTCAATGTGATTATTTTTCCGTTCTTGAGCAAGAGTGATTTTCCATGTTCAAATGATATCTTCTATTAATAGGTAATAAACATTTTAATCTTTGGAAAGAAAAAGAACTCTTTATCGAAGATTTGAAATTGGCCGATTTAGGAAAAAATCAATAGTGCTTATGATTCATGGGTGAAACTCAATCTGCTGAAGAATCAATCACCCTTACTTACTAGATCTAGAACACCGATTGTTGCTAGGGTGATTTGCGATCATCAAAATTATAGAGATCTAATTGATGAATGCCTTTGGAATACTATTTAACTATGTAGGATAAAGAACGATTAATATGGATCCTACGTGATATGAGAAATGCTAGTCTTGTTAAAGACATCAAATTGCGCCATTTGATTTTTTTAGGGTAAGCTGTTGTTAGCTACTTCTGGGATGCCAGCGCTTAACAAGAGTTTCGAGTAGGGGTGAACATAGTTTAGATGGACGGTTCCCACCTTGGTATTGGAAATTAGGGGTGAGCAGTTCCTAAATCTTAAAGGACCGGTTCCGGTTCCCGGTTCCTATTTCCGGGACCGGAACGGAACCGATCGTGGAACCGGAACCGGTTAGGGTTCCAAAAGGAGCCCCCCTCCCCTGCTCGGCGCTCCTGAGTCCTTTTAGACTTTCAGAATTTCAGATTTATGGGAGAGAACTCACGCCGCCGGACGCCACTCTAAGTCTCACCGCCGGACGCCGCTCGCCCTCAAGGCCACCGCCGCCGGACACCGCTAGACGCTAGTCGCCGACGTCGCTCGCGCGAACCCTCGCCCCTCGACGCCTGTTGCCGCCATGCTCGCCTTTTCGTCGCCGACGCCGCTCTGACTCTCGCCGCCAGACGCCACTCGCCCTCAAGGCCGCCGTTGCCAAATGCCACTGGACGCCAGTTGCCGACGTCGCTTGCTCGAACCCTCGCCGCTTAACGCCCGTCGCTGACGCCGCTTTGACTCTTGCCCGTCGTGATTACCCGACGCCGGCAGATCGAGCCGAGCTCGTCTCGCTCGCGACCCATCGCCTTTGCTTGCACCGAAGCCCCAACGCCCTACCTGCGGGTCCTTCTCTCGCTCCACCGTTGTTGCAACCGGGACGCTAGAAGCCACCGTTCTTGCCATGATTCCGTCCTCAAGCCGTCCGATCGTAGCGCTGGTCACTAGGTTTCCGATTTTGACCCACGACGTCGCTGCTGCTATCTCTGCCTCTGCTTCGACGACCCGACGCTAGCAGTCGTGACACCTGACGCTGTTGCCCCAAAGACCAGCGACCGATGTCCCTGCTCAACGCCGAACACCGCTCGCCCGGTGAAATTGGATTTCTGGAACTTCTCTCCAAGGGTACGATCTCGAGGTAATACCATCAAGTGCTGTGAATTTCATTTCCTGCTCTAGTGGAGGGAGTGAGTGACTGATTCCTTCCTTGACCTGATTGCTTAGTGATTATAGTCCCTCTGGTATCAATTTCATTGTTTTTGGAGTTCAAATTCTGGATGAGCAAGTTGTTGGTAGCAAATTTTGAGTTGCCATTTGTATTTTGTAGCATCATTTTGCTAGAAATTGATGGAGTTATGATGTACCATATCATTATGCCAACAATTTCAAATTGATGGAGTTCTGATGGCATCATTATGCCAGTGGCAGCATCTTGTGGGTTTAGATTTTAATGCTTCATCCCCCCATTAGAAATTTTCAGTTCATTTTCCTTTTGTAACCTGCTCAAGTAAAGCTGGTACTTCTGCATAAAGCAAAGTTGTCACTGCCTTCACAATCTAATGGAACAAGAAAAGAAATGCAAGTTGTGGTCTATGACTACTTGCTCAATGAAACTGCTCTAATCAATTATTTGTTTTGGGGAAGCTGGTGTTTTTGAATTTTGGCAATCTAGATGCTTAACTTCTTTGTTTTGGGTAGCTCTTCTGGATTACGGGTCCTTAATTACAAAGGTAATATAGGAGAAGGATAACAATGTGCCACATAATGGATATATGCATGATCAAATTGGACTCCTTTTAGCTTGTGTCATTTGCGCACGAGTTATCATCTATGAAAATACACATATTATTATCATCTAGCAAAAGCTAATTGTCTACAATACTTGAGAGCGTTTCTTTGAGGGGAAAGTTGTGGATTGATTTGGTTTTTAGCAATTGCCTGCACATTCTGTAACTCAATTCGCATTCTATTTTGAATTTTCTAATTATATTCTATTATTGTTGTGTAGTGGGATGTTAATGTATCAAGATAACACGTCAATGGAGGTGGAGGGATGTGAGGAGATGACTCCGATTACGAAATTGGAGTTATTTGGCGATGAAATTGAAGAAGAGGCACCCCCTACCTCGAGTGCCACAAATAAGGTACCTGGTTCTCATCTTCCCTATGATAAGAAATATACATCCGAATGCTGGAATCATTATTCAAGAATCAGTGATAAGGATGGAAAAATATATCAAGTGAAGTGCATTCATTGTGGGTCCATGCTTAAGTACCGTGTTGCTAACGGTACTTCTGCAATGAGGAAGCACTTGACCGCATGCAAGAGGTTTCCCCATAATGTAGATAAGAGACAGAAATTCTTTGCACCACGTAATGTCAAAATGACTGGAAAGGCAAGAGGAGATTCTAGTACTGGTAGCGTCTTATCGACATGGTCATTTAATCAAGAACGTTGTAGGTACATGGTTGCTCGGTTCATCATCCTTGATGAGCAACCTTTTTCCTTGGTTGAGTGTATTGGATTTCATGAATATGTTACTAAGTTACAACCTCTCTTCAAACATGTATCACGTTTCATAATGACAAAATATTGCATGAAGTTGTTTTTATGTAAAAGAACTTCTTTAAAGAATTATTTTGGAAAGATTAATTATAGGATCGCACTCACGATTGATACATGGAGTTCCAATCAAAATATAAATTATTTGTGTCTCACTGCACATTTTATTGATGGAAATTGGAAGTTGCATAAGAGAATTATCAACTTTGTGGTGATGCATAATCATAGGGGTAAAGAATTATCAATTACCGTGGATAATGCTAGCTCGAATGATGTTGCAATTAGCTATTTGAGGGAAAAAATTTCGAAACAAAGGTTGTTGATATTAGATGGTAATGTTTTGCACATGACGTGTACATCTCATATATTAAATTTGATTGTGAGAGATGGCTTGACTACGGTACGTGACTCCATTGCACGTATCCGAAATGTGGTTAGGTATGTAAGAAGTTCTCCCACGAGAGCCGAAATATTTCAATCTTGCATTAAGAGAGAACATATCACTTATAAGGGTTCGGTAAATCTTGATGTTGCCACTAGATGAAACTCCACTTACCTCATGTTAGACACTGCCATAAAGTTCAGAAAAGCTTTTGAAAGGATGGAAGAAGACGATCCATCTTTTGTAAGTGAGCTTAATCATGAAACTCCTAGTGATGATGATTGGGAAAATGGTATTATTCTTTCGGAATTTCTAAAAGTATTCTATGATGCCACCAATTAGATGTCTGGGAGTTCATATGTTATTTCAAATGATTATTTTGAAGGGATAGCTCTTTTGTATAGATATTTGAAAGATGCGGTTGATGCTTCGAATCCTAAGCTTCAAGCTATGGGTGTGAAAATGAAAGAAAATTTTGACAAATATTATGGAAGTTTAGATAAAGTGAATATGATGGTGTTGATTGTGGTTGTGTAAGATTCTAGAGCCAAGTTAAATTATGTGAGTTCCTCATATGGACAAATTTATGATGATGAATTGAAAATTCAAGAGATGAATTACAAGGTGAAGGATACATTGGAGCATTTGTATAAATTTTATGAGCAATCTTCTCTTATTTCAAGTGATCAAAATGTTGGTGGCCATAATTTGGGTGCAAGTAGTAGTAGTTCCAATGTTGATACGGGTGGTAATGAAGGAATAAAAAAAGTATGACGCCCAAGCTTGGAAGAAAATGTTTTTATACTTGAATGAACAAGGGTGCGATGACAACAAGTCCGAGCTTGATTAGTGTCTTCAAGAAAAAAATGAAAAATGATCTTGATCTTGACATTTTGATTTGGTGGAAGACTAATGGCTCAAAATATAAGATTATTTCCTTGATGGCTCGAGATGTTTTGTCCATTTCTGTAACTACCGTTGCTTCAAAGTCAATTTTTAGTACATCGGGTCGTGTGTTTGATGGCTTTCAAAGTTCTTTAACTCCCAAAGTAGAGGAAGCTTTGATTTGCACTCAAGATTGGTTGAGAGCCGTTCGTATACCACTTGATGTTGAAGAGTGCATCCAGAACGCAAAACAATTTGAGTTGGGTATGTAATGTTTATATCTTTATATATTGTAATTCTTTTTGTATATCTAATAAGTGAATATTTTATTTAATCTCTTCTTCTTCTTCTTCTTTTTTCAGATATGGTTGGTATTAATGCGAAGATTATCATCGATAAATAGAGTTGGTGGTGTCGCATCTGCAATGGATCCAGCGGTTGAGAAGTCAAGCAAGGTTTTTTGTTGGCTTTGTGTTGCTTTAACTGTGCAAAAGTTGATTGATGAGCAACTTTGTTTGTCATAATCTTAATGCAGGCTCCTCTTATGTACATTGAATTTTTTAACTATGTTGTCAAAGAGTTTATGAGCTTTTAGATGGGCAAAATGGCATGCTTCATGGAGTATTATCGATATTGATTTTTTTTTTTCTGTTTTTTACTTAGGATTTTGACTAATTTTCATCCATGTCTTTGCAGGGTTTTGCTGTGCCAAAGGAATCACAGGAAAAGGTTACAAAGTTCACACTATGGAGTAGATGAAAATTTGAGATCTTGTTGGCACTTTTGGTTTTTCATCTCCTTAGTATATTTTGCTTCATCAATTTCATTTGACTCAGTTGATAAAGACATATGGCATATGACAAATGTGATGATTTAAGCTTTAGTGCACATATATTGACATATGTTGGCATTGGTATGTTTGCTAAGATGTGGGAAGTTACTGTAGAATATGCGTGTATGTTATAATTAAAATCTAAAAAAGAAAAAAAAAAGAAAAAAGAACTTGTTGGAACTTGGAACCGACCCTGGAACCTATGACAGGGTAGGTTCCAGGTTCTTGGTTCTGACGGGTAGGTTATAGGTTCCAAAAAATGAGGAACCTGTACTCGAGGGTAGGTTCCAGGTTCTAGACGGAACCGAACCGAAACCTGGAACTGCTCACCCTTATTGGAAACCGTCTACTAAGGACCATCTCCGAAAAATTGGAATTGAGACTCGCCTGTTGGCTCCATGGACTCATTCGGCTTGTTCGGCCTTATATTATGATTGAATTGTGAGCCATTGATTTTTATTAAGGATTGAAAATTATAAGGCGAGAATATACAATATTCGTTAGCTAAAAACTTAATCTTTTTTAAAAGTCATGGTATGGTCTTCTAAAGGTTTCCTGACACCGAAAACATGTGGAGAATTAGACTCTATGTTAAAAATCCTAACCTCCACAAAAGTTAAATCATTAATTGCTTGATCCATTTTTTTTCAACATCAACCTAATTTAATTATGGGAATGACTATGAAAAGACCTAATTATACTCTTAAAACAAGCTGCTGGCTCTTAGGCTACGTTGGGTCGTCCGGATTTTTAATCGAGATAAAACTAGATATGATAAGATATGAAATCCTGAGATTTTTTTATATCTTGTCCATTGTTTGGTGAATCGCAGTATTAAAGTCGGATATATTTATATCATATCATGTACATTTTTTTGATATAAACGCATATCATTATAAATGACCCTGAATGTTCATAAACGGAGATGGTGAAAATCTCTCGTAACACTCTTCCTTAATTTATTTTTATTTTTTTCCTCTTTTTTATAATATTTTCATTATTATTTTTTCCCCTTTCATCATTCTTTAATGAAAATTTTATCAAATAGTAAACTGTACTAACATACCTAAAATACAAAAATACCTAAAATATATAATAAATACAAATATTTAATTTATAGATTGAATGTTTATTATTATAAGATAGAATTAAAGTTGAATATATAAATTAAAATAAGATTAATTAAAAATAAATTTTTATTTTTAATTTTTAATTTCTTAAATTAGAATTCAAATATTATTTATATTGAAATATAATTTCAATTTTGTTCATTTAATAAGTTTGTTATTCAAGAAAAATAACTTTCCTATTATAGACATTAGAAATCTTATCCACTTTTATCCCACCTCCCTCATGGGATAATTTTATCATGTCTATATCCCTCTTATATCCGACTTTATCCTATCATGAGAGAGCACCAAACGTATGATATGATAAATCATATCATATCCCTAATTTCATCCCGACTGCCAAATGCGGCCTTAAGGACATCTCCAGTTGGTTTCCTCCTTCCTCTATATTTGTTTATTTTGTTTTGGTTGAGAAAGAAAATAAATGGATTATTTTTTTCCCTTCTTCCTTTTCCTCTGGTCGATGCAGTGAGGTTAGCATTGCTGGCCAATGGCAAGGGTTAGCCTTAGCCAACCATGGCGGGGGTGAGCCTCGCTTAACCATGGTGAGGTTGGTCTCGCCTTCTAGATCTAGCGAGGATCGACCTTGCAAGTGGCTAGCAGGGTGGCCCTCACCATGGCAGGTTGAGTCCGAGTTTCGTGGGCTATTGCTGACCGGCTAGAGGAAGAACGGAAAAAGGAAGAAAAAAGAAGACAACCTAAAGAAAGAGAAAGAAAATAATAAAGGAAAAGTTAGTAAAAATATTCAAAAAAAATTATTAAAAATTTATCCACGTCATCGTATGTTGGACGCTCGGCGTTCACATTAGCGCCGACCAACCAAATTTGGTTCAATGGATTGAATTTGCACAATTACATAAGATTTAGGATTAAATTGACCAAAAAAAATTACGATTGAATTGATACAATTATAATATATATTGGACTTTTTTTGGTGATTCTCTCCATAGACAAACGTCTTTGGCAAATGGTGTGAGATAGGCCCTTTAGTGACTATAGTCCACGTAAGATTAGCTATATCATAAATGGCGTGCTATTGTTAATAATATATAATTAATGAAACTCAGTCCAAGGACAGAAGCTGGAATTTCAACTAACAATAAGTGTCCCTGGTGCTGGCCGTCGATCCCTGACCTCCTCACCTAATATCTCCGCCGGTCCATCAATTCTCCAACCTTCTTACCCAAAAGCGTCGACATTCCCAGATATTTTTTGGGCCCTCTTAGAATTTTAGCCGATGCATCGGTTGGTAGTTAAAGCACGTGAAAAGAACGTTCCCATCAACTCGCTCGGGTCCATCCCTCCAGAAATGGAACACGCCCGGGTTTGGTAAAGGTCCCTTCCCACCCAATTTTAACCCTTTGATTTTATTCGATTAACATTTTGCATCTCATGATTTTGACTTTTTCGAATCCTAAATGCTTGAAACTTTCACAAAAAGTAAAATGCTGGCGCAAAAGTCTTCACATCTTTTCTTATAATTCTCTTAGTTTAAAAAATATTTTATATTTTGACAGGAAAATATAAAAGAATTTTTTTATTTAAAATTTATATTACGAAAAATCCCAAACTAGTACACCTATGATAAATTTACCTCTATTAGTTTGTTAAATTTTTTTCAAATTATTAAGTTAGATGACATGTGACAGTTGACGGATGTTTGTGATTTTATTACTTATTTGTCGTGATATTAATCTAATTTAATATAAATTAATAGAGGATAAATTTATCACAAATACATCAATTTTGCATAATTAATGGGAGCGTCCATGAATTCTCAACTCAATAATTTGAGGTCATTATCAAACTGCATGCAAACTACTTTTAGCCAGAAATACAAGCATCGGTCAAAAGCTTAGATTTTGATCGTTGTATGGTCTTTGCAATGTAACTTATGTCTCCTCAGATGGCCGCACCCACGCTCTCGTGCACTGAAGAAAACTCAAATAAACAAAGTCCAATCGTCAAAATTATTCTTCGACGCAGCAAAATGTTCGTTACAAAAATACGTAGTGATGTTGACCCGGGCATAAAACGGCGGCCCGACGAGCGCACAAAAAGCCAATTCGGCCTTTGCCTATTCAAAGCGAGAGGTATCGCAATTTCGCGTTGGCCGAAAATTCTGTTTAATGCGATTTTGTGTCCTTTTTATTATAAGACGCACGCTCGTCTTCTCCTCGCTCCCCCCGCCGAACCCGCACGTCGTCTCTGACTCGATCCGCCTCGGCCTCCCTCTCCCTCTCGCTCGCGCTCGCGCACGCCGGTCGTCCTCCGCCGCTCGCCGGCCGCCGCTCGCCGCTCCTCCGTCTCTCGCCGCCGCGGCTCGCCTCTCCCTCTCCAGGTCCTCTCTCCGCTTCCGAGATTAGATTCTCGCCCAAATCCGGCTCGGGCATGCGCTTTCTTGTTTCGCTTCCGATCTGGCCTCGCGTCTCGGGATAGACGATCCGGTCGTTTGTTTGTTTCTGTTTTTGGGAGAGATCGATGCGGTTTGGCGGTCTTCGATTTCTGACCGGCGTCTCATTTTTTGAGAACGATTGGTCGTAATTCTCGGGTCTTGACATCTTGGGATTCGTCGGCGCGTCTGTTTAGAGATTGATTCTTGCTTCCGCTGTCGTCGAAACCGAGTGTCGGAAGTTGAGACATGCATTGACAAGTGTTTCCAGAAACAAGTTTTGTGCTTACAGTCGAGCTGCGTTGAGCTGCGACTTGATTTGTAGGCTGAATGTCTGTCTGGGATTACTTTTAGGTCTGCCATTAGATGGATATGTGCTTTTGTTTCTTTGCTTATGTCCTTTGTGATTTGTCTCCAGTGGTACCTACCATTCGGGAGAGAAGATGTTGGGGGTTGTGAGGCAAAAAGTTAGCGCTGGCGGCTCGCCTCTCACGGTATGCTTTGGTGATTCCATGCTTATTTTCCTTGTAGTAGCACTCCGCTATTTATCTCGTTCTTGAATTCGATCTTCACATGTCCAGATTCTCGGGCAGACATTGCCATTCCTCCGCGCGGCAGCGGCACCATTGAGGAGTTACTCATCTGCATTTAAAGAGGCGAGTGCAGATTCTTATTTCTTTGTCAATCTCTCCAATTCGCTCAAAATAAGAGCTCTGCATATTGTTTGTGCATGCGTGATCATGTAGTTCTTAAAGGTTACCACAATTGCCAATGTGTTGGACCACACAGATTTACTTATCCCATGATTTTTGTGCCTTCCCTCATCACTAATAGAGCTGGGACTCTTCTATCAGTCTCACTAAAGTATCTCTGCTGATTCAGATGACAGTGCGAGATGCTCTCAATTCGGCGCTTGATGAAGAAATGTCAGCTGATCCACGGGTATTCTTGATGGGTGAAGAGGTAAGTAAAGCAATTATCTGATGATGCTTAATTTTCGTGCTTCTTTGGCCCTTCTTTTGTGTTTCTTATGCGGCATTTCTTCTCCCTTTCAATTTAGGTTGGGGAGTATCAAGGTGCATACAAGGTCAGTTCTAGTCAAAGAGATGAACGTGTACCCTGTGGTTATGGTTAAGTGACACGTTCAGCTTTATTAATGTGTTGCTGCTTGATTCTGATTTGGATACGTACAGATATCAAAGGGTCTACTTGATAAATATGGCCCCGACAGGGTTCTTGATACCCCAATCACAGAGGTTATTCCTTTTGCATGATCTTATGTGGTTTTTTTTTCCTCTCAATTTCATGTTCTCCAAGAAATGTACTCCTTTTTTATTGCAATACTTTCTCATTCCCATCTTTTGGTGCTGTTTTCAGGCTGGTTTCACTGGAATTGGAGTTGGCGCTGCTTACCACGGTCTCAAACCTGTTATAGAGTTCATGACCTTCAACTTCTCCATGCAGGTTAAGGGCTTTCCTAAATTATGTATGATAAGCACCTAAATTATGACATTATGCTATGACAAAATAGGACGCACCCTGGGATTGACCTTGGGTAAGGGCATTCCCATGCTTTGGGCTTAGGAATCGATGGTTGTAGGTACAATGTTTGTTTAGAGGAACTTGGGTTTAAGTGGGGAGTAGGTTGTTGTGCTTAGGGGTGAGCAGTTCTAGGGTAGGTTTTGGTTCCACTTGGAATGTGGAAGTTACCCTGTCAAAACCAGTTCCCAGTTTTTGAAACTTGGAATCTACCCCGTGTTGCTTGAACCGGCCAATTCCTTTATTCATTTTTTTTTTTTTTTGGTTCATCTTTCTATTTTTTTTTTTTTTTTGTGCTTCATTTTTAGCCAAACAACATGAAAACTAAAGCAACAACAAAAATTCCCGTCTTGATAGATAGAGTTTCATTAACAAGACTATCTATCCCAAACAGAACCATTTGTAAGTGAAATCATCTGTCAAACCTAAGAAGAGAAGTTGTATTATGTTGTCATTTAGAGTAAATGAAAGTAAACTAGAAACACGTGTAAAATAATAGTGATTAGTTAATTTGAGGTTTTGAAAGTGAATAATGTATTGGATTTCTGCTGCAATGAATATCCATATATGCTGCAGGTGGATTCTAATGGTACATGTCTTCCACTTGCATCAAAGCAAGTTTTAAACTAATTCTAGTAATGGAAGAACATATTGAATAGCATTGGGAATGAAATGATGTTTGGAATTTCTGAAAGTTTGATACTACTAGTATGAAAATTGTTAAAAGATCTATAGATACCACTAGTTTTAGGATGGTCTGGTTCTCCAGTTCTTGATCTAGTTCTTTGGTTCTATAGTTCCAGTTCGGTTAATACTTGGGAATCGGGAATTGGATCGAGGAGTTCTGGAACTAGGAACTGGACCAATCTTTAGGGTCTGTACAGTCCGGTTTCTGGTTCTACCTGGAATCATGCTCACCCTGCCTGTGCTAGTTATCCTCCAGGTGGCAGGCTAATTACGGTCGTGCTTATGGATTATCAAAAAATGACGTGACATTGGGTAAATGGTTACTGTGAGTTGTGACGGCATTTTATGGACAACTATGTCAATTTTTTGACTTGGGATATCGTAATTGTTACAATGGGAAAATTTAAATGGAGCATTTTTATCAAATCTCTCAGGCCGTTTGTTTTACACATCCCCTTTGGCAGAATGTTTCTCATCATGCTAGTATGTTTTTGCTAGGGAATCTTGTAGTACTTTCAATGGGTTGGGCATATTCTGCTTGTTGTTTTTCACTCAGTCCAAAAGAAGTAGTTAGATATCATGATCAAAAGGACAGACCAAAGAAACCTAAAAATTCATGTAATGGATAATTGTTTGTATTTCTAAAGGGTTTTGTTAATCAATTATACAACGTGGTTGCAAGACGGTTTAAATAGATGCTCTAAACTAGGTTAAGAAGTGAAGTGGGCCTTTAATTTTTGTCTTGACTATGAAGTATGAGGATGATGATTATATCTCTGCTGTACTTGTAGTTGTCCGATTGAGATACGCATGGTGAATGAAATCTCAAATACATGAATCATGAATCGAGAATTGACTCAAATCATTAATTGAGAATTGACTAATTTTTCTAGCCGTGAACTCATATGAAGCAAGTGGAAAGTACAAAACAGCAAGTTTTCAGCAAAATTCATGATCAAAGACAAAGATGACTAATTTTTTATTATGTATAATGAGATTTTGGTGGGATCACTGCCAATTATTTTAAAAGCTTAAGCTGTTACATAAAAGAGGGTTTTCTATCATTTAAGTATTCTAACACTTCCTATCATGCTTAGTCTGGTCTTTTTGCCTAGTACTAAGTGTGGACATATATAATTAGGGTGGCAAATGAAGACTGGAAAGATTTGAATTCAGGATCTCCTGCATTGATACCATATGAGATATTGGTGGGATTATTGCCAAATGTTCTAAAAGTTTAAGTTATTAAATGAAAATGTGGTTTATTATTTTTAAGTATTCTAACACATATAAAGCATAACATAAGATACTATAGCATATCATTGTTCTTAAGAAGTACGACATCTGCAAAAAAGAAGATTTATGTGCCATATCATTTAAGTTATTCAAATTTTCAGTTATACTATGATGAAACTATAAAGAATATTGAATACACCATTAAAGGAAAATTTGTTGCTGTCCATTTGTTTTGCTTAGACAATGACCTAAAGTTTACTTAATAAGACATTTTTGTTTATATGGATTTACCCGTTTTATTGCATCAGATTGGATTCAGATATCATAAATGCTTTACATTGTCAAAAGTTCGATTTGTTTTGTAGTTATTAGAGGTTTGTTCTAATTCATTTGCTAATATAAATCCTGGCTTTATCTTCAGGCAATTGACCACATCATTAATTCAGCTGCAAAATCGAATTATATGTCTGCCGGCCAACTGTCAGTACCTATTGTTTTTAGAGGTCCAAATGGAGCTGCTGCAGGAGTTGGCGCTCAACACTCTCAGGTATGACTGTTTTATCGTCTAACCTTTTAGCACTTGGTGTCTTTACAATTGATGGATTGAGTGTCTCGACCACTGGATGAGCACTTTTTGTGATTACATGTAACTGATCCTTCTTGTTTTGGCCATAATAGTGACTGATTCCACTTAGTTGATTATTTCCAGTGTTTTGCCTCATGGTATGCCTCTTGCCCGGGCTTGAAAGTATTGACTCCATACTCTTCTGAAGATGCCCGTGGGCTGTTGAAAGCTGCCATAAGGGACCCTGATCCTGTAGTTTTCCTTGAGAATGAGTTATTGTGAGTAGTTTTTCGCTATTGGATTTGTATGCATTTCTCTTTCTGATTTAGGGGTAACTCTGAAGTAATATTTGGGATTCAGATATGGTGAGTCATTCCCTGTTTCAGCTGAAGTGCTAGATTCCAGCTTTTGCCTTCCCATTGGAAAAGCCAAGGTATTTCTTAATCATGCGAATTTTACAGAACTGGTAATTTCATATGGTCAATTTTCTCATCTTTTCCGCCTTTTACTTTCAACAGATTGAGAAGGAAGGGAAGGATGTGACAATAACGGCTTTTTCAAAGATGGTGGGCCTTGCCCTCAAGGTTTGTCTTCCATCTATTATCTGCCTTCTGTTGCCTGAGATGCTATATATTGTCCTTGCCAATTGGAACGCGTATTTACAGGAAATGTATCGACCTTTAGTTTGATCTTTTCTTGGGAATCTCCTTTAGTGACTGATCCCCTTTCAAGTGAGTTCTACGGGAAATGCATGCCTCTAGGTTTGCTTCAGTCACTATCCTGACATTTAATTTGTTTATACTAATCTAAATGAGATTTTTACCTATTGTTCAGGCAGCTGATATTCTTGCAAAGGAAGGAATTAATGCTGAGGTAAATTAATTTTCTGTAAGGCTTACAGAAAATTGATTTATGTTAAATGTTTGTAAACTGAAGTAATCCTTCTAATCCAGGTCATTAATTTGAGGTCTATTCGACCTCTTGATAGAGCCACTATCAATGCTTCAGTCCGGAAAACCAATCGGCTTGTGACTGTTGAGGAAGGGTTCCCTCAGCATGGTGTCGGCGCTGAGATCTGGTTTGTCCTCTCTCTTTGCTACTTAATTTTCTAATTTCAATATACAGAGGCACAAATAATCTCTATGCTACTTGTTTGTGCAGCACATCAGTTATTGAGGAGAGCTTCGGTTATCTCGATGCACCAGTTGAGAGAATCGCTGGTGCTGATGTTCCCATGCCTTATGCAGCCAACTTGGAGAGGATGGCTGTCCCTCAGGTCGATTAACTTCCTTCAGATTCTTCTATATAGTTAGTAGATGGAGTCACCTGAGGCAGACTGCTTGAAGAGTGCCCTTATCTCTATTTCACCACCTCTTCTTCACTGAATCTGCATTCACAAAACTAAGAAATCTCTTATCAGCATTACTTGAAGAATTGGAGGGGTTTCTAGCACTGCCTAGCACCTGACGTGCTTTGGTTTCTCATCGTGCATTGTGCAGGTTGAAGATATAGTTCGTGCGGCAAAGCGAGCTTGCTACAGGTCCGTGCCAATGGCTGCAGCAGCTTGAATCGACGGGAGAAAAACCAATTTCGAGCTGAATGTTGGCCTTTGCTGAATTAGTTAGGTTTCTGGTTTAATGGATATGGATGTCCACATACAGAGGCGACATCTTCTCCTTTTGTTGGTTGGCCTTCTTGGGGGGTGGTTGCTTTTTGCCAGAAGTGTTGAACTGCTATAAATTTCTCGGAAAATCCATATTTTCTTATCATGAAGGAATAACTTTTGGTGTCCGAAAGTGGAAAATGGCAATGGCGTTGGAAAGAAGCTTCGTTGACATTTGTATTTTTCGAAATAAAGTATAGCAAGACCTTGCTGTTTTTTTTTTTTTTTGGGAAGCCTATTGGTTTTTGTACTTGAAAATCATGGTGCTTGATCTTCTTCCTCTCGTGAGCACTTGCGGTGCTGTTTTGCTGCACATCTTCTGCACTTTTCATGACTAGTTATCTACCGCCTAGGTAGAAAATCCTATTCTAAAGACAAATGTGAGTTGGCCCATACTGGACATGGGCCGGAGCTGTCGATTTGCATTCTCGTGACGAATTCGGCTTACGAGGTTTGGGTAATTACGGGCATTTCAAACGTTGCTGCTCTTCTCAAGCGATGTAAAGGATGAACGTGTATCGATTTTTATCGATAGATGGTTTTGCCAGGTATATGCGTGACGATCTTATACCTTTTGTTAGTCGATAGAGAGTAGATCTTATACTCATTTGTTAGTCGATAGGGAGTAGGGGTGAGCATAACCGCCTGAACTAAGGAGACAAATTTCTAGAATAGAAATTAATTTCTTATTAGAAATTGATTTCTCAATTTTTATTGTCTAGACGACTATTTGAACAAAGAAACGTGTTCAATAATAACTCAAAATTTTTGTTTCTAGAATAAAAATTCATTTAATAATGAAATAAAAATTCTATTTCATGGGGGTCGGCGTTTGATGTCCCACGAGTGGTGGGTGGGTGGGGGCCGACATCCGGTATCCGGAGGTGGGCGGGCGGCGTCCCACCTCTCATAGGAGACGGGTGGGCAGTAGGTGATGATAGGGGTGCGCAACCTGATTTGGGTATATCCGAGAATTGGACCGGCCCATCCGGAAAATAGGATCAGGAACTAGTTTCCATTGAAATTGGTCTGGGAACTAGTTCCCAAAATTGGAAACCGGTTTAAACTGATCTATTCCAATTGGTTACCCACCTAGGAATCGGTTCGGACCGGTTTTGTAAGTATAGGTTCAAAATCCTATTTTCCCCCTTATTTCTATTCTTACTCTTGTAATCACATGACATTTTTCTCTTGGCTCTTTCAAACATGCACGGCACTCCTCTTTCGTCGTCCCTCTCCCTTACTTGCTTCCGTCCCTCATCAGCTCCTTCTCGCACTATGGATTTGCTTGCCTAATTTATCTTTTGCATGAGTAGTTATGCTTGCATAAATGAGTAGTTTCATGTAATAGTTGTGGGAATAAAATTAATATTAGACTCATGTTTATTGCTAATTCTTTGTCTTATGATTTTATTTATTATAATTAGCCATGTGAATTCTTAATTTTTCGTTTAGTCAAAAAGTTAATGTATTTATTTATTACAAGTGCTTAATGTTTCGATATAAATTAGGAGAATTACGTTATTTTCTCGCGTAGTAATATAAAATTCGAAGTCGTATAGGATATCGGGAGATTGCAAAATAGGTTATAGTGGAAACATGGTTGACCCTGAAATCGGATCGGAAAAATAGAGTAAGTCCGGTATAAGGTCCAATACAAATAAGGTCGGGTACATGGTCCAAACAAGGAGAACCGCTTGTAAGAGGATTTGGTACAGAGTCCAAATCTATACCTACCCACCCTGGACCTGATCGTCCCTAGGTGGTGACGAGAGCGAACGATGAGAAGAGTTTTCATTGCTCGCTTTTGTTTTAAAAATAGAAAAGTTAAAAATTTGAGCTTTTAATTTCTGCTTTATTTTTGGAATAGAAATCTATTCCAAAAATAGAAAAATGAAATTACATTGTCAAACGGATTTTTATTTCGAGAAACAGAAAAAGAAAAAAAGAAAAAAAAGAAACAGAGTTTCATGCGTGCCCTAAACCAAATCAAGTAGCTTTGGGTGGTCATAAGGGGCACCGATTCCAGTTCCAAGGTGGAGTTTGGACTACCTAAATCAGATCGATTTAAGTTCTTTTTTTTTAAATATAATTTCTAAACAAGTAGAGTGTAAACCTAAACCCTGTCATGTCTCACTTGTAAGAGTTGGTGAAGCAAATCTTTATTTCTCTCACATTGTTGCACTGATTCATTCAACTTGCTCCTTTTGTCTCTTGCTTCTTTTTCTTTTATTATTTTATTTTCTTTCTTTCCTTGTAAAAATTCACTAATTTTACCTCTCTTGCTTACTCACATATTTCTTAAATTTGTGAATTTGCTAATTATGGAAAAGAATCCACCAAATCATTTTCTTTTTTTTTTTGAGTGTGTCCCCATAACCACGGCCCCATTATCTCTTAGCCTTCTTCGCAAATTTTGGATGAAATCGATTTGAATTGCGATATAAACCGACAATTTAATTAATCCAAAATTTTCAATCAAGATAGGTGAATTCACCCATTCTATCGGACCACCGGAAACCGGACTAGTTGACCTGGTCCCACCGGTTCACGGTTTTAGAAATGGGAAACTACCGGACCAGACCGGAACCGATCTGGCGAGGGGGTTTCCAACTTCCAAGCGAGCATGGTTTCACAGCTTGGAGTCGATCCCACCGTCAATTTGACGTCCACCTCTTTTCGTGACGTTGACGCGCACGCCTGCTTACGCTGGTGCCGGAGGCAGGGGATCGCAGCCTAGCATGCCACGTACGCTGCGACATGTCCGACTCAATGCCGAATCTAATCCCGAAGATCCCCACGTACTCCTCATCCTCCTCTTTCTTTTTAAAATTTTCCTCACTTACTTTTTCATACATGATTTTTTTTTGTTTTTTGCTACGCCGGCATTGAGTCGATCGCCATCAATTGCATATTCGCGATGTCTTGATTCTTATAACCATTTCGTATCGAGGAGATTAAATATGATTAATATTCTAAAAAATTATAAATTAATATAGCTATCATAAATTTACATAAATTGATTTTTCACCACAAAAAACTCTAAATTAGTATATCTTTAATAAATTTATTAAAAATTGGTACATTCGTAATAAATTTAATGTTTGTTAATTTCCGTTAAGTTGGATGACATGTGGCAATTTAGTGATGTACAAATTTGAGATTTTACTCTCCGGTTGTCATAATTATATAATTTTTATGGTTTTTTGTAGTATTAATTTAATTTATCGAATGGTAAATTTGTTACAAATATATCAGTTTGGAGTTTTTAGTGATTGAATAAATTAGTTTGGAGAAAATTTATTACAAATGTATAAGTTTAGGAGTTTTTTTTTGTAGGTGTACTGATTTGAGATTTTTTATAGTCAAATAGTAGTTCTGAATAAATTTATCATATGTGTATTAATTGGCGGCTTTTAGGTATTAACCTAATTAAATAATAGTTTTTGGGAATTTCTGAAGAGAAGAAAGGAAAATGACGACGAAGAAGAAGAAGAAGAAGAAGAAGGGCGGTTGAAACAGGGGGGACGGACGCTCACCTGGAGACTCCACCAACTGGACCGACTCTCCTGTTCTGTTTGTCCTCTGGCGCTCAGCGCTGAGCACACCCAACAGTCTCTCCCTTCTCAACTCTCACTCTCTCTCTCTCTCTCTCTCTCTCTAGCCTCGTTCGCGTCAGCGGATTCTTCCATGCTCCCTCCCTCCCTCTCCTACAAATCCCGACGCTCCTCCACTCGAGACGGCCAGGCGACCCCACCAACGCTGATCTCCTAGACCTCCACCGCTTCTTCTTCTTCTTCTTCTCCTCGTCGATCGGCGCCTGCAACTACTCGGAATCGGATTCCAGAGGTCAGTCCCCGTTTCCCTACTCCGACGATCGGTCCTTTTCCGGCGTCGCGATTCGACCGCCGCATTGCTCGACGTCTCGCTCGAATCGCGTGGAGATTCGCTGAATTCCCCGGTCTGCGTCGATTTCAGCGGGTTTTCTGTGCTTCGCTTTGCTTAGTTCGCGCCTAGTTCTCCGTGCGCTCGAGGTTATGCGTCTTCGAGTATACGTTTGAACTCGTGTTTTTATTGGCTTTTTGACTTTTCAAAGGGCTCGGGAGGAGTCTTGTCTCCGTCAGCTAGCTGAAAAATGCAAGGGGCCGCGCTTGCAGTCAAAGCGAGGACGGGGTGTGGATTGGGCTTGACTGGATACCACGGCGAGTGCGGAGGTCGGAGGGGTTCGACATCGAGCGTTCGCATGAGCGGCGGGATCGGTTGCTGCGGGCTGCGTCGCGGCTTGGCCTCGATGGAGACCGAGCTCGCGCGCGCCAAGATCGGGTTCGGGAGCTTGCTCAGGTCCTCGGCCAAGGCCAAATCGGTTAGGGCTCAAGCTTCTGGTGAGCTAACTCGTTTGCTGGATTCCCTTCCTTATCGTTCGCTCTGCCCAACGTGTTGTGTCGTGGCTGTTCGTGTGCGCGTGTTAAAGCCTGTGGCACATGTTCGAAAAGCGGTTAGTTTTGTACCGTTTTTCTTGTCGTGAGAGAAGTGAAATATAGGTTGCTTCAACTTAAGAACTTTATGGGTTGTGTTAGTTTGTTGCTTTTGGATGGGAAACAATTTTTGGCTTCTAGAGCTAGTTTTAGTGCTCGCCATATGTTGCTCTCCTTGCAAAGCCTACGATATTAGTGGTCTATGGTTTCTTTTATGATTTCCTTCTAAACCGTGGGCTCTTGAGTGAAATGCTGATACGAACAGAGATGAAATAAAACAAAACAAACATGGGACGAAAGATTGCTGTTCTGTGAGTAGATTTCTAAAACAGATGGAATGAATCAAGTGTTTGGAGAATGCCTGCATGTATCTTGCTTCTTGGACATCGATGTGTGGTTGTCATCAAAGATTTTTCAAGTAATCATGCTTGGTATACGTATTAATCTTTGCCTTGTACCACTGATTTGATTTTTTGCTGAGGTTCAGAAGAAGATATCGAGGGTGCTGCTCCTCTTAAGCCCCAGACTCCATCTTCAGGCATAGTCTTACCTTATGTTGGTGTGGCCTGTCTTGGAGCTATCTTGTTTGGCTATCATCTAGGGTATGGCTTGATTAAATATCGAGTGCCATAAGTTCGTCTTTCTGTGGTTAGTTTGGAATGTTACATTTGACCAAAGAAATTGATGGGTGATCCTCTTGGCTATTCTTTGCATTTTTGGTAGAACTCTTGGACTACCATCAGTGAAATTCTTACTCTATTGCATCTGTGAAGCGTTTCATGATTCTCTTATGATGCAGGGTGGTGAATGGCGCTCTTGAGTACCTGTCTAAGGATCTTGGAATTGCTGAAAACACTGTCGCACAAGGCAAGTGCATTTCATTTTCCACCTATATTACGGTCTTTGATCCTTTTGTCTCTTATTCCCTACGGCGCCCTTACCTTTTTTTATGTACCTCATGGGCGTGAACTGCTGTGCTTCACCCCACCAAAGAAGCATTACTTAATTGTGATGAACTAAGATTCCTTGACTCACTTAGTTTGGAGGTGATTACAAACATAAAAGCAATGGTAATGAGTATTAAATCCTCAACAAACTATCGCTGCTGATCTGTTGCTATTTGTCATGTTGCTTTGTTCTTGCTTTCTGTGGGGTTGAACCTCATGTTGTAATATCATGCAGGGTGGATTGTCAGCACACTTCTTGCCGGTGCCACTGTTGGTTCATTTACTGGAGGTGCATTGGCTGATAAATTTGGCAGGACAAAGACTTTTCAGTTAGATGCAATCCCTTTGGTTGTTGGAGCCTTTCTTTGGTATGTTTCTTCATGGGTTCATGCTTTTTGTCATGCATAAGCATTCCTGAATTCAAACTGACCTGTGTCAATAATGAAGTGCGACTGCCCAGAGTGTGCAGACTATGATAATTGGTCGTTTACTTGCTGGAATTGGAATTGGCATTTCTTCTGCTATTGTGCCACTTTACATTTCTGAGGTACTTACATATCTTTAACTAAGTATGGCCACTAAAATTTAAATGCAACACTGCTCACTTTCTTCGTGATGGTCAGATCTCTCCTACCGAGATTCGTGGTGCTCTTGGATCAGTGAATCAACTTTTCATATGCATCGGGATTCTTGCCGCACTGGTTGCTGGGTTACCCTTAGCAGGGAACCCTTTATGGTACTTCTATACACAACAGATATTAGTAAAATTTTCTCCAAAGTTGTCTTTCATCAGTTTTCTGCTCAATACTGTTGCTTTACGTATTAACATCAAGAGTAAAGAAGAAGTAGGTGGAATAATTGTTGTTTTTGTTTTGTGTGCAATTTCTTCTGAGGTAGTTTCTAGTTGTGAATGAGGATTACTTGCTTTAGTGACAGAGTCTGGAAGAGCGGTCTTGTAATTTGAGAGCGTAGATGCCATCTATCTCTGATTTTGAAATTTCATTGCGAAGGAATAGTGTGGAATGTTCATTTATTTCCTATTGTGCTATGACAGGTGGAGGACAATGTTTGGGATTGCGCTAATCCCTTCTGTTCTCTTGGCATTGGGAATGGGATTTTCTCCAGAAAGTCCTCGATGGCTCTTTCAGGTAATGAGTTGGCTTGTTTATGAGTTATAAAAGTCCATAATGTCAGCAATTTATGTACCTGCCCTAGCTTCTAATGCGAAAGAGAAAGCATAGTTTTTTAGCAAGTTCATTGATGAGAGCACTGAGGTATGGGTGTTCTATTTTTAGCAAGGAAAAATTGTTGAAGCTGAAAAGGCTATAAAGACGCTATGTGGAAAGGACAAGGTAGCTGAGGTTATGCAAGATTTAACTGCTGCTAGTCAGGGTGGCTCTGCTGAACCAGAAGCTGGATGGTTTGATCTGTTCAGCAGCCGCTACTGGAAAGGTAATTCTATCAGGAGTTATGAAGAGCCCAATATATTTGTCTAGAGAAGTTTCTTTGACATATATGATGTGCATAGCATTGCTTATATATATTTGCTTCAGTTCCAATTAAACCAGCTGCCGTTGGTGAAACAATATGGAATGATGTAGTTGGAAATCAATATGTGTTGTGTCACATCTGTGTAACAGGCCCTTGTTGTCATATATGAGTAAACCAAAATAACAGTGGTCTTTTAGCCTTGTTCATACTGATTGAGCCTCATGATTGGAATTGAATGAGAAATTACGATTTGGTTCATGCACCACTTCAACTAGTTCATTCATCTGTTATCCCACTAGGGAGCAATTTTATAGCGCCTTTTTGTGACATTGTTGCTGAAGCATGGTGGTCTACTTTTGTTTGAGTTATGCTGTCAATGTGATAAATTCTGTAGTTTCTGAACAATATAAGATGTTTTCCACCATTTGCATAGTTTGCGTTTTAGTTTGTGTTATTTCTTTAGAGTAGTAGCATGCTTCTTAGCTGCCTAGGGATGTAATGTCCAACATGTGGCATTCATAATATGAATCATCGGTTATGCCTGCCAAAATTCCATTCCCTTATTGTTCAATCCTTTAATTTATTCTACATTCTAGTAATTTTCATACATATTTATCTTCATCAGTTATTTTCTAAAATAATCTTGATATCCAATCCTTCATGGATAATTGATAAAGCTGATTTTGAGCAGCAAATGGTAAAGATAGTTGGTAGCAGATAAGCATTCTTTTGAGATTGCATTGTTTTTGTTGTATTCCTGCTTATTTCTCAGAAAATGATCACATTATCAGCCTCATCATGCTTTGGCTCTCATTTTCTTTATGCAGTCGTGAGTGTTGGTGCAGCACTCTTTCTATTTCAACAGTTGGCTGGCATTAATGCTGTTGTATATTATTCTACATCTGTTTTCCGGAGTGCTGGCATTGCATCTAATGTTGCAGCAAGTGCTTTAGTTGGGGCAGCAAATGTTTTAGGTTAGTTTTTTCGTCTCATCTTCATGAGTCTGAGCAAACATACTATATTCTAGATAAGTTTCTAAGGGCTGCATATTTTGGTATGCAGGGACAACTGTTGCCTCCTCTTTGATGGACAAGCAAGGGAGAAAAAGTCTTCTGATGATAAGCTTCACTGGAATGGTACAGTTCCTTTACTTAAGAATCAGAAACGGATTAATGACCTTCTCCTATAGTTTGAGTATTGCCTCTAGTGGAGCATGTTGCCTAATAATGTGTAGGGTAAATCGTCTTTTCCAGCTACATGGTACTGTTTCTTTCCCTGATTTTAAATCCTTGATAAACTACATGCCATATTATGATCTCTTGTTTTTTCTTTTTTCATCCTGAAATTAACTTATTGTATGAGAGTCTAGTGTTTATTGATCAACTCGGTTCCTTCGTCTTAAGTCAAAAACGAACTCTTAGTCGAGCTGATGGTAATCGATTTTGGAATTGGTGGTAATGATTTTTTTATCCTTTGATTCTTATAACTGAAGATCAGTCAATTTCACACTCCTGGTCACTTGTGCGAAGTTCTGTTATGACCTAATCGACTCTGTTATAGCATCTCCACCTTATAATGACCCATAATGTGAACATGAGCCAGAGAGCCAGAGTTTGTTCAGATTTTGGTTCATTTAAGTTTTTCATTCCAATGTGTGATAAGATCTTTCTTCTTGCGATAACTAGTGGTGCTTCTCTGCTTGCCTCCTGATCCCATGTAACACCTTTGTTGTAGATGGCTACGGCTTTTTCTTTGATTGTCAGGCGTGAATTTATCTTGCTTGGTAATTTCATCACACAGATCTCCGGTGCTAAACCTGGGTTGATATCGGGTGGCATCCATAGCTTCCATTGGTATTTGGACAGATGCCTAATGGACTTGGATCCTTGGGACTTGATAGAGTGGATGTTTCCTGTTGGTGATTTTAATGTCTTATTGTTGCGACTCAGCATGTTCTCTGTCCACACCCACACAAACAACCCTTCCCCCCACCCCATTGTTATCGTTCCGGATATAATCTCCTCTTTTGGGTCTTTTTTTCCATCTTTCCCTATTGGTTTTTATTTATTTATTTATTTATTTTTGGTCGAATCTTTCCCTATTGGTTGGATGCTTATATTTTTCCCCCTTTTTTGAAGGCTACTTCCATGTTGCTTCTTTCCTTGTCCTTCACCTGGAAAGTCTTGGCACCTTATGCTGGCCCTCTTGCAGTAGTTGGAACTGTGCTGTGAGTTTTCTTATTTGATTAGCAAAGTTTGTGGGCTTCATTTTGTTGTATGAGTTGTTACATCATCAATTTTACGTTGATTCTGTTTCTTTAGGTATGTCTTGTCATTTCTCTTGGTGCTGGACCTGTTCCTGCACTGCTTCTACCAGAGATATTTGCCTCTAGAATCAGAGCAAAAGCCGTCTCTTTATCACTTGGCATGCATTGGGTGAGTTTGACAAACTTGATCAGGTCTTCATGGTCACTATCGCTGTTTTCTGGATTATCTTTCATTTAAATAACTTACTCTTGTAACGATGTACAACTGTAAACAACAAAATGGATTCACATTCTACTGAAAATAAGTTTTATGCTCTCACCTGCACAATCCTCGTGAGACTAAGGGAATTTCTTATCTGCCAGATCTCCAACTTTGTGATCGGGTTGTTTTTCTTGAGTTTCGTGAACAAGTATGGAATCAGCTCAGTGTACCTGGGATTCGCGGCCATCTGTCTCCTTGCTGTCTTGTATATAGCTGGTAACGTTGTGGAAACGAAGGGAAGATCCCTGGAGGAAATTGAACGTGCTCTTAACCCGTCAACTTGATCAATGCGGACAATTTCTTCTGTAACTACACATCCAAGGAGATCGTACCAGTATGGTTACTCTCTTCTTTTCCTGCAGATAGCATTTCCATTTTCATTTAGGGCTTGACCCGGGACATACTGGATTTTCCTTTTCCCTTAAGATGTTCTTCTATGTTGTATCTCAAATCAGTCGTCAAGAGGCTCTGTTTTGCTCTTTTTTTGGGGATTGAGTACTGACTTTTAATTCCAGGACACATTGTGGTGGGTTGAGAAGGAATAATCTGGGTAGCAGATGACAACTCTGTTCATCGTTGTATCTCTTGAGCGGGACCTCATGTATTTAGTTGAACTGTTGGATTGGCTGATTTTCGAACGACTTCAAAATAAGATGGAATCTTTCCTCAGGTGCTGTGATGGAAATAGGAGAACCGATGAAATGAATCGCAGTGTAAAACGAGATTTGTGCTTGCCTGGACCGAAATTTTAGGGAAGAAGAAAAGGGGAAAATGCTCTGAGCCTGGATGGTAATGTAAATGAATTTGGCATGATGAAGGGCTACTGGAGTGGAGATGAACTAGCAATATTTTGACATGGTCACTAGCTTTCTTTCCCTACGAATGAGCGAGAATGACAGGGTTCTGATTCCAACAAGGAGCACGGTCTATTCACGAACCCTGATGCATTTATTTTTGTGGTACAAGTGCCTCTGTCATCCCTATCCGGGAGCATGCTACAACGCTGAACTAGTCTCGGAACGTTCCAAGAGCCGGACTTGTAAAATCTCAAGGTCATACGGAATGCCGATTGGAGTTCTCTGTCAGGCATTGTGTTCCCGGGATCAATCCGGCTCAAGAATCTCCCTACCTAAAAAAAGATCATAGATTCGCAAGGCATCTGGAGGAAGCCAAAAAGCCAGTTTCATAAAGTGCATTGGATATTTGATATTGAGTAGGCAAAAAATGAAAATCGCCAGCCCATGAAATAGAGGGAGGTGTTCCCTTTTATGACATTAACGGCGCGTTTGGTAAGTGTTTGCCAAATTTTAATTTTTTATTTTGTTTTTTGAGAATATATATAATAGAAATTTGTTTGGTAAATTTTTTGTTCTTGGGAATAGATTTAGAATAGAATCAATGAGTTAAAAACAATTTTTTTTTGGGAACAATTTAAGAATCAAATCAAGATCTTTTTTTTTTTTTTCTCTTTTTTTTTTTTTTTTTTTCTCTCCATTTTTCCCTTCCATCTTCTTATTCATTTGCCACCACTGCCGCGGTCCACCTGTTGGTTGCTGACGACTCGCTAGGCAAAATTCGGTGACCTTGTTGGAGGCTTGCCTCGCCATTGGGGAGGCTTGCCAAGCAAGCCTTGCCGGGCCTCCCTTGGTCACCAACAAGCCTCGCCTAGCTGGGTGAGACTCAACCGTTGAGGCTCGCCTTGTTAGCTTCGTTTGGCTGGTCGTCGATCATCCTAAGACTAATGACCAACCAAAAGCTTGAAGAAGAAGACAAATAAAAGTAAAAATGAAAAAAGAAGGAAAAAAGGAAAAAGTAATAAAATTATTAAAAAATGATTTGAATTAAAAATTTTAAAAACCACATCAAATACAATTTTATTTTGTGAAAAATATAAATTTTGGACTATTATTAAATACCTTAAAATATTTAAAAATTACTTTCAGAAATAAAATAAAAAATTATTAAATGATTAAAAATTATTTTCGAAAATAAAATTATTATCAAGTACACCAGAACAATCCCCATCCTCGGCACCGTGAGAATCGACATCCTCCCGTCGAGCTTCCCCCTCGAAATATCTCGCGCTCGCACTCGCAGAGACCGAACCGAAAGGCGTCCCGCAACCGCTTTCGCAGCTCGCAAAAGCTCACTGGAGAAAGAACCTCAGCCGCTCCGTAGCCATGGCGGCCACCCTTTTCCTCTCTCCCCCCGCATTCACGAACAAGCCGCGCTTTCTCGCTTCTTCCTCCCCAAGCGCGACGAGTTCTCCTCCTCCTCCTCCTCCTCCTCCTTCCAGAGTAGTAATGGGGGAGCATCTCCCCACGAGAAGCCCGGACTCCTCCGTCTCCATCGACCCCGGCTCGCGGCCGAGCGATCCGGTCAAGATGCCCACGGCCCCGTGGATGAGAGGCCCCCTCCTCGTCCCGCCCCGCGAGGTCTTGGACCTCTCGAGGCCTCGGAGCGGCAACAGAGGCTCCGGCGATCGGAACCCCGAGAAGTCGGATCGAGCTCTCCTCGACCGGGCTAGCGGCGTCAGAGGAAACAAGGCGGTGCGGAAGATTGTGCAGAGCATCGAGAAGCTCGCGGGGAGGGGCGAGGCGGGCGGAGGTGGGAACGAATCGGGGGAGGTCGAGTTCGGGCTCTGTCTGGAGCCGTTGAAGGCGGAGGAGAAGGGGGAGGAGCCCGGTCGGGTTTTGGCGGGAAAATGCCGTGGGTGAGGGAAGGCGAGAAGGCGGTGTTCGGGAGGGGGAGAAGGCGGAGAAGGCGGGGACGTGGCGGAACTGAGCCTCGAGAAGGAGTTGCTGGGGAGGCTGAGGAAGGAGGCCGCGAAGCTGCGGAAGTGGGTGAAGGTGAAGAAGATTGGAGTGTCCCAGGCGGTTGTGGATGAGATTAAGTGGACTTGGAGGAGGAACGAGCTCGCCATGGTGAAATTCGATGTCCCTCTGTGCTGCAACATGGACAGAGCTCAAGAAATCCTGGAGGTTCTTTCACTTTCCTGTCCCCCTTGATGAGATTTCGTTGTCTTGACATCTTGCTGTGGTCCTCCGGTTATGCGGAATCAGAAGCTTTGGAACGTGACTTGTAAAATTTAAAGCTAATGTTGGTTACAATGGGGGATTGGAATATCTGAGCTTGTTCTTAATATTCCTGACTGCTTGCTTCTGCATGAGGTTGGGCAACATGATGAGTCAGAGTGCATTCGTTGCTCTTGAATCTTGATGGCTTCCTTTCCTCCTTGTGATTAGACAGTGGCTCATTGACATCAACTAACAAGGTGGTTATGGAATAAAAGATTCATGTTTTTTTGAATATAATTTGGTGTTGCTTTAGAAATCATACAGTCTGGGGCGTTGTCTGGATTGTGTGTGCGTTTGGTTTTGTTCTCTTTGAACAGAGATAGAGAGGAAAAAAGGGACCAAAGTACTCACTCTGCTCTGCTTGTATGTCAATAATCTCCTTACTGACACATCTCACTTCTTTGGCTAGAATGTTGGTGGAGCAACACATTCTGAACCTTTGGTGGAGTAATTCATGAGCCATAACTGGGATGACACTGTTCAAATGAAATAATTTGCACTGTTGAATTTCCTTATGCCTCTGTTTAATTTGCTGGTATACAGTTTAGACTGTTACGATAGAAACCAAAAAATATTTAGAAAGTTTGAACCTCCTTTCTCATTGTTGCTATTACCTTATCTAGGTTATGTTTTCCAGTTATGTATGATGAAGGGAAGCTTCCTATGGTTGATTCCTTGATTGTTTCTTGTGAATAGATGAAGACTGGCGGCTTGGTTATTTGGAGGAAAAAAGACACTCTTGTCTTATACAGGGGAATCCACTATCCCTATAAAGTCTTTCAGGAGAAGGACCACATCCCAGCTAATGGTCAAGAAAGACTTTCCTTCGTCTGCATGCAGTCTAACCCTAAACATGTCATGTCTATAACACCGCTGAAAGATAATCAACGTATTCTGGATGAGAAGATGAAAGGAGAGGATGGACAAAGCCAGTCTACTGCCATCTCAATAGACTATAAATCATGTTCTGAGTCAATCAATGGTTCACTGTATGAGAGGGAAACTGATAGATTGTTGGATGGCTTGGGTCCTCGCTTTGTTGACTGGTGGATGCACAAGCCATTGCCTGTAGATGCTGATTTGCTTCCGGAAGTGGTACCTGGCTTTAGTCCCCCGCTAAGACTCTGTCCCCCAAATGAACGGCCAAAGCTCACTGATGATGAGTTAACATATTTAAGGAAGCTTGCTCACCCATTACCAACTCATTTTGTCCTTGGTATGAAAATCTTCCTAGTAACTCTTCTTTTGTTTTTCCAGAAATAAATTTCAACAAGGGACATCTTATATTGTTGTAAAGAGGATAGTTGATTCTTAGTTGGTCTTGTTTAGTTGGTGAAAGGCAGAAGATCTAATTGAATATGCTTTCCTCTTGACTTGCTAACTTCAAAATTTATATGAGCACCTGAAATGTTTGTAAGCCAGCTAAGTTCCTTCAAGAGCATCTTCAGTTATTTTAAGCTGCATCAACACTTTATGGTAAATGAACATTCAATTGACGCATGATGATAGTCATCCAGTAACATGCAATTTGCTAGATGCATTGTGCACCGGCATGAGGTGGCTGTGTCTAAGGTTTTTTGGTTGTTGTCGCTTTCTTCATATTGAAGGGAGAAACAGGAAATTGCAAGGGTTAGCTGCTGCAATTATGAAATTATGGGAGAAGAGTCTTATAGCCAAGATTGCGGTGAAGTGGGGTGTACCTAACACTAACAATGAGCAAATGGCATATGAGCTCAAGGTGAGTCATAAATAACTGTGCATTCTGCTAAAATAAATGATAGACATCTCCAGTCACATCTTGGAGAACATTGCAGTGTCTCACTGGAGGGATTCTGTTGCTACGAAACAAGTTTTACATTATACTTCATAGAGGCAAGGACTTTCTTCCTCAAACACTTACAAGTTCAATAGTGAAGAGGGAATTGGAGCTGAGAGAATGCCAAGTTATTGAGGAAGATGCAAGAATAAAGGCGTCTGAAAGATTAGCTGTAGCAAATGAGCCATTGGCAAAGGCTTGCTCCATGGGAACGCTATCAGAATTCCTAAAAATCCAGACAGATTTTCAGGAGCAGATAAGAGGAGTGGGGGAGGTCAATATCAGAGGGGTGGCTGAAATAGAAAGACTAAAGAAGGAGCTACGACTGGAGCAGCGCAAGCTTTTCATTGTAAGGTCCACAGCTATTGCCTCAATTCTCTTTGGCATGCCGTTTGTGATAATGTGAATGGTGTCTGTGCAGCTAAAAAGTAAGATGAGCAAGTCAGCAAAACAGCTGTCAAAGTTGAATTCTGGATGGAGACCTGCCAAGGAGGACACAGACAAAGAGATGATGACAGAAGAGGAAAGAGAATGTTTGAGGAAGATAGGACTGAAAATGGATGGTAGTTTAGTGCTGGGTGAGAAAAACAATTACTTGTGTTATCATCCGAGTTTCCCTTCTTCTTTTGCTCTGGGAATGCCGTATTTGACCTCATATATTGGAAAAAATGAAAAATGACTCAAGTTTGACTGTTATCACATGCTAGTGCTTCTGCAAGTCTCATGGTTGGACTGATCTGTTGATTTGTCAAACAATCATGCCACCACAGCTAGTCTTCTAATTCATTCATTTGCTCATTAGAACTGAAAATGGAGGCAGAATCTTTGTAAACGATCCGTTGATTAGAAGATCATTATTTTCTTGCAGTACTAATCTTTTCAGTCCTCTTAGTCGTTTCATTCATACCGTCTTCAGGAAGGCGTGGTGTCTTTGATGGTGTTATTGAAGCAATGCATCAGCACTGGAAGCATAGAGAAGTGGTCAAGGTCATTTCTATGCAGAGGGCATATCCACAGGTCATGTGTACTGCAAAACTGCTTGAAGGAGAAACCGGTGGGATTTTAGTTTCAGTTGACAAGCTGAAGCATGGCCATGGTATAATCATATACCGTGGCAAAAACTACAAGCGTCCTGTAAAGTTGTCAACAGAGCATCTACTAACAAAAAGAAAAGCACTTCTGCGATCTCTTGAAATGCAGCGATTTGGCGTAAGTGAAGATCCACCTTTCTGAACCAACCATTTCATTTCTGGATTTATGTTATCATTTTCTTGGTGGCACGTATTTAGCTGCATCTATTGAGGTTGAAGCTTCTTTTTTTTCTCAGTCACTGAAGTTTTTTGCAAATCAGAAGCAACGGAAGATCTCTGACTTGCAACTGAAACAGGTAAATGTTGAAGTGTTTGTAATGATATAGTTTGCTCAATTCTTGTGCTAGCATCATATTAAGGTTTAATAAAGCAACATTTTGACTTTCTTCTGCACAGATGGGATTTATCTGGTTTTACTTCTTATAAGTGTAATTAATGGGATGCTTTCTGGACAAATTTGTAGGCAGAACTAAAAGATCAGCTGGGACAATAAAGACAGAATATGATGAAGTTTGTAAATCATCATAAAGGGCATTTCTGTGATTTTCAGTACACGAAATGCACAAGGATTCCTTTGCGGCATGAAATGAATTATGAAGGTTCTCATCCATCATTTGGGATTCCTTGTACAATCTGGTTGCTTGACTTCTTTTGAGTGGAAGTGGAACTGAGGGCAGCAGATTGCACAAACTCCATGGTGCCTGATTTTGTTACTTGGGACCTCCTATGGCAGAGCTCATTATATCCAGGTAAGCATGCAAAGACAATGGTATGGCTCTAACATTTGCACTGGACTTCCCATCTTTTTATTGGACATGCCATCTAAAGCGCACTTTCAGAATAATCAAAATCCGGGGGAAATTTTCTCTTTAGCCTCCTAATTCATGGCCAATTTGGCACTTAAGACACTAAACTAGAGGGACATTGCCATATTCTGGCAGATTCACCATAAAGTGCCTGCAGCCCCTCTGCAAGCAATTCATTTTATGCAACTTTTCACTCTGAACTATTAACTTTATAGCCTTTGCACCTTGAACCCATTAAGAATTTACGGAACATCTGAGAGAAATTTCAGTGTAATGAATCAAATACTTCACTTTAGGAGAGTGCCATCTTTTCAATTTCTTGGTTGAAAGATGAGAGATGTTGTGTGGCACAAAATATACCTCAGTACATTGTTTAAGTCCATGAATCATTCCTAGATGGAACTAAGAAAAAATCTAGTGCTAATGTGGGTTCTCTAAAATTATCGTTATCTAGATTCCATTTGCTTTGATAGGTCTAATGACATTTTATAATTGAATATTTTTGTTCTATTTTGAAGTGTGGATGGGGAAGCAAGTGTAAGTGACTGAATAAAAATAAGAATCCTATTTACAACTATGTCTCATTTTCCAATTTCCTGTACTTTGCTTTGCTCCATGTTAAATTGCATTTAGATCTATGCGCGGCTCTGGACTTCAGGAATATGAAGGGCATGCTTTTCGGATTAATCACCTGGGTTGGATTGTTGGGTCTACAAGTACAGTGGAGCCTCTGAGCCTAGTGCTTCACTTGCCAGTTAATAAGTCATTCACTCCTGCTAACATAAAGGCGGTTGGAAGGTTGTGATCAAATGGCATTGACCCCTTCAGGTTTATCTTTAATTTACCCTTTAACCATTCACAATACAGATATATACTGGAGCTTGTTATATCTCCCAGGATCACTAGAATCTCTCTTTTCTCTGTTATTTTTCCTTCTTAGTGATTGTGGCATTGCTAAGTGAACTTGCTCTCATTGACAAGACACCTAATGTCAATCAAGCTGTATAAACAGAGTTATTCAAATGGAATTAATAGCTTTCTCCAACTCCAACCGTTGAAATGGGCATTAAGATAGTTGATAGTATGGGTCTATGAGGCTATAGCCACTGCATGCTATGGTGTGGTTTTTCTCCGTGTGAGGTAATGGCTTCTTTCATATTCATTTGTGGAGAAACTAGCGACAAGTAATAGCACTTCCTTTGTGTATCAGAATCAGGTCGATCTGTTTCACGTACCATCTCTCTGTCAGATGCCATTCGAATTATCCCAAGGCATCCAGCCGGGTGAACGATAGCAGCTCCTGTTTACTAATGGATCTGCCGTCGAATTGGGCAAAGAGAACCTAGAGAAAAATCTGTAGTCATTAGAAAAATGAAACAGCTAACTGCTAATTTCCTCGTTTTTCTTCCACTAATAGTTTTTGCTGTTGCGGAAGACACTTTTAGGCCAGTTTATAAGTATGCTTTCAGGAAATACGTGTAAACTTGGTAGTTTTGCATGCACATTGTTTCTGAATACAGTGCGTATAACTCTAGCTTTCCCTCTGTGCTGTGGCCTTTAACTCCTGTATGCATTGCTACTTTCGAGCATTAATGATAATGATGATCCTTAAATATGATTTGGTGCTTATGGTTAAAGATGACAGGGCTGAGATAGGTGGTACTTGCAAGAGTTCAGGGTTTCCTTCCAAGATGATATTTCTAGTTTCTTCCATAGAAAAAGTAAAAAGCTTCCTTCCAACATTTCTGTAACCTTGGAAATTGACGATCCTCGGACAAATCAGTTCGGATGCACCACAAAAACTACGTGGTCTTGCCAAATTTGTAACATTAGTGATGTCATCATAGTGAATTCTAACAATAACATTTGTTACACTTTGTTATCTTTGATATGGCGAGTGCCGAGTACCTCTGAATTATCTGGCCCAAGACCATTACACTTTCTTGGTCCATTTCACCTCTCGTCTTGAGAGGAATTATCTAGAGAGGTGTCAATGGGCAGACAAGATCTGGAGTTGTTTCTGTTACGGTCGAGGCCACTTTGAACAGCTTGGTTAACGTAAAAATAAAAATTACGACAATTGCTCAGATTGTATCTGTCTACCAATTAAGATTCAAAGAAGCATGTGATTGAAGTGACATTTGCATGAGAATAAATGGGGTTGAAGCCATAGCTCCGGAACTTTGGCCCTCCGAAACAAAGGGATTTCTAATCTTCCTGGCGGAAATGACAGTTGACGGTCGTATTCCCAGTACGATGAGATGCAAGCTGTTATTGGTTTCGTACCGAGGCACAGTTCTCTCCTCCTTGTGGCTCTTGCCCTTGGTGGCTCTTGCTATTGGTGAACGTCCCTGATGGGGAGATTATTTCAAAATTTCTTGGCAATACTATTGGAGAAGACGAGGCTGGCTTCGGTGGCATAGGCAAGAGTTCGAGGCTGCCTTCAAGCATCTCTATCGCCTTTGAAATTGAGGGTCGATCAGATGGATTTGCATGAATGCACCATATGCTGATGATGATGATCTTTCTCGCTATATCTTCCTCCTCTTCTGTGGTGATACCATCCAATTGTAGACCTTTGTCTGGGTCAAGTGCCTAAATACCATGTCGGTGAAGTGCATTTTGCTACCGTCCGACTTGTGGTCATTGGAGTTACTTCTTCCACCTATTATTTCTAGAACCAACATCACTTAGCTGTGCACATCTGACTTGTGGGAGAAAAATGTACACCATAGTAATTTTTTTTTTGGAATATGTGTGCAATGGCCAACACTCTGCACTCTCACGTACGTGATCTGCAAATCGCTTTTAATTTCAAGCTAAAGATGCGAACACTAGCTATGTAAGGAGATTCGGTTGCTATTTTGCTGTACATGTTGCCATGTTGGTATTCTGTTTTCTACCTAAAATCACAGTTTCTCCACCTCCTGGTCCTTGCTGTTGATGGACACTGATGACGAGGATGTGGTTGTTTCAAAATGTCTCGGCGATACCGGTGGAGAAGTCAAATAGGGTTTCGGTGGTATAGGCAAGAGGTCGAGGCTACCTTCCAACATCTCTATCACCTTAGAAATCAAAGGTCGATTTGATGGATTAGTTTGAATGCACCATATACTCACGATGATCATCTTTCTCGCTATCTCCTCCTCCTCCGGCGTGTTGATCCCCCTCAATTGCAGACCTTTGCTTGGCTCCAGGTGCCTATATACCAATTCAGGGAAGTACATATGGCTACCATTTGATAGCTGCGCATCAAAATTATCTCTCCCACCTATCATTTCAAGAACCAACATTCCGTAGCTATAGACATCAGACTTGTGAGAGACTCCTCCAAAATTCCTAGAGATGACTTTAGGAGCAATGTACCCGAATGTTCCTCTTGTGCCTAACATTGATACGACACTCTCCCCCCCTTTGCACAGCTTGGCAAGGCCAAAATCTGAAATTTTCTGAGTTAAATTCTGATCAAGTAGAATGTTTTGAGGTTTTATATCAAGATGCAAAATTCTTGTGCTGCAGCCACAGTGAAGGTACTCAAGCCCTCAAGCTATGCCTAGTGCAACTTGGTATAAGATTTTCCATTCTAGAGGACTAGTTCTACTCGCAGCACCTTGACGAGGTAGATACCTGTCCAGAGACCCATTGGGCATGTACTCGTATATCAAAGCTCTTCTATTCTTTTCATAGCAGAAACCCAAAAGAGCGACAACATTTACATGGGCTGTTCTGCTAATACTTGTGACTTCATTGATGAATTCTTGTCCATTGCCTTTGGACTCGTTGAGGAATTTCACCGCAACGGGGCGACCATCTTTAAGCTTTCCTTTATACACCTCACCGTACCCTCCTCGACCAAGATTCTCCGCAAGGGAGTTTGTCATTTTTTTGACATCGGTATACTTATATCTTCGTGGAACAAGAGACCCATGATTCCTCATGAACTCGTCAACATCATAGGGATTTTCATTCCTCTTCTCTTTGAAAAGCTTAGTCTTCTTAATGAAGCAAATCAGTACGATAATAGTCACGGCGACGCTTGGCACTGCTGGAAGAACTGCATTTGAATTTAATGGAAACATTCAATACTCTACGTAGGCTAGCTGGAGCTCTCAGTGGAAATTAGTCAAGATGAAGTTACCTATCATTAAAATTTTGTGACTCCCCTTGAATTTTGATTCTGCAATGCAGTAGAAGGATATTTGAATTTCTTCGCTAGTAAATGTACCGATTGCATTTGTTAAAAAAAAAAAAAAGACGACGGGATTTGCTAAGCTAAATAATTAGCAGAGCCTCTCAGGGCTGTGCATTGTCGTAGGCCTTTATTGAGGCATGAACCCGACCGTTGGGTCTAAGATACAATAATTTTAGCCAAAGAGAAACTAGCATGTAAAATGCTTTGAGTAAATACGCTCAACAGAGATATGGCAGATTTTATTCAGGACATACCTGGGCAACTCGATGAGTAGGACTGTTCGCGGCAATAACAGGTGAATTCGCCAGAGTTCTGAACCTGTCCACACTGCCCCCCAGACTTGAGACATTTTTGGCACAAACCGTCATCATCTAGCCACTGCATCCCAAACCCTTGATTGATTGCTGCTTCCAGTGCGTCCAGGGTCGCGTTAGCCTCGAGGTCCTGAATTGCCGACTGGTTTACTGGAATGATAACACTGGTATTGCAGGTGCCAAGGCAATCCTCTATGGATGCGAGGTTTGCATTGGTGAGATCACCGGCTTTCCTCGCCAAGACATAACCAGCGGTACTACTCTGATTAGTCGTGCAAGTGAAATGACTAGATTCCATCATTGATCCTAGAATTTTAGAAGAATTCGATGGGCACCCGTAATAGATGGTCAGGTTGTCAGTGACCGTATCCGAAGTGTAAGTGAAAGGAGCCACTTGGGAGGTATTATGCAGGGAATGGGGACAGAGGTTATGCCAGTAGGCTGACCTAGCGACAGTAAGAGCCCTCAAGGCGCTATTGATGTGAAGGACTCGGAAGTTTTGGTTCGTGATCGTTATGATTGGTGCGCTTTCGTTACAAGTTATTTGGAACTCGGGCGACAGGCCACAGTAACGCGCCCGGTTGAGACCCCAGAACGGGTAGCTTATGCCTTGCAGGTCGCCACATTGAATTGTGGAGCTGCAGTTTAAGTAACGCGGATCATCAGCACAGAAAGACATTGGAGCTTGGATGAGGTTCAGGAATGTATTCAAGAAACAGAGGCCCAACACAGGGAAGATACGGAGAGGCTGATGCATTCCTTTTTTTCCTGCAAATCTAGTGCGCATGCAGAGAGAGAGAGAGAGAGAGAGAGGAGGATCAGGACTCAGGTCCAGATGCAAGAGAATGTTAAAAATCTTGTGGACCTTGTCTTCAATAGTAGAACTTGATAAGAAATGTTCGATTAATTTAACCAAATCGTCATATAACCAATTTGTGAGAGTTGACCCTGATGGACAAGAACTCCCCCAGATGAATCTTATTGCAAGATTCAGTTGCAGGCTAATGTCCACAGAAAATGACAAAACTGGAAAGTGGGGAAAGAGAGAATGTCTATTCTTGACTTGGGTAAGAGAGAGAATTCATATATCTGGTTAAATTTGTCATCAATCTGAGTCCTTTCTTTTCCATAATGCCTTAATTGCTGGATCAAAGAGAATTCCCTGACGACCATTGCCTATCGTCTGCTCAAAGAGCGAGTTGACCATGATACTATTCGGCCGTTTCTTTGTAGAATTATGGAAGAAATTCACTGTCGACACGAGTCATACGCAATTCAATACTCATCAGTGTTGGCTGGGTCGGCCTCTCGTGGGGCCCAGCTGACATTAGATAAAAGAAAAAAAATTCATAAAGTGAAAAGCAAAAAAAGAAAGATATGAGCGAGTGCTGCTTCGAGCGTGAGTACGCACGTGAGAGTGAGGAGAGAGAGAGAGAGAGAGAGAGAGAGAGAGAGTAAAAAAAAAAAAAAAAAAAAGAGTGCCTTCACCGAGAGAGAGCACGCGGAGGAAAAGAAGACGCTTGAGATTTTGTGGCATCGATTCCAAGGCCAAAGGTTGATAAAATTAGCTGAAATTTGAATACGTTGTTTGTGAGATAGAGGCCTTATGAGTTGATCAGTTTCATTCCTTGAGAACCTCCTCTCCTCTGAATTTTTCAATTATGGTTAGAGTTTTCGTATTTCATTTATATTAATCCAGCTTTGTGGTAAGGAAATATGATTATATTTTTGATATTGAGCTTCTAGTGTGCCTCTGGTGCATGACTAGAGTAACACTTTGTGTATCCTATTATTTTTAATGATTAGTGGAAGTTTTTGAACGGTTCATAATTTTTCTGGCATTAGGTTTCCATATTAAATCTTTGTGTTGTCATTGGCTTTGTCTCCTCATCTTTTCAGTATTATATATTGCTGGTTGTTGTTGGGATTAAGTCGATTTTGGTCAGTTTAGTTTTGAAGGAGAAATTGATCTTAAATTAGGCCTAATTCTTGGTAAATTATTGCCCGGTTCTTCCCAACAATCAGTCCTCGGACCTATGACTCCGAACCCGCATTGGATACATTCTCCAAAGTAGACCAGCCAATTTTGTCGCTCGAAGCTTCAGTAGGGTTGGTTCGAGAGGAACAGATCTAAAGAAACAAACAACCTGTCAGAGGAAGCAACAAAAACGACAGGATTGGTCCTCCCAGCTTGGTAAGACGATATAAAATTAATGGCTTGACATAGTCAGGAAGCCGATATATATATATTCTAATCAAAAGGGGACCCTATGACCAAGGCATTATTTCAGTTCATTTATGGTGTGAAAGGGGTGGCGAGTGAATTTAATGGACAAATTCATCAACATGCTGCAAAACTTCATATGTTTGTGTCCAGTCTTATCAAGATCAAGGCTCAGAGAGCATGCCCAAAGCCAAACCCCTATTATCAGGAAAACGGGCTTAGCAGGTCGAATGATGTCCGAATTAGTTTTCGCGTACCTCAGCATTGCTCTTCTACGTCAGACATTTACATGTCGAAGGCCAATTGAGCGTGACACATCGGTGATGGTATGATGAGCAGACTTTTGTCTCTTAAAGTAACAAAGCATATCCATTGTCAACTTAATCATGCCCATAGGAAAGAGAAAGGAAAGAATCTTTTTAATATAATCCATCATGAACTAGAAGCCCATCAGACTTAAGAAATCCATGCCATTTCAATTCTATATTTTAGGACGAGTTGGAATAGATTGAAATTCATTCACTTTCATATGAACAAATTTAACATAATGCTATTTCCTATTTAATATGACCAAACTTCGATTCTAGATTGGAATTTATTCAAGATGAACATCCTAAGCTTTGAATATTACAATTCATTGAGTTAGAAACCAAACAGATTGACCAATTGATAACCTTCACCTCCTTCATATGAACCTTAGTAAAAATTTGTTGCAAAAAGCTATGTAAAATGCTTTTGATACTAGCTAAGCTTCACCCAATGCAATCTTTGTTCCATGTGCTTCATCCCAAATTCTAGCTTCCTCTTTTTTGTAGTCACTATCAGTGAACTTCAATAATGAGGTGCGCTCAGAATATGAAGGTGGTCTCGCTGGCGAAGATAGAAAAGTTGCATGTGGAGTTATGCAAAAAAGTCCCACATCAGAGAATCGGTGCAAAGTGAAGCAATTAATATATCCTAGTTCGCTCATAATTCATTAACCTAAGTTTTTAAGTGAAGGTTGGTCCAAACGGATATGTTGATGGGCTTAGATTTAGGCTCTTCCTTGATGATCTCACTAAACAAAAGTATTAGGCTTCTGCTATATACTCCTGACAAAAATGACAGGATTTTGCAATTAAATCAACAGCTTTTACAACTTTTGCTGAAGAATAAATGATATAAATGGTTTTTGAACTTTGGCCCAATTTGCAATGTGATCTTTCAACTTTAAATTTATTTAATGTGGTCCTAAACTTTAGCCCATTGTTTAATGTAGTCCGTGAACTTTTAATTTGTTCAATATGATACATATTTAATTTAGTCCTTAAACTATAAGAAATTTTTCAATGTTAAATTATAAGAAAATGTTCAATGTTATTCTTCAATTTATTTAAGTTTAGGGATAATATTGAAAATTTTCATACAGTTTAGGGACTAAATTAAACATATACCCAAAGTTCATGGATCACATTAACAAATTAAAAATTCAGGATTACATTGTATATTGGACAATAGTTCATGGACCATATTAAATAAATTTAAAATTTAGGGACCATATTATATATTAGATTAAAATTCAAAGACTATTTATGTCATTATCCGATCGTTGAACGAATCCATTAACTTTTGCGTGCCATTATAATCTTCCTTTGTAGGGGTCAACAATAACAACTTTCACCTGGACCCCATGAAGATTCAAACTCATGAGTTTCTTGAGTAGATGTCCACTGTGCGTCTTCTTAAGATTAATAGATAATGCCAAAGTAACAATTCTTCAACAACAAAAGAGGATTCAGTTAATAATGCTGATTTACATCATCCAACTCAAATTGGGTTTCACACGTGAGCTCAAACTTGAGGTATAATTTAACAATTCTTTATATTGGCTTGACTTTTGAAACCAAATCACAGTACTCATCATTTATGCTACTCTTCCATTGCCCCGACGGGTGCCAATTGAGCTCAAGCAAAGCTTGAGCTTTACCAAATGAATATGCTTTGTCATCATGTCTGTCAATTTCTCCGCTCTCTCTATCTTCTTCATCATGTTTGACGAGTTCTTAGATTGTCTGAGTGCCATAACTATTTGATAACATTTAATGCAAGTGCTATACAACGTCAAATTTTCAGTACTTAGGTAAACGTTTTTAAAAAGTTTTGACATTCAAGTAAATGTTTGTTAGAATTTATAGTAATCAAGTGGTTAAAAAAAAAAAAAGTTATGGCACTGTGTTTGTCTTCTTTATTAATCTGAGAACATGTTTCAAATTTGAATCCATGAAGGAATCCGATTCCAATAGAAATTTCAAATAAATAGGATTTGTGTATTTGACGTCTGAACAAGTAAGCAACTATTGAAATACTTTACATGAGTTGGATTCTCAATTGGAGTAGATTTAGTTCAAGCCAGTTAAGAGGGATTTCCTATTTTGCATCCAAATAGGTGTGGGTTTTGATTTTAGCACACTAGAGTAGAGGACCTTTGGCTCCAAAACAATCAATTCTTCGGCATTTTGGTGGGACATCCTGAAGAAATTGCAAGTGTTTTGAAGCCAATAAATATTGTGGTAAGATGTGTTAATTCTTTTGAAAGATTGGAAATTTATTTTAAGAGGAATTACGAGGGCTAAACATTGTATGGGTTACTAAATTTAATTATGGATGGAAAACACATAGAAGGTTTGAGTGATTTGAGTGCACTTATAAACTACTCTTCCCGTGGAGGTCTCATCAATCAAACCAATGACCAATTAATTCCCTTGATATATCTACTTTGCTGTTTTGATCGCTCGTTTTTCTGCGACATTAACATTTAGAGAGTTTAAAATACAGGTGTTTGCATTCATCAAGTTCTTCTGGTTTCAGCGGATAGTGGGCATTTTTGAACTCTGGAAGGTGCTTAAGACTGCAACAATCAAACAATTTGAGATCAAGTTTTTTGAGCTGTATTGATTTCTTTTCATACCGATTGAGGATTTTGTGGTCGACGAAACTTTTAAGATCAAGTGTGGAGGATATGTTATGTGAGTTCCGATGGCGAAAAAGGTGCGCCATAGTATTTTTTTTTGAATATGTGTCTAAGGGCCAACACTTCGCACTTTCCCATGTACATAATCTGCAAATTGCTTTTAATTTCAAGCTAAATACGCGAACGCTAGCTACGTAAGGAGATTCGGTTGCTATTTTGCCATAGATGTTGCCATGTTGGTATTCTTTTTTCTACCTAAATTACAGTTTCTCCACCTCCTGGCCCTTGCTGTTGATGAACACTGATGACGACGATGTGGTTGTTTCGAAATGTTTCGGCGATACTGGTGGAGAAGTCAAATAGGGTTTTGGTGGTATAGGCAAGAGGTCGATGCTACCTTCCAACATCTCTATCACCTTAGAAATCGAAGGTCGATCTGATGGATTAGTTTGAATGCTCCATATACTCACAATGATCATCTTTCTTGCTATCTCCTCCTCCTCAGGTGTGTTGATTCCCCTCAATTGCAGACCTTTGTCTGGCTCGAGATGCCTATATACCAACTCCGGGAAGTACATTTGGCTACCCTTCGATAGTTGAGCATCATAATTGTTTCTGCCGCCTACCATTTCAAGAACCAACATTCCGTAACTGTAGACATCAGACTTGTGAGAGACTCCTCCGAAATTCCTAGAGATTAGTTCAGGAGCAATATACCCTAAGGTTCCTCTTGTGCCTGACATTGACACAACACTCTCCCTCCCTTTACAGAGCTTGGCAAGGCCAAAATCTGAAATTTTCGGAACAAAGTCCTGATCGAGTAGGATGTTTTGAGGCTTTATATCAAAATGCAAAATCCTAGTGCTGCAGCCACGGTGAAGGTACTCAAGCCCTCGAGCAACGCCCAGTGCAACTTGGCATGAGATGTTCCATTCTAGAGGACCAGTTGCACTCGAAGCTCCTTGACTAGGAAGATACTTGTCTAGAGACCCGTTGGGCATGTACTCATATATCAAAGCTCTTCTATTCTTTTCATAGCAGAAACCTAAAAGAGCGACGATGTTTACGTGGGCTGTCCTGCTGATACTTGTGACTTCATTGATGAACTCTTCTCCATTACCTTTGGACTCCTTAAGGAATTTTACTGCCACGGGGCGACCATCTTTAAGCTTTCCTTTATAAACCACACCGTATCCTCCTTGACCAACATTCACGGAAAGGGCGTTTGTCATTTTCTTGACATCGGTGTACTTATATCTTCTTGGAACAAGAGACCCATGATTCCTCATGACCTCGTCAACATCACAGTGATTTTCACTCCTCTCCTTTTTGAAAAGCTTAGTCTTCCTAATAAAGCAAATCAGTAGGACGATAGTCATGGAGACACTAAGCACGGCCAGAAAAGCTGCATTTGAATTTAATGGAAACAGTCAATACTTAGGCTAGCTAGAACTTCTCAATTGGAAATTAGTCAAGATAACGTTACCTATCATCAAAATTTTGGGCCCCCCCTTGGAATTTGATCCTGCGATGCAGTAGAAGGACATTTGAATTTCTTCGCTAGTTATTGTACCGATTGCATTTGTATATATAAAAACAAAAAACCAAGACGAGATTTGCTAAGCTAAATAATTAGCAGAACCTCTCGGTGCTGTGCATTGTCGAAGGCCTTTATTAAGCCATGAAACTAACAGTGGCGTCTAAAATACAATAAATTTAGCCAAGGGAAACTAGCATGTAAGATGCTTTGAGTAAATACACTCAACAGATATATGGCGGATTAAATTCGGGGCATACCTGGGCAACTCGATGAGTGGGACCGCTCGCGGCAATAACAGGTGAACTCGCCAGAGTTCTGAACCTGTCCACACTGCCCGCCCGACTTGAGACATTTTTGACACAAACCGTCATCATCTGGCCACTGCATCCCAAACCCCTGATTGATTGCTGCTTTTAGGGCGTCCAGGGTCACGTTTGCCTCAATGTCCTGAATCGCCGACAGGTTTACCGGAATGATAACACTGGTATTGCAGGCCCCAAAGTAATCCTTTATGGATGTGAGGTTTGCACTGGTAAGATCACCGGCTTTCCTCACCAAGACATAACCAACAATACTACTCTGATTAGTCGTGCAAGTGAAATGACTAGATTCCATCATTGATCCTGGAATTATGGAAGAAATTGACGGGCATCCGTAATAGAGGGTCAGGTTGTCAGTGACCGTATCCGAAGTGTAAGTGAAAGGAGCCACTTGGGAGGTATTATGCAGGTACTGGGGACAGAGGTTATACCAGTAGGCTGACCTAGCGACAGTAAGAACCCGCAAGGCATTATTGATGCGAAGGACTCGGAAGTTTTGGTTCGTGATTGTGATGATTGGTGCACTTTTGTTACAAGTTATTTGAAACTCGGGTGACAGGCCACAGTAACGCGCCCGGTTCAGACCCCAGAATGGGTAGCTTACTCCTTGCAGGTCGCCGCATTGAATTGTGGAGCTGCAGTTTAAGTACCGTTGATCATCAGCACAGAAAGACATTGGAGCTTGGATGAGGTTCAGGAATATATTCAAGAAACCGAGGCCCAATACAGGGAAGATACGGTGAGGCTGTTGCATTCTTTTTTCCCTGCAAATCTAGTGCTTGTGCAGAGAGAGAGAGAGAGAGAGAGAGAGAGAGACAGAGACAGAGACAGAGAGAGAGAGGATCAGGAATCAGGTCTAGATGCAAGAGGATGAAAAGGATGATGAAGACCTTGAACTTTAATAATAAAACTGGATGACAAATGTTCGATTAATATAACCAAATTGTGAGGGTTGACCCAGATGGGCAAGAACTTCAGATAGATATTATTGCAATGCTTCGGTTGCAAGTCAATGTCCACGAAAAATGACAAAGCTGATAAGTGGAAAGAGATAGATATGTCTCTTTTTGGGTAAGAGCGAGAAAATTCATTGATTTGGTAAATTTTGTCGTCAATACGAGTCCTTTCTTTTCCATAATACCTTGGTGACTGGTTCAAAGAGAACTCATTCAGGGTCACTTCCTTTCCTATATTCAAAGAGCAAGATGATTATTATAAAAATCGGTCGTCTCTTTGTAGAATTATGGAAGAAATTTCATTTTTGACTCTACTCATACTCAATTCAATAGTCATCAGTACTCGGACCTATGACTCCTAAGCCGCATTTGAAACGTTCTCAAAAGCAGACCAGTCAATATTGTCGCTCGAAACTTCAGTTGGGTTGGTTTGAGAGGAACGGATCTAAAGAAACAAACAACTAGCCAGAGGAAGCTCCAAAAATGACAGGATTGGTCCTCCCAACTTGGTGAGACGATATAATATTAAGGCTTGACATAGTCAGAATGTCGATTTAAATTTCTCTGGAAACGGGACCCTAATGACCAAGGCAATATTTCAGTTCATTTATGGTGTGAATAAGATGTTGAGTGCATCAATTCGACATTTCATCAACCATGCTACAGAAATTTCTGTGTTTGTGTCCAGTTTTGTCAAGATCAAGGCTCAGTGAGCATGCCCAGAGTCATACCCTATTCTCGCAAAAATGGGCTTAGCAGGTCTAGTGTTGTAATTTTCATGTTTCTCAGCAATGATCTTTTACGTCAGACATATATTGATCTGAAGGCCAATCGAGCGTGACTCGTCGGTGATCGTATGATGAGCAGACATTTCTCTTAAAGTAACAAAGCAAATTCATTGTCAACTTAAAGAGAAAAGAAGCTTTATAATACAATTTGTCACGAAATAAAAGTCCGTCAAACTTATCCATGCCATTTCAATTCTATATTTTAGCACAAGTTGGAATAGATTGGACTTCATTCAGTTTAATATGACCAAACTTAACAAAATGCTATTTCCAATTTAATACGACCAAACTTCAATTCTAGATTGGAATTTATTCAAGATGAACATCATAAGCTTTGAATAGTACAATTCATTGAATTAGAAACCAAACAGATAGACCAATTGGTATCCTTCGCATCCTTCATTTGAACCTTAGTCAAAATTTGTTGCAAAAAGCTATGTGAAATGCTTTTGATACTAGCTAAACCTCACCCAATGCAATCTTCGGTCCATATGCTTCATCCCAAATTCTAGCTTCCTCTTCTTCGTAGTCTCTATTGGTGAACTTCAACATTGAGGTGTGCTCAGAATTTGAAGGTGGTCGCGTCGGAAAAGATAGAAAGGGTTTTGGTGGCATGAACAAGAGCTCACCAACCATCCTTGTTGCATTGAATATTGATATTATTGAGTTGCATGTGCGAGTTGTGTTAAAAAATCCCACATTAGAGAATTAATATGGGGTGGAGTAGTTAATATGTCTTAGTTGACCCATAACTTATTAGTTTAGGCTTTTGAGTGAAGGTTGATCCAAATGGATATGTTGATACCAGTGGAGAAGTCAAATACGTTTTCGGTAGTATTGGCGAGAGTTTGAGGCTACCTTCCGACATCTCTATCGTCTTAGAAATCGAAGGTTGATCTGGATGGTACCATATACTCACAATGATAATCTTTCTTGCCATCTCCTCCTCGGGTGTGTTAGTCCCCCTCCATTGTTGCTAGCTTGATATGCCTATATACCTACTACGAAAAGTACATATGGCTTATGTTCGACAGTTGAGCATTAGAATTATTTCTCCTACCTACCATTTCAAGAACCAACATTCCATAACTGTAGACATTAGACTTGTGAGAGACTCCTCTGAAATTTCTAGAGATTAGTTCAAGTGTAATGCACCTTAAAGTTCCTCTTGTGCCTTACATTGATGCAACACTCTCCCTCCTTTTCCGCAACTTGGCAAGGCCAAAATTTGAAAATTTCAAAACAAGTCCTAATCGAGTAGGATGTTTTTGTTAAAAGTGCGCAGCAAAAGTCCAATACCTTCACTTGGGGAAATCGCCAAGAGGAAGTCTAAATCCAAGTTCGTCAAAAAATATAGATGGGATAATTATTTTAGCTTTACCATTTCAAACTTATATATGAGTCACTTAGGATCTATTTACTAAACATTATTTGCCTATATAATAACTCAGCTTATTAAATCTGGGTTAAAAAATGTATCTATGACCATTTTGACTGTCCTACTCTCGTTGTGCTTAATCTAATATATCATCGGGAGAAAACTTTCAGTTGGCCATGGGCGGAGTCAAGAATAGTCATCCATCCTCAGACCTAGGACTCCGAAGCCCGTAGTTGAAACGGTCTCAAAAACAGAGCCAGCCAATTCTGTCGCTCGAACGTGCAGTTGGGTGAGGAAGGGATCTAAAGAAAGGAACATCTTGCCGAAGGAATCAATGAGAAACCACAGGATTGGTCCTCCCAACTTTGGAAGACGACATATTACTAATGGCTATATATTGTCGGAATGACGATATAACATTCTATTAAAACTGGACCCGCCAATGTTCATGCATTGTTTCAGTTCACATTTGGTGTGAAGAAGACGTCGAGTGTATTAATATAATTTTCACTGGCGTGAGGGCGGGGCTAAACTTGATACTTTTGTGGAATATAACATGTCAAGTGATGTCCAGATAAATTTTCACGGACCTCGACAAGATGGTTTTACATTAGACATTTATTGATCTAAAGGTTTTACATTAGACATTTATTGATCTAAAGGCCCTTTGAGCATGACTTATCGGTAGTATGATTAGCCAACGTTTGTCTCTTAAAATAACAGAGCAAAAATATTTCAAACTTAATCAGCCTCATGAAATCAAAACCAATAAAATGTTCAAAAAAAAAAAAAAAAGAGCAAACTTTTTAATACAACGTATCACAAAATTAAAGTCCATCAAGCTTAAGAAGTCCATGTTGATGAACATATATGTTTTTCTGTCTTAGAGAACAAATCACCAAAGCTATTATAGGCTAATACTTAGACTAAGAATCTGGTTGATTCTCAAATTAGGGATATTATACAATACAAATTTAGCAATCAATCAGCCCTACAATTTCTTCAATTAGTCTTAATTGACAATTCATGCCAACAACATGCTATTTCAATTCTATGTTAGGACAAGTTGGAATGACCGCACAGTTTTAGCATGCCTTTGATTTACCATAATCGTGTACATTTTAGATCATTGTAACATTCTCACGGGTGAGTTATAGAGGCACGTTACCATTTCAATATATTATGCCAAACAAAGTGCCATTTCCAATTTAGTACAATTTGACTCTGATTGGAGATTGGAATTTGTTCATCATAAAAATTTTAAGATTGGAATTTATTCATGATAAACATTTTAAGCTTTGAAAATCACAATTCATGCGTTTGTTTCTTAGAAAATAAAAACTGGATTCTCTAAAAATGATCGCTTTCATTATTTGAAAAAATGAATGAATGAAACTTTTTTCATTGACTAATTATATTAATCGATATAAATGATTATTTTTAGGGAAATTTTTTTCAAATTATTTATTTTCCTTGAAATAAATGGACTGTAAATTGGAATCCAAAGAAATAGAGTAACTCATTTCCTTCACATTCTTCATGTGAACCTTGGTCACAAATTTGTTGCAAAAAGCTATCTCAAAAGCTTTTGATACTAGCTAAACCTCACCCAATGCAATCTTTGTTCCATATACTTCTTCATCCTAAATTCCTCTTCTTTGCAGTCCTAGCGGTGAACTTCGACAATGAGGTGTGTTCCGAATTTCAAGGTGGTTTCGCCGGAGAAGATAAAAAAGAATTTGGTGGCATCAGCACGAGCTCATCTGCCATCTCTCGTGCTGAACATCGACCTCATGCTCTCGTTTCCCTAGGAAAGCTTGGCGAGACCAAAAACCGAAAGCGATGGAATGAAATCGCGATCAAGCAAAATGTTCTGAGGTTTGAAGACAAGGGGCAAAAATTCTCGTGTGGCAGCTTGACGGGTGTACTCTACCTCTGGAATGATGCCAAGTGCAATTGGATGGAGAAACTTTCCATCCCAAGTAACAATTGCATTTCGGTCTTTTCCGAAGGGCATACTTAACCAAAGATCCATTGGGCACGAAATCGTAGATCAAGGCTCTTTTATGCCTCTCAAAGCAACAACCTAAAGAGTGATGACATTCACACGGGCTGTTCTACTTATTCTTGCAACTTCCTTCTCCATTAGCTTCCAAGTTCCTAAAAAATTTTACTGCCACAAGACGGAGATCGGTTAACTTCCCTTGTAGACCTCACCATATCCTCCTTGACCGAGGTTTTTCTGAAAGTGAGTTGGTCATTTTCTTCACCTTGGATTATCTGCATCTCCTTTAGGCAAGAGATATGTAGATTCTCACAAATAATTCAATGCCGCAACTATTTTCGTTATGTTCCTTCTCATAAGCCTAAGTCTTCCGATCCCAGAAACCGTACTTTAGGTAGCAAAATTACATGTGAAGGATGTTTATGATGGTAGTTCTTAGTTAATTTCACAACTAAATGCCTAATTTGGACTCTCTCAAAATTTAGAAGTAATTGCAATATTATTTTAAAGGGAGAGTTGCTTAGGTAATTTTACAAATCTGAGACATGTATAATAGTATCAACAAGATATTCATGGGGATCAAATAGCAAATGAATGGCCTTAGCTAATGAATTTGATCAGTAGAGCTTGATTAAAAAGAAAATTGACATGTGAGCTGCATTGGGATTAATGCCATATGATATTCAAGGATGTGATTATGCAGCATGTAGCGTGGAGATATTATGGCGCATTGATGAGATATATGGAGCCCGATTTATTATACAAAATAAATAAAAAAATCATGAGATTAATGTATTGTCCATTGTTACACTATTATGAAGGAAGGTCTATGCTGATATTTTTGTGACATACATGGTTATATTATCATTATTGTTATAGGTGCGTGTGATTGATGCAATGCACGAGGTGAAATGAGAAAGCTAATTGTTCTTTGTGTAACGGATCATGAGGCTTGGTATACATTTTACTTTAAATGGAAATTTGAGAATAATCCACAAAATGAACAGCATTAAATACTGGAGAACGCGAAAGTGTGACGTCTCGAACCTTGATGCTTGGCAAAAGCGAGGAAGACCACCAGGATTTTCAGATGAAAAGTCCACTTTCACGAAAACGTCGCTCATCTCTTTGATCGTGTCATAAATGCATAGAATATCAATCTACATGATGCTAGAAGTGTGACGTCGCCCGGAACAATTTCTGTGCGAGTCCTACGAGAGATGACACTGATCTTCCAGGTTCCAGTGCTTTTACAAACAGCCTTTGATTTACTAAGTTGAACTTCTAATATCATTCTCGCTACTTGTCTTGCAAGTAGCTACATTGTCCAAATGAAAATACGCTTATCTGTTCACTCCGCTTTCTTTGTAATTCTAAGAAAAGAATTTGAATCGAAAGAAAGGCATGACAATTACCTCGAGAAGTTGCGTCAAGCATTATCACTTTGCCATTTTGTCATTGCTTTCCTCTAAATTCTCTACTATTCTGTCCTCCTCATGGCTCCTATTGGAATTTGAAGTCGTCATTTCCCCATGTTGCGACGGTGGTTGTGTTGGAGAATACAACACGGGCTTTGGCGGCATTTGCAATAATTCAAAGCTTCCTTCCAACATTTCTATCACCTTCGCAATTGGAGGTCGATCAAATGGATTGGTTTGAATGCACCACAAACTTACGATAAGCATCTTCCTTGCTAGCACTTCCTCTTCCTCGGTCACATTCATAGGCAATTTTAGATGTTTGCCAGCCTCTAAGTTCTTATAAATCCACTCTGAAAAGTACATTTCACTACTGTTGGAAACTTTGATGTCGGAATTTCTAATACCTACCATTTGAAGAACCAACATTCCGTAACTATAAACATCTGATTTGTGAGAGACTCTCCCCAAGTTTCGACAGGCAACTTCTGGTGCAATAAACCCAATTGTTCCTCTCATGCCGGGAATTGATACAGCACTCTCTTGCCCGTGACAAAGTTTAGCAAGGCCAAAATCTGAAATCTTGGGAATAAAATCTCTATCGAGCAAGATGTTTTGAGGTTTTATATCGAAATGCAAGATTCTGGTATTGCAGCCTCGGTGTAGATACTCTAGCCCACGAGCTATGCCAATCGCAATTTGATATAGTATCTTCCATTCCAAGGAATCGTTCATATTTAAAGCTCTTCCAGCAGATATGAACTTATCCAATGATCCGTTAGGCATATACTCAAATATTAGACCTCTTTTGTTCCCCTCGAAACAAAAACCTAAAAGAGTGATTACATTAACATGAGAAGTTCTAGTAATGCTCACCACTTCATTGATAAATTCTTCCGGGCTACTTTTTGACTCTGTCAGAATTTTCACTGCCACAGGACAACCATCTCCGATCTTCCCTTTGTACACTACACCGAAACCTCCTTGACCAAGTTTTTCTGAAAATGAGTTTGTCATTTTCTTCAAATCAATATATCTGTATCTTTTTGGAACAAGAGATCCATGGATGCCCATCAATTTCTCAACATCGTGATCTTTCTCTTTCTTGAAGAGTAGAAGCTTCCATGAGAAGATTTCATTTGCAATCTTGAAGATGAAAATGGTGCCAATTGCAGATATGGAAACACCCATAGCAAGAACTCCGGCTGTCATTTTCAATCACTCGAAAGATATTAGTGATTTATCAAAGCAAGAGATACAAATTTAGTGATAGCACAGAAATGTTTACCTGAGAAGATTTCACCCCACCCGTTGAATCCTGGAAAAGGAATATCTATTATTTCCAAATCTGATGCAAATTATGTCTAAAATATTTTGTGAATCTCTTTTAGTGCTTCAGTAAAAAACTTAATTATGTCTTACGCATGTTTCAAACAATTAGTTCACTAAAATAAGAGGCATTGGCAACAGATAGGGACAACTGAATGGCGGATTCAATTTCTTGAGAGTATAAAGACCCAATTGCCGTTGGATTGGAGGTCTCGATAGAAAATCTACTAGCTGTCTTACTTGTTAGTATATATTTTTTGCAGTCTGAAGGTTTTTCATGGATTAAGATGACTTCCAAAAGGTTTGGTCACAGTGGAACCTTCTCAGATTCGTGGGCCTAAAACCATACTGATCATCTTATGACTTATCAGCACAGTTTATTCTAACATTATAAATAAATCAAACAGTGAGAACGGACCTATGTATAACATTAACTTTCCAGGATATTCATAATTTTCATCATGATTGATCATAATTTCCACATGATCTATTCGCCCATGGCCAGCTGCAGCCATTGCGCAGAATTTTGAGCATCATTGAGCATTTCAAAGACCAGGCTTTCACTTCCAGTGACCTAAGGAATTTCTCAGCCGGAGATCAAACTAATGACCCAATGAAGACTTAGAACATGACATACCTGAGCATGTATTGAGTAGGACTTATCTTGACAAAGCACACAAAATTGCTAGACTTTGTATCCTGTCTGCACTGCCCGCCTGAGTCTAGACTCTAGAGACTGTTGCAGTTATCACCCACCGTCCACATCAGACCAAAGCCTCATCATGGGCTAATATTACTGTTATGTTGATCAGATTAGACATGCTCTTATTGCACGGCCAGTACCATGCTCTTATTGCACGCACCAAAGTAGCCCATAATGGACGTGAGGTCGACACGAGTAACTCATGATATTGCTAACTTTCCTTATCAAAAAGTATTCCATCACGTTGGTGTCATTGATGGACCAGTTAAACTGGCCGTTCACAGCCAGTGAGGCTTCAGTTAGGCTTACCTGGCAGCTGTACTACAGAGTCAGGTTACTGGTCACGTGAATGTGTGATGCAGAGAAAGGGCTGATGATTTCTGGGTGGTCCATAAAAATATGTTGTGCAGATCGTGTTCCAATAGTCTGTTCTAGTGAACTTCATCATTTAGGAGGTGTTAAGAACCCAGAGAACCTGATAAGCTCGGTTCAATATGGTGATCTGTGCTGTCTTGTTGTCCTGACAAGTCAGCTCAAACTCGGCCAAGCTGCCACGCAAAGCGCAGTTCAACCCCGAGAAGGGGTAAGTGATGTTCTGCAGGCTGACACCATATGACGTTGAAGCTAAGATTGGGATCCGGATTATGATAAAAAGCATCTGGAGAGATGCCACAGAGCATGGTGATGGTGATGCATCTCTTTTGGAAGATGAAATCAGAAGGAGAGAAAATTAGTTTGGACTTAACACATTGAAAAAGGAAGAGAAGGAAAAGTAATATGATTTCCAAGCATGACTAGGAATCGATGATAGAAGTTGATGGATTACGGTAAAGAAGGAAGAGGAATTGTTCAAAGAGAACCTTTGGTATGAAAATTCTTAGATGCCGCTGCCAGTCAAGTTGAATATGTGCGACTTGGTCTGACCTGGTCTTTATCAATTTATTTACAAGTTCAAGTCCAGCCAGGTTTTTGACAAGCAAAAGTGCTATTGAGTTTAGTAATTTGGTAAGAGTTAATGATTACCTATTAAAGGGCTTCTGAATTCGGTATCAGCAAGCACAAAATACGATGGGGCGTCGAAAAGGGGAAAGCAGGAACTGATAAGGGTAGGTACGTTTATCCTCACTTGGTCGCCTCTTCTCCTATGGCATTCATCTCCATTGCTAGCTAGAACGTCTGCATAGGGTACCTAAAATACACTATTTGTTTTAGCAATAAATGCCATTTCAAGCCTTTTTTGAATTAAGTGATGATGCCCTAAAAAAAGAGGGGGAACAATGGTCATCAACAGTTTCATAGATCTCAGATGGACAGGATTCTAACATTGTCGGCACAGCGTGGCAAAACATTCAACTACAAGGTCATGGCCTAAGGCATATAGCTATAGCAATTTTAGCTCTTTTGTCCTCGACAGAGTAATGTTGTAATGGCAATAGCATCGGATATACTTGCAACAAACCCGTATGTTCCATGAATTGCCTTGTTCAGAATGACTTATTTCACACAGCTCAAAGTGAAGAAGAGTTTGCACATGAACCATGGATTGGAATACGGAGCTAAATGATGCTTTCTCTAGAAATCAGGTCACTGCACAGCATCGGAAGGCTGAAAAGGAATATTAAAGGATAAAGTTATATAATGAACTGAGTCAATTTATGCCCATGAAGTGACGCATGACTCTGAGATTTTAAATAAAGGTAGGAGGTTGATGATCTAAAGTGTCCTGTATTTTCTACATAACACTGAGAGTTGCACAACTACTGGCCACTTCAGTTCTGGTAATGACTTGCTTAGCTATGCTAGAGCAACCAGTACATTCGAGAAATGGTTTCTCTGGAATGACTTAATTCATAGAGCTCAAAGTAAAGAAGAATTTCCGCATGAGAAATTTAGCGGAATGGGAATGAACAGGTTAGGAAGCTATTGGCACTTGGTGGTTCTCGGTCCACTGAAAGCTCCTATTGGACTTTGTGGAGCATTGGCCATCTACAAGTTTGATTAAGCAAGCTTTGCTAAGCCTGCTTACTTTATTTCCACCTCCAGATTATAATGGATCACAGGCAGAATATTCAATTATCTGTATGGTGAAACTCAAGATAAGGTCCTTATCACAGATCCTCATATCAGTCTTGGCAATTTTAGCTTGGCTGCATGAGGTAAATGGCCAACAATGGTACTGAAAGTACTAAAAGTTCCCTTCGTGCTTGTGTAATAGAAAACTGTCAGGTCTGGTAAGAAGCTCCAACCAGAAACATTGATTAGGAAAATAGTAACATTCAATCCCATCTCAGTGAGCAGATTAACATGCTCTGAGAGAGCAGGCAATCATGTTGCCTGACGAACTCATTGTGCCTCTACAACAAAGGAACAATAAAGAAAAGAAGGTGCAAAGTCTGCCTCACCTTAAACTACCTCCAAGATGCATTACCAAAAATGTCACTCTACATGAATTTTGTACGAGAAGCATCCAAACAAATAAAGATATTAGGCAGAGGAGTATATAATTCTCCCCTAAAACCATTACAGCTCCAATTCGTTCCTCATACACAGGATGATTCAATGACTAATATTTGGACCAAATGCAATATGGCTTGTTTATCAGAATAGTCATGGTACCAACAACTCTGCTATAGTCATGTTTAACATACTCAGGAGTCAGGCCACTATTGGAAGGACTACTGGTGCAATTTTCGCTTTAGTCAAAATGCAAAGTGATGTTCAGCCAGATAATCGTTGAGTTAACCAGGGGGATTTTTCATTCCCTTAATTTCTTAATTTCTTGTCAATTGAATAATCATAAATTAATTTGCAGAAAGACATACCTTTTGAACCAGGCTGCCCTTGAGGCCTTCCGGTAGCAGACGGGACACACGTTGCCGACCCCGAGGATCCATCCGCACAATGACAAACCGTTTTATTCGCTGAGAGATCGTAACTGCAGACGCCTGGAGCACACTCTTTACACGACGCAGTATCCACACCTAACTTGACCTCGAATCCTTGCTGCAATATCTTCTTTACGCTCGTCAAGCCTTTTCCCAACTGGGACGGTAGGGTCTGAGAGACGGGGACCACCGCGCTCCCCAAGCATCTTCCTGGCCCAACAGCCTCGGGAACCACGTAACCGTCTGTATTAGCAATACCACTTATGGTGCACGTGAAGTTGCTCGAAACATTCCCCATCGAATTAGATGCACAACCGTAGATGAATGTGGAGTTGATGTAGCCGTTGAGGATGCTGAAGAGTGCAGGGTCGAGAGTGGTGTTAGTGAAGTCAGGGGAACAGATTCCAGCGGAGAAATCTTTCCGGGCGATCTGTAGTACGTCGGTGTCGGGGTAGAAATCAAGAACCTTGTATTTGACATTGGATATCGTGATACTGGCAGTGTTGTTCTCGCAATCAAGTCGTAGCGCCGGGTAGCCGCAACTCTTGGATCGGTTCCCGCCCCAAAAAGGGTAGCCGACGCCTTTGATGTTCCCGCAGTCGAATAGGTTGCTGCAATTCGAGTACAAGTCATCATTGCCTCGCGAGCGAGCGATCTCAATCAGCAAGACCAAGAACATGGCACATAACTGAAGATGTGTAGTCATTCTGGTGGAAAAACAAGTTCCTGTTCGGTTGGATGGAGTGCGGTTGTTGTTGTTGCTTCAGAAAACAGATAGCAGGCTCGAAAAGATGGTTTGTTGAGGGATGAATCACTGGAGGGCAAGATGAAAAAGGAAGATGGGAGATGGGTTTGGAAATGTAAAAGCAGTTTGAGAAGACTTGGAAACTTGGGGAATTTACGTTTTAGGAGGCTACGGCCCGGGTCATGATGACTTTTGTGCCCTTTTGTTGACTTGTAGTCAATGCACAGCTGTTGTGCCCGGTCAACCAAAAAAAAAAAAAAAACGAGTTCATCCGCTGCGCCCATTCAGATTTTTCAAAAATATCTTTTTCACTTGTCTTTTAACTTCCATAAACACCCCTCCCTCTTTCTTCTTCTTCCTCCGTTTTACACTCATCCTCGATCCTCTCTCTCTCGACCCTCAAATTCAAAACACTGCCGCAGATGCACAAAGCTTCGTCAGCTTCCTGCCTCATCCCCGGTGGCTTGGACCTAACCCAAGCCTTCTCCAAGCCGATCCAGAACATCCCCAGCCATCGCCCTCCAAGCGCCACACCAAGATCGCCGTCGTCCGGGTCGGCAGCGTCGGTATAGCATCGCCTAGACCATCCTTACCTAGGACCTCGCCGACGAGCTGGCCCTCATCAATGCGAAGCCCGACAAGCTCCGCGGCGAGATGCTCGACCTCCACCACCCCGTCACCTTTCTCCACCGCACAAAGATCTCGGCCTCCATCGACTGCTCCGTTGCCGGCCGGTTGACGGAGGCCAAGATCTTGGTGAAGGAAAGACCGGCTTCCATAAACGCTAAGATCTCTACCTCTGTTCCTAAAGTAAAGAGATGGAGAGAGCGACGAAGGAGAGAGACGTTGGGTGTTCATGGGAGAAAGAAAATGATTGAGAAAAGAATTTTTGAAAAATCTGAGATGTGGACCTACTAGACACGTGTCGATCAAGGATGGACTCGTTTTTTCCCCCTAATTGGGCACAATTATTGTACCCAATATTTTCTCGTACACCTTAGGAGAAGGGCATGTCTTTCCCGTATTTACATGATCTACAAATGACTTAATTTTGAGCTGACGATGCGAAAAGTAGATGTCCAAGGAGATTCAGGTCCTATTTTACCATACATATTGCCACGTTGTATCCGTGTTTCCTGCCTAAGTCACAGTTTCTCCCGACTCCTGCCTCTCGCTTTTGATGAACACTGGTGATGACAATGTATTCTTTCAAAATACCTCGGTGATACCGGTGGAGAAGTGAACGTTAGGTGGTATAGGCAAGAGTTGGAGGCTGCCTTACAACGTCTCTGTCACCTTAGAAATGGGAGGTCGATGGAAGACTACCTTATAACATGATCGTTTTCCTTCGGTCAAATTTGTTTGCGGATCTCCGTTACTTGCGCTCTTCGTGAAAAGTGTGGCATTCAGTGCTAATCGCGCTACCTGGACAACACCTCTTTTCACTAGCTTCTCTTGATGTTAGCAAATTAAGGAAGGTTTCTCTCTTGTTGAAAACGTGACAATAAATTTCTTCTTGGTATCTGCCCATATTGTTTGTAAAACCCGCTATAATACCATTTGTCCTGAGGCGAAATATTCCCAGCCAAAGACGAGCCTGGGCAAGGACTAGTGCCGAGAACATGGGTAATCATATATATTCTGAAAAAAAATAATTAGCAACGTCATTTCCCCCTGCTTTGTTTGTGGACCTCACACGTAGGAGAATCCTTTCTACTCGTCCTCTACTATCAACCCTCTAAATTGTTTTTCTCTACCCACACGCACACTAATTGAGAAGGCGAAGCTGCCCATTGGTAGGGATGGGAAGTCCGTGGTCTTCAAACATTTATTGCTTGCCACCTTGCACTGCCCGATATTTCTTCAGAGAATTCTCGAGGGGCGTAGAAGTCTTGGCAAGTTGGCAAGTTGCTCGACAGTTTGCGGGATGATTAGAGAGAGAGAGCCGGTGCCTCTTCTATTATGGCTAGATCTATCATCAAGAGAGAATAAGTAATTATGTGAGAATAAAAAAATTTAAATAATTATTATAACGAGACATCTTCTGATGAAGTGGTGAGATCTTATCAATACAATTCTATCACAATAAATAAAAAAAGTAATGGATAGAGAATTGCACATAAAAATTTATAGTAGTTCAGCTTTTGCAAACTTTTATCTATTTTCCCGTGCAGAATCCACTAATAAGAACTAATAAGATGTTACAAGATTTGAGCTCTAAACACTTAAGTTCGTGTGTATAACTTCTCACACATTCTCAACTTCTAAATGGTTACATAATGATGTTTATAAAGACGAATGTATAAGATCACAAACACTCTTCAAACTTTGGAATTAAAAGTTTCAATTCTCTTGAATGTGAATTATGTTTCCTTCAGTTTCGAAACCTCCTCTTAAATTCCTCCTTGTCCAAGTTGACCGTTGGATATATCTTCAGGAGGACTTATCCAACCAATCTACCCATTGGTCCTAGATCTGGTTGAGAATGTCTGATTGCTTCAGGATTGTCGAGGTTGATGCTTCCTATAACTTTTGCTGCCCATACAACAGTTTGGGTTTCCAAGTGTTTCAATGTGGAAAGAATGTTTCGCCTCAAGTCTAATGTTCTAGGAAATCCAAATCTTCGAGACACTTTTCTTCATAACTCCTTATATATAAGGTAGAAAATCTAACCAATCGCTACAAGTTGTTGCACGAGGATATTATCTTCTTCCTAACCGTTTGACAGAGCACATAAGAAAGGAAATACATAAGCGATTTTGATGCGATTGATAACGTCGATAACATCTCATCGACTTTCCACCTAATAAAATACTTATCATCGAATCAAAATATATACTCCAGATAAGTTTTGTCAATCTTCAAAATCAATTTGAGAAATTTCATCAACAATCTCCCTTTTGATGATGACAAAACTTTCTAAGAAGAACTTAACAAAGGATTTTGAGAAAATTTAATAATCAAATAACTCTATTGAAAGCATGATTTTAGATAAGGCACAATGCGAATTCTATAAGAATTTTTGTTGATATAGTAAAGATAATTACAAACTCTTTATAGAATATCGAGCTAATAAGAGTGAATAAGATTTGTAAAGAAACTCTTATTAAGAAAGTTCAAGATAAGAATAAATTCAAGAAAACTTCTTGTTTTTATATAGCTCCGTTTGAGCAGAGCAAGATCATGAAAGATCGTCAAAATCTTCATGTTACATTTAGCGTTATGTTTTTCCTGCATTTTTCTCCCCTTTTTTGTCAGCATCACAATAGAAACAATAATAATGGAAGGAATATCACAAAGATTATGCATCTTCACACACAATCTTGAAAACATATTTGGCATGAAACGTAATTTTCCGAAACAACACCTTATAGATGCTACTGTGAACATAAAATATATGCAATATAGCTCATGTTCTTGTAGAATCAAATACCATAAACATCAATATATATATCAATGATCATAGATGCAATATAAAATTGCACATACCTTTTGGTCATAATACAAAAGAATGGAAATATGAGATTTATAGTGACAAAAAAGTAAGTGTAAATAGAAAATATACTAACCGGATCATGTAGAACTTATCAAGTTCAAACATACGTTACCTTTTCTTCCATAATCAAGAGGAGACAAAAATTAAATTGACTTAATCACACTTGATTTATGCTCCCCTTAATTTGATGCCCCTTTTTTTTTTTTTTTTGGAAATGATTACGATTTTCTCCTTCTGCATCCACTTTTTCCTTCTTCAATAATTTGCACAAATTTTGCGCAAAGAGGAGAATTTTCGATCCTTTGAAAGTTGTGCGGAATCGTCGCAATTTCTTGTAAAAGAGATAACAATATTTGCAAAATATAGAGAATATCACGTACGTACCTTGCTTTGATTTGCGGATCAATCTTGCCAATTATAAGATAACTTGTAAAATATAGCAAGTGTATCCAAATATATGAAAATACGCAACAATATCTTTCGAGATGAAAAAAATTTCTTCCTTCAACATAAATCTCAAATGCATATAAGTATCAATAGAACATTAACGTATTTCACAAAAGGAATGTAGATGATATATGTATTAAATCTCTGCAAGATCTTATAAATATGGCAAAAATATTACCAGTTCATATCCCAATAGCATGTGCAGAAAATACCTTCCCTTTAAAAAAATTCTCACTTGAGATGCTTTGTTGGTTGCATCATGATTTGCATAAATTGCAATCAAGCTTTCTTTGTACAATTGCTTGCAATAAACTCATTCCTTTTTGGTATCCACGTAAATGGATCCTTTCCTTTTGTTAGACGCAAAATAGGAAATCCTCATAAAACATCCAAGGATTCTTTCCATAATCTAATGGCATAGAAAGATCATCACGTGAATAATATGCATAATCAAATAATATTTTTAAAAAAATTCTCACTTCACAACACATGATAAAAGTATAAAATCAGCCCAAGAAATCTAAATTATCTTTAAACAATATATCAATCAATCACATGTATATTATTGATCATATCTAACGAACCACCAAAAATGCATCACACAATTCTTTAATAAAAGATATTTGTGGCACAACCCAATTTTAATTTATGGAGCACGTCATATTAGGTACAATATGAAGACAAGATATCAAAAAAAAAAAAAAAAAAAAAAAAGAGAATATATATTCAAAATTTATAATCATAGCAAATTGATAATTAAAAACATACCTTTACTTACCAAATTTTCTTTCTCTTTTTCTTTAGTACCTGAAAGAGAGCAATTCATCTATTCTTTGGTATCCAAATTTGTTTAAGTTCTTTCTGGTTAGTGGAGGCATCAAACCTACAATTGATTGACTTGGATTTCCTCCAATCAAATGGACATTCTTGCCTAAAGTGATTAAGATCGCCACAATTCAAGCAATCACAATAATGACATCCAATAGGCTTGACAAATTGTTTACCAAAATGATTTCGATAATACTGGATTGATGGCCTGCGCTTTAATCTTTCCTTGACATTTGAAGAGTCATCTTGATCTTACTTGCATTTTCAAAGCCGAGGCCAGATTTGTTGTAGTACGACATTTTTATAGAGAGGGCATGCTCGAATGTCTTCGAGCCAAGAGAGAATTTCTTGCGAATTTTTGAAATTTCTTCTTTAAAGGAATCAACTTTTTTTGCAAAATATCTTTCTCTTCATTGTCAGAAGAATTCTCCTTTTCCAGCTCACTGATCTTTTTCTCATTCATAATGTTTTGCTATCTCAATTTAGAGACTTTCTTTTTCAACTTGAAAATTTTCTTCAACACTTTTTTATGTTCCACGCATAACTCTTCAAAAAGATATCATCACCAAGAATAAGATCCGAACAAATCACCTCATATTCTTCAGATTCAATGTCCACCATTAAGCATAGATTTCCTTGCTCACCATCGCTAGATTCAAACTATGTGTAGCTCAACGTCTCAGATTTTAGAGCTTTTTTCTTATTTTCAAATTTCCCTTTCCTTTTCTTGAATAAAGGACAACTGGAGTTTATGTGACACTTTTCCCTGCACTCAAAACATATTACGTCCTTATCTCATTGTTGTCTCTATCATAAAAATTTCTTCCTCCGGATTTCTTGGTTGGCTTCTCCTATTTAGAGTTTATTCTCTTTCTTGTAAGATGTTGAAATCTTTTGGTCAGCAACTCCATCTCCTCATCGTCATCTTCTTCATCTTCTGAATCTGAAACATCAAAATCAATTTTAGACTTTAAGGTCATCAATTTCTTACCTTCAGGATCTTCGTCGTTCAGATGTTCTTCTCCATAGGATTGGAGTGTTCCCACGAGTTCATCCATGGAGAGAGGTGATATACTTTTAGTTTCTCAAATGGACGTCTTTATGTTGTTCCATTCTTTTGATAGTCCTCGAAGAATCTTGTTCACCTTCATAGGATCTGATACAAGTTGCTCTTGATACACCAATTCATTGACAATGTCAGTAAATCTACCGAACATGTCAGTTGCGGTTTCTTTAGGTTTCATTTTAAAGGCTTCGTATTGCTGGAGAAGAATGTTTATCTTCATCTCCTTAACCCGATAAGTTCCTTCATACGTCACCTGCAGCCTATCCCAAATTTCTTTTGCAGATTCACATGAGGAAATTCAATTATATTCAGATGGAGATAACGCGCAATATAACGAATAAACATCTTTAGTATCTAGTGCTTTTCTTTTCTTGATGTTCGCATCAGATGAGGCTCAGACTTCAGATTTTTTGCCTTCTTCTTTAGATGAAGAAGTGTCAAGATTTATGCCCCTCATAACAACGTCCCACTCCAAGCGATCCTTGGATCTGATGAATGCTTTCATTTTGTTCTTCCAAATGTTGTAATCTTTTCTGTCGAAGTACAGAGGCCTTGTATCACTCTGACCTTCCATCAAACCTAGTGCAATATTACTAGCTATCGAAAGATTGTTAACTTAGAAGTAATAAAACACTTTGGTAAAGAGTAATCGGGCTCCGATACCAATAGTTATGGCTAGGTCTATCACCTAGAGGGGGTTGAATAAGTGATTGTGCAAAAATGAAAGAATTTAAATAAATATTGTAGCAAGTTAACTTTTGATGAAGTTGTCAGATCTTACCGGTGTACAATTCTATTACAATGAATAAAAAGAGCAAGAGATAGAGAACTGTACACAAAAGTTTAAAGTTTATAGTGGTTTGGCTTTTGCAAATCTACGTCTACTCTCCCGCACTATAGCTAATTGGCTAGAATCCACTCATATAGATAAGAGGTTACAAGATCTGAGCTTTGAACACTCAAACTCGTGTGTATAACTCTTCATATATTCTAAACCTCTAAATGGTTACACGATGATACTCACAGAGACAAATGTATAAGATCATAAACACTCTTCAAACTTTGGAATTAAAAGTTTCAGTTCTTGTAATTGCGAATTCTGTTTCCTTCAATTTCGAAACCTCCTCTTATACTCCTTAGAATCCCCTTAGAATCCAAGCTGACCACTGGACATATCTTCAGGATGACTTATCCAGCCAATCTACCCGTTGGTCTTAGATCTGGTTGAGAAGATTTGATTGCCTCAGGATCGCCGAGGTTGATGCTTCTCATAATTTTTGTCGCTCATACAACAATTTGAGTTTCCATAAGTCAAGTGCTTCAACTTGAAAATAATGTTTTGTCTAAAGTCTAACCTTCCAAGAAATCCAAATCTTCGAGAGACACTTTCCTTTGGAACTCCTTATATATAAGGCAGGAAATCCAACCAATCGCTACTAGCCATTGCACGAGGATATTATCTTCTTCCTAACCGTTCGACAAAGCACATAAGAAAGGAAATAATTAACCGATTCCGATTCTGATTAATAACTCTGATCACATCCCATCAGACTTTTTACCGAAACAATACTTATCATTAGAATCAAAGTATTTACTCCAGATAAGTTTTGTCAATATTCAAAATCAATATGAGAAATTTCCTCAACATCTTCAACAGATCTTGACTTGGCTAACAGACAACATGGACGCCATAGGAAAGAACATATAACTAAGGACTTGTGTCATGCTGTATAGATGCAGGCACGGTTCATTCAAGCAAGTCCCACGTCTCTACAACCTTGGAAAACGATGGATGCCCAGATGGGTCGAATTGGATGCACCATATACAGTACGTGGTCTTGCAAAACCTGTAACAGTATTGATCTTACTGAAGTGAATGTTAACAAAAGTATTTATTAGACTTCGTTATGTAATCTCTTTGGTACTAGCGATATGGCGAGTGCCGAGTGCCAAGCCGCTCTGAAATTCTGCGGTCCAAGGGCCCTTACATTTCTTGGTTCATTTTTCATTCCTATCATTAGTTCTCTTCTCTCGTCTCGAGAGGAATTTATCTAGAGAGGTGCCCCTTCCGATGGGCGGACAAGAACTGGAGTTGTTTTTGCTGCAGTCCAGGCCATTTTAAACAGCTTTCCTCTCGTCGACCCTGGTGGACGTTTTGACCCAAAATAGCATTGCCTAATAGTCTTATACACTTATAGTTTTAAGTTTTACATTTGGTTAATCCTTCTTTATAGAATTTTGAAAATTTCAGGCGGCGTAATTTTTATTTTGATTTTGATTGGCGGTGTGTGATGCTTATCTCTTCCATGACTTGTAAAATCATGTCCTAAAAATGAAAAAGAGGTGTTCAAAGCATATTTATCGTTTAAACTCATATCAATGGTTAAAACCTCCATTGGGAGGTAATTGAATTGACTTGAGTTTTGATTTCATCCATGATTCATTCATTACGATTCAGCCTTCTCCTATAATTTAAGTCCGAGCAGTTGGATGTGGCCTGAATCGGTTTGCAAAATTGCACTTTAGAGAATTGTTGCTTTGATTGATAAATGTATTAAAGTCAGAAAACAGAATTCAGAAGTTTAACTATGAGATGCAGGGTGACCAAAAATTTCACATGCAATTCTCTGAGATGAATTTCAAGCATGAGATATTTTGGCATGTCCCAAATTATCTAAAGATTGATATATTTATGGCGATGGATCAGTAGACTTGCTTTCAAACTAAACCCACTCTATCTTTTATTGACGAAATCAAAATCTGCCAAATTCGTTCACGGTCATTGCCTTTCCTCTTAATCGAGAACATATAAAGAGCGATATGATTATGATACGATTCGCTCATTTCTTGATAAGACTACGGAAGAAATTCACTTTTTACTTGCGTCATACTTGATTCGATAGTTCACGGGCAGAAAATTTCTCGTTGGCCTCGGCCGAAGTCAACAACAATCATCAATTCTTAGACCTACAGCTATGAATTCGGATTTGGAATGGGAAAGTTGCCCAAAGAGCCTTAAACCTATTGTACTTTTATTAATTTAGTCAAAAACTTTTTAATTATGCCGATTGAGTCATAAATATTTTCATGTTTTGCTAATTAAGTTTATCTAGCCAATTTTGACAAAAAATTGTTGATGTGGATGCCGGTCATCTTACATGGCATGATAGACGGCTACATTTTTAAATAATTTTTTAATATATTTTGAATTTTTTATTTTCTTTTTTTCCTTATTTATTTATTTATTTTCCTTCCCTTCCTCCTTGTCTAGCTAGTTGATGGGCCTTGGCAATTAGCAAGAAGTAGGACCAATGAGGTCGACGTTGCTGGCCTTTGGCAAAGTTCACTCTTCTTGGCCAGAGGGGAGGGCCGACATTGGCAAGGGTGAGCCTCGCCGCCCTCGCCTGGTCGGTTGTCAACCATCGCCGATGCCATGGGACTAAGTAGAGGAGGAAGAGGGGAAGGAAAATAAATAAATAAAAGATAAAGAAAAGAAAATAATAGAAAAATAAATAAATTCAATAAAATATTTAAATAATTATACTAAAAATAATCAACATCGGTGATTTCCGGTCAAAATTGGTAGAATGGACTCAATTATTAAAATATGAAAATGTTTAGAACTCAATTTGTACAATTAAAAGGTTTATGATTAAATTTTAAAAGTGTAATAAATTTATGACTTTTTGGTAATTTTTTTCTATTTGAAATGGTCTCAAAAGCAGAGCATCCAATTTTACGTTGAAAATTCTGTTTGGGTTGGTTTGAGTGGGACGAATGTGAAGAAAGGAACGGCTTGCCATAGGAAGCGATACGAAGGACAGTATTGGTCCTCCCAACTTGGTAAGACAAGCTTTATATAATTAGAATGTAGATATCACTTTCTATAGAAAACCATGGCATTATCTTAATTCACTTATGGTGTGAAGAAGACGTTGGGTGTGTTAGAGATATATTTAAGAGACTTTTTATATTTTCCTTAATTGATTCCGACTAATTATAGTTGATATCTCAACTGGGTGTATTAAATCGAGGTTTGTGCAGTCCTAGAGAAGATTTGGACTAACCTTAATATGCATACGTGCGCATCAACGAGTACGGATGATGCTAGAGATACGGAGACTCGCAATTTGTGAATCTCATATTCAAACGTCTCGATCTCAATAAGAGTCTATGACACGAAACTTCAGCAATGTTACCTATCAAATATTAGGCTTGTTACGGAGGACTAAGGTTGTAAAATGGACTTTGACTCAAGGTCTGTCGGGAGAAATAGTCATATTCAAATATATTAATTTAATAACATTCAGCTATAGCGGCCAAAAAACAAAGAGATAGCAAAAAAATTGGCTTATTAGGAGGTAGAATTCAACTGGGCTAAATTTTGAAGTATACAACTATGCAGTTGTTTAATTTAAGGTCGGATGGCGTTGATGCCATTTATCATGTACAGAAGGTCGTTTGGTTTCCATTGAAGACATAATTAAGTTCATCAGTGTGTGTTAAATGATGTCAGTATCAGTCTTTCTACAAAGACTGATACTGACAAGTTTTGGAAATCTTGCAAATATTTTGATTATATGATGATCGCTGTTGGTATGCCATATACTTAGTCTGAAGCCAGAACAATTTGATAGACAACTCAATTTTTCAACAAAAAGAACGGCATTAACTATTAAGTACCAGAGAACACGAAAGTGTGGCCACTCTAGCCAAGAGGCTAGTAATAAGCGAGAAAGACCACCGGGATTTTCAATTGAATAGTCTATGGAATTTAACAAAAATGTTGCTCATCTCGTTGGTCATGTTATACATTCTTAAAATATCAATGTACATGACGCTGGAAGAGTAACATTGCTGGGAACAATTTCTGTGTGAGTTCAATAAGAGATGACACTGATCTTTTGTTGGGAGCTGCGTAACATATTTGGGAGTCGATTTGGAAGATCCCCATAATTGCTCATCAAGAACACCTAATAGGATGGAGTACTATTATGGTAGGACGTTGAAAAGAAATCTAAATAAGAAGTCTTATTTAGGAAGAATACTAAGATAAAATCAATTCTGGTGATTGCCCAAATCAGAGGAATTCCAATCAATCAGGAAGATTTCTAGTAAGGAGGTGATTGTCAATCAATTAGGGAGGATTTCTAACTTGGGTGGAGGTCTACCACTATAAACAGAAGGGCTTTGATGGAGATTTCTTAATACACTAGAAAAATACTCCAGAAAGATTATAAGAGTCTTTAGCAACGTGGGTAAACACAAGAGTTCTTGAGAGTTTTTTAAGTGAGGGTGTGTAAACACGAGAGATCTTGAGAGTTCATCAACAGAGGATGTGTTTTGTGATAGTTGTAAGGATTTCTTGTGAGAGAAACATAGTTAGAGTGTTAATTGTAATCCTTGAATTATAGTGGAGCAGTTCCTAGATTAGCGTCCCGTAGTTCTACCATCTTGGATTTTCCACATAAAAACTTTTGGTGTATCATTCTTCTTCTCTCTTATTTGCTGTTTATTTTTGTTCTTCTACAAAGAGAAAATACGGCCACAAGGTCAACATGAATTCATGCTGATTGGCTGACAAATTTCCAACAAAGTGGTATCAAAGCTAAGGTTCTAAAAGATGTCGGAAGATAAGGTCAACATGATCATGCTCATGGCTACAAATTACGCAATATGGAGGTGCAAGATGAGGATCATCTCTACTCTGGCATCAGCTTCTAAATCGACAAAAGCTAGAAAGGAAGATGAAGACTCCTTAAAAGCCCCAATACTAGCAGTAGAAGAAGAAGCTAAGGAGGAGGAGGAGGAGGAGGAGGAGTAGACTTTCCTCAACAAAAGATGGGTTGGCATCATTAGAAGGTGGCTCGATCAAAGCATCGTTGAAAACTTCATCCAAGAAGACTATGCTTATGATTTGTGGAGAAATCTAAAGTAGACATACATGAGGAATACATCTCAAAACATAGCAACCTTACTAAAAAAGGTGTCGCATATGGAGTACAAAGATGGAATGAGGGTCCCTAAATACATAGGCACTATGGGAGATCTAGTGAATCAAATCAATGCAATGGAGAGTATGATCATCCGAAATTGCATGCACGCTTCTTGATAGGTTCTATGACAAAAAACTGGGACACCTTAGCATGTCGATTGACAATTCTACACTAGATGGAGCATTGACCATGGAGTTAATGAAGGATAGATTGCTGAGTGAAGAGTAAAGGCACAAGGATTTTTTTTTTTTTTTGGGTATTATAATTATGGTGAAAGAACTCTTGTTATCCATAAACAAAAGAAGAAAGTAGATTGTGGGAGGAGCAAAAGTCGTGGACCCGAATGTCATTCAACTTCAAGGCCACATGCTGAGAAGAGAGTTTGTTTTCATTGTGGAAGAACCGGACATCTCATTAGAGATTGTCGATTGAAGGTAGCTAAGAAGCAAGTTGAAGCATCAGCTGCAAATGTTACTACGATTTAGGAAGACATGATGATTATTTGCACTGATGAGAGCATCAACTTAACATGCCAGGACACCACTTGATTAGTTGATTCTAGAGCCTCCTTTAAAGTAGTCCCTAAGAGAAAATTCTTCTCTTCATATACAGCTAGAGACTTTGGCCTCGTGAGGATGGGTAATGATGGCTCATAAAAAATTGTTGGCATAGGAAATGTTGAGATTGGGATCAATAATGGATGCAAGCTTATCTAAAAAGAGGTAAGACATGTCCCTGATATTCGCATTAACCTGATCTCCATAGGAAAAATAGATAATGATGGTTATGTGAGTCACTTTGGCAAAGGGAGTGGAAGTTAACCAAGGGCAACTTGGTGATGGCAAGAGGAGTGAAAAACATATCACTTTCTATCATACAAGTGAAGCTATGTGGTGGATATGTTAATGTAGTAAGGGAGGTATCTATCGAGCTTTGACACAAAAAACTTGGACATATGGGTGAGAATGGAATGAAGATTCTTACATCGAAGATGCTACTCCCAAAAATATAAGGAGTGAAAAACATGTTATTTTGTATCATACAAGTGACACTATGCGGTAGATATGTTAATGTAGTAAGGGAGGTATCTATTGAGCTTTGACCCAAAGGGCTTGGACATATGGGTGAGAATGGAATGAAGATTCTTACATTGAAGAAGTTACTCCCGAAAATAAAAGGTACCTCTATAAACCCTTATGAAGACAGCATTGTAGGAAAAAAAAAGTTACATCTAAATCTATTTCACAATTGAAAAAGGTTAATCGACTTTATTTGTTATGTACTGATGTTTGTGCTATGATTTCGAGAACTACTAGTGGTACTTCTTATTATGTCACCTTCATGGATGATTTTTCAAGGAAGGTGTTGGTCATTGAATTGAAATCTTGATACCTTTACAAATTTACATGTGAAACTAGAAAAGGACATTGATAGAAAATTGGAGTGTGTGAGGGCTGGTAATGGCAAGGAATATCAAGAACCATTTGAGAGTTACTGCAAAGTTCATGGCATAAGGCTTGAGAAAACAATACCTAAGATACCACAACGTAATGATATTGCCGAGAGGATGAATCGAACCATATGTGAGAGGATAAGGTGTATGCTCTCCCAAGCTAACAAACTTCTTTTGAGAGGAGGCAATGAGGACTGCGGTAGACTTGATAAAATTATCACATTCGATTCCACTCAAAGGTGCGACACGACAAAAAGTATGGAATGGTAAGAATTATTCTTACAGTCACTTGAGAGTGTTTGATTGCACGGCATTCGCACATATACCAAGAGATGAACAAGCCAAGCTAGATGGAAAGGCCAAGGAGTGCATATTCTTGGGATATGCTCATGAGGATTTTGGCTATAGATTCTAGGATCCCAAGGCAAGACAGTGTTTCGAAGCCGACATGTGATGTTCTTTGAGGATCAAACTATCGAAGACCTTAAGAAGCGTGAAGAGCCTCAAAGTTTGGAGGAAGAGTTAGTTGATTAGGAGCCCTTAGACTAATAAAAAAATTCTGTTGGTGGGAGAGCATAAGAAGACGCTGAGAATAATTTGGGTGAGCAAGCACAAATCAAGATAGTAGCTAATGATGAGTCCGGCAAAGGAGTTGAGGCTGAGTTTGTTAATGAAGATGGTGGAGATGTAGTAGTTGATGATAAAGTTGAGGAGAAAATAACTAATGCTGATGATGTTCCTCAACAACAGCCAAGGAGGTCAGCGAGAGAGAGAGAGAGAGAGAGAGAGAGAGAGAGAGAGAGAGAAACTAGTAGAAAATACTCCTAAAATGAGTATGTGCTTCTCACTGACGAGGGAGAACCCAAGACTTTCCAAGAAGTGGAAATTGATACCCACAAGAAGAAATGGATGAAAGCAATGTAAGAAGAGATGTAATCCTTGCATGATAATCACACCTATGATTTTGTGAAGCAATCAAGGGCGAGAAGCACTCAAGAACAAATAGGTATTTAACTTGAAAACTAAAGAAAATAGCTCCAAACCATGTTACAAAGCAAGATTGATGGTGAAGGGTCTCGATTATCAAAAGGGAGTTGATTATAAGGATATTTGTCTCATGTTGTGAAAATGTCATCCATTCAAGCAGTTTTGGGTTTGGCGACAACCTTGAACTTGGAGGTTGAGCAACTTGATGTTAAATCAACATTCTTATATGGTGATCTTGATGAGTATATATATATATGGAGTAGCCTAAAGGTTTTGTCACAAAAGAGAAGGAAAATCTTGTATGTAGGTTGAAGAAGAGTTTTTATGGGCTCAAACAAGCTCCAAGGTAATAGTATAAGAAGTTTGATTCATTCATTGAGATAAATGAATACAAGAAGACGACAGTAGATCATTGTGTGTTCATCAAAAAATTAAATGATAGTGATTTTCTAATTCTTTTATTATATGTTAATCGTGGGGCATGATGTCAGAAAAATCACAAAGCTCAAGGAGGAGTTGAGCAAAGAATTTGCCATAAAGGACCTTGGACCGGCGAGACAAATACTTGGGATGAGGATGTTGTGCAATAGAGCTTGTGGAAAGTTATGGTTATCTTAATAAAAATATGTAGAGAAAGTTGTGCAAAGATTCAACATGAGCAACACTAAAGGCAGTCATCTCATTTTTGGCTAGTCATTTTCAAGTTAGTACGAGGTAGTGTCCTTCAAGTGAAAGGAAGAAAGAAGAAATGTTGAAAATTCCTTATACTTCTGTCATCAAATGTCTCATGTATGCGATGGTGTGCACATGACCGCATATTGGATATGTTGTTGGAATTGTTAGCTGATACAGGTTAAAGCCCGACAAACAACATTGAGAGGCTATCAAGTGGACACTTGGGTATCTTAAATATGCATCTAGTTTGTGCTTGTGTTTTGATGATGAAAAATTGATACTTGAGGGGTTTATTGATGCAAACATGGCAAGAGATGTAGATCCTAGCAAATCCACATATGGTTATTTGATGATTTTTGCAGGTGGAGCTATCTCTTGGCAATCAAGATTGTAGAAGTGTTGCAATGTCCACAACAGAGGCTAAATAATAGCCATTGTTGAAGCTAGCAAAGAGATGTTGTGGATGAAGAGATTTCTACAAGAGTTAAGGCACAAGCAAAATGAGTATGTTGTGTATTGCAATTGCCAAAGTGCTATTCATCTTAATAAAAATTCCAAATTTCATTCGAGGATGAAGCACATTGATAGGTATCATTGGGTATGAGAAATGTTGTGAGAGAAGCAATTGAAGCTCAAGAAGATCCACATGGACAAAAATAGTGCTTATATTTTGACAAAGTCTCTATTTATGATGAAACTTAAATTCTGTAGAAGGAGGCTGGCTCATTGAATTGATAAGAAAGTTGAAGACCCTTTATGATGGGCTGGGGGAAGATTTGTTGGGACAGCCCAACATATTTGGGAGTCGATATGGAATATCTGGGTGATTGCTCATCAAGAGTACTTAATAGGAAGAAGTTCTATTATGGTAGGAGGCTGAAAAGAAAGAAATCTAAATAATAAAGAGTCTTATTTAGGAAAAATAACATGATAGAATCAATTCCAGAAATTGCCCAAATCAAAGGAATTCCAATCAATTGGGGAGATTTCTAATTGGGAGGCGATTGTCAATCAATTAGGGAGGATTCCTAACTTGGGTGGAGGTCTACCACTATAAACAGAACCGCTTGGGTGGAGATTTCTTAATATGCTAGAAAAACACTCTAGAAACATTACAAGATTCTTCAACAACGTAAGTAAACACGAGAGTTCTCGAGAGTTTTTCAAGTAAGGGTGTGTAAACATGAGAAATCTTGAGAGCTTATCAAGAGAGGATGTGTTTTGTGATAGTTATTAGGATTTATTGTGAGAGAAATACAATTAGGATGCTAATTGTATTCCTTTGATTAAGTGGAGCAGTTCTTGGATCAAGGTTCTGTGATTTTCCCATCTTGGGATTTCCACATGAAACTTCTAGTATATCGTTCTTCTTCTTTCTTATTTGCTTTGTTATTTACATTCTTCTACAAAGAAAAAATATGGCTGCACATTGCGTGATTCTAACAATTAAAAATTCTCCATAATCGGTTGCGATCTGGCTTAATTTATAACATCTTCTAAGTTAGTGTGATTACATGTAGCCTTCAGAGAGCATTTGATCTCCTAAGTTGAAATTCTCATATCAATATTGGTAGTTGCTATAATTCTCCATGTGAATTCCGCCTACCTGTTCTCTCCACTTTCTTTGTAATTCTATAAAAGAATGTATTCAAACTAAAGAAAGGCATGACAATTACCTCAAGAAGTTCTTTCCTACATTACCACTTTACCAAGCGTTATTGCTTTCCTACATATTCTCTTTCCTCCATGTCTCTATTATTCTCTCCTTCTTAGGTCTCCCAATGGAATTCAATGTCGTCATCTCCCCATGTTGCAACGATGGTGGCATTGGAGATTACAAGATGGGCTTAGGCGGCATTTCCAGTGACTCCACGCTTCCTTCTAGCATATCTACCACCTTTACGATTGATGGTCGATCAGATGGATTGATTTGAATGCACCATAAACTCACAATAATCATCTTTCTCACTAGCACTTCCTCCTCCTCTGTCATATTCTTTGGCAATTTTAGATCTTCGCCAGGCTCTAAGTTCCTATAAATCCATTCTGGGAAGTATATTTCACTGCTGTGGGAAACTTTCATGTCAGAATCTCTGAAGTCTACCATATTAAGAACCAACTTTCCATAACTGTAAACATCCGACTTGTGAGAGACTCTTCCCAAGTTTCGACAGACAACTTATGGTGCAATAAACCCAACTGTTCCTATCATGCCAGGAGTTGATACAACACTCTCTTGCCCATGACAAAGTTTAGCAAGGCCGAAATCTGAAATCTTGGGGATAAAATTTCTATCGAGTAAGATGTTCTGAGGTTTTATGTCAAAATGCAAGATTCTAATATTGCAGCCTCGGTGCAGATACTCTAGCCTCGGTGCAGATACTCTAGCCCATGAGCAATGCCAATTGCAATTTGATATAATATCTTCCATATAGATGAACTACTTGTATTTAAAGCTCTTCTAGAATACATGAACTTATCCAATGAGCCATTAGGCATGTACTCAAAAACTAGAGCTCTTTTCTTCCCCTCGTAACAAAAACCTAAAAGAGTAATTACATTAACGTGAGATGTTCTGCTAATGCTCACGACTTCATTGATAAAGTCTTTTGGACTACTTTCCAACTTTATCAGGATTTTCACGGCCACATGACCAACATCTCTTATCTCCCCTTTGTACACTACACCAAAACCTCCTTGACCAAGTTTCTCTGAAAATGAGTTTGTCATTTTCTTCAAATCTGTATATCGGTATCTTTTTGGAACAAGAGATCCATGGATTCCCATTAGTTTCTCAATATCACAGTCTTTTTCGCTCTTGAAGAGTGGAAACTTCCATGAGAAGATTCCCGTTTTAATCTTGAGGATGAAAATGATGGCAATTGCAGATATTGAAACACCAATAATAGCAAGAGTTCCAGCTGTGCTTTTCAAATATTAAAGTATATCAGCAATTTACTGAAGCTAGAGATATAAATTCAATGATATCAATGAGATGGTTTACCTGGGGACAATATAAGCCGCTTGTTGGATCCTGAAAAAGGAAAATCTATTATTTCCAGGGTTGACTATAGTTACAGGAATCTGATGCAAATTGTTCCTAAGAAATTTGGTGAAAATAAGAGGCATTAGCAAAAGATAGGGACAACAGAATGGCGAATTCAATTTCTTGATAGTATAAAAAGACCCAATTGCTGTTGGATTGGTACCCTTGATAGAATATCTACTGGCTGTCTTACTTGTTAGTAATTTGTTTTGCAGTCTGAAGGTTTTTCCTGGATTAAGATAACTTACAAAAGGTTTTTCACAGTAGAGCCTTCTCCAGCTTCGTAGGCCTAAAACCATATTGATCATCTTATGACTAATCAGTACAGTTTATTCTAACATTATAAATAAATCAAACAATGAGAATGGACTTATGTATTACACTGAATCTTTCCATGATTTTCATCATGATTGATCATAATTTCCACATAATTGATTTGCCCATGGCCAGCTGGAACCGTGGTGCGGCACTAAGAACATCATTGAGCTTTTCAAAGTCCAGGCTTCCACTTCCAGTGGTCTAATGAATTTCTCAGCTGAAGAATAAAAAGTCATCCATCACGTTGGTGTCATTAATGGAGCAGTTAAACTGGCTGTTAACGGCCAGCGAGACTTCAATTGGGCTTGCCTGGCAGCCGTACTACAGACTCAGGTTACTGGTCACAGTGTCCGTGGTGTAGGAGAAAGGGCTGATGATTTCTGGGTGGCACGTAGAAATATGTTGCGCAGATGGTGTTCCAAAAGCCTGTTCTAGTGAACTTCATCGTTTGGGAGGTGTTAGCGACCCAAAGAACCCGATAAGCACTGTTCAGTATGGTGATCTGCACTGTCTTGTTGTCCTGACAAGTCAGCTCGAACTCGGGCAAGCTGAAGTCGTAAGTGATGTTTTGCAGGATGACACCCTATGACGTTGAAGCTAGGATTGGGATCCGGATTATGATAAAAAGCATCTGGAGAGAATTAAAAGGGGATGGTGACGGTGATGCTTCTCCTTTGGGAGATGAAAATGGAAGCACAGAAATTTAGTTTGGACTTGACACAGTGAAAAAAGGAAGAGAAATAAAGGTGAAATGATTTCCAAGCTTGACTAGTAATCGATGGTAGAAATTGGTGGATTTTGGTAAAGGAGGGAGAGGAATTGTTCACATAGAATCTTCGGTGTCAAAATTCTTAGATGCTGCGCCGGTCAATTTGAATATGTGTGACTTGGTCTGAACTTGGTCTCTCTTTATCAAATTATTTACAAGTTCGAGTCTAGCCAGGTTTTTGACAAACAAAAGCGCTACTGAGTTTGGTAATTTGGAGAGATTTAATGATTTCCAATTAAAGGGCTTCTGAGTTGGTATGGATCATCTCAGCAAGCGCAAGTGCTAAATCACTTGATTGAATGTAAATTTTTTTGGTCGGGTGATTGAATGTTATTGAAAAAGCAGATATAGGACACTGGGTCATGATGGCTTTGGTGGCTTCCGGTAGGAGCACAAACCAGGACCGGAGGTGACTATCCTGCCCAATGCATTATGTGCTGAAGATGGATGGACCTAGGAAGAATGAAGGGTCACCAATGGGGACCTATGCACTGTAGCTCACTGGCCATTCCGATACTCAAAAGTACGACAAAAGCGTCCAAAAGGGGATGGCTGGAGCTGATAAGGGTAGGTAGGTTTATCCTCACTTGGTCGCCTCTTCTCCTATGGCTTTCATCTCGATTGCTTGCTAGAAAGTGTGGATAGGGTACCTAAAATACATGATTTGTTACAGCAATGCTTGCCATTTCAATTTTTTTTTTTTTAAATTGAGTGATGATGCCCTAAAATAAGAGGGGAACAATGGTCACAAACAGTATCATATATCTCAGATGGACAAGATTCTAACATCATCGGCACTACGTGGCAAAACATTGCAACTACAAGGTCATGGCCTAAGGCAAATAGCTATAGCAATTTTAGCTCTTTTGACCCTTGACAGAGTAAAGTTGCAATGACAATAGCATCAGATATGCTGGCAACAACCCCGTATGTTCCAAGAATTGCATCGTTCAGAATGACTTTTTGATACAGCTCAAAGTGAAGAAGAGTTTCCTTATGAACCATGGATTGGAACATGGAGCTAACTGATGCTTTATCTAGAAATCCTGCCACTTCATAGCATCAGAAAGCTGAAAAGAAATATTAAAGGATAAAATTATATAATGAACTGAAAAGTCAATTTATGCGCAAGTCCTTAAGATTTTGAATAAAGGAAGGAGGTCGATAATTTAAGATGTCCTGTATTTTCTGCATAACACTGAGAGTTCCACAATCTACTGGCCACTTCAGTTCTGGTAATGACTTGCTCAGCTATGCTATAGCAACCAGTACATTCCCCGAATGGCTTCTCTGGAAAGACTTGAATCATAGAGCTCAAAGCGAAGAAGAATTTCTGCATGAGAAATTTAGCGGAACGGGAATGAACAGGCCTTGACGCTATTGGTGCTTCGCTGTTTTTGGTCCATTGAAAGCTCCTTTTGGACTTTCCAGTTTCCAGAGCATCGGCCATCCAGCAACTTTGCTTAAGCAAACTTAGCTAAGCCTGCTTACTTCTTTTCCACCTCCAGATTATATTAGATCACAGGTAGAATATTAAATTGTTTTCATGGTGAAACTCAAGATAAGGTCCGTACCACCGATGCTGATATCAGTCTTGGCAACTTTAACTTGGCCATATAAAGGTAAATGGCCAAAGATGGTACTGAAAGTACTAAAAGTCCCCTTCGTGCTTGTGTAATAGAAAACTGTCAGCTCAGGTAAGAAACTCTAAGCAGACTCATCAATTAGGAAAATCGTAACAGCTCCAATTCATTCCACATACACTTAATGATTCAATGACTATTGTTTGGACCGAGTGCAAAATGGCTTGTTTATCGGAAAAGTCATAGTACCAACAACTGTGCTATAGTCATGTCTAACATACTTGAATGGGACATCATTGGAAGGACTGCTGATGCAATTTTCACTTTAGTCTAAATGCAAAGTAATGTTCAGCCAGATAATCGTTGAGCTAAACTGGGGGATTTTTCATTCCTTACATTCTTGTTAGCCTACAATTTCTGAAGAAATTAACAATGCCCACATCAATTATGACAGAAGACAAGTCTTAAGTTAGATTGAATAAGTAGATTGAATAATTTGAAATAACTTGTAGAAAAATGGATGATCCATCTGCGGCAGGAAAGCATACCTTTTGAATCAGGCTGCCCTGGAGGCGGCTGCCCTTGTGGCGGAGGCGCCCCCCCTTGAGGTGGAGGCGCCTGCCCTTGTGGCGGAGGTGCATCCCCTTTTGGCGGAGGCGCCTGCCCTTGAGGCGGAGGCGCCTGACCTTGAGGCGGAGGCGGCCGCCCTTGAGGTCCTCCGGCAGGAGACGGCACACATGTTGCTGACCCTGATGATCCATCTGCGCAATAACAAGCCGTTGTTTTCTTCGAGATGTCATAACCGCAGACACCTTTCGAATTAGCACACCCTGTACAAGCCGCAGAATCCACTTTCAACCTGACCTCGAATCCTTGCTGCACCATCTTTTCCAAACTCAGCGAGCTATACCCCAACTGGGGCAACAGAGTCTGATTAACGGGGACCACCACACTCTCGGAGCAATCTCCTGGCCCTGCGGTCCCCGGAACCGCATAACAGTCTGTATTAGCAATACCACTTATGGCGCACGAGAACTCGATGCGGTCATCTGGTCTTGGCGTATTTGGACAACCGTAGATGAATGTGTGGTTGCGGTAGCCGTTGCCCATGCTGAAGAGCTCAGGGTCGAGAGTGGTGTTAGTGAAGTCAGGGAAGCAGATTCCGGTGGAAAAATCTTCCCGGGTGATTTCTAGGACCTCGGTGGCAGGGTAGACACCGAGAACCTTGTATTTGACAGTGGCTATTATGATACTGGCAGCATTATTCTCACAAGCAAGTTGCAGCGCTGGGTAGCCGCAACCGTTGGATCGGCTCCCACCCCAAAAAGGGAAGCCGACGTCTTGGATGTTCCCGCAGTTGAACAGTTTGCTGCAATTCGAGTACAAGTCATCACTGTCCTGCGATCGAGTCATACTGATCATCAAGACCAAGAACACGGCGCATAACAGAAGAAGATGCGAATTCATTCTGGTGGAAGACATTAGTTGGATGGAGTGCGGTGGTTCTTGTTGTTTTAGCAAGCAGATAGGCAGGCTCAAGAAAGATGAATCGTGAGCGATGATGAATCGCTGAAGCGGAAGATGGGTTGGAAAAATAATGTTGGCTGGGTCCACTTCTACGTGGGGCCCTGCTAGTGAAAAATATGGGCTTTTTGAAAGTCAAAAAGTCAAGGGCGTCAACTAAAAAAAGGAAAAAAGAAAATGATTGAAAATGCAACAAAGGAAAAGCAAAAAGGAAACAGCGGAATGCTTCAGCTTTTTAATGAGGCTGAGAGCATGCACGCCTCTCGTTCTATCAATCAGAGTAGTTTTCAGATTTATGACTTAAATTTAAAATTTTAGGAAATTTGAGCCTCAAAGTTTCGATTATTGAATTGTTGAGCTTTGGAATTGTATGGAAATGGTGGTTTATGATATTGCGAAGCTATAGGTTTGTCGAGAGTTGTTTTAAAGCGACGATTTCGCCGGAACAAAATTTTAGGGTTTCAAGTTTGAAATCTCATTGTGTTTTTTGACTTCTTAATTGGCCATAACGTCTACATTGCGGGATGATGAACTAAAACAGTGGAACATTGTATGAAAGACTCATGTCATGACTACTTTTCTTGACTTTTGTTGTAGAACTGTAACAAAATTTTAGGGTTTCAAGTTTGAAATTTCTCATTGCATTTATTGTCTTCTTAATTGGCCGTAACGTCTACGTTGCGGGATGATGAACTAAAACAGTGGAACACTGTATGAAAGACTCGTGTCGTGACTACTTTTCTTGACTTTTGTTGTAGAACTGTGTGAGGGTGATCTTGGCTAATACTAATAGACAAGGAAGCCATAAATAAAGAACATAATTAAAGACCCGTGTGTAATGCACTCACTTTGTTTATCTTACGTTTTTAACTGGTCCACAATAAAAAAATATTCATCAACGTTAAAATTATCCGTGATGGAGAAAGAGAATGTTGCCTGTGTGTGCAAGCTCGAAATATATGATCGAGATCTATAAAAGATTATTTATTTTTACGTTAATAAGATAATATTACTAAGTCGAAATTATAGAAGTGTTAAAGTTTTATTGGTGAAATTTTTTTAGGCAATCGGACCACGATGAAACGGGATAATTGTCCAAAATTTTAAATTTGTACAATGATTAATTTAGTTCTAAACTTTTCGGCTGTGTCAATTTAGCTTCAAACATTTTGACCATTTGTCAATTTAGTTATAAACCTTTTAATTATATTAATTTAGTCCTAAACATTTTGAAACTTTGTAACTTCATTTCTAAATTTATTATTTGGATAATTGTCTAGAAGGACTATATTGGCAAATTGTTAAAATGTTTATATCTTAATTGGCAAATGTCAAAACGTATAGGATTAAATTGGCAAATCATCAAAAAATTTAGGTCTTAATTTGTGTTGTAGGTTGTAAGAGTCAAAGTTCAAGTCTCTAGGTGTTTTAATACACTATCTAGTTCCTATGTCTTTATTAATTAGGTAGTTCTCTTATCTTTAATGCTTAATTTATTCCCTACGTATAGTCCCTCTATATAATGAGGAGAATTCTCAAATATAAGCAAGTTCATTTTGAATATCAAGAATAGATGAGATCTGTCTCTGCATGGGTAAATATCTATTTTGGCATTTGTATCCCTGAAAGGTGGATTCTTCAATGGTGGTGAGCCAACAAGCCGTGTATCCTCAGCTAATGATAATCTATAGGCCTTTGTGGTGAACTTCTCCTATCTTGAATTCTTGTATCCTTGACTGGTGATTTTCTATAGGCCTTGGTGGTGAATTTTATCAATCCCAATCTTGATCCTCGACTAGTGGCGTGTCCTATATGCCCTGATTCTAATCGTATTATACTTTTCATTTGCATTTACCTATCAATATCCATTCCACACAATTTGAATCTATCTATTATCACTCAAAACAACACTCCCCCACCCCGAAACCTTATCATTGTCGGCGAACTTTGACAGTGAAGTGTGTTTAGAATATGAAGGTGGTCTGGCTAGACAGGATAGATAGGACTTTGGAGGTATAGGAAAGAGCTCATGGCTTCCTTCAGGCATCTCTATCACCTTAGAGATTGGTAGATCCGATGGAATGGTTTGAATGCACCGCAAGGTTATCTGAACCAATTTCCTTGTGATCTCTCCCTCTTCCACGGTCGTTAGTCCAGTCCACTTTAGATCAATACCTAACTCAAGACGTTGCCGAGGCTGAGGATGGGCGGGGGAAGCCTAGGAGTGTAAATGGTTCAGTTAGGTTCGCTTTTCCCAAAAAACCGAACCAAACCGAACCGATAAGGAAATTTATTGAACCAAACCGAAATCCGATCTGAATTGAAACTGAACCAAAGTAAAATCCCGGTTCGATTTGGTTTAGTTTCTTGATTTTTACTTTCATTTTTTTTTTTGTTTTTTTTTCCTACATGCATCCCTTTCAATAAATTTTTTATTTTTTTAAAATCAAATTTTAAAATTATTTTGTTCTTTTTCTTTCTTTTTTTCTTCATTGACCGATCGCCAACCGGTGATTGGCCAGAGGCGAGGCCGAGCTTGCCGGATGCTGGTGAGCTTGAGCCCGCCGGATCCAACGAGTTGGGTGAGGCTCGAGCCTCGCCAACGTTTGGTGACCTACGGCAAGGCTTGAGCCTTGCCCAAGTTGCCGATTTGGCGGGGCTCAAGCTCGCCGGCATCGGGCGAGCTTGGCCTCGCTGGCTGTGGTGAGGCTCCAGCTAAGGGAGAAAAAAGAAAATGAAAAAAAAAATATTTTATTAAAATAAAAGAAAAATAGAAGGAAATTTTTTTTAATTCTATTAGTTTGGTAAATTGAACCGGTTTTTTTTTTTTTTTAATTTTTAATGAGAATTGAATCAAAAAAAAAAAAAAAGAACTTTTTGGTTCGGTTTTTGACACTGTTAGGGAAGCCGCTGGAGCAGCTCAGGCCAAGGCCAGATTATCCACAACAGGCATTGGCATTGCCTCGCCGCCAATGCTTCAGAAGGGTAGCTTATTTGGAGCCCACTTCATTCAGATGGAGAGCGTGTCGGTGAGAAGGCACCACTGCCGCCACAGAAGTTGTTGAAGAAGAGGAAGAGGAAATGGAGTGAGTGATTGGACATCGTGCAGTCCTGCAGATGATTTGAACCGCGTCTTGGACTAACCTTAACATGCATGCATACCCAAGCATCAATGAGTACACAGAGACTCGCGATTTGCGAACGTCATATTCAAATGTCTCGATCTCAAGAAGAGTCTATTACTATGTTATATACATATATATTGACTCTCCATTTCTGGATTGTGCGATGGACTTTGACTCAAATTTAAAGGCTAGTTCGGGAACATTCAGATTGTGCGATGGACTTTGACTCAAATTCTGTCGGGAGAAATAGTCAAATTCAAATATATTAATTAAATAACATTCAGCTCTAGCGGCCAAAAAACAAAGAAATAGCAAACAAATTGGCTTATTGGGCGGTGGAATTCAACTGGGCTAAATCTCAAAGTATACAACTGTGCAGTTGGTTAATGTAAGGTCGGCTAGCGTTGATGCCATTTGCCCTATACGGAAGGTCGTTTGGTTTCTGGTGAATGCATGATTAAGTTCATCAATGTCTATTAAATGATGTTGGTATCAGTCTTTTTGCAAAGGAAGAGAATAAAGAACTACATCAGAAAAGTAAAAGCAGATTGATACAGATTGGGAATCTTGCAAATATTTTGATAATGTGATAATCGCTGTTGGTATATCATATTTTTAATCTGAAGCCTGAACAATTTGGTAGACAATTTAAGTTTCAAAGAAATGAACAATGTTAAGTACCAGAAAATGCGAAATTGTGGTGATTCACACCTAGAGGGTGAGAAAGACCACCAGGATTTTCAGTTGAACAGTCCTTGGAGTTTAACGAAAACGTCACTCATCTCACTGGTAATGTCACGCATTCATAGAATATCAATCTACATGATGGTGGAAGAGTAACATTGCTGGTAACCATTTCCCTGTGAGTTCTATGAGAGATGAAACTGATCTTCCAAGTTCCAAGTCTGATTACAAACAGCCTTCAGTGAGCACTTGATCTCCTAAGTTGAAATTCTCATATCATTCTTGCTAATTGCTTTGATTCTCCAAGTGAAATCCACCTAACGATTCTCTCCTCATTCACTGTAACTCTAAGAAAAACACATTCAATCTAAAGAAAGGCATGAAAATTACCTCAAAAGTTCTATCGTACATTACCACTTTACCATGTGTTACTGCCTTCCTCTGAATTCTCTATTATTCTCTCCTCGAGGCTTCTATTGGAATTTGGCATCATCACTTCCCAATGTTGCGACAGTGGTCATGTTGGAGGATACAATATGGGCTTTGGCGGCATTTGCAGTGATCCAAAGCTTCCTTCCAACATTTCAATCACCTTCACAATTGGAGGTCGATCAGATGGACTAGTTTGAATGCACCACAAACTCACAATAATCATCTTCCTCACTAGCACTTCCTCCTCCTCTGACACATTCATCAACAATTTTAGATCTTTGCCGGGCTCTAAGTTTCCATAAATCCATTCTGGAAAGTACATATCACTGTTGTTGGAAACTATCATGTCAGAATTTCTAAAGCCTACCATTTCAAGAACCAACATGCCAAAACTGTAAACATCGGACTTGTGAGAGATTCTCCCCAAGTTTCGAAAAACAACTTCTGGTGCAATAAACCCAACTGTTCCCCTCATGCCGAGAGTTGATACAGCACTATCTTGCCTATGACAGAGTTTAGCAAGGCCAAAATCTGAAATCTTGGGGATGAAATCTTGATCGAGCAAAATGTTCTGAGGTTTTATATCGAAATGCAAGATTCTGGTATTGCAGCCTCGGTGCAGATACTCTAGCCCACGAGCAATGCCAATTGCAATTTGATATAGTATCTTCCATTCCAAGGATCTACTCATATTTAAAGCTTCTCTAGAATACATGAACTTGTCCAACGAACCATTAGGCATGTACTCGAAAACTAGAGCTCTTTTTTGCCTCTCGTAACAAAAACCTAAGAGAGTGATTACATTAACGTGAGAAGTTCTACTAATGCTCATGACTTCATTGATAAATTCTTCTGGGCTACTTTTCGACTCTGTCAGAATTTTCACGGCCACAAGACCAACATCTCTGATCTCCCCTTTATACACAGCACCAAAACCTCCTTGACCTAGTTTCTCTGAAAATGAGTTGGTCATTTTCTTTAGATCAATATATTGGTATCTTCTTGGAACAAGAGATCCATGGATTCCCATCAATTTCTCAATATCGGGATCTTTCTCGCTCTTGAAGAGTGGAAACTTCCATGAGAAGATTCCTATTTTAATCTTGAGGATGAAAATGATGGCAATCGCAAATATTGAAGCACCAATAATAGCAAGAACTCCAGCTGTCCTTTTCAATCATTAAAAATTTAAATGTATCAGCGATTCATCGAAGCCAAAGATACAAATTCAGTGATATCAAAGAAATGGTTTACCTAGAGATGATATAAGCCGCCTGCTAAATCCTGGAAAAGGAAAATCTATTATTTCCAAGGTTGACTACGGTTACAGGAATCTGATGCAAATTATATCTAAGAAGTTTGGTGAAATCATTTTAGTGCTTCAGTGAAAAACTAATTATGTCTTAACACAGGTATCTAACACTCAGTTCAGTAAAATAAGAGGCAATGGCAACAGAGATGGACAACTGAATGGTTATTTAAATTTCTTGATAGTATAAAGATCCAATTGCTGTTGGATTGGTGCTCTTGTTATAAAATCTATTTCCTGTCTGCTTGTTAGTTTTTTGTTTTGCAGTCTGCACGTTTTTTCCAGGATTATGGTAACTTAGAAGGTTTGGTCACGGTAGAGCCTTCTCAGCATCGTAGGCCCAAAACCATATTGATCATTTTATGACATAGGAGTAGAGTTTATTTTTTACATTATGAATACATTAAACATGATTTTTTTTTTTTTTTTTTTTTTTTCTGCTGGCGATAGCTGTACCACTTTAAGCTCCTTTGGCAGAGTCAAGTTATCACGGCAACTGTAATGAAATTAACTTTTGCTCAGACGTGAATACGTGTAGATGAATCTAATGTCATGGTGATCTAGATTCTTAGGAGTTGCCTAGTAATCTTTGGGTATTTGCTCTTTAGGGCAGGATGTGGCGACCACAGAAGCACCACCTGACGACCACCTTGGCCATTGCACATCAATAGTTGCATTTAAGTCTTAAGTATGACAGGGATAATCTGGCTGATTTTCTTTTTGAAAAAGGTTAGTGTCCAGACTAATTTCTCCAAGACTCAAGGGTGTCTGAGTAATTGCCTAGTACCAACGTGATTTGGGATTCCCTTTAACAGTAAGCAACATTATTGTTGGCACCATTCATGGAACAAATGATGGATTGAAGAACTTCAATTGGCCAATAGCAGGAAGATTCAATCATAGATCTCTTCATGCAAACCTGACACTGGTTATGAGCAAGTAAGCTATTGAAGGATGGGGCTAAATGATGCTTCCTCTACATATCCTGCCACTGCATGGGGTCCGAAATTGAAAAGGGATATTAGGGGATTAATTTATATAAGGCACTGAATAGTAGATTTTTATGCGGAAAGTGAGGCTTTGGTGCATAAACATATACGAGTCCTTCAGATTTTGGATAACAGTAGGAGGTTGATGATCTGAAGTGCCTTTGTTTTCTCCAGAAGAATGAGAGTTTCATAAAGTACCGGCCACTTGAATTCTGGTAATGACTTGCTTAACTGCGCTATATGCTGGGAACCAACCAGTACATTCCAGGAATGGCTTCTCCAGAATGACTTAATTCATAGAGTTCAAAGTGAAGAAGAATTTCTGCGTGAGAAATTTACTAGCGTGGGAATGGACAGGCTTTGAAATTATTGGTGCTAGGCAGTATTTTGTGGAGCATCGGCCATCCAGAATTTTTTATTAGTTAAGGCTTGCTTACTTTTTTTCCATCACCGGATCAAATTGAATCACTGGTAGAATACTCATCTTCGTGAAGAAAGTCAAGATAAGGTCCTTATACCGTTTGAATGTATATGGCCAAAGATGGTACCGAAAGTACTAAAAGTTCACTTTGTAATTGTTCCAAAGTCAAGATTGGTTCCATAGAAAATTGTCAGCTTAGGTAAGAAGCTCTAAGCAAAAGATTAGGAAAAAAGTAGCGTTCAATCCCGTCTCAGTGAGCAGATTAACATGCTCTGAGAAAATGGGTACTCATGTTACACGACAAACTCACCGGGCCTCTACAAAAGTGGATGAATATAAAATGGAAGGTGCAAGGGCTGACTTGATTTACAGTACCTCTGAGATGCAATACCGAAAATGTCGCTCTACATGCGTTTTGCACAAGAAGCATTTAAACAAGTAGAGAGATAGGTAGAAGAGCAAAAAATCCTTCCCTAAAATCATAACAGCTCGGATTCATTCCTCATGCAAAGAATGATTTAATGGCTTTCATTTGGACCGAGCACAAAGTGGTTTGTTTATCAGAAAAGTCATAGTACCAACACCTCTGCTATAGTAAACAAAGTCATAGTACCAACACCTCTGCTATAGTCATGTTTCACCTACTTTTTTTTTTTTTTCTGGGTCTGTATGTTTCACATACTTTTTTTTTTTTTGGTCATATATGTTTCGCAAACTTGAAAGGGACGTTAGTGGGAGGACTATTGGTGCAATTTTCATTTTAGTCACCATGGAAAGTAACGTTTAGCCAGATATTCGTTGAGCTAACCAGGGGGACTTTTCATTCCCTTGCATTCTTGTTAGCCTACAATTTCCGAAAAAATTAACAATGCCCGCATAAATAATGACAGAAGACAAGTCTAAATTAGATTAAGTGATGCGAATAACTGGAAATTAAACTGCAGAAAAGCATACCTTTTGAACCAGGTTTCCTTTGAGGCGGCTGACCTTGAGGCGGCTGACCCTGAGGCGGCTGCCCCTGAGGCGGCTGACCTTGAGGTGGCTGTCCCTGAGGCGGCTGCCCTTGAGGCGGCTGACCTTGAGGTGCAGCAGAGGGCGGACATGTTGCGGATACCAATGATCCATCCGCACAATAACAAGCCGTTGTATTCTTTGAGATGTCATAACCGCAGACACCTTTCGAATGAGCACACCTTTTACACGCCGCAGAATCCACCTCTAACCTGACCTCGAATCCGTGCTTCCCTAGCTCCTCCAAGTTCACCGAGTCATAAGCCAACTGCCGGGACAATAGATTCTGATAGACGGGGATCACGACGCTCTCAGAGCAACTACCTGGCCCTCTAGCCCCAGAAGCCCAACAACCGTATATTGTAGCACGACCACTTCCGGAGCACGTGAACGAGTTGCCAGAGCTCGACACACCCGGACAGCCGTAGATGATTGTGAAGTTGCTGTAGCCATTGACCATGCTGAAGAGCGTAGGGTCGAAAGTGGTGTTAGTGAAGTCAGGGGAGCAGATTCCGGTGGAGAAATCTTCCCGCATGATATGTAGGACCGCGCAATTGGGGTAGATGTCGAGAACCTTGTATTTGACATTGGATATCGTGATACTGGCAGCGTTATGCTCGCAAGCAAGTTGTAGCGCCGGGTGGCCACAGCTGTTGGGTCGGTTCCCGCCCCAAAAAGGGAAGCCGACGTCTTGGATATTCCCACAGTTGAACAGGTAGCTGCATTTTGAGTACAAGTCATCATTGCCCTGCGATTGAGTCATATTGATCATCAAGACCAAGAACATCGTGCATAACGGAAGGTGTGTATTCATTCTGGTGGGGACGGATTTCCCGATCAGTTGGATGGACGGGGGTTGTTTTTGTTTCAGCAAACAAATAGCAGGCTCAAGAATTGTCATAATGGCCTTCTTAGTTGACCAATCAAAGGCAGTGGGACCCATCTTAATAAAAGAGAGACAGAAAGACTCGGTCAACAAAATAAAAAGAAAAATAAAAAGAAGACCGTTGTGAGATAAAGGAAAATGAGAGACCAGAAAGGGGAAAAAAAGAGAGAAGATGAAGAAAGGAAGGGAAAAAGAAAAAAAGGAAAAGAAAGGAAAGGAGTTTCTGTGAGTGCACGTCACGAGGATTGTGAATTACGGCATTGTGGAGCCGTGAGTTTGACGGTAGTCATTTTAGAGCAACGGTTTTGTCAAAGCGAGATTTTAGGGTTCACGTGCGAGTTCCACGTTGCATTTAGATTGAAATAACTACTTTGAGTGGACGATTTGTAGGCACATAAGTATCGTTTTGTTAGCGTTTAAGTGTTATTTAGTCGTTTCTCAGTCGAGGTAGTGTTTAATTGATAATATCATAACATAACCATATGATATTATCGATCAAATAAATCTTACTTTTATAGGTATATAGTTATGTTAAGGTGATATAACTCATCTCTATCTTGTTCGTGTATGATATATTGGAATTGGATAAACAAGTCTTGTTATGATTTTGTAAATATGTATAGTGGGTGCTCGATTTGCCAAGATAAGATATGCATTACTCATTAGGCCGTGGTTGCTCATTCCACTTGTTTTTCATGCTTTCAGATTCCTTAGTTAGCGGCAAATAGGGCAAGAGCGCTATTAATGGAGAACTTTTGGGGGTTGATTTCTTTTTTTTTTTTAATATGATTTAAGGTCGCATCTTTCGAGAGGAAGGATGATCATGTCATTACCCCTTTTTCCTGTCTGACTCAGGATGTGACAAGAAAGATGGGTTGTGAGTGATGACTCACTAAAGTGGAAGATAGAAAATAATTCGGGCAAAGTTGAAAAATAGGAGTCTTTATTGACTTTGTTGGAATTCAAGTCAGCGGAAGACGACTTACCTTTATCCGATGCGCAAATAACAATTAACCCCGGAACGAACGTTGAATTGCGGATCAATCACGAATAAAAATACTTCACGTTGGTCTGAATGCAATCACGAGGAAAGCACCCGATTTCCACAGCGTAAATGTCGATTGTTCTTGTAAAATTGAAATGGAACGCCTTCTCTCTTTGATGGAAAGGGGACAAGAAAATGAGAGAATTTCTGAACGTATATTCTGCCAACCATACCAACGGTTGTCTACAAAGGACTTTTATACGACTCCCTTCATACCCTTTCAAAGGGTGTCTTTCCATCGTAGCATATCAAGACCAAACGGTGCGTTCCAATCGCACCCCATCATGGACGTACTAGTTAAAGCACAACATCTCCCACTCGGACATGATAGGTTTGATAGCGCTCTATAAAGAATATAAGGCATTCAACATTCATCAAATTTTACAAAACAATTTATACTGACAAGTAAGCTGTGCGACCAGTGAGTACACCTGCACTTGGGAGCTCAAATTATGCACCTGTTAGGGATGACATAATGGCTACAACCCCGAAAAGAAATAAATAATCGATGTCTCACAGTGCCTCAGACATATTTTGTTACATCAATCCAAGTATACCTATCCCTTAAAGGCTATACTTGACTATTCTCAAAGCACCATGTATTTACAATTATATCCGCAACCTAGAGGGCGATATAATTGGTCGACCAGTAAATACATGTGATAGATGTAAAACAACAATAGTCTTCCTTCGCACTCATGTCTCTCTCCATTTGAGAACAACTGCTTTCCTAGATATGTCTCATAAGACCATATCCATTCATGACCGCCGATAACATACTAAAGTAACAACATTGATCTTTCACTTCGAGAACATAGTTAGAAGTAACATAGGGTACAAAATGAGGTAAATTATAAATTACTTCAAGGGCTCACACGATGAGTAAATAAGGATAATTTTACTCACCTTCCATTGTGAAATGTCTCTTTCTAGTCAAATTTGTATGAGAGGAACTTGGTTTTATTTTTCTTAATGAGGACTTCCATTTTTATATATGGTGCTTACTCAAAAAAATTAGCATCCACAATCGGTCACTTCACCATCCACCGAATAAATTCACCTTTTTTTTTTATCATTTTTTATCTTTTGACAATCAATAGCCCAACTTTTTATTAATACACTAGAATGATCATGAATTAACGAAGATGATTAATATTACAATAATTAAAAAAAATATTCAAAGTTTAAAACAAACCTAAAAGAACCCTAAGCCAAAAGTTGAGCTTTGCATCTAATCTATAATCAAATTCTTTTAATATAATTTTTAAATAAATTTACTAATATATATCTTTTACATTACTCTTAACATGAAAATGTAAAAGGTATATAATCATTGTTTCTTTTTGCAATTTTAAAAATACTAAAACTAAAAAACTTAATTTGGTCACATCAAAAGGCTTTTCAAATATATGTTTACCAAACAAGGGGCATCTTTGCATTTTTCTAAAGACTTTTCAGTTATAGTTTACCAAATCGACGCAAGCGTCAAAGCATTTCGGAAAATCCATTTACCTCAAAAGTATTTGCATTCTCCCAAGCGCATTTCCCCAAAGTCGAACCAAACGGGCCCATAATGACATTAATGATTTTTTTTAGTAGGTGATAATATTTTTTTTACTTGTAATTATTTATATTTTTAATTAACGATGTTTGGATTGTGTTGGAATTTTGGAGGATTTTACGAGGATGGCCTTGAGTTTTATGTGCACGGATATAGAAATTATCGGATGGAAATCAGTTGACTAAGTCAACTGCTGACCGTTCCTAGGATTCCCTAATTCTTTTTGAAAAAAATAAAAATCTTGACCGAGGACGGTCAGCTAGGACTTTTCCTTTCTTTAACGCGTGAGAATAGTCATAAAATTATGGAGTTTCGACGAAGGGGCCATAGAAATTGATTGTCGGAATAAGTATTGCTTTGCTGTCCATGTGAAGATGCTTGATCCTGACCCGGTTTAAAGATGATTTGTTCATCCAAATTTTAGAAGTCCTACAAGTGCAATCTACGTTGTCTTAGTCTCTGACCCTGAGTTTTTTCACAGATTGGGAATGTGCATGCATATGGAGACTCCGTCTGTTGAGAGGAAGATAAATGAATAGTGTTTTACGGGTCAAATGTGAATATGGTTGACCCTGACTCGGTCTAAAGATGACTTATACATCCAAAGTTTAAAAGTCTTACGCATGCAATCTTCAATGTCTTGGTCTCTGAATCTGCATCTCACCTAGAGAAAGTCTTCAGTTGTGGCATACAAGTAAATAAAAATAATAATAATGGATATGCTCATTAGATATCCGAAAACTTGTCGCGAAAGTATAATTGAGTTCTAAAATTTACAAATAATGCAACTTAGTTCTAAAACTTTTCTCAAATTGATGTAATCAAGTGCTTTTATTGACACCATTAATTTAACCAACAGCAAATACTGAAATAGCATTTTTCTTTTAAGTTCTACTTCCTACATGGAATTTTTTTCTTTCTGTCACCTAGTCATTGTGGGTAGCCGCCCATCCCTAGATAAGGGTGACCAACCGTCGCCCAACTAGAGCAAAGCCTCGCTAACACCATGCAAGGGCCGGCGACTCTCGCTAGGCCTTGGGCAAGGGCACCTAGATCTAGGCAACGTTGGGCCTCATGAGGGGCCAGTCCCATACCGAACTTCACAGTTCTATTCTTTGGCGTATAGATAGGTACTTTCTCCATGAGATCACCCATCCCAGTAACTTTCTAGCGTAGACTCGCTTTGCCATTACGTCAAAAGGCATATCCGTAATTTAATTCCAATTTTCATATATATGTTCCAAAATCGCTCTTTCTTTTGTTCGATGCACAATTTAATTCATTCCTATCTTCACCATCCTAGAGGCTTGCTAGGAGCCGTTGTTTGTCTAGACCCTCTCCGGCCTCGGTGATCACCGCCTACCCTCATTGGACGGTGTCATTACAATTACAATGTAATCTATTAACGAGTGTGTCGAGGAAATTTGTTAATTAGTCAATTAAAGAAATATTACAGTCTCATTGCATCCAATGTTCATGTAATCGGGTTTTAAAATTTGAAATTTTCCTCGTAAGTTATCCTTAACAGGCATCTAGAGAACAAGTTAACAAGGTCATCGATGTGAGTTAAGGTCAAGTATCACTATATCAGTCTTGTACATTTGCAGAAACAAGTAGGTGTTGTTTTTGTTGTACCGTATGCTGTACAGAATCTGTTATGCAAATTCACTTGGTAACAGCAATAGTAATCCTTTTATCACCAATATGTTCTGGTTCCTAAATTGCACAAACACCCCAAAAGTGAGCAAGATACCTCTTTGATCACATATAAAACCAAATTTCTTAATAAAAACAAAGCATTGTGAAAATAATCTCCGTAATTAAGATGCTTTGAAATGACTTTTGCCTAATGGAGAAAGAAATGGCAAGGGCACATCTAGAGGAGTTAGCCAAGAATAAGAATCAATTGACAAAGTTCATGCCCCGACGATCTATATGGAATGGTAGCTTTATTGATGCATTCCTGCCTTGAAAGTTTCCTTTTTCTTATTTCCTCCAATTCTGGATGAGTTTGAAGCATCCGGCGCCTTTTTGAAGACTTGTTGTTGTGCTTCTATCTTTAAAGTGCGAGGACATCTCCCCTTCTTCAAGTATGTTTTTGTTGTCTGGTGATGCAATATCCCTCGAAGGCAATCCTTTCTTAGATGTACGGTGACCGGCTTGGAGTAATTAAGCTCAAAGAGCACTACTGGGTGTGGGTTTTTTGAAAACAGGACTTAATGAGAAATTTTAAACTTCATACAAACAATATTCCACTTCCTTCCACAAGGAAGTCAGTCATCCATTGCCAGTGGCCTCTTGGGAACGCCTCTTGTAGGGTCAGCATCGGGGAAAGCTGCCTATATCATATTATTGATGGGGAATGGACTATTGGATTTCAAAAATCCTATAAGAGCTCCTATGCTTTGGTATACCAATTTGGGATTCCCAAATCAGGAAATTTGGACTTGGAGCCAGACGATTCGTACTTGAAGGGTCAAATGTGAAAAAGAAAACGAACTTGAGGGGGGAAATTGCCAAGAAGAAAAAAAAAAAAAACTAAAAGTATCGGACGCAAATGCTGTTAATCCTGCTCGGGGATGGTAAGTAGCACAGGTCGCCACGCTCTCCTCAACATCCGACACTGGAACGACCCCACGACAGGCCGGAGCCTTCTGGACCCTCTCCGGCCCACGGCTAAGCCACTGGCGGCGACTCCCTCAGCCTCCCGCAACGAAAGCCGCGAGTCTCGGCTATCCTCTCGGATGCCGGACCATCAAGCGGTGGAGACAGCAGGAAGAGGTCCTTCAGCTTGTGCATGCTCCCGGCGCTCACCGGCGGGGCATCGCGAGGGGACACGGTCCTTCTGGCCCCAAGAGTCGTCGCGGCAGGGCAGGAACCGCAAGAAGAGGAGCGACTGCAGGGTCCCGCGGCGGTGGAGGCAAGTGCGGGGGCTCCGGGGCGGGATTCCGGCGGCAGGGGCGGACTCCGTCCCAAGTGCCATGGCCTCCCGGAGAGTCGCCATTGTCTCCATCTGTGACGCAATGTGATGAGGGGAGGTTGTGCAGGGCGATGGAATCTGGAGGAGGATTTGCAGGGTCGTATCCTTCGTGGAGTCTGGGATTCGTTTGGGGAATACGGGGCGAAAGGATGAGGACGGGAAGGGGAATATTTTGTCGTCGGAACGGCTTTGAACGTCGTCTGCTGTCTGAATCTTATTGGGCCGGCCTCCTTCCCAAGGGAATATCCCTTACACGTGGCAGGCTCTCGCGACTTTGGAATCATTTTCTCTCTTGCTTGCAACATGTCGGTTTTTTCTTTACAATTGCTAAAACCGCGAAATATATATATTTGGGGATGACATGTTGTTTTGGCCAAATAGCAGAATGGTCAATATGCTAAAAGCTGGTAGAATAGAAGGATTAAATGTTATAATTTTCTATCTCGGAATTTATTCTAATTTTTATGTCAATGTTATCCATGGTATCAGCGATGAATTTTTTCTATGAAAACTAGAAAAGTTCGTATCGAAAAATTTAAATGCAAGCGTCAAGTAACAATGGGCTTAATTTGCTGAAAAATGAAATGGAAAAGTGTACATACTGACTAGCTTTTTTTATTAGCATTAGCTTTTCTTTTTAAGTCAAATTTAAAGGAGTGGCTTCTTCCTTTTGCATTTTACGGTACCCTACTCTTACGGCTCATTTCTCAACCCACAGATGTGCATTCATAATTCTTAAGGAAAAAAATTCTGCACTTGAAGTTTCCTTATTTTCTTAAGTAAGATGTGACAGTGATTATAACAGAAATATCCTCATTTTTTTCAAATAAGAGTTTAAAGTGATTATGACTATTTCAAATAGGGGTCTAACTTCACTGGGTCGTTAGCTAGCAAAATATTTTGGCTAATCAAAAGTATTTTCATCAAAACACAGACGTTTTTTTTTCTTTTTTATTTTAAGTTTTATTGTTTTAGCTTTTTTATGGAAATAAAAAATAGAAAAAAAAAAGAGGAAATTTTTTTAAAAAAATTAAAAAGATGAAATTGCCCTTCACCAGCAGGTGAGTGTAGACCCTTCTTTAAGACTAACATGGCCACTTGAGGTTCTTATTTAAAATAAGGTCCACTTCAGGCTTTTATTTAAGAAAATGAGAATTTTTCGGGCCCTTATTTGAAAAAAGTTTACTTTAAACCTTCATTTGAGAAAATGAAGATTGATTCAAACATGTATTTGGAATTTTCCCTTTACTTTTAAACTTAAAATGATTTATTAAAATCCAAATTTCAAAAAAGAAACATATGATTAGTTTATTACTGGACATAGATTTGTCAGTGGATTCTATCTAAATGAACCTTATGAGGCAAAACTAGTTAATTTTGCAAGGCATTCTTAATGATCTGACCTATCAAGTATCTAATTGTTTAATGAAATTATCAAACTAGCTCAAATCCTAACTTAGTAGTTTCTTAACACGATAATATGATATGTTTAGATGAAAAAAAAAAAGTAAAAAAAGAAAGAGAGAGAGTAAGCTATATGAGTCATATATTAACATGAGTTGAAAAGTGGATATGGTGAGGATATGGACTTACAGTTATAGAATGCTTTTGACTTGTGCACATGTTTTAGGTCATTCCGTTCACATTTAAACATAATGATATTTTTTGTGACATTCTCAACTATTATGCCAAACAAAGTGCTATTCCTAATCTAATACGACCAAACTTGAATCAGAGATTGGAAATTATTTAAGATGTATATTCTAAGCTTATAAAGTTAGGGAGGTCGAGAATCACTCTCTTCATTAAGTTGGAAGCCTAATAGAAAGAATAGTTAACATCCTTCACATCCTTCATATGAACCTTAGTCATAGTATTGAAATAGTTTGTTATCATAAAAAGAGGTGACCTTTGGTTATGAAAGGAGTGACTCTTGGTTATGAAAGAAAATGATTGTTAACGTGAAAAGTGGTGATGGTTGATCATGAAAAGTGGATACAATGAGGATAAAATACTTATGCTCAAGAGATGTATCGATTGATTGTCTATAAATAGGACAAAACTATATATTGTTCATCACAACTACTCAAGGAACACAACCGTTCAAAACTTCTTTTTCTTCATAACTATCTCTTCTCCTCTTTTCATATAGAGAAATTTGATAACACATTCAAGGTGATTTTCCAACAGAAAAATTGAATAATTGTTGAACTTATTTCTCTGTGGTTTTAGTGTGTATTTTGGAGGAATATTTGTTTGAAACCCTGACGATAACAATAATTGAGGCAAATAATACCTTAAGAATAGTGCTCATCATCACATGTCAAAGTATCAAAGTAATAAAATTTGCCCGACATCTGTCATTCCTCGATTTCTCATGGAATAGTAACTATTTTGCAAACAACTATCTCAAAAGCCTTTGACACTAGCTAAACCTCACCCAATGTAATCCTAGTTCTATTTACTTCTTCATTCGAATTAATTCTAACTACCTCTTCTTTGCAATAGCTAATGGAGAACTTCGACAATTAAGTGTGTTTAGAATATGAAGGTGGTCTCACCGGAGAAGATAGATGGGACTTTTGTGGCATGGGAAAGAGCTAATGGCTTCCTTCAAGCATCTCTATCACTTTAGATTTTGGCGCACGACCACAAGCTTATCTGAACCAATTTCCTCGTGATCTCTCCCTCTTCAACGGTCACTTTTCCAGGCCACTTTAGATCTTTACCTAGATTAAGACGTCGCCAAGGCTGAGGATGGGCGGGTGAGACCCGCTGGTGCAGCTCAGGCCAAGGCTAGAGAAGTCACCACCAATGCTTCAGAAGGGGCAGCTTAGTCGGAGTCCACTGCATTAAGATGAGAGCGTGTCGGTGAGCAGTCACCACTGCCGCCATACCACAGAAGTTGTTGAATAAGGAGAGGAAGAAGAAATGAAAAGAGTAATTGGACAATTAAACTGCGTCTTGGACTAACCTTGATATGCATACCGTAGCATCAATGAGTACGGATGATGCTAGAGATACAGAGACTCGCAATTTGCGAATGTCATATTCAAACGTCTTGATCTCAGTGAGGATCTATTACACAGTTATAGATAAACATATTGACTCTCCATTTCAAGGTTCGTAGCCTCTGCAGTAACCTTATTAATTTTTCCCACCAAGTAAAAGGCTTGATCCGGAGCATTCAGATTGTCCAATGGACTTTGACTCATATTCTGTCGGGAGAAATAGTCAACTTCAAATATATTAATTTAATAACATTTGGCTCTAGCGGCCAAAAAACAAAGAAAGAGCAAACAAATTTGGCTTATGGGGAGGTGGAATTCAACTGGGCGAAATTTCAGAGCATCCAACTATGCAGTTGTTTAATTAAAGGTCGGCTGGCGTTGATGCCATTTACCATAAACGGAATTTCTTTTGGTTTTCGTTGAAGACATGATTAAGTTCATTAATATCTGTTAATGATATCAGTATCAGTCTTTCTATAAAGAAGAGTATAAAAAACTCCACCAACAAAGTAAAAGCAGATTAGTACAGATTCGGAAATCTTGCAAATTTTGTGATGATGTGATAATCACTGTTGGTATACCATATAATGCAACGAGCTGGTTCAACGAGGGTAGGGAGTGGTCACCAAGATTAAAAAGGCCTGACCAATGAGTGGCTTCTAGGATGATGAAGAGGGTAGGAATGAACTGAATTGTGCGATTATGGGATATAATATATATTACTTGGAATTAACTCACGGATCCGCTTTTTGACGTAACGGCAAACTTTGCTTTGGAACTCCAAATTTAAGCGAGACCAAGTTAGAGCACTATCAGAATAAGTGACCTCCTAGAAAGTGTCTGCCTGTACGCCAAATGATACAACCATGAGGCTCAATATAGAATGGGCAAAAGCCGATAATACATCGAGTGAGTTAATTTAGAAATGTCACATGTAGTTAGTCCGAAGCCTGAACAATTTGATAAATAATTTAATTTTCAACAAAATGAAAGGCATTAAGTACAAGAGATTGTGAAAGTGTGGATAAAGACCACCAAAATTTTCAGTAGAACCGTCCTTGGAGTTTAACAAAAATGTTGCTTATCTCAATGATCATGTTATACATTCATAGAATATCAATTTACATGATGGTGGAAGAGTAACATTGCCAAGAACCATTTCTGTGTGAGTTCTATGAGAGATGGCACTGATCTTCCAAGTTCAAAGTGTGCTTACAAACAGCCTTTTGAAAGCATTTGATCTACTAAATAGAAATTCTTTTATCATTCTTGATAGTTACTATGATTGTCTAGGTGAAATCCGCCTAACCAATCTCTCAACTTTCACCACAACTCTAAGAAAAACATATTCTAACTAAAGATAGGCATAACAATTACCTCAAGAAGTTTTGTTGTACATTACTACTTTATCAGGTGTTACTGCTTTCCTCTATATTCTGTAGTATTCTCTTCTCAAGGCTCCCATTGAATGCGACGTCATCTCTTCCCAATGTTGCGACAGTGGTTGTGTTGGAGAATACAAGATGGGCTTTGGCGGCACTTGTAGTGATTCAAAGCTTCCTTCCAACATTTCTATCACCTTCCCAATTGGAGGTCGGTCAAATGGACTAGTTTGAATGCACCACAAACTCACAATAATCATCGTCCTTGCTAGCACCTCCTCCTCCATTGTCACATTCATTGGCAATTTTAGATCTTTGCCAAGCTCTAAGTTTCTATAAATCCATTCAGGAAAGTACATTTCACTACTGTTAGAAACTTTCATGGGGCATTTTTGAAGCCTATCATTTCAAGAACCAACATTCCATAACTATAAACATCAGATTTGTGAGAGACTCTCCCCAAATTTCGGAAAACAACTTCTGGTGCAATAAACCCGACAGTTCCTCTCATGCCAAGAGTTGATAAAGCACTCTCTCGCCCGTGACAAAGTTTAGCAAGGCCAAAATCTGAAATCTTGGGGGTAAAATCTCGATCGAGCAAGATGTTCTGAGGTTTTATATCGAAGTGCAAGATTTTGGTATTTCAACCTTGGTGCAGATACTCTAGCCCACGAGCAACGCCAATTGCAATTTGATGTAGTATCTTCCATTCCAAGGAACTACATATATTTAAAGATGTTGTAGAATATATGTAATGATCCAATGAACCATTCGGCATGTAATCGAATACTAGAGCTCTTCTCTTCCCTTCATAACAAAAACCTAAAAGAGTGATTACATTAACATGAGAAGTTCTACTAATGCTCACCACTTCATTGATAAATTCTTCTGGGCTACTTTTCGACTCCGTGAGAATTTTCACTGCCACAAGATTACCATCTTTGTTCTGCCCTTTATACACTGCACCAAATCCTCCTTGACCAAGTTTCTCTGAAAATGAGCTGGTCATTTTTTTCAAATCAATATATCGGTATCTTCTTGGAACAAGAGATCCATGGATTTTCATCAATTTCTCAACATCACAATCTCTCTCACTCTTAAAGAGTAGAACCTTCCATGAGAAGATTCCGGTTTTAATCTTGAGGATAAAAATGATGGCAATGGCGGATATTCAAAAGCCAATAGCAAGAGCTCCAGCTCCAGCTGTCCATTTCAATTCACTTAAAAGATATCAGCAATTTACCCAGGCAAGAGATACAAATCCAATGATATCAAAGAGATGTTTACCTGTAAAATATGCACTTGGTTTGCTGGATCCTGGAAAAGAAAAATCTATTATTTCCCAGGTTGACTAAAGTTACAAGAATTTGATGCAAATTATGTCTTAAGAAATTTGGTGAAACTCTTTTAGTGCTTCAGAAAGAACTTAATCACGTCGTTTACCTTAACGAATGGGCCTTTAAATAAACAAAATGGACCTAGGTCCAAGAGACCCAATTCCCATCTCTTACCTCGTGAAGCTGCATCATAAGCCCAACAAACTAACTTCTTTCAGCCTATAAATTTATGTTGCAGCTTGTTTAGTAAGGAAATGAAGAAGAGAGGAGAGGGTAACAAGAAAGGGAAGACAGAAAAGAGAAGCGAACCACATCAGAGAGAGAGAGAGAGAGAGTTTCAGTTCCAGCTCAACGGGACAATGTGGACACATTGGATTTACACCGTTTACGAAGCGCTTTGTAAGAATTCGAAGGATTAATTTATCTAATTGAACCAAATTTCTTGTTTAATCTGTAATTTAGGATTAGTTCGGATTTTAGGTTACTGGATTGATTCTAGACATTATTGAACTGTAAAATCATGTTGTAAAGAAACTTTTGGGTCTCCTGGAAGCATTAGATCTTACAAAAGTCGATTTTGGATTACGATATGGTCAGGATGATATTTTTAAATTTTTGCACACTGTTGGAACCAGATTAAAAAAACTGCATTTGGTGCTGGTTTTCGCCAGTCTCTAACCATCTTTTAGGCCGGAGGCGAGTGGGCATTATAAGTATGTCAAGTAAGCTTTCAAATAACCAGAAACGGACGTTGGAAGAGCTCAAACGCCCGTTTAAGCTTTTCCACCAGCGGTTGTTTTAGTTTGGGCTAGCTTTCCGTTGATGCGTCAAAGTTGTTTTGTTATCGAATAAGCTTAGTTCAGTTAGTCTTAGACTCTTAGTTAACTTAGTTATATACTGGATTTGATACTTGTTTCTCACTCAATTACTATGATTTCGAGTTTTTTCTGCTCAAGGTTACTTTCGTTGTTTGATTTTGCATGTTCAGGTAAATGGTGCTTTTCTCTTTAATGATTCGGAAACTCATCTCTTGAAGATTATAGGAAATGGATATGTTATAATTTATAAAATCATATAGTACAGTATTTATTAAAAAGAAGGAGAATAAGTGCACTAGAAATCCTATAATTTATAACAAAAATGTGATTAAGTTCTAAAACTTTCAAAAGTACAGTCAAGTCTTAAAACTTGTCAAATTGGTGAATTAAGTCCTTCAGTTAACTCCATCTAACTTGGCAAACAAAAATAATTGACATGGGTTTTTTTATCTTTTTCTCTCTTCCATGTGACATTAACGTTATTAAAGCATGAAGTATAGGACTAAAAGGAAGATGTTTTTGTCCAAATTCTAATTTTTTAACTCAAATCTTCTTTAAACTTAAAAACATTAAAAAAAGGTTAATTTTTTTTATATAAAAAACACACAAAAAAAAAGGAAGGAAGAAAAATACCCATAAGGCGGGGCCCTATAGGCATTCCCCTATGGGGCGCCGCTGCTTGTCAACATTGCTAGAAATGACCAGCAAGGGCTGTCGGCCCTTCCCTAGATTTGGGCAAGGTTCACTAACCCTCGCCCCAAGGCTGGCCATCCTCGATCAAATTTAGGAGAGGGTCGACCCTCTCCAAGATCTGGGCAAGAGTTGTTGGTCATCACCAAGGCCCCGGTGATCCTTGTCAACTTGTTTTGGCAATGACACAACGACCCATAGGCCCTCACATGTGGGTTTTTTATTTTTATTTTTTTTTTCTTTTTGTGTTCTCCTAAAATATGTTTTAGCCTTATTTTTTAATTCTAATTTAAGCAAGATTTTTGGGTAAAAAAAATAGAATTTAAACCATAACAATATTGTTTTAGTCTCATGATTAATGCGTTAGTGTCGTTAACATCACATGGAAAAGAGAAAATAATAAATAAAGTCACGTCAATATTTTTTGTTAATCAAGTTAGATAGAGATAACTAAAGAATTTGATTGTACCAATTTAGTATTTATGACTTAATTGTACCTTTTGAATTATATATCTCAATACTTTTGTGGCAAATGTTAGGACTTCTAGTTCATTTATCCCAAAAGAAAAAGTGGTGTTCAGAGAACATTTGTTGCACAAAGTTAAATCGAGCATTTATTACCCTTATGGTTATTTGAAATGACATAGTAAAATATCTCTTGAAATAGTTAATGAGTTGATAATTTGTGAAATAGTTTGAGAAATGCTACATGAAATGCATTCTTTATCATGAAAGAAATTACAAAGGTCATATACATTGATTTGTGAACCGAGTTTATGAAATGAATAATGAAATGGTTTTGTGGCCAGTTGGAGAATTATGTTGATGGTTTTTTTCTCTTGCAGCTATGTGTTGAACTCATTGAATAGTTTTGAGTATGCAAACTATTCTCAAAAGGTGTTGTTTAAGCTTAGCCACTAGCTTGTTAAGAATATCTATGATGCTTAGATGATGACAAAACAACCAAATGCTGCTAATGTGTGCATTTAATTATGTAGAATAATTTGTAGAAGGTTAGATGAACCTTCGTAGAAGGTGAAAAGGCTGTAGAATGAGGGTGCGTTAAAACTTCGGATTGATTGGTAGATAGTGAATTTAATTGTAGAATATGAGGCCATTTATATGCTTGAAAGGACTAGTGTGTAGAAGGTGAACATATAAAGAATTGAGAAGTGTGAAAAGTGTGGATGGAACCAAATGTAAATGCGGGAATATAAAATCCGCTAGCTTTGTAAAAGCATATCAACGGTTTAGACAAACCACAGAAGTAAAGAACTCTATCACTACAAATGCCCTACTTTGTCCTTATATTGTCGTTTGATCGTGTAAAATGCAAATCTAATGATCATAGAAGGTAGACCAACAGCTTATTTGACTTTAACATAGCTTCCAAAGAATACTTTGAAGATTCAAGATCTATTTAAATAGATCAAAGGTGGTCGAAATAAGAAAGAGTCACATCAAATTTCTAGCTTTCACATGGGCAAAATTGACTATTATTTTATTGTAAAAAATCTTTGAAAATAATTATCTTTGGTGAATCATCTGCGAAGCTTTGTGTAGAATTAGTACCGTCCATGAACGGTAAAATGTTGAAAATAATATAGTGAATTTCAGGCTTATTTGTGGCAATTGGAGCTAGGAGAATAAAGTAGGCAAGTGGAAGGTCTAACCACTATAAATTTGTCCTGCATATATTTTTTTATTCCATTAACTCTTTTATATTAATTTGATTGTCAAGGAGCGTTAAGTGTGACTATAGTCAAATATTAAACACTAGATTGATCAATAAACTTGACCATTGATTTTGTTTTTGATATTGTTGATTGAATGAGTACTTCTAATATTTATAAATATTTGTTGAAGCAAAATAACTAATCTTTGATTTTTTTACCTATATTATATACTAAATTCAAATAAATGTGTTTTTGACAACGTTTAAAAATGTGCATAACTAATGCTCGATATGCTTTGAAGATATTTACAATACTCACTGAGCGATGGTTTGCTTATATCATCTCAATTCTTTTTTAGTTTCTAGAGCCACCAGAAAATAGGAGAAGAACGATATTAGGTGAAGAATTTTAGTATAAGTTCATACAGTTGTATATATGTTCGAAATGGTATTTGTTGGATTTAGTTTGTTAGCCATTGGAGATGTGTATATTTTTTTGGTTGACTTTAGAGCTATGATCCTATGACCAGTTTGCTGATTTATTAGACATATAGATGAATATATTATTGATAATAGGTTAATATTAGTTATACATACAAGTCTACATCCTTTAGATAGGTGGACGGCCATGTCATTTCCATTATACTTGTAGAGTTGGGATGTGATATTTATTGGTATGATAGTTTAGAATATGATTTTTTTTTTTTTTTTTTTAGTATTTATGCAGGTTGTGAGGTTGTGTGTTAATTTTTTTTAAATCTTTTGTTAAGCACTCAGGATTATATTTCAGTACGGTTACCAATCAAGCCTTCCTTGCTTAAAATTTGAGGCTTAAGGACCACTGGCCTTAATGTTCAAGTTATGGGCCCAGGCCAAACGTTGCCAGCCCCTTAAGAAAATACTTCACCTAATTATTAGGGCAAAACACTCACGTCTAAGCTGGCAAATGATTTTATTCTCTTTTTTTTTAAACCCTTTTCAGTCAATGAGTGGTCAAACACCATTTCTGGGTCTCACCAACATGCATGTTAAACTGGCAAGTGACCTTACAGGCAAGGAGTAAATTAGGCACCTGTTTCCATACTCTCTCACAAATAAACGTTAAACATTCAATAAATTACGGTCAACCAGATGGACAAGTGGCAGGGGAACCTAATGAATGCAATAGCTGTTCTCAAGACTAACCAAGCCAGTGAAGTTGTCTCTAGAAGAGTTAAATTCCTACTCCACCACGTTTAATTGGATTAGCATCATGCAGTTTTTTCACTGGTGGCATATTTGAGGCTGCATTCGTTCGCCGTTTGTGAAAAGTCTTTGGTGAAATGTAAAATACTTTAAATAAAAAGGTTTTTTTTTTTCAAAATGCAAATACGGTTTGGCATTGTGTAATATAGAAGTGTATTGAGAAGCAATTTTAGTTGAATGTTATTTTGAAAAATCACACTCATAAAAAATTTTGCTATTTTTTTTCAAATAAACCTCGAACTCTTCACCAACACCAGCAAAGGGCTTAGTTCATCGACAAGTAAGATCTGGCACTGTAGCCATCGCCTGAGTCACACAACCTCAACCGACCCCTAGCAAGGGTGGCATGACCTCAGGCAAGGCTTGCCAGCACTAGATCTAACCGTAGATCTAGCTTGTTGGTGATTGGATTTAGCATTGCAAACAATGTTACCGTGTGGTGGAATATGGTGAGGGCACTTTCAGAATTTCGAAAATTTAGCGAGGGCAAAATTAGAAGAAAAAGATATATTAACATTCCAAACATGTTAAAACCTAAAACTCCTACGGACCTGCATTGAGCTAGAGGACTTTGAAAATGCAAGCATTTCTTCAAAGCTTTCCAAAAAAGAAAAATTGCCAACCACATCAGCATTTAGTCAAAAGCCTTCGAAGAAGTGATTACGAAACCCAGCTTGAGTTCACCACGGAACCGGAGTCACTTGAGCCTACTTTAAAACTTGTGGATGGCGAGACTCAAACTTATATCTGTTCCTTATCAGAGGAAAAACTAGAACAATCCAATGATTCATATTATAGTTAATCGAGGCTCAAGCTAACACTTCATCACCAATAGAGATGAAGAAGAACAAGCAAACAGAAGATTAGGTGTGCGGTCGTCGACTTTACTTGCAAGTTCCTACCAAAGCCAAAACAACTCCCTTCTAAAGCTGACCCTGGAATTTTATCAACTAATGCTCGGTTCTTACTACTTGGATCCTTCATATTAGACAGGCGACTTTGGTGCGCTTGGCTACCAATGCATAGATTAGAATAGAAGACTTCTAGCCTAAGTGAAGTGGGTAAAATACCATAACCTTGATTGCTAACCTTTCAATATCAGCCAAAGCATCCCATATCCTAAGTTCTTGGATTCGGGATTTGTATATCTAGTATTATGATTATGGATTCTGTTAAAAACCTGATTAGAGAAAATTTGCCATATCCCATACACTATTTTCTTTTAGTTTTTTACGTAATTAGTGCATTAGAGATTCCAATGTTAAGTATGCTTAAAGAGTGGAGCGCCTATTTACGAAAACTACTTATCATTATTATAATTATTATTATTATTATTATTATGGAAAATTCCAAATAAGAGCCCAAATAGCTCGAAATATCCTCATTTTCTCAAATGATTGTCCCAAGTGAACATTGTATCAAATAAGGGCTTGAAGTGACTATGATCATTTTAAATAAAGGTTTAAAATGGCTATGCTCATTTTAAATAAGGGTTTGACCTGCCGACCTAATTAAATATTCTGTCCAATCAATGGTGTTTTTGTCCAATTACAATTTTAATTTTGAATTATTTTTATTCTTTTCTTTTCGTTCCTTTTCTCACTTTGTTTTTTGGGCAAGGGCCAATGGCCGTCGGTGAGGACTCAAAACCCTCGCCGGCCGTAGGCAAGGCCACCCTCGCCATATTTGGCGAGGGTCAGCCTCTACCAGATTTGGTGAGGGTCGTCAAGCCCTCGTCGAGCCCAAGTGAGGCCACCCTCACCAAATTGGGTGAGGGTGACCCTCACCTAGCCCTTTTCAGCATCGGCCACAACGATGAAGAAAGAAAAATCAGAAAAAAAAAGGAAAAAAACTCAAAAAAAAAAAATATAAATGACTAAAATGCCCTTGACTAGCTAAAAATCAAGTCCTTATTTAAAATAGATATAGTCACTTCAAGCCCTTATTGAGAATAAGGTCCCTTTCAACCCCTTATTAAGAATTTTTCCGATTATTATTATTATTATTATTATTATTATTATTATTATTATTATTATTATTATTATTATTATTATTATTTTTCATCATCATCATTATTATTTGTGATTCGTATCATGTATAAACATGAAATGGATCGTTGCATCTCCACTCCAGCTCATAGCAATATTCGAAAAACAGCCTCTTAGTTTTTCCCGGGCCATATCCTTCCCACAACTTGTGAGGAGGGAAAATCATAAAGAAAAGTTCTACTAGTCTTCATGCGTGGCCTTTGTTGACCAATATTTCCTTACGGGAAAAACAACTAAAGAAAATTATGTAATAACAAGTTAGTCGGTAGCCCGCAGGCCATCTTTGACTGGCGAAGAGCGACCCTAGAAGCCTTGAAAAAGTCAACATCAAGGGACAGAGAACAGAGAAGAGAAGAGGAGAGTTTTCAACACTAACTGGAGGAGGGAGAAGGTTAACGCGCAATCCATTGTCCGGCGTAAGTAATACTGTGGGATTCGGAGCTCCAAAATAACCAGATGATTATTCAGATACCCTTGGATTTGATCTGGTAAAATGAGTATTAGGCGATGATTTGTTCCAATAGTTTGGTTGGGGTGAGCACAGAACAAAGAATTTTTAGGGGACATGGACCATCCCCAACTTCTCAGAACAATAACATACGAATCACTGAAACAAACCGGCTCATCCTAACATCTTCAGTCTAATCAAATAGCAAAACCGATTAGATGTTCCCTGTGATTTTCATGTTCTTCACGATAATTCAAATCGGGATCAGCTATACTTATCAAGTCCAGATTGTGCCCATTCGGAGTATGCTCCCACCCCAAGCCATCAGTCAGGACTAAATTACCACATTAGATTTGTTCAAAGTAGAGTCTAGGATCATAACTAACATACCTGAGCATGCGGAAGAATAGGACTTATCTTGGCAATAGCACACGAAATCGCCCGAACTATTGTCCCGCCCGCACTGCCCGCCTGAAGTGAGGCAACCGCTGCATTTAGTGTCCACCGTCCACTTCAGCCCGAAGCCCTCATCAATGGCCGACGCTAAAGTCGTGCTGGAGGGGGTCGACTCTATCTCCTGGATGGCCGACTGGTTCGCAGCAAGTACCACGCTCTTGTTGCACTGTCCAAGGTAACTCATAATGGTCGTGACATTGACGCCGCTAGAGCTCGTGATATCGCCAGCATTCTTTGTCAAGAAGTAACCGGTGACAGTAGTTTGATTGATGGTGCAGGTAAACTGGCTGCTTATGATCGTTGACGCTACTGTACTTGCCTCACACCCATAGTACAGAGTCAGGTTACTGACCACGGTGTCCCTGGAGTAACTGAAAGGGCTGGGGAGGGTGGTATTGATCAAATAGGTTGGGCAGACAGTATTCCAGTAATCATTTCGGGCAACGGTCATCTGTGAGGTGCCATCGACCCGAAGGACCCGATAGTCCTGGTTCGATATGTTGATCAGCAGAGTCGTGTTGTCCTGACAACTCAGCTCGAATTCGGGCAGGCCGCAGTAGGAGGGACGGTTCAACCCCCAGAAGGGGTAACTGACGTTTAGCAGGTCGCCACATTTGATGGGGAGCTGCAGTTCAAGTAGCTCGCGTCGTCTGCGCCATGCGTCATCGGAGCTTGGATCAGGATCAGGGTGGTTGCGATCAGGAAGCAAAGGGAAAGATCCCAAAAGGGATGGCGATGGGGATGCATCATCTTTTGGAGGAACTTTTTTGGGGTGAGATGGAGGGGGAAGGAGAGAAAAGTGGGGTTAGGGATGGCTAAGGGAAAGGGGGGGGAACGAGGAAGATGAAATGACACGGTTTTAATGCTTGAATAGTCATAGATGAGGATCCCAAATGTGACCCCAAAATTAAAAAAAAAAGGTAGGCTCCACTTGTTTTTAAGTCTGTGTGTCATAAAGAGTCTTAGGAACTTTTAAAGGTTGATTTGTCACGAAAATGAAATTAAATATTAATTTTAAAAAAATATATAATTAAATTATTAAAATTATCAAATTAGTGCAATTAATTCATTCCATTCAATTTAATTGACTTGACTATTATAGACATATAATGTGGTTTTTTTCTTCGTTTCGATTTTCTTGATTTCTACACATGCTCCCGTTGGTACTATTCATCTTCTTCTCCGTGCAAGCTCAACCACAATTGTAATTATCATCATTGTTCACCCGCCAACCGAGCGTCCAAAGCAATGTCATGCCATCTCCGATCCCTTCTCAACCGTCAACAACCAGCAGTTTCACCTCCTGCCAAATTTCTCATGTGGATTGAGAAACCACAAAGGCACACATTTTGGAGAGAACAGTTACCGCTTGAAGACCAAGTGGTTTGATGAATCAGTTAAGACCGATGGCACAAAATTTTGGGGGAAACAATTATCGTTTGGAAACCAAATTGTCTGATGAATTAGTTGAGACTAAAAGCACACACTTTTGGAGGGAACAATTACTAAGTCATCGATGAGTCAATTGAGATTAGAGATATGCATTTTTGAAGAGAATAGTTATTGCCTGAATGAATTCAATTAGAAAAATATGAAAAAGTTTAGAATTCAATTGGCAAAAATTGAAAAGTTTAAGAGTGAATTGCTAAAAGCACAATAGGTTTATGACTTTTTAGATAATGTTCTCAATCTCTTTGTTTTTGTGAAACAGAACTGATGCAGTTACAATCTAAGGGGTCTCATGACTTAAGGCAATTAGTAACATGTTCAATGCTATCTCAGGAGGCAAATTAACAAGAGCTGAGAAAGCGGGAGATTTTGTTATACACTGAACTCATCACGCCTCTGCAATAGAGCTAAAATATAGAACGGAAGGTACGGAGGCTGCCTCTCCCAGAGATGCATTGTAGATGTGTTTCCAAATGCGCTCTTCATCGTGAGAAGCATCTAAATGAATAAACGTATTAAGTATAAGGGAAATTTGACCGACATGATATCACGAAATTTCACCTCAATCCTCTTGTAGAGAATGATTCAATGGCTTTTTATCTGGACTCAGCGCAAAATGGTTGGTTTTTCAGAAAAGTCGTTGTATCGCCTATGTCGCTTAAGATAGTTTAAGGGAACATTGTTGGAAGGACTACAGGTGCAATATTCACTTTAATCAACATGGAAAGTGATGGTTACAGTCATAATCGTGGAGCGAACCATGGGGTATTTCCGTTTCCTTTTATGCTTGTCAGCCTTTGAGTTCATTTTGAGAAAAAGAAGGATGGCGACGCAAACCATACGAAGAATAATCTAAATTAGTATGAATAAGTGATTAGAATACAGTAATTATGACTTTTTCCGCCAACCATTTCACATACAGTAATTATGACTTTTTCCACCGACCAAAAAAAAAAAACTATGACTTTTTCCGCCAACCATTTCACAACGTAATATGATCATTATAAAATTTGCGAAAGGAGCAGATGTGAAAATATATCAGCCTCAAATTCTAGCAGAAATCTTCCCGCCCAAGTTACAGGACCAGGGTATCCAGAGAGATGCCAAAAACGTGGTACTTGACATTGCATACCGTGATTTTATCGGCTTTCTTCTCAGCAGGTGAGTCGTGGTGTGGATTAGCCCGGACGGCTCCGCAGCAGAAAAGATTGCTGCAGGCTGACGTCAAGTCCTCATTGCCTAGAGACCGAGGGATGAACTTGATCATCAAAGCCAAGAACATGGCACACGGGAGAAGAAGACGAGAATTCATTCTGCTAAATAAACCAGCTCCAGACCAGTTGGATGGAGCATGGAAGACTGGAAAATGGGAGCTCTGTTGGTTCTAAGATACTTAAATCCTATGACGGTCCATGGCATAACTAGACCGTAAACTGTGACTGTGACCCACACAATAGTGCGGTCAACTTTAGGACTTATTAATAAAGCACTCAGCAAAGAAGAAAAGGTGCTACATTGAGTCTAAAACGTGAAACGAGGTTGGCAGAAATAATCAAATTCGAAGATGCCTTAAGTAGCCTTAAGTTCTAAGTGTCCAAATAACGAAGGAAAAAAGGACAAAAAGAGAGCACGGAAGCCCAAACTAACCAGTTAAGAGGCTGCTTGGTCTGAATTAACCTGTTGAAAGATTGGAGCGTTGTGATTTATCCCGTCCCTTTAACTCGGGCTTATGGTTTGCGAAAAATGTTGAAGTTGTGACAAAATTTATACAAATTAGATCTCCTGGTACGTTACTTGTTGGTTCGGTGATTTGGTTAGACTTGGAGAATGTTTTTCCACCTTCTACCTGATCTTTTTTGTCGATAAGTGATGAATGAAGCATGAATTCCCCAAGTATCAGTGAGACTAAGCTCACAGGTAAGCACTTCAAAAAAAAAAAAAAATCATAGCATTTGGTGAGGTGTGGAATGACCAAACAAATTGGCTGTCTGGTAGAGGATTACAACTGTGCTAAATCTCATAGTATATAACCATGCAATTGTTAATTTTCATGTTAGCTTTGGTCAACACCATTTATCATATTTGGAAAGGTGCTTGGTTTGTGTTGAAGATGTTATTAAGATGTAATCAATTATTGAGTGCCTCATGGGAACTTGAAAATTAGTTAATTGAAGAAATATTACATTTCCATTGCACTTACTGTCCATGTAATCAGCTTTTTAAAAATTGAAACTTTCCATCTAAGATATCCTTGACAAGGTTTACAGGATAAGTTAACAAGACTCTGTCAAGTATCACTTTATCAGTCTTGTATATTTGCAGAAACTAGCAGATAGATGTAAAACCGAGTAGCTTTGTTGAGACTAAGAAATCAAATAAATAGGTTGATTACTTGATAGGTGTTGTTTTCGTAATACCAGAATTTGCTATGCAAAGTAACCTGGTAATAGCAATGCTAATCCTATTGTCACCAATATTTTCTGGTTCCTAAATTGGATAAGCACACCAAAAGTGAGCAAGGTACCTCTTTGATCACATATAAAACCAAGTTTCATAAAATGGAAATAAATAAATAAATAAAGGCATTGTGAAAATATTTCCCTACGTAGGATGATTTGAGATGACTTTTGCCTATTGGAGAAAGAAATGGCAACTGGCATTGGCAAGGGCACGTCCCAATTTGGGATTCGCAAATCAGGAAATTCGGACTTGGAGCCAAACAATTCGTACTTAAAGCGTCAAATTTGAAGGAAAAAAAAAACAAACTTAAGGGGGAAATTGCCAATAGCCCCGAAATTATATTTTATTTTTGGTCGAATCCCCCGAAAATGAAACTAAAAATAAAACGAAAGTATCGGACGCAAAATCACATGCCGTGAATCCTACTCAGGGATGGTAAGCAGCACAGGCCGCCACGCTCTCCTCAGCATCCGACACCGGAACGACCCCGCGACAGGCCGGAGCCTTCCGGACCCTCTCCGGCGCACGGCCAAGCCACAGGCGGCGACTCCCTCAGCCTCCAGCGACGAATGCCCGCGAGTCTCGGCTATCCTCTTCGATGCCGGACCATCAAGCGGCGGAGACAACAGGAAGAGGTCCTTCAGCTTGTGCATGCTCCCGGCGCTCGCCGGCGGGGCGTCGCCGGTGGCGCGGTCCTTCCGGCACGACGGGTCATTGCGGAGGCGCGGGAACCGCCGGAAGAAGAGCGACTGCAGGGTCCCGCGGCAGCGGAGGCGAGCGCCGGGGCTTGCTGGGGGATTCCGGCGGCGGGGGCGGACTGCGTCGCGAGCGCCATGGCCTCCCGGAGAGTCGCCATTGACTCCATCTGTGACGCAATGTGATGAAGGGAGGTCGTGCAGGGCGATGGAATCTGGAGGAGGATTTGCAGGGTCGTCTCCTTCGTGGATTCTGGGATTCATTTGGGGAATATGAAGCAAAAGAACGAGGCCGGGAAAGGGATTATTTTGTCGTCGGGACGGCTTTGAACGCCGTCTGCTGTCTGAATCTTATTGGGCCGGCCTCCCTTCCTAAGGAAATATCCCTTACACGTGGCAGGCTCTCGCGACTTTGGAACCATTTCTGTCGTGCTTGCAAAATGTCGGTTTTTTTCTTTTACAATTTCTAAAACCACGATAATTCTTTATTTATTTATTTTTATTTTTTTCGAGATGACAGGTTGTTTTGGCCAAATAGCAGAGTGGTCATCCATGGTCGATATGCCAAAAGCTGGTAGAACAGAAGGATTAAGAAATGTAATAATTTTCTATCTCAGAATTTATTATAATAGTTAAACCAATGATTATCCACGGTACTAATGACGAATTTTTTTTTCTATAAAAATTATAAAAGTTCGTATCAAAAAATTGAAGTGTCGAGTGGCGACAAGCTTAATTTGTTGAAAAATGAAAAGGGAACAGGATAAATATTAATTTTCTTTTTTTTATTAGCATTTGCTTTTCTTTTTATGTCAAATTGAAGGGAGTGGCTTCTTCCTTTTGCATTTTACTGTACCCAACTCTTGCGGCTCATTTATCAACCCATAGATGTGCATTCATAATTTATAAGAGAAAATTCAAAATAAAGACTTGAAGTGTCCTAATTTTCTCAAATAGGGATTTGAAATGATTATAACTGTCTCAAATAATAAGCGCCTAAAGTAATTATAGTTGTTTCAAATAAAGGCTTAACTTCGCTAGCTCGCCGACTGACAAAATATTTTGGTCAGTTATGGGTATTTTTGTCAAGACACAATTTAAATTCTAATTTTAATTAAATTAGATTAAAAATTAAAAAATTAAAAGTTTTTTTTTTAAAATTACAGGTGGGAGGGGTCGCTCCCCATCTGTGTTTTTATTTTTTTATTTTAAGTTTTGGTTTTTTTTTTAATTTTTGGAAAGAAAATTTTGAAAAAAAGAAATAAAAGATGAAAAAATTTAAAAGACAAAGAGTTTATGCCATTCTCGGAGATTGACATAGCCACTTCAAACTCTTTTTGAAATAAGGTACACTCGAAACCTTTATTTGAGAAAATAAGAGCTTTTTGAGCCCTTATTTATAATAATGTCTACTTGAGAAAATGAGGATAATTCAAGCTCGTATTTGAAATTTTCTATTTATTTTAAAATTAAAATGATTTTTTGAAATCCAAATGTCAAAAAAGAAACATATGATTAGTTTATTACTAGACATAGATTTGTGAATGAATATTCTATCTAAATGAACCTTATAAGGCAAAACAAATTAATTTTGTAAAAGGTTTATAACTAAATTGAAAAAATACAAATAAGTTTAGGACTGTTTTGATAATTTTCCCAATTATCAAACTAGCTCAAATCCTAGCCAAGTAGTTTCTTAACACGATAAGAGTATCACACGAATTCTCTACCGAAATCAAGACTAAGGATCTAAGTTTTGAGGGGAATGTATCCGAAAGTGAGCCCGAAGCGAAATTCTCGTGTACTGGCCTTACTTTTAGCACATAAATAAAATTCATTAGATCCGACGGTGTAGATGGACTGGAATCGCAAGGAAGGCAGCGCCAACATATTTCCCTTAAAAAAGAATGGATGTAGCGCCTGAGCCGTCCGATCTACACGAAAGCGGCTGTACACGAAAGGCCTGGTGGACAGCCCTAGCCCTATATAAAGGACAGCGAAGATGAGTCGCGGAGACCTGGATTTGAATCCGTCGGCCGAGGCCGAAGCTCCTCCTCCTCCGCCGCAGAGCCGACGCGAGCTCGCGACACGGGATCCGCGATTACATGCCGTCGTGATATCTCGCTGTTTCTTCTTCTTCTTTTCGATCTTCATCTCCTGGAAAAAAAATGGAGAGAAAATTTGGTCTTTTTGCGGTTTTATTGGCACACGTACTGAGGCTCTGAGACAATGAAATGTCGGTTGGAAGCCTAATCTGGATGTGCGAAATCGAAAGAATGGTCGGGATCCGCTTTGCAGCTTCGACGTCACTCCCATGTCTTTGCTGCCAGTAATGCCCGCACACTTTTTCCTTTATTCCCCTTGTTATTCCATTCCTTTTCGAAATGAAATTGTACTTTTCATAACATCATAATACGAGTAGCGTCAAATCTTCCCCTCTGATTAGTCGATCTAGAATCAGCAGGCGAACGAAGCATCCTTCCCAGCAACTCCGAAAGTCTAGTCTAATCTAATTTGGATTTGTATAAATGATTTGATTAATTATTTTAAGTGATATAAATAATTATTTTTAGAAAAATATTTTCTGAATCATTCAATGAAACAAACAAATGGGGTGTTCTCTTTTTCTCTCTTTGTGAAACATTTGAAGACATGAGCGGGTCAAATTGTCGAATGTAAAGAATGATGGACTTATAAGGCAAATTTCGGAAAGTGCTATATGTTTGATGGATTTTAATTACATAAGTGCACTCCGGCAGAAGCAGGAGAGTTTAAGAAAGACAAGACTAGGACTGTGGAGCAAGGGAGCTGCAATGGAGTCAGCATTGACAAAAGCAACTGCAGCAATTAGATTTACATATTGCATCAGCTGCATCCACATCCATATTGCGATCTGCAGCACCTGGGAAGCTCCAAAGTTGTTTCATGGTACCCAATATCATGAAGAAGATAAAAGAAGCAGGAAAGGATCTGAGTCCAACATTGCAAGTTCGAGACAATAAATCCACGAGAAGTACTAGATACACACGTGAAAAATGGAAATAAAACATCAAAATTCATCTATAAATAATCTTTTGATATCTCCGCTTAGTATGTACACAGCCCTTGGCAGCTGGATCCTGTGCGTCTCGCCCAGCTAGATCATCAAGGAGGACTAAATTATCATATTCGAAAAAACAGAAGAAGGATCATGGAGACCCACATACATCTGGATCATGAGTGCAGTTTAATTTCCGTACGACTACAGCAGAACTCAGCTAATTGTACAGCAAAAGGTATCTGAGAGGCTTGAACTAGAAGGAATTAGGAATTGCTGAGTCGCTGACCCATTTATCAGTCACCACAGATTCTGGCGAAAAAGGCGGAGTGATGTTTTTTAGGAGCCCAGTGTCGTCGGACCGAATATCTACCACCTCTGCATTCTGCAGAGTGATCTCCTCTTCCTCAATCTCCTTCAAAGCCTTCGCCACCTCTTCCATAGTAGGCCTCATGTCTCTCTCCTGCTGCAAGCATCGGAAGGCCAGCTCAGCGACTAGCGTAGTCATCCTCTTAACAGAGTAGTCTGTGTCGTACCCAAGAGCGGGATCTATCAATTCATGCAATGAATGGTTTTGGATCTTGTTGATGGCCATACTTGCCAAGTTTATGTCGTGGCGGTGCCTGTTTGTGTCAACTGCCGGTTTTGATGAGATAAGCTCGCAAAGAACTACACCAAAGCTATACACATCGCTCTTATCTGTGAGCTGGTAGCATTGATAGTACTCGGGATCCACATAGCCTGGAGTTCCCTGAGGGGCAGTTGACACATGGGTGACATCGGTAGGGAACAATCGCGACAGACCAAAATCCGCCACTTTGACTCGGAAACTGTGGTCTAGAAGGATATTGTTTGTCTTCACATCGCGGTGTATGACATCTGACTTATGCAGGTAAGCGAGAGCATCTGCACTTTCTATGGCCATATTCAACCGGATGTGCCAGGGAATCGGGCCCGTGCTAGAACTTTTTCCGAAAAGATGATCAGCCACAGTGCCATTTGGAATGTATTCATAGACTAAGAGGAGCTCTCGGCTTCGTCTGGAGGTGCATCCAAAGAGCGTCACAAGGTTTGGGTGCCGCAGGCGAGTCAGGATTTCAACTTCATTCATGAACTGCTCGACTCTTTTCAAGTTGTTTTCAAACAGGCGTTTAACTGCGACTTCACGTCCATCCTGGAGCCGACCTACCAAAGCAATGGCCAAACACTTAAATAACATGGCACAAGAGATGACCTTCAAGAAAAGAAATTGATGATCTCATCCTATTCTAATTAATCAAGCCAATCAAAATTCAAAAAGGTAGTGAAACTATATATGAACACATAGATTAGGGGAAGAAGGAGAAGAATTATGCATACTTTTTGCAAAGATTGGCCCTGCACATTGCATATCCTAGAAGATTACATTTTACATCTCCATCCCTTGTCACTTCAATGGTCAATAAGGAAAAGCTAATGAGGTTCAACTTACCATAATAAACAGTTCCAAAACCACCCTCTCCAAGTTCTCTGGAAGGATCGAAATTTTGAGTTGCCTCTTCGAGCTCAGTGTAGTTGAAGACCTGAACTCCGAAATAGGTGCTTCCCCTGTCAAGGTCGGATTTGGAAGTTGGATAAGAGGGAGTGGTTCTAGAGAAATTAGTCAATGAAATGGGAAGCCCTTTGCTTGAAGGAGGTGGGGTAATGCTCTTGCTTTGAGCTTCTGAAGCAGCGGCTCTCTTTCTTTTTCTCTTCTGTATATAGGAGAATATCCAGAATCCCAACAGGAGTCCTGCAAGAGCAGCTCCTGCCAGAAAAAGGCCTGCAAGAGATTAAGGAAATACCCCGATCATTGGTTTGCTAGTAACACTAGGACAACTTGACCAGTCACACAAAAGCAAATGTCTTACCTATTTTGAGTGACATTTTATCTGGGTTCCCTGCAGCATTAAATTGAGAACTGTCAATTGCCGCATAATTCTCTTAACTACGGAAGAAAACGACTGGAACATAGCAAAATCAGAAATTTAATGCAGATACATCACCCGAATCCCAGCTTTTTGAATTAATGAAAGGACCACTCAGGTCATACTATATCTTAGTCCAAGGGAGTGGACAAGGATATTCACAGCAAAGACTTTATACAAAAACCGGTAACGAAGAAGAGCATCCCAGTCCATCCATCAAAATAGTACTTTAAATACGCTAAGTGGCAAGTGCATAGTGTTGTAGGGATCACTAAAGCAGAACTATAAGCAGGCATTGTACTTATGCTTGCTCTTCTCAGAACCACTGCTCCAATGCTAATCTTACCCCATGGTAATCATGTACATGCATTAACCCATTACCATTAAGGGAAAAACTGCAAGGTAGCAACTGGCCCTGATTGTTTGGCTGCAAAGACAGGTTCTGTATCTCTGAAGAGTCAAAGATTTTGCAGAACTATACTATAAAGATTTTTCAGCCATTGAAGATCCCCGTCTGTGTGATGGATATCCACATCCACACAATCATGCTCAAGACATGATTAGTCTTTTCCACATGGTAATTCATCTAAAAACTATACATAGAGCGATACTGATCTATTCAAGTAACTTCCCCTCCCCCTTTTTCCATCTACCTATACAGAGGGAGTTATCTGTTCTTAGCTTGAGCTTTATGAAAAAGCTTCTCTGTTATGGGGTGATTCCGTGACGAAAGAACAAGGTGCAAGGGGGAAACTAGCACACATGATTTAGAAAAGATCCCAGTTCAGATCAGCAATATCACGGCGGACACACGCTGCTATGATCTGATTCAGTTGAACAAACAGAAAATGATCAATTGAAGTACCTGCAATGGAACAAATTTGGTCACCACAGATACAAACGGGCTTCCCGTGATCAGAGTCAAACCCACACTCCCCACCAATCCCAACACACTTCCCACACTGATCCTCGTACGGATTCGTGTAATTCACCTCGAAACCCTCCATCAGAGCCTCTGTGAGCCTCGACCGGTCCGCGGTGAGCATGATCACCGCGGACTGCCGTATCGGGACGGTGACGCTCACATTACACCTGCTCACGTTAAGAATTGGGTCAGTGGGGACGGCGCCGATCAAGTAATAGTTGTTCGTCACCGTCCCACCGACCTCGCAAGTGAACAGATTATCGGGCTTGACGGTCATAAACGTCGAGCACTCGTAAAACAAGGAGAGCTCTTGGTCGTCGCTAGCCAAGGTGAAGATGGTGGAGTTGAGGGTGGTGTTGGCGTTCTGCTGCAGGCACGTGTTGTTGTAAAGATCGGTTCTTGACAGATTGAGCGACCGGCGAGCCTGGTCGAGCGCCAGGACGCGGTAAGTGAGGGGGCCGGCGGTGAGCTCCGGGGAGCCGCCGACGCAGCCGAGGCGGAACTCCGGCGGGCCGCAGTGGGCGGGGCGGTCGCCGCCGGTGAAGGGGTAGGAGACGTTGACGAGGGGGCCGCAGGTGAAGGTGCGGCTGCAGTTGGAGAGAGAGTCGCCGGAGGAGGGAGACGCCGACGACGCCGCCGCCGGGCGGAGGAGGAGGAGGCAGAGGAGGGCGCCCGCCGCCGCGAGAAGGGGGAGGAGGTGGCGGCGCATTGGCGGGCGGCGGCGGAGAGCGAGAGTGGAGGTGTAAGAGAGTAGAGAGAGAGAGAGAGAGAGAGAGAGAGCAGTTAGCTGGAGAGCTAATGCATGACGATGATGATGAAGTCCAGGCGGGCATGTCTCCTTGAGCAAAGAAAAAATTTCCCTCCTCCTTCTTTCCATGTTTGACCGTTGACCCGGATTTAAAGAGAGAGGAGCTGTCTTTGGTTGACTCCTCTTTCCTTTTCGTCTTGTGGATTTATCATTTTGAATTTTTCTACCCCTTTTAAAAAAATTTTTTTTTCTGAAATGGAGGCTCGAGGCTGTCTGGTGGAGACAAATTGGTCCGATGTGGGGTCGGCTTCTTTCTCAATGAATTATTAAGAAATTTAATGTTACATTATTCACACGGTGTCATTTTCGGCGACTTAAATTCTAAGGGGATAAGAAATTTTGGGTCAATGGGTAGGGAGAAGATGATGGCGAAAGCAAATGGAGGCTGAGAGCAACGGAATCGGACAGCAATGGCTTGTTTAATGGCTTGTTAGAGATTAAAATAAATCGTAGCAGTTGGACTGCAGAAGTGGTACATTGGATGGACGTAAGAGATGGCTGGTGAAGTTTGCTGTGGAATGTAATGAAGGAAAACTTCTATGTTTGCTTATTGTTGTTTTGTTCTATCTAGGATCGGCACACTTGAACAAGGTCTTTGTTCATTGGCCGCACATGAGACGGTCTTGAACTGCGGAACACGAAGTAGATTGGCATGAGAAATGACTCCGCAAACAACTCAAAATGGACAGAGACATCCAAAAGATTGCATGCAAATTGAGGCTTAAGGCCCACTGGCTCTGATGCTAATGTTATGGGCCAGGGCCGAACGCTGCCCAGCCCCTTGGGAAAGACATACTTCCACTCTTGTATTGTTATGGTAGAACACCCACGTCTAAGCCTGCAAAGGGTGCTTTTCTTGCCCTCTTTCTATTTGCCGCTGTATGAGCTCCCCAGCCCCTTAGAAAAAGACGTACTTCGGCTCTTGTATTGTTATGGCAAGACACCCACGTCTAAGCCTGCAAAGGATGTTTTTCTTACCCTTCATTCTGTTTGCTGCTATATGGGCCAACAAACACAATTCCTAGGTTTCACCAACATGGATATAGAAGTATCTAAAGCATGGCAAACTGGCATCTGACCTCACAATAACACTGGCAGGCTCACTACAAATAGACGTGAAAAGTTCGACATGGTGCAATCAGCCAGGTTTAACATCAGGACCGACCAATTGAACTGTTAAGATATGATTAAGGGGCACAAGGACCTAATGAATGTAATAATTTGTTCTTGAGACTGACCAAGCCCTTGAAGTTGTCTATAGAAGTGTTAAATTCTAACTACATAAAGATGAATAGGATTACTAGTAGAATGATCCAAAAGGACTCATATTATAATCAACTCAGGCTCAAGCTAATACTTCATCACCAATGGAGATAAAGAAGAACAAGCAAACAACAGACTAGGTTTGTGTTTGCTGATTAGACTTGCAATTTCCAAGCAAAGTCAAAACAGTTCCCTACTATAGCTTATCCTTGAATTTTATCACCTAGTGCTCGGCTTTCACTACATGGATCTTTCTTACTTGACAGAATTTGGTGCACTTGGCTTGACCAATGTATGGATTAGAAAAAAGAAGACCTCTAGCCTAATTGAAGTGGGTAAAATGTCAACATCTTGAGTGCTAACCTTTCAACATCAATCAAGGCATCTCTTATCCTAAGCTCATGGATTTGGGATTTGTAAATGAGTATACTTATTATTGTGGGCTATGCTTTTCATGCACTGTATTTCTAGTATTATGCGAAATCAATGCATTTGAAATTTCCTTTCGAAGTATAGCTAAATAGTGTCTTCGGAATATTGTTAACAAAACCCTATTATTCTTATTATTAACACTATTATTATCATAATTCTTAGTGATTTGTATAATGCACAACATGAAATGAATTGCTGCATCTCCACTCCAGCCCACAGCAATTTTCAAACGACAGCTCTTTAGTTTTTCCAAGTGCATATCTTTCCCACAACTTGTGAAAATATTATAAAGAAAACTCTCACTAATTTTTTTTTTTTTTTTATGGCTGGCCTTTGTTGACCAATCTTTCCGTATCACTAAAAGACGACTTAGAATGATTCCTAATATCAATATAGTCGGCAGCCCGCAGGCCATTTTGACTTCCGAAGAGCGACCCCCGAAGCCTTGAAAAAAGTCTTAACATCAAGGGACAGAGCAGGGAAGGAAGACGAGTTTAACAACGCTAACTGCGAGGTTGGGAGTTCCATGATCATCAGAAGATTCTTGAGATACTGTTGGAATTGATATAGCAAAATGATTGGCAATGATTTTTTCGAAGAGTTTGGTTGGGGTGAGCATAGAGCAAAGGATTTTTAGGACACATGGACCATCCCCAACTGCACAGGAACAACAGCATACAAATTACAGAAACGAACTGACTCATCCTAACATCTTAAGCCTAATCAAATAGTGAAACCGATTATATGTTCTCTATGATTTTGTGTTCTTCGCAATAATTCAGATTGGGATCAGCTATACTTATCAAGTCAAGATTGTGCCCACCAGCAGTATTGGATCCCAGCCCAAGCCATCGAGTCAGGACTAAATCATCATATTAGATTTGTTCGAAGTAGAGTCTAGGATAATAACTAACATACCTGGGCATGCGGAAGAGTAGGACTTGTCCGGGCAATAGCACACGAAATTACCCGTACTATTATCCTGCCCGCACTGCCCGCCTGAAGCGAGGCAGCCGCTGCATTTAGCGTCCACTGTCCACGTCAGCCCAAAGCCCTCATCGATGGCCGACTCTAAAGTTGTGCTGGAGGCGGTCGACTCTATCTCCTGGATGGCCGACTGGTTCGCAGGCAGCACCACGCTCGTGTTGCACTGTCCAAAGTAACTCATAATGGCCGTGACATTGGCACCGCTAGGAATCGTGATATCGCTAGCATTCTTTGTCAAGAAGTAACCGGTGACAGTAGTTCGATTGATGGTGCAGGTAAACTGGCTGCTTATGATCGTTGACGCTACTGTACTTGCCTCACACCCATAGTACAGAGTCAGGTTACTGGCCACGGTGTCCGTGGAGTAATTGAAAGGGCTGGGGAGGGTGGTATTGATCAAATAGGTTGGGCAGACAGTATTCCAGTAATCATTTCTGGCAACAGTCATCTGTGAGGTGCCATCGACCCGAAGGACCCGATAGTCCTGGTTCGATATGTTGATCAGCAGAGTCGTGTTGTCCTGACAACTCAGCTCGAATTCGGGCAGGCCGCAGTAGGAGGCACGGTTCAAACCCCAGAAGGGGTAACTGACGTTTTGCAGGTCGCCACATTTGATGGGGGAGCTGCAGTTCAAGTAGCTCGCATCGTCTGCGCCATGCGTCATCGGAGCTTGGATCAGGATCAGGGTGGTTGCGATCAGGAAGCAAAGGGAAAGATCCCAAAAGGGATGGCGATGGGGATGCATCATCTTTTGGAGGAACTTTTTTGGTGAAGATGCAGAGGAAAGGAGGGAGAAATAAGGTTGGAGGAATAGGCAAGTGGAAAGAGGGGACGGGGAAGATCATACGACACGTTTCCTTTGCGTCAATAGTCATAGATCGCGACTATAAAATTGGTGGAGAGTTTTGACAAAGAAGAGGAGGTAGAAATTGACCGAATAGAAGCTTCTTTCAGAAAAAGATATTGCATTGCGGGTCAAATGTGAGAATGCCTGGCCCTGACTCGGTCTAATTGAGGTGATTTTTTCATCAAATTTCCAAAGCGTCCAACGCCCGGAATTGGGATTATCTTCGTCTCTGACTCTGGCCTGAGCTTTTTTCACACGTTGGGAGTTGAATGCAAATGGAGTTTCCTTGCGTTGCGCATAGGTCACAAACCTAGAAAAGCTTGCGCTTTGGTTTCTAGACCATACATATGAGGATAAATACATGATTGCAACCAGTGACACCAAAAGTCAAAAAAAGGAGGCTCTACTTTTCTGATTCTATTTGTCATGAAGAGTTCTAGGAACTTATAATATGGAGTTTATCATCTGATCCTAGGAAGAAGGAGCATCCGGTGCCCTTTTCAAATTAGAAAGGGTCAGGCTTAGGCCTGATTCTTGGCAGGTGGGCAGGAAAGTAAAACCGTGGGGGAGATCGTGGGACATGTGGCTCATTGGACATTAGAGGGAGTCGACAGTCCCTAATAAAAGTGCTCCTGAGGAACGGTGCAGATCATCTTTGGCAAGTGCGAAAAAACCTAACTCAGCAACTACCACTGGAAGAGCAGATGGATAGCATACGACACTAGATGGGTTGGTAAATTCAGGGAATGAGCAAAAACCAGGAACACAAGCAACGCTGTCAAGGCCATTGATTTGCGAAAGATGGATTGGCGGAGAACAAGAGAAAGAGTCGCTGATGGGCCCATGAGTATTGTTGGCCATTCAGGGACTTAAAAAGATACGAGAATGATCATCGACAGTTCCACAGATTTCAGATGGTCAGCATGCTATCTGCATCGGCCCCTACATGGCAAAACATTGACGACTCTGAGGCCTAGCAAGGCTAGCATTGGATTTTTCAGACTGAGTATATCAACGCCTTGCCTTAGTACATTCACACTAAGGTCATAACTTAAAAGAAGCGCATGCGACTTCAGCATGTTTTTTATTTCTGCTGGCCATAGCTATACCACTTTAAGCTCCTTTGGCAAAGTCAAGTGATCATGGCAATTGTCATGAAATCGATTTTTACTCTCACCAATGGCCCCATATTAAAGCAGAAGTGAATACACATAAATTGATGCTAAGGTCACGGTGATCTAGATTCTTAGGAGCTACCTTGCAATCTTCAGCTATTTTGCTTGTTAGGGCTGATGTGGCCACAACCAAATCACCACATGACGACTACCTAGGCCATTTGCACATCAACAGTTTCATTGAAGTTTTGAATGACAGGATCTGGCTGGTATTTCGGAGTATTTGGAGTGTTGGGATAATTTGGCCAAAACTCAAGGGTGTCCAGGTAATTTGCTTACTATCAACATGACGTGGGATTCACTTTAACAGTAAGCAACATTATGGTTGGCATCATTCATGGAACAAATGATGGGTCGAAACTCTTGATGCAAACCTGACGCTGGTTATAAGCAAGTAAGCTATTGAAGGGATGGGGCTAGATGATGCTTCCTCTACATATCCTGCCACTGCGTTGGGTCAGAAAGCTGAAAAGGAATATTAGTGGATAAAGTTAGATTGTTCACTTACTAGTTAATTTATGAGCGCAAAGTGGGGCTTTGGTGCTCGAACATATGCAAGACCTTCAAAGTCTAAATAAAGGTAGGAGGTCGATGATCTGAAGTGCTTTTGTTTTCTGCACAACAATGAGAGTTTCACAGGACTCGCTTAGCTGTGGTATATGCTGAGAAGTGAGAACCAACCAGTACATTCCAGCAATGGCTTCTCCACAATGACTTAATTCATAGCATTAAAAGTGAAAGACTTTCGCATGAGAAATTTAGCAGAACGGGACTGGGCAGGCTTTGAAGCTATTGGTTCTTGGTAGTATTCAGTCCATCGAAAGCTCCCTTCGGACTTTGTGAAGCATCGGCAATCCAGAAAGTTTGACTAGTTAAGCTTGCTTTTTTTCCACCGCCAGATCACGCTAGATTACCAGTAGGTTATTCAAGTATCTTCATGTTGAAAGTCAGATAAGGTCCATTTCACATTCCACTGATGATGATATCAGTCTTGGCATTTTCAACTTGGCCATATGAAGGTATATGGCCAAAGATGGTACTGAAAGCACAAAAAGTTCTCTTTGTGCTTGTGCTATAGAAAATTGTCTGCTCAGTTAAGGAGCTCTAAGGAGACTCATCGATTATGAAAATAGTAACATTCAATCCCATCTCAGAGAGCAGATTGACATGCTCTGAGAAAGTGCAAGATCATGTTACACAACTAACTCATCGTGCCCCTACAGAAGACAGAATATAGAACAGAAGGTGCAAAGGCTGCCTCGCCTTAAAGTACCTCCTAGATGCATAACCTAAAATGTCACTCGACATGAATTTTGTGCGAGAAGCAGTTAAACAAGTAAAGATATTATGTAGAAGAGCAAATAATGCTCCCCTGAAATCATAACAGCTGCTAAAGTTCCTCGTACAAAGAATGATTTAATGGCTTTTATTTGGACCGAGTGCAATATGGTTTGTTTATCAGAAAAGTCACAGTACCAACAACTCTGCTATAGTCATGTTTCACGTATTTGAAAGGAAACGTTATTCGGAGGACTACTGGTGCAATTTTCATTCTAGCCACCGTGGAAAAAGTGACGTTCAGCCAGATATTTGGTGAGCTAACCAGGGGATTTTTCATTGCCTTACATTCTTGTTGGCCTACGATTTCCGAAGAAATCAACGACGCACACATAAATTATGATAGAAGACAAGTCTAAATAAGATTGAATAAGTAGAGCCAAAAATTTGAAATTAAATTGCAGAAAAGCAAACCTTCTGAACCAGGCTGCCCTGGAGGCCCTCCAGCAGCAGAGGGCGCACATGGTGCCAATCCCGATGATCCATCCGGGCAATAACAAGCCGTTTTATTCTTTGAGATGTCATAACCGCAGACACCTTTCGAATTAACACACGCTGTACACACCGCAAAATCCACTCGTAAACTGACCTCGAATCCTTGCTGCACTTTCTTCTCCAAGATCGAGCTATTCGGCAACTGGGGAAATGGAGTCTGAGAGATGGGAACCACCACGCTCTTGGAGCAAATTCCTGGCCCTAAAGCCCCGGGAACCACATAACCGTTTTTATTAGAAGTACCGCTTATGGTGCACGAGAACCGGCTGGGAACATTTGGCAAACTTGGACAGCCGTAGATGAATGTATAGTTGCTGTAAATGTCGACCATGCTGAAAAGCCCAGGGTCGAGACTGGTGTTAGTGAAGACAGGGGAGCAGATTCCGGTGGAGAAATCTTCCCGGACAATTTGTAGGACCTCAGAGCTGTTGTCGAATTTGAGAACCTTGTATTTGACATTGGATATCGTGATACTGGCAGTGTTATCCTCGCAAGCAAGTTGTAGCGCCGGGTAGCCGCAGCTGTTGGGTCGGTTCCCGCCCCAAAAAGGGAAGCCGACGCCTTGGATGTTCCCGCAGTTGAACGGGCTGCTGCAATCCGAGTACAAGTCATCTTTGCCCTGCGATTGAGTCATATTGATCATCACGACCAAGAACATGGCGCATAACAGAAGATGTGTATTCATTTTGGTGGGAGACGGATTTCGTGATCAGTTGGATGGAGTGGGGGCTTGTTTTTGTTTCAGCAAACATATAGGCAGGCTCAAGAAAGATGGGTTGTGAGCGATGATGAATCACTGAAGTAGAAGACGGGTTTGGAAGATTAAAAAACTAGTTCGGGAAGACTTGAAAAATGGGGAGTCTCTGTTGACTTATTAGGTCGCTGGGCCTAACCGATGCCTGTGTGAAATGGTCTAACTTGGGAAACTTCTCGAGGACTAAACGCCTGAACTGGGATAACAACTCAAACTAACAAACAAAGCCATTTGACATGCCCGTGTCCTGAGCTGGCACCATCTACTCACACCCAATCCCACCAGCCCAGCCTATCCGGCAATGGAGCTTTCACGGTCCCTATCTAGTACTTCAGTATACAGAGAACAGAGATGATCAATGAAAGGGCTCGGGCCTAATTAGAAGGAGATAGATATCGCTAAATTCACAATCGGGTCTACAAAGATCTCACAAGTGACCGAAATTTTCGGGAAATTTCAATCTGGAAATAGGTATTCCAAAATTGCAGTCAAAGATGGAAGATATTTTGAAGGAAAGTTCAGCTGAATTGATGTGGATGCGTTTCACAGGAGCAGAGGTCGTGGTTGGAATGGGATCGGGTGTTCTCACGTCTTTACTGAAGTGCCCAGTTAGTCTTGATTTCCCATTGATGAACAACAAGGAAATTGCCAACTCTTGGAATTTTCTTTAGAAAGTGAAGCGTGTTGACTTCTTAAATTGGTAGTGAAGTTTACGTTGTGGCGCGATGAGCTACCCACACTGGAGCACTGAATGGAAGACACGTGTCACGACGGCTTTTCTGTTGATTTTTTTTGTGGAACTATGCTGAGGATGATCTTGGCCAACAGGCAAGGAAGCCATAACGAGGAACATAATTAAAGACCCGTTTGTCGTTTTCCATTTCCTAAAAGTTTAACTGGCGCCCACGAAAAAGAACAAAAAAAAGAATCATCAACTTAAAGTTGTTCCCACTAGAACAATGGAATGTTCCATGTGTATGCATGCTAGAAATAAATAGATTGACATCTAAAAAAACATTTATTTATAAGATACTATAATTAAGTTCCAAATAGAAAAAGAAAAGGAAAAAAAGAAGAAGAAGAAAAGAAGGCATTAAATAATCTTAAATCAAGAGTAGACCCATATCTAACCTTAACAAATTTGTTTGAGAGGAGCATAGGCAGTTTTTCTCTAGTAAAATTGAAACAAAAGACAACAAAGAAACAAGGGATGAAATAATCTTAAATCATTAGTGAAATCCGTAAGAGATAATGTAATCAAATCAACTCGATAAGAGGTTTTAGGAGTCAATAAGTAAGTGGAAATAGTGTGAGCCTAATCAATATACTTTTATTGAGAATGAACAATTGTTTATAAGTTTAATGAAGAAAAAGAAATGACAATGTTAGAATAATGTGATGTGGAGTAGTATCCACATAATAGACATAGTATTTCTTATTGATCATAAGCTTTTCTTAGAAATGAAAAGGAAAAAGAAACAATAAAAAAATATAAAAAAAAAAGGCAAAGGGAAGTGAGGCGGCAACCATCAAATGTTTCCCATGTCAATTCCCCCATAAGGTCCTTCACGGAGCACCACAACACTATATAATATTATAGATGACAGAAGCAACAAATTAAGTTAGCCACATGAATTTACAAAGCAATTTGGCATATGAGGTTAATTATCTATACAACTATCACTCTTCTCTTCACTCAGTTTAGCAAAGTTTAGTGAATGAAATTTGAACAAATATGCCAGGTTTCGCATTTCCATCGTTGAGTACAAATTCCTAAATCATCACAAAGAATCACTGTTCTTCTTTTGAATGCAGCAGAAGGGAAAAACGAATTGAAAGGGTCAATTGACAGCTGCCGTTTTAACAGGAATAACAATAGAGGCAAGAATACATACAGACATGTAACAATGAAAAGGGCCAGGGCCAAGTTCCCCGTGAGCCCTTTTATGTCCACAGTCCACCCTGATAAGAGCTATCGACATCAACCAACATGTAGTAGTCCTAGAGATACAAGTGTTCTACAGAAATCGATATACAAAGAGGTAAGTGGCTGCTTGTGCTGTATTCACGGTCTTCTTCTCTACATTTCGAGATTACACGAGAATTGATCAAGATTAAAGTGTTCAGAAATCGCGATTTAGCACTTTAAACGCTCTAGTAAACATGATTATCATCAGGTGTGCAATTATTTTATTTTAAGGGCTTAAACTGTTAGATGAAAGACATGATTTTTAACATTTAAATGCCAACAGACCTAACCCTATACCTTTAAATTTCGCGAGGCATGAGTTCTCCTTGTCTTGTTAACTTGGTAACCGTTTGTTCAGATACGCTACGTCATTTTCGCAGTTATTAAATTAATGCATAGTGAAGACATAATGTTGACAATCCGGATATAATGCATCAGAATTAAGAATTTAGAGAAGCTTCGTTCAAACTTCTCTTGGTGCAAGGCGTGCTAGACATGTTGAGATAGATTTGGGTTGGTCTTATTGGCACAAGGAAGATTCGGATGATGCGCGAAAAGCGGTCTAAGTTCATGGATCATGAGGTGCTTCTATTTTTAATATTCTAGATCTTTCCCACCCGTAGCATGAGAATTGATCACGATTAAAGCATTTGGAAATCACGATTTAGCACTTTAAACGTTTTAATCAACATGATTATCATCAGGCGCACAATTATTTTATTTTAAGGGCTTAAACTGTCAGATGAAAGACATGATTTTTAACAGTGAAATGTCAACAGATCTAAGCCAAAACCTCTAAGTTTTAGAAGGCCTAAGTTCTCTCTATCTTATCAACTTGATAACCATTTGCTTGGACACGCTACATCGTTTTAGTAGTTATTAAATTTATGTATAGTGAAGATATAATGTCGCCAATCTGGATAAATTGTATGGAATTAAGAATTTAGAGAAGCTTCATTCAAATTTCTCTTGGTTCAAGGCGTGCTAGACATGTAGAGATAGATTTGGATTGGCCTTCTCAGCACAAGGAAGATTCGGATGAGGTGCGGAAACCGGTCTAAGTTCATGTATCATGAGGTGCTTTCAACATTTAATACATAAGACATGCCAAGCTACAATGTTGTGGGTATGCCCTAGTGACGAAACTGTGTACAAAATACTTGACAACTCCACCAAGTTAGAGAAAATGATCACAAATATCAAATTGTGGATTTTAGATAACGGGATGCATTGGCCAGTGGGTCATCCGACAATACTTCGTAGTTCCTAAGATTGGTGAAGCACCTGAACCTTATACATAGATATGTACACAATCATTCTGGGGAGGTTAGGAAGGTCGACTCGACAAAGACAATCTAGAAATAACTTATTTAATTAGTTCATTTCATGAAAAATGAATAATTTAAAAAAATTTAAAAACGATCGTTTGTATTACTTACAAAAATAAATGAATGAATGATAATTTATGGAAATATTTTGACATACATTATTGTCGGTAATTATTTTAATTGATACAAGCGATAATTATTTTTAGAAAATATTTTCTAAATCTTTCATTTGTCACTAGACAAATGGAGCGAGTTAAAGTTGTTGGAACATTATTCAGTAGAGCCGGTCTAGTTGGTGATTACTCAAAAGGGAACCCAAATTGCAATGCTAGGTAAGTATTCAAGCCCATTATTTGTCTAATCGGAGTGGTTTTCAAAATTGGATCGTAAATATGAACTTATGTCAATTTAGAACCGTTAGGTTTGACTGAGGAGTTATCGAGCTATGGATATATTTGAAAATGATAATTAAGGGTGTTGTAGAGTTGTAGGTTGATGAAAATCAATTCTAAAGTATAGTTTGATTGGGAAAATTTTCTAAAGTTTCGCATAGCAAACAATACGCTTGACCCCGAAAAATGAATGTTTCTTATAAACGAGTTTCTTTGTTAGTGTGTAGTTATCGTTTCATCAATGAATAATTATAATTAGTAAAGTCCTTCGCTAAAGTAGTGTATCACTTTATTTTGATATTATTTTTCGATTAATTGATAAGAACACGAGTGCATCAACTCAAGTAACTATAATAGATAGATTGTTTTTCGACTTCACCAGGTGAGGGTGGTTATCTCTTCTTCGAGTTTGTAAACTCATATTTCAAAGGTAATATGAATTATATAGTATGAGTTATAAAATAACATGTTTATTGCGTAAAATGTTGGATCGAGCATTTACTACTTTTGATTTTTTATGAATGGTTCTGAGAAACGATTTATGAGAGGCAGTTGTTTAATTTAAGGTAGGCTAGCATTGATGCCATATTACCATATACGGAAGGTCTTTTGCTTTCCGTTGAAGACATGATTAAGTTCATCTGTGTATGTTAAATGATATCAGTCTGAGTCTTTCTCCAGAAGAGTATAAAGAACTAGCTTTGAGAGAAGTACAAGCAGAAGTACAGATTTGTAAATCTTGCAAATAGTTTAATACTTAGTCTGAAGCCTGAACAATTTGATACACGAATTAATTTTCAACAAAATGAAAAGCGTTAAGTACCGACAACACGTGAGTTTGGCGACTTGAGCCTAGAGGCTAGGCATGAGCGAGAAAGACCACCGGGATTTTCAGTTGAACATTCCTTGGCGTTAAAAAAAAAATGTCACTCATCTGACCATTCATAGAATATCAATCTACATGATGGTTGAAGAGTAACATTGTTGGGAACCATTTCTGTGAGTTCTATGAGAGATGACACTGATCTTCCAAGTTCCAAGTGCGCACACAAACAGCCTTCAGAGAGCATTAAGTTGAAATTCTCATATCATTCTTGCTAATTGCTATGATTCTCCAAGTGAAATCCACCTATATGTTCTCTCCACTTTCCATGTAACTCTTAAGAAAAACATATTCCATCTAAAGAAAGGCATGACAAATACCTCAATAAGTTCAGTCGTGCATTACCTTTTTTACATGTTATTGCTTTCCTCTAAATTCTCTAGTATTCTCTCCTCGAGGCTCCCATTGGAATTTGACGTCATCATTTCCCAATGTTGCGATGGTGGTTGTGTTGGAGAATACAAAACGGGCTTTGGTGGCATTTGCAGTGATTCAAAGCTTCCTTCCAACATTTCTATCACTTTCATAATTGGAGGCCGATCAGATGGATTGGTTTGAATGCACTACAAACTCACAATAATCATCTTCCTCACTAGCACTTCTTCCTCCTCTATCACATTCATCTGCAATTTCAGATCTTTGCCAGGCTCTAAGTTTCTATAAATCCATTATGGAAAGTACATATCACTGCTATTGGAAACTTTCATGTCAGAATTTCTGAAACATACCATTTCAAGAACCAACATTCCGTAACTGTAAACATCGGACTTGTGAGACTCTCCCCAAGCTTCTAAAAACGACTTCTGGTGCAATAAACCCAACAGTTCCTCTCATGTTGAGAGTTGACACAGCACTATCTTTCCCATGACAAAGTTTAGCAAGGCCAAAATCTGAAATCTTGGGAATAAAATCTTGATCGAGCAAGATGTTCTGAGGTTTTATATCGAAATGCAAGATTCTGGTATTGCAGCCTAGGTGTAGATACTCTAGCCCACGAGCAATACCAATTGCAATTTGATATAGTATCTTCCATTCCAAGGAACTAGTCATGTTTAAAGCTTTTCTAGAATACATGAACTTATCCAACGAACCATTAGGCATGTACTTGAAAACTAGAGCTCTTTTCTTCCCCTCGTAACAAAAACCTAAGAAAGTGATTACATTAATGTGAGAAGTTCTACTAATGCTCACGACTTCATTGATAAATTCTTCTAGGCTACTTTTCGACTCTATCAGAATTTTCACGGCCACACAACCAACATCTTTGATCTCCCCTTTATACACTGCACCAAATCCTCCTTGACCAAGTTTCTCTGAAAATGAGTTTGTCATTTTCTTCACATCAATATAATGGTATCTTCTTGGAACAAGAGATCCATGGATTTTCATCAATGTCTCAACATTGCGATCTTTCTCGTTCTTGAAGAGTAGAACATTCCATGAGGAAATTTCATTCTTTCGCTTAAGGAGGAAAATGATGGCAATTGCAGATATTGAGACACCAATAGCAAGAGCTCCACCTGTCCTTTTCAATCACTTAAGAGATATCAGTGTTTGGCCAAAGCAAGAGATACAATTTCAGTGATATGAAAGAAATGTTTACCTGTGAAAAATTTACTCCGTCTGTTGAATCCTGGAAAGGTAAATCTATCATTTCCAGGGTTGACTACAGTTATAGAAATCTAATGCAAATTATATCTAAGAAGTTTGGTGATACTCTTTTCGTGCTTCAGCAAAAAACTTAATTATGTCTTATACATGTATCAAACTCTCAGTTCAGTAAAATAAGAGGCAATGGCAACAGAGATGGACAAATGAATGGCGAATCAAATTTGTTGATAGTATAAAAATCCAATTGCTGTTGGAATGGTGCTCTTGATAGAAAATCTATTTGCTGTCTGACTTGTTAGTGTTTTGTTTTGCAGTATGCATGTTTTTCCCGGATTACAATAACTTACAGAGGGTTTGATCACAGTAGAGCATTCTCGGTATCGTTGGCCCATAACCATATTGATCAATTTATGACTTAGGAGTATAGTTTATTTTAGCATGATGAATACATCAAACAGTGAAAATGGACTTATGTATTACGCTGTATCTTTTTAGGATTTTAATGATTTTCCCATAATGATTGATCATACTTCCATGAAAAATTTTGTAACCCGCAGGCTACCTTTGACTGCCGAAGAGTGACTCTTGAGCCTTGCACCGAAAGATCATGGGACAGAACAAAGAAGGAAGAGAAGTTTAGAACACTAACTGGACAAGGGAATAACGAAATGCCCTCGATTCCTCAATTTTCCTACATAAGTAATGCTCCCAAACGTTCAGATTTCTATTTTCCTGCACGGCAAAATATTGACAACTCCAATGCCTAGCGAGGCTAGTGCCTCATTTTTATTTTTTAGACTGAACAAGACAGGGGGTCCATATATAGTGCCTCTACAAGAAGACAAGGTCATAACCTTAAAGCACATGCAATTTTAGCATGCTTTTCTTTTTCTGCTGGCGATAGCTATACCTCTTCAGCTTCTTTGGCAGAGTCAAGTTATGACGGCAACTGTAATGAAGTTAATTTTTGCTCTCAATATATTCTTATACTAAAGCAGACGTCAGTAAGTGTAGAAGTGAATCTAATGTCATGGTAATCTAACTTCTCAGGAGCTGCCTAGTAATCTTTGGGTATTTGCTTGTTAGGGCTGATGTGGCCACCGCATAAGCACCACCTGACGACCACCTGACGACCACCTTGGCCATTGCACATCAATAGTTGCATCCAATTCTTAAATATGATAGGGATGATCTTGCTGGTCTTTTGAGATAGGGGGAGTGTCTGGGGTAATTTCGCCAAAACACAAGGGTGTCTGAGTAATTGCCTAATATTAACGTGGTGTGCGATTCACTTTAACAGTAAGTAACATTATTGTTGGCATTATTCATGGAGCGAGTGATGGGTTGAAGAATTTCAATTGGCCACTTCAATTCTGGCAATGACTTAGCTCTGCTATATGCTGAGAACTAACCGGTACATTCGAGGAATGGCTTTTCAGTAATGACTTAATTCATAGAGTTCAAACTGAAGGAAACTTCCACGTGAGAAATTTAGTGGAACGGTGATGGACAGGCTTTGGAGCTATTGGTGCTTGGCGGTGTTTAGTCCACTGAAAGCTCCTTTTGGACTTTCTGGAGCGTCGGCCATCCAGAAAGTTTGATTAAGCAAAGCTTAGTTAAGGCTTGCTTACCTTTTTCCCAACGCTAGGTCCCATTCGATCACCAGAAGAAATTTAATTATCTTCGTGATAGAAAGTCAAGATCAGTCTTGGCGGTTTCAACTTGGCCATATGAAGGTAAATGGCCAAAGATGGTACTGAAAGTACTAAAAGTTCCCTTTGTGCTTGTTCCATAGAAAATTGTCAGCTTAGGTAAGAGGCTATAAGCATACTCATCGATTAGGAAAATAGTAACAGTCAGTCCCGTCTCAGTGAGCAGGTTAACATGATCTGATAAAGAGGGGCATCATCTTACATTACGAACTCATTGTCCCTCTAAAAAAGAGGAAGAATATAGAATAGAAGGGGCAAGGGCTGCCTTGGCTTAAAAGTACCTCTGAGGTGCATTACCGAAAATGTCGCTCTACATGAACTTTGCACGAGAAGCGTTTAGACAAGTGAAGATGTTAGGTAGAAGAGAAAAAAACCTCCCCTGAAATCATAACAGCTCGGACTCATGGCTTTTATTTGGAACAAGTGCTTTGTTTATGCGAAAAGTCATGGGACCAGCAATTCTACTATAGCCATGTTTTAACATACTTGAAATGGACATTATTGGGAGGACGACTGGTGCAAATTTCATTTTAGTCACCATAAAGTGACGTTCAGCCTGATATTTATTGGGCTACCCATAGGATTTTTCGTTCCCTTACATTCTTATTAGCCTACGGTTTCTGAAGAAATTAACAATGCCCACATATATTATGGTAGAAGACAATTCTAAACTAGATTGAATAAGTAAAGCGAATAACTAGAAATTAAATTGCAGGAAAGCATACCTTTTGAAGCAGGCTTCCCTTGAGGCCCTCCGGCAGCAGGCGGTGAACATGTTGGTGATCCCAATGATCCATCCGGGCAATAACAAGCCATTGAATTCTTTGAGTTGTCATAACCGCAGACACCTTTTGATGGAGCACACCCTGTACACTTCGTAGAATCCACTTCTAATTTGACCTCGAATCCTCGCTGCACTATCTCCTCCAAGCTTGGGCTATTCAGCAACGGGTTCAATGCAGCCTGAGAGGTGGGGAAAACCACTCTTCCAAAGCAAGTTCTCGGCCCTACGGCCCCAGGAACCAGGGGAACCACATAAACGTCTTTATTAGCAGTACCAGTCATAATGCACGAGAACTGGCCAGAACCATTCGGACAGCCGTAGTTGAAGCTGGAGTTGATGTAGCCGTTGACCATGCTGAAGAGCGCAGGGTCGAGAGTGGTGTCAGTGAAGTTAGGGGAGCAGATTCCGAAGGAAAAATCTTCCCGGGCGATTTGTAGCACCTCGGTGCTGTTGGAGAAATTGAGAACCTTGAATTTGACATTGGATATCGTGATACTGGCAGCGTTGTCCTCACAAGCAAGTTGTAGCGCCGCGTGGCCGCAGCTGCTGGATCGGTTCCCACCATAAAAAGGGAAGCCAGCGTCTTGGATGTTCCCGCAGTTGAACAGGTTGCTGCAATCCGAGTACAATTCATCTATGCCCTGCGATTGAGTCATATCGATCATCACGACCAAGAACATGGTGCATGACAGAAGAAGATGTGTATTCATTCTCGTGAAAGATGGATTTTCTGATCAGTTGGATGGAGTGGGGGGTGGTTGTTGTAGTTTCAGAGAACATATAGGCAGGCTCAAGAAAGATGGGTTGTGAGCGATGATGGATCACTGAAGTGGAAGACGGGTTTGGAAGATAAAATAATAATAATAATAATAATAATAATAATAATAATAATAATAATAATAATTCGGGAAGACTTAAAAAACGGGGAGTCTTTGTTGATTTATTAGGTCGCTCGGCCTAACCAGTGATTTTGTGGAATGGCCTAACTTGGAAAACTTCTTGAGTACCAAACTCCTGAATTGGGATTAAAACTTAAACTAACGAGCAAAGCCATTTGACATGCTTGTGTCCTGAACCGGCATCATCCACTCACACTCAATCCCACCTGCCCAACCTATATGGCAATGAAGCTTTTGTGCTCCCTGTCTAGTACTTCAGTATACAGAGAACAGAGATGATCGATGAACGGGCTTGGGCCTAATCAGAAGGGGATAGATATCACTAAATCCACGATCGGGTCTACAGAGTCTTCACAAGTGACCGAAATTTCCAGGAAATTTCAATCTGGAAACAGATTTTCTAAAATTGTGGACAAAGATGGGAGAAATTTTGAAGAAAAGTTCAGCTGAACTGATGTGGATGTGTTTCACAGGAGCAGAGGTCGTGGTTGGAATGGGATCGGGTGTTCTCTCGTCTTCACTGAAGTGCCGAGTTAGTCTTGATTTCCCATTGATGAACAACAAGGAAATTGCCAACTCTTGGAATTTTCTTTAGAAAGTGAAGCGTGTTGACTTCTTAAATTGGTAGTAAAGTTTACGTTGTGGCAAGATGAGTTACCACAGTGGAGCACTGAATGGAAGACACGTGTCACGACGGCTTCTGTTGATTTTTTTTTGTGGAACTATGCTGAGGATGATCTTGGCCAACAGGCAAGGAAGCCATAATGAGGAACATAATTAAAGACCCGTTTGTCGTGCACTCCCTTTATTTATCTTCCATTTCCTAAAAGTTTAACTGGCGCCCACGAAAAGAAAAAAAAAAGAGTCATCAACGTTAAAGTTGTTCCCACAAGAACAATAGAATGTTCCCTGTGTATGCATGCTAGAAATAAATAGATTGACATCTATAAAAACATTTATTTATAAGATACTATGATAATAGGACTGACTCGAAATCTTAAAAGCATTAGAATTATCTTTCCGAAATTGGTTGAGCCAGTTGGACCTAGATGAATCCATGGTTAGCTGCATCGGTTTACTTATAAATTAGACTTATGGCTCGTGCCATGCATGGGAGAAAAACAAATATTTAGATTGTAGTACATGATATGTTTTACTATCACATGATTCAGCTGAACCACATCTAAATCAATTTGGAGATAGATAAATTAAGTATAGAACGTGAACAAATTTAAAATCATATAATGTAAGACAAATTTACTACAATATGATGTAAAGGAAGTAAAAGAAATCAATTTGGAGTGAGATAACGATTCCATAGAATATGCAGTCCAACATATTATTTCATGAAGCTATAGTTGGACTCACTCAATATATATTTTCTATATATGTTTTCAAGACTATCTTATAATCTTTTACGTGTTATCTTATAAAATTCTACTCGAAGAAGACAATACTTATGCAGAAAAATATCTCGAATTATAGCAAAGAGATTATTGGTTAATATTGGGCGGGTATATGTAAATCAATTTATTCGATCAATGAAGTTTTATTATTGGAGTTAATATTTCAATATGAAAAGACAAAAGATAATATATGCATGTGTTGTTTTGGAATTTTTCATGCATGGCAATCCATCTCAATTCTATATAGATATTATTTTTTTATTTTTTATGTTAATTAAATGCTCGCGTTATTTTCACCCCCTTATTAGCTCCAAACATGCCATATTCCTTTGATTTGATTACATTATCTCTGGCGGATTTCACTCTTAATTTAAATTTTTTAAAAAAAAATTCTTCATTTCTTCTATTTCAATTTACAAAAAGACAAAACTACCAACATTTCTTTCAAACAACTTTTTTTTCCACTGTAATCGCTTCTTCCACACCCATTACATTTCAAGGCTTCATTCATGCACCAATCATATATCAAAGTAAAAAAATGTGACTTTTATTTTCAAATCGTTTACTTTATTTCCATAGACTATCATCAATAATCATGAAATTTTTCGATTTTGATTTTTATAATATAGATTTAAGAGAATTTTACTCAGAAATTGAATATTGTGGTTGAGGTATGCATTATATACAATTTACTCATCTTTTAGGGTTAATACAATGAAAAATCTTAGTACACTTGTGATAAATTTATCCTAAACTAAAAATGTCAACCAGTATATCTATGACAAGTTTACACCAAACTAATCACAAAAAAAACCAAAACTTATATATTTGTAATAAATTTACCCTCCATTAGTTTCCATTAAATTGGATTAATACCATGAAAAACCACAACCTAGTATGCATGTGATAAACAAATGATAAAACCCCAAACCCCTCTACTCGTCAACTACCACATATCATCTAACTCACTAATTTGATAGTAAAATTTAACAAAAACTAACAAAGAATAAATTTGTCACAATTGTACTATTTTGAGAATTTTTTGTAATATTAATTCAATTTTTTATGTGCTTAACTTTGTCATTTTTTTAATTTTTGTTTAAGTATCTTTTAAAACATCATGCAATGGTGGCATGTAATATAATGGTTATTGGATTACTAGATTCACCGAATAAAATGAAAGTTGAGCAGTTAGAATACACATACTAACACATATTAACGTTATAGTTAAACGAGATGCATACAAGCAGAATGAAGAGCCCCATCGATTTTGGCCTTTTCCCAAGTAGAATGCACATGAGATTTCATCCCCGGATACCACTGATAGAACTTGAGGTCAAAAGGAGGAAAAACCCTAAATCAAAATGTGACCAAGTCAAAGAGTACTCATTGTCGCTGGGTTGAACATGTCGTTAGCAGCAACATTTTCCTTTTGCCAAAGCTGACATGTCTCAATTTATCAGGCAACAAGGAGCTTTAGGATTACTTACCTGAATCAACTTGGAACAGCTCTTTGAAGGTTGCGGACTCGTCCTCCACAGGCTTCTCTGGAGTATTAACAGAGTGCATCGGCGTCCTGCATTCTCTGGAGATACTCTGGCTATACCTATTGTAATTTCACGGGCTCCATTCCATCATCACTCGGTAACCTAACACAACTCACCAGATTGGAACTCTCATTCAATGAGCTTAGGGGTCAGGTTTCTCCAACTCTGTCAAACCTTGATCTGCTCACTCTGCTAGATCTTTCTTCCAACAATTTTGGTAGGTCCAATACCCGATGTCTTCGACAACAAGACACAACTTTAACGACTGCTTTTCTCACATAAACACCTCATGGTCCCCATTCCTCCGAGCATAAAAAATCTTTCCGATCTAGCCCGACTTGACATTTCCAATAACCTTGTTGGCGGGTCTATACCGTCATCACTGTTCTCTCTTCCATCCTTGACGAGCCTAGACCTCAGTAACATTGGGCTCAGTGGTCACATCGACAAATTCCTCGGTGCACCCTCATTAGACCATGTCCACCTGAGTGGTAATCAGTTGCGTGGCTCAATCCCGGGCTCAATTTTTCAGCTTGGGAACCTCATCTACTTGAGTATCTCAGGAAACCACCTGATGAGTGTTTTAGACCTACGATTGCTCTCGAGACTCAAAAGTCTAAAAGATCTCGATGTTTTTTGTCACTGAGCAATAGCAAAAATGTCGATCATGTCTTGCCGAACCTTTCAAAAGTCAAAGTCTTTCTGGGTGCAACATTACTGTAATCCCTGCATTCTTGAGAAATTCAACCAGCGCGGAGTATATAGACCTGTCACACAACATAATCCACAGCAATATCCCGCCATGGATGTGGGATGTTGGGACTGAGTCATTGTCTTATCTCGATATATCTCACAACTTCCTCACTAGCTTTGAACAAATTCCATGGGAAAATCTTATAGTCCTTGAACTGAATTCGAACTTGATTCAAGGGCCATTTCTATCTCCATCGCCCCCAGATTCAGTCCTTGTCTTCTCGCTAGCTAGAAAACAAGTGACCGGTTATATCCCTGGCTCTATTTGTGAAATGAAGGGCGTACGAATTCTTGACCTCTCTCACAACAATTTCACTGGAACAATCCCTCGCCTCAGCGACAGCCTTTTAGTGTTGGACCAGCAAGAAAATGGACTTTCCGGCACAGTATCACTCACATTCGGCAAAGATGCTGCTCTGAAAAGTCTTCACCTCAATGAAAACAAATTTGAAGGGCTGTAGCCGCGCTCTGTAATCAATTGCACGCAGCTTGAAGCGCTGGATCTCAGTGGCAACAAGTTCAACGACCCCTTCCCAAAATGGTTGGAAATACTTCCTGGCTTGCGGGTCTTGGTCTTGTGATCGAACAGAATTCACGGCTCCATAGGCAACCCTGGAACTGAATGTCCCTTTCTGCAGTTGCGCATTCTTGACGTTTCCTCCAATGAGCTCACTGGTCCTCTGTCCAGCACCTACTTTGTAAATCTGAAAGCCATGATGTCGACTGATCAGGATGGATCGGAGTTGCGATACATGGACCAAGGTTACTACCAGGATTCCGTGAGTGCGACAATGAAAGGACTTGACACATATCTCCCTAAAATCCTAGATCTGGACAACTATTGATCTATCAAGCAACAAGTTCCAAGGAATGATTCCTGATGTTATAGGAGAGCTAGGATTCAAGCGGCTCAACCTTTCTCATAATAATCTCAAAGGCCATATACCATCATCTTTGGGCAACCTTTATGAGCTTAAATAGTTGGATCTTTCTTCAAATGAGCTTAGCAGTACGATACCAACTGAATTGACAGAACTCACAACTCTGGAGGTCCTAAATGTCTCTTCCAATCAACTAATAGGATCGTTTCTCGAGGGAACCAATTCAACACATTTCAAGCTGAATCCTATCTTGGGAACCCAAGATTGTGCGAGTTTCCATTGTCCAAATCTTGTACTAATTCCAAGGCGCCGGGGGAGCTTCCTGTGCTGCCTGAAGGCAGGGTTCACTTGTTTTTTGCAGATTTTGTCGAACTAGAGGCCGTGGAAATAGGATTTGCATGTGGCATGGTGCTCGGACTAGTCACAGAGTAACTTGCGACACCTTAGATCCTTTTGGCGAGCAAAGAGGGAAGTCAGAAACATTGCTAGGAAACATATTTCTCCAATGGGGCGTTGAAACTGCACGACATAATAGCCAATGTAGCTGATTAGTGTCGCTGTAAAACAGTGTTGCCGAATCGTGTTAATCGTTCACACGAATCGTGAATCTTAGGACTTTGTAAAAAGTTGTGGAATAACTCCAAAAAATAATATTCAATACCAAACATGTATTTTATGTAGCAAAAACACAAAATAGATGATAATCGTGAACCCATCTTAGCCGTGACTATAAGCCTCCATCGTTCACCAGAAAAATCAGCACCGGCGACTCGGTCACAAGCCAAAAGAGCAACATTAGAGACAGTAAGCAAGCATCGTCGTACGCGTAATTTGTGGGGCTGTTTCACAAATCATAAGAGACCGGCGGACAGTAAATGCACCGTCGAAAAGGGAACAGTTAAAAAATTAGGTACCTTATCCTGCTGGTGAATAGCTCAATGATTTTTTTTTCTTGAAGGTGCTTCTAAAGTACCAAAAAAGCGTTAAACTTATTACACTTGTACAAATTCAGTTCTAAACATTTCAATCGAATCAATTTAGTTTAATTTTTTTTAATATTGGTACAAATTGAGTCAATCTGACTAATTTGAGCCAAAAATTCCTGACATAGACACGGGTCATCCTACGTGATACGGCTGACACTAATGTAGATATTTTTATTTAATTTTAAAATATTTTCTTCAAAATTTTTATTAAATTTTCTTTTCTTTTTTTTTATCTTTTCCATCTTTTATTTTTAGCTTTCCTTTGTTTTTCCTTTCCTTTCTTTTTTTTATTTTTTTTCTTATGTCTCTCCGCTAGTCACCAGCCTTCATGATGCTGTTGACAAGGGCAAGGGAGACCCAAGCACGGGAGCTAGGACTCCGGGCCCGGCCTCTATAGACCCTAGTGTTCATGTCTGAAACCCTAGTTGTCCGTACCCAAGTCACTGGGTTGAATAATATATGTTTGTTTAGGAAAATAAAAGTAGGTTTTCCTTTCCAAATAATGAAAAATATTTCTCAATTCTTTTTTGGAATTTCAACTAGACACTAAAAAATGATTTCTTGGAAAATATTTTTTTCAAAAATGTCCAATTTGCCACAAAACAAACAAAGAATTTTATTGTGATACTACAAAGAAACGCGAAACATAAAGAAGAATAGGATCAATACACAAGATTTAAGTAGTTTCCCTAACTTGAATAGATCAATAAGTTGACTCTAAATTTTTAACCAACCAAGGCTCGACGGGAAGTTGCTTGTGCAAGTTGCTTGGAGGAGGAGTTGCTGAGCTCGCCAAAATCTGGAGGATCAACCATGACCGTCGAGCTTGCCAAGATCTCGATGGCCAAAAGCTTGATGATAACTCTATAAAAATAGAGTTATTTTACCTATTTTAGGCAACAATTAATGCAATATCTATGAGAAAATATTTGGATTTCCTTCTGATTATTTGAATTTTTCTTGTTTATGCAGAATAATGAGATATAGAGAAGATAAGGAAAAGAATGGCAAAAATCAGGAATTCAAATCAAAAAGTAGTGGAAGATGGATATCAAATTAGGAATCATTGATTTTGTTCCCTAATGTTATCTGCAAACCTTAGGAGATAGATATCTTGGATATATCCTATAAATAGGAGAACATTGAGAGCTTGAGAGGGTAGCTAGGTTTTTGTTAGATCGTTTTTCATTATTCTATGAGTTTTTCAAGTATTTTGAAGAGAAGATAAAAGTGGTGACAGAATTCTTATTCTTTGATTTAAGATGCTTGGTTTAATTTATAGTTTTATTTCTTCATCTACTATGTTCTAATTTTCTTTTGTTAGGTTTACGATGTAGCCTAACCATGATGATGTGAATTTCATGATTTTTATGTTTTACAATTGATTCCATTCATGTGAGTAATATATTATTGTGCATAATGCTTTTGAGTGACTAGCCACCACTTGAATGATCTGATATGCATATTTGAGACTGACAAGTGATAATATGCAATTGCTCATTATAATATATAACTATGAATTAAACGTGGATAGAGATATACCGCGTTATTTGTGTAGCTTTCGGTGATAATGTGATCCAAAAGACTCATTGTAAACCTGGAATATTCATAATTTTTAATGCACTTATGTTTATTTTAATTCACATAGAGATATAGTGGATTAAAAAACTGAGTAGGTTTGGAATACCTAGAAATAGGATAGTAAATAGATTAGGAAATTCCGTATCACATGTTTGATATTGTTCTGGTACCCACAATAATCTGAAATTCATATCTAGTGGTTATGGTGAAATCGGATGCTCTAACATATTTATCTGATTGATTTACTGCATTTAGTCTCCAAATTTTGTTTTTAATTTATTCTTAATTATATTTTGATATGTTAGATAAATGTTAAAATTAATCTATTTTAGTATTTAATTAGTTTATTAATCATCGATCTTAGTGGGACATACTCTTTCTCATCATTCACTTGCATTTAGAATTTTACGAACACTTGACGAGCATGGAGCAGGAGTGTTGAGCTTGCCCGGGCGGTTCGACCGTGGCGGCAGGAGAGTGTCATGCAGTGAAGGTTGCAATCGAGAGTGGATTGGTTGTGCTCCACCTTCTGTTCTGACGAGATGGTGGCACCGTTTATCTTGGAGAAGACCAACCGTAACAAGGGAAGACAAGAAGAGAAGAAAGTGAAAATATATATATATATATATATATATATATAAAATTAAGCAAAACATGTAATTTTTTATAAAATTATTCACGTTAGATTGCCGGTCATGCTAGGTATGGCGGTCGGCGGCACCACATCAATGATTTTCGATGACCGGAAGCACTACATTAAAAATTGCACACAAAAGTTTAGAATACAATGATAAAATCGAAAAGTTTAGAACTCAATTGTCATCCACGTAATGAGCTTAGGACTAAATGGGAAATTTGCACTGCACCGTTATTAATGTCCTTCCCCATTGTTGATGAAATTATTGGAAGAAGTTAATGTCGGCCGACGGAAATTCTTATTCTTATCCGCAGACAGAGGATCATAAATTTGATTAAAAAAAACAAAACAAAACGGTAGATCGCCTATGGAACGTACAGGAAAAGATAGGGATCTTGCATAATTTACTTCAGGTTACCTTAATTATGATTATGCTCTTATCCCTCGTTGCAAATCGTGAAAATGACAGATTGAGGACAATAATTAGCGTTGGTGTTTTTCGGCAGTGTGTAACATGAGCTTGATGCATATATACGTCGAGTGAAAACTTAACATCGTCCCAAAATAAAGATAACAATGGTCAGAACAATTGAATTTTTCGTCGAGGGACTAAAGTGAGATTAAAGATTTATAAAGGACGAGATGCCCAATTTAGAATGCTGCATTATTGTTGATTCTATATCTGCAGCTTTTAAAGTTATAACGAGTCTTTCAAAGTATCTTATTTAACGAGGAGGTGGCAACGTTAGGAAGTGGACAAAAATCTATAGTTGTTTCTCTCTGCCATTCCTGGTTTCTCTTTTGAGCACATGAAACTATGCGCTTGTGTTCGTTTCTCACGGACCCCTACCACCTAGTCCTTTTAAGCCTTCCACGTTGTTCTTTGCAAAAGAACAAAGGACAGCCCTCGTGTTTGGATTGCATATGTAAGACCATGGTTTTGTTCTTTCATACAGATTTATCTTCGGCATTTGTTTCTTAGTCTCTGCCTCAGTCTCTCAGTCCTGTCCCGATTTAAGATAAAATGGAACATCAACCGTTTTTCTAAGCCGAGAGAGAATATTATGCGATGTGATAACATGTGACATGAAGACGTGTATTATTATGATACTATCAAGTCGATCATTTGAATCCATTTTATGACGTGATAACGATCAAATTTCTGAAAAAGTATGATTCGTTTCATGATATTGTTGTGGGAATGTTGTAACTTGCTACAATAAAAATCAGCAAGAAAATGAATTAAAGAAGTGTGGTTTTGAAGAGGGATAATACATGGATGATGACATGTCATTATTTTTCAGGCAATCTTACACCATTCGGTATATTATAGCGTTATTTCAGTTTTCTGCCACAGCAATGAGATAAATTAATTTCTATCACTTATCTGACAAACCGTTTTCTCACCAGACATCATACAATTCAGTACATCATATACGCAAATGAATGCATATCCACAGGATCTCTTGGCCATTCATACATATAAAGATACTAAATTGACTCAGGTTCTTTCATTTTAAGGGCGGTCATACAGAATACCAGCAGTGACTCAACAGTCGAGATTGCGGTCTTGGAGAGAGAGAAGCCACCCCTTGAACTTGGGCAAGGTGGACTGATCGGCCCTGTAGTGTTTCTGGGTGAACCGGAGCAGGTCCGACCAGGTGAAATCCGGGTACTTCCTCGTCCCTGTGGGGGCGAGTTCAGGGGCGGGCGTGATCAACCTATCTTCCCGCGGACACAGGAAAAATGTCAACGACCGTCTCTCTCTGTGCCGGTTCACCACCGTTCTATGCAGGCAGCTCTTGTACATCCCGTTTGTCAAAGCCTACACATGTGGGTAAAGAACAAAAACCCTAAATTAGTATATACCTTGTATATCACCACAGTTATAAACATGCGTGGTGCTCGAAGGATACACATCCGTAATATTGGACAATGATACGTACTTTTATTTGCACTACGCGCGTGTGATTTGATGCTTATCCCTCTAGGATTGCACCAAATTTTCGTTCGATGAAATGCCCACGGTTCCACTTTTTAGGAAGGCAATATCTTTTTGGTGAATTTCAAGGACACTAGCTACATAGCTTCGAGGAATTTGTTGAACTAATCGTTACCTTTCAAAGTAATATCTACACTCTTGGTTAGAGGTGGAGGGTAGAGGACCTAGCCAATTTTTGGGAAAGCGATTTTTGGCAAATTACTTTTTTTACGTCTTTTTCTTCGATCGAGATTTTACCAATCGACTTTTTAATGGTCACATAAGAATTAGAGCACAAAAAGGATTCTCCCAAGTAGAGGCTGTTGATCGAATTATATTTTTCTATAATGTTATTATCAAGGAAAATTGTCCAAAAAGTCATAAATTTATTGTATTTTTGTCAATTCGGGCATAGACTTTTCATTTTGGCTATATAAGTCCTAAACATTTTCATGTATTGCCAATTACATCTATCCCGCCAATTTTGGTTGCAAATCACTAATGCGGATGTCAATTGTTCTATGTGGCATATACTATCGTTAACATAGACAATTTTTAGTAATTTTTTCTAATTTTTATATTTTTTTTCCTTTTTCTTCTTTCATTCTTCTTCCTACTAGTCGTCAGGCCTCAGCAACCAACCAGAGGTGAGGGCCGAGGAGGTCGACCTTGTTAGCCTCTAGTGAAGCTCACCCCCACCAACTTTGCCTAGCTGACCCTCACTTTTGGCCAGTCATCGAGCCTTGATGACTGGCTAGAGGAGGAAGAATGGAAGGAAAAAAGAAAAGAAAAAGGAAAAAATAAAATAAAATATCAAAATATTATTAAAATATTATTGAAAATTGTCAAAGTCAGCATATGTCGTATCACGTAGGACAACCAATATTCACGTTAGTAATTTTCAATCAAAATTGGTCATATTAACTCAATTGGTAGAACGTGATTAGGTTTCAAAACCCAATTGGCAAAATTAAGCGCTTTAAGACTAAATCAACAGAAGTATAATAGGCTGCTTCATCGGACGACGTCCCTGGTGTTCGGGGAAGGCCGAGCTTGGTTGTTCGGAGTTTCCCTTGTTTTCAACTAGCTTCATTGTTCGCCTTCGACGGACTCCTCCTGCCGGTTCGGCATTCCATCCCAGCCGGTGCGACTGCCCCCTCTCTCGGCGCCTGGTAAGTCCCCTTCCCGAATCGTTTATGGCGAATTGCGGGTAGGGTTTATCGGGCTGCTCTGGTTTGTTTCGTTCTGCTGGGATTGATGGACTCGGGGTTGAATCGAGTCCTCGCGGAGGATGGGGAGACCTCTGCTCGAAGCTCCTCTCCTCCTACTGCTGAGATTTCGTTATTGGTTGGTGCTCCGGTGAATGACCAGAATCTTGGGACCTCGAATCCATCTGTCGCGTCTGGTAGTGGCGATGCGCAACCCCCTCGAGCTCCAGCTGCTGCTAGAACTCGTAGTAGGGGTAGGTCGCGCTCGAAATGTCCTCAGCTGAGAAGAGAGGCTAGTAAGGCGAACCCTCGCACTTGGGTTGCAATTACGAAGACCGTGGCTAAAGGGTACGAGCTGGAATATACCCCTCCGACTTTCAGGAAAAACAAATCGGTCATTGTTATGACAAAGCAAGATTTACAAGCGGCAGATCCTAAGCTACACAACTGCTTATTGGGTTACTTTCTTGGGCAACGCCTCCCATTTAAAGTTGTTGAGGAGGCTCTAAAAAAAGCTTGGGGACCAAACCTATTCGAGATCATGTCCAATGGACAAGGATCCTTTCTTCTCCATATCCCGGACAGGGACTTTAGGCGGAAACTTCTTGAAGGCGACCCTATAACCGTTGCTAGAATTCCTCTAGCTCTGCAGCAGTGGACCCCTAGTTTGGAGCTCAGGAAAGCCGCTCAGCTTTCAGTGCCGGTATGGGTGAAGCTAACGAAGCTGCCCTACTCTTTCTGGTCAGCACAATCCATTGGTAAAGTGGCTAGTGCTTTGGGGAAACCATTATATGTGGATCACCGAACTGAACAATTGAAGACAATGTCGTTTGCGCGGGTCTGCGTTGAGATAACTGCTGATCAACCTTCGTGTGACTCAATTGAGCTAGAACATGAAGGAGAAACCATTGAGGTTGGAGTTGAATATGAATGGAGGCCAGTCGCCTGCTCGAGTTGCGGAATTTTTGGTCACAAGTGCCCTCCATCTGTTGAAAAACCTTCTGCTCGTGCCTCAGAAGCACAACCTTTGGTCTCTACATCCGGAGTTCGTCCTGCTCCTGCTGTAGATACGGTTCTTCCCTCTCCGCTGGATACTGCCCCTGCTCAGCAAGTGGTGGTTGAGGCCTCTTTGGCCCCTATTTTACCTTTGGATACACCACCGATGTCGCTGCCTGTAGTCCCTGATCCCACCAGCATCCTTCTTGTTGGACCGTCTGGTTCAGGTGAAGATAAGATTCCAGCCCCGACGACTTTGCCTCAGGACTCTTCTGATCCTATTCTTGCTGATTTGGGTTGGAAGAAGGTCAAGAATAAGAAGAAAAAGCAGTCTCTAGAGGATGAAGCTTCCTTCCGTCTTGCCCCGCCCAGTGAAGGGAGGCAGTTCTTGAAACTGAAGTCCCCTCTACCGTCGAACCTCGTTACTATGATGAGCTCCAAGCCTCCAAAAAGCTCCTCTCAGGTTACTATCAGAGCTAATCAAGGGCGATCCCAGCAGAAGTCGGGTCTCTCGTCCCCTGTTGGCTCTCACCATAATTCGGAGGTAGATGAGATTTGTAGTGTGAGTAGTTTGGTTGCTTCGAGTGATGATGATCTGCTCTCAGATAGACCCCTGTCCTCAAAAGGCCCGAGTTCTCCTAAGGCGGTTATGAGCGTTCAAGACCAACTTTTGTTACTTCCACCGGACCCTCTTGCACCGCCCCCTTCGACTGTTCCTAAGGCGACTTCTACTAGTCGCAAGGCCTCCAAGAGGAGGTAAGTCCCTGTTCCCCCTCCTAATGTTTTTTGGCTTTTGGAATATTAGAGGCATGTTGAATCCCATCAGACGTGCGGAAATTAGAAAGTTTGTTTCTTCAAACAAGTTGTGCCTGATGGGGCTTTTTTAGACTAAAGTTCCTGAATCTCTTTTTGATTCCATAACTTTTACCTTGTTGAGAGGATGGAAGTGGATTGCCAACTATGATTGTGCCCCGCGTGGTAGAATTTGGCTCGGGTGGAACCCGGATTTTGCAAATTTTGATCTTATCTCTACTAGTGCTCAGGCTATTCATGGCTGCTTCAAGCTTAATGCCATCAACACCTCCTACTGCATTTCGGCGGTGTATGGAGAGCACACTTTTGTCAAACGCAGGTCTCTGTGGGAGGATCTCATCCATTGCAATGATCTTTTTCAAGATTCGGCTTGGCTCGTGGCGGGCGATTTCAACACTATAAAGGACCCTTCTGACTGTTTTGGTGGTTCTAATACATGGTTGCCATGTTTTGATGATTTCCAGCTTTGTCTTGACCAAACAGAATTAGTGGACCTAAGGTATGTTGGTCTCCGGTATACTTGGTCAACTTCGGCTGGTTCCTCCAGGAAGCAAAGGAAGATTGACAGGGTCTTAGTTAACACTAAATGGAACATCGACTTCTCCTTCTCGGAAGCGGCTTTTTTGAACCCCGGAATATCTGATCACTCTCCAATGTTTGTTAGGGTTATTAATCCGCCGTCCAAGAAGAAGCCTTTTAAATTCTTCGACTTCTGGACTGAGCATCCAAACTTTCTAACTATTGTCCAGCAAGCATGGAACTCTCCAGTGATTGGCTGTCCCATGTTCAGGCTTGTCTCTAAATTGAAATTTCTAAAGGCTCACCTCAAATCGCTTAACCAAGAAGCTTTCTCGGATATCTCTAGTAGAACTACTGAAGCTAGAGAAGCTCTTCGGTCTACTCAGGTTGGTCTCCAATCTGACCCTAATAATGTTGATCTTGCAGAACTTGAAAGATGCCAGTGGCGTATTTTCATAGACCTTCGTGGTCAAGAAGAATCCTTTTATCGCCAGAAATCAAGAGTTAAATGGCTTAAGGAGGGAGATCGCAACACAAAGTTTTTCCACAATTCTGTGAAGGCGAGACACCTCACCAATCGAATCCTCTCTGTTAAGGACTCCTCTGGCTCTCTTATTTCCGATCCAACTCGGGTGCCGCAGATTTTTGTCTATTTTTTCTCGGATCTATTATCCCCCCATGTTGCCCTTGTCAAGCCGTCCCTGGAAGACTTGCAGCAGGTTATTCGCAGCCCACTCTCGGATGCCCAGGTTTGCTCCATTGCTGCACCTGTCTCGGACTCTGAGATTAAAGACACCCTTTTTTCTCTTCCAAGAGGTAAAGCTCCGGGCCCTGACGACTTCACTGCTGAATTTTTTAAAAACAATTGGGGAATTGTTGGACCTTTGGTGATTCGGGCTGTGAAGGACTTTTTTTCCTCGGGTCGTCTCCTGAAAGAAGTTAATGCTACAATTATGGCGTTAATACCTAAGGTACCTAATGCTTGCGAGGTTACTGATTTCAGACCTATTGCGTGCTGTAATACTATTTATAAGGTCATTACAAAAATCTTGGCAAATCGGATTGCTATGGTTCTAAACAGTATTATTAATCCTGCTCAGAACGCCTTTGTCAAAGGTAGGAGGATTAGAGACAACATTTTATTGGCACGGGAGCTATTTGTAAGTTTTCACCTTGATCCTTATCTTCCGAAATGTGCCGTTAAAGTGATACCGTGGATTGAGATTTCTTGGAGTTAACCCTTCTAGCCTTCCGATTTCCGAAATGGTTTATTAAACTAGTCATGGTTTGCGTTCGCACGCCTATGTTCTCTATCTCTATCAATGGGGAGCTTCACGGCTTCTTTGCTAGTGGCAGAGGCATCCGGCAAGGAGACCCGATATCTCCTTATCTATTTACCCTTGTGATGGAAGTTTTTTCGAGCATCATCAATCTGAGGACCTCCGTCAAAGATTTCAAGTTCTTCTGGAGATGTAAATCTACGAGACTCTCCCATCTCTTTTTCGCTGACGACGTCTTCCTGTTCTGCCGTGCGGATTGGAAGTCAGCGGTGGTGCTTAAAAGGAGCCTTGACATGTTCTCCTCCTGGAGCGGTCTTGTACCGAACACAAACAAAAGTGATGTTTTCCTATCGGGGGGCTCCTCTTCCCTTCAGAGGAATATTCTATCTACATTTGGTTTTCAAGAAGGCAAACTCCCTATTCGGTATCTAGGGGTTCCTATCATCTCTTCTAGATTGACCAAGATCGACTGCACTGAGTTGATCAACCGTATTACAGCAAGAGTCCAATCTTGGGCTCATCGGTTTCTCTCTTTTGCGGGGAGACTCCAACTTATAAGGTTCGCTCTCCATTCCATTCAAGCGTTTTGGGCCAATGTCTTTTCTTTACCTGCTGCTGTTCTTCTAAATATTGAGCGCATCTTGAGACAATTTCTTTGGAAAGGTTCTGCCCTGGGAAAAGGCGGGGCCAAAGTGTCGTGGCTAGATATTTGCGTGCCAAAATCTGAGGGCGGCTTGGCTATTAGAAACCTTAAAGATTGCAATAGAGCTTCCTTGCTCAAATACATTTGGTTCCTTTTTACTGATAAGGAGTCACTCTGGTGTCGTTGGATTCACTCGAATTTCTTAAAGAGAGTGAATTGCTGGATTTCTCCTCAACCAACCTTATGCTCGTGGGCTTGGAAAAAAATCTTGCAGCTTAGGCCCTACTTTTGCCAGTCGTTTCGTTGGAAAATTGGCAACAGAATGCAGACATCTCTATGGCATGATAACTGGCTTCCGTGTGGTCCTTTGGACGCAATTGTTTCTTCCACTGTAATGGAGGACTCGGGTTTATCTAAGAAGGCAGCTGTCTTTGAACTGTACACTTCTGCCTCGGCCTTTAAATCCCGCCTGGAAAGTTGGGGCTTCTCCTTGCCGGCGCTTTCTAATGTTCGTGACCGGTTCCTTTGGTGCGGTGATTCTTTGGGCCTTTTTTCGGTTGCTTCGGCCTGGAATTTAATCAGAGTTAAAAAAGATCGAGTTCCTTAGGCGACTCTGGTTTGGGATAATGCCTTGGCGCCGCGTTATCAATTTCTGTTATGGCTTATTGCCAAGAAGCGCCTACCGACTCAATCACTCCTACTTTCTTACGGTAGGATTGACTACTCGGTCTCCAGTGCCTTTTGCTCAACTCAGCCGGACTCTATTGATCACCTTTTCTTTCACTTTGTCAAACCCCCGCTACCCCGGCTTATTTCGGGCTTCTAGGTGCAACCTACCTTGGAGAATCGACCGTTGATCGAGACCTCCACTTGGGCTCTAAAGTTTTTATCGGGTAAGGATTTCTTCCACAAAATTGCTAGGTTCTCTTTTGGAGCTCTGTGTTATCTAATTTGGAAGAAGAGAAATTGTATCATTTTTTGGAGTGAAACCGTTTCCGTGTCGGCTCTCAAAAATCATTTGATCAAAGTTGTCAAGGACAGAGTTCTCTCCTTCAAGAATGTGCCTCCTACCCCAAGAAATAGAAGACTTCAAAGTAATTGGGGCTTCAACCCCTCGGTCTTTTCTCGGTAGCTTTGCTTGTTGTTGTTGATGCTTGTCTTTGTACCGTCCTAGTTCTCTCGTCCCGCTTTTAAGCATGTAGTAGAGGGTTGCTAGGTTTGGATTTGCCTCGGCCCGGGTTGTGGGCGTTTTCTTCTTTCTTTTGTTTTCCCTTCGACTCCCTTCCACTCTTCCCGCTGCGTGGTCGAGTGTAAGTTGGCGCCGTTTCTTGTTTGTCCAAAGTTATCAATATATTACTTACATTTCACCAAAAAAAAAAAACAAAAGTATAATAGGTTTAAAACCTTTAAGAAATTTTTCGATATCATAAGTTTGCATTTAACAAAAGTATACCTTCAAAAACCATCCCAATAGAAGTCGAAAATTTACTTCTTAAATGCCAATAACTCACACTTTTTGAATCATTTAAATGCTAGATAGACTCGAACATGATGGAAATTAAAGAATGGTTTTTCTTTCCTATCAGTCTTACTTTATTCCTATTCTAAATCTCATTCTCAAACTTTTACCATATCTTCTTACAAGACATTGGAATCAAAATCCACACTTGAAACTAAATCGTCCTCACCCCAACCTCCCTAAGAATGTGGGGATGTGGGGATTCAAACCCCCCACCCCCCTCTTTTCATGTGGAAAAAGAGTGGCTAGTGGGGCAAATCCTAGTAGTTGAAATTGAAGAATGGTTCATTCACAAGAGATTGGCTCTCAATTGATTATATGCTCGGGGAAGAGTTTCACTGTTGCTAAGAAATTTATATTTGAGTAAAAAGTTTTATTTTTCCAATGCTGTGTATTCACGTAAAGTTAGAAAGAAAAAAAGAACTTTTGCAATTAGAAAGTTAAGCATAGGGACTTGCAAAGTTACAGCAGATGATACTCAAGTATATAGTGTCGATGTCCACAAATGAAGACACTGATAAAAATAGTAAACTATGTCATTTAGCCCTTAAAATTCCATGTAATTAATTGGAAAAAAGAATCCATTTCATCATTACGCTCACCCTTATTAGGAAAAAAATAATAGCAAATCGACATGAGCGATTCTATATTTTGGCCTTGTTGAAAATAACACATACCGTGAAAGTATCACCGATGTTGATCACTAGGGCATGAGCGCGAGGCCGAACTTTGTACCAATTGTCGTTGACGAACACCTCAAGACCTCTGACTTGATCTTGCTGAAGTATGGTGAGGGCTGTTGGATCACAATGAGGACCAGTTCCGAGAACAAGGCTTGGCTCTTGGCAAGGAGGGTAGGAATTGCACCTCATTATGGAGCATCCATCTTCGAAGAATTCTCTATAGTAAGACCTATCAAGTCCCAAGCTTATGGCCAATACCTCCGTGATTGGAAGTGCCAATCTCTTCATCTCTTCACAATATTTCTGGTATACCTTTCTGTAAAAATCGAATGGAAGATAAAGAAAGGGCGCTACTCTTTCTTTTTACAAATTCGCAAGCAGATGTAAGATTGTGTTACAACAATCACACAATCATTTGGCCTTGGAAATAAACATAAATCCTAAGATTAATATTGCCTACAACAACAACTAAATATTTTGTTAAATTTACGTTGATTGTGGAAATTTCTATGAACAGTGTTTCAATCGTGACGTGCCCATGGTTAGGATTTATTTAGAAGGTGATTTGATTTTATTAGATTTTATTGATGGCGTGTCTGATCTAAATAGTACCAATTGTAGAAACATACTTGTTCATTAGTAACATGAAGAAGAAAAATCATAATAATAGTAGCGCCGTTCTTCTACGTAACTTAGAATGTTGAATTCCTTTTTTTTTTTATTTCTTTTAAAGATGTGTGTGAAGAAGAATCAATCCTTTTTCACATTGGATGTGTATGTAAATTTTCAGGGAAATTGTTAGATTAAAAACCCAATTTTTAAATTGACTTGGGAAATGATCTTGCTTACCCTGCTGGTTCAAAATCCATCCCTAAGGTGGACTTAAAAAAGTGAACCACTGAATCTGGAGAGCTCTCATGGTAGCCGAAAGTGAAGGTTTCCTTCCATGGCAATTTCGATGAGAACCGATCATTATGAGCTATCGAATGACCCCAGGGGGAGTTCGACTTCTTTCCAGCCCTGAGCTTGTCGCTGAGTGTCATCTTGAAGATGGAAGCGATACCATCATGAGCATCACGAATGAGACTCGGATCGACTCCATGGTTGATCACTTGGAAAAATCCATGGCTCAAGCAAGCTGCTCTAGCAGTATCAACAGCACGGTGTGTTTCTTCTTGATCATCACCAAGGAGAAAGCCTTTGAGATCGACCAAGGGTTCTTCTAGCTCGCCGTGAGAGAGAATCGTATCTTGTTCTGGCCATTTGAAAGAATCGGGAACATGAGATTGCTCATGAAAAAGCAAGGAGTCAGAAATTTTTGGTGTTTCATCGGAGTCTTTAAGATCGTCAGGTTTTACAGGTGAAAAGGTAAGAAGAGAGACAGCAGTAGAATCCATAACTAATTTGTGAGATGCGCAACATTTCTAGGGCAAGCGGTGATTATATATACGCTCAAGACAGACTATATAGTTCATTAAAAAATTACTCTATGGAGTGATGTCGAGTTCTCTTTGATTGATTTAAAAATGTTCCATTGTAATTTCATCTTACTTAGCATCATTAGAATTTCTAAGTGGGCATGAACTAGTTTTGAAATGGAACAACTCAAGTGTTGTAATGGAACAAATAAAATTGCTAAGATCAAAACTTGACGTGATGTATATTTATCTCTTAACCTATTTATGAAAGTTAACTCTTAATGCCATCAGCATACAAAATAGAAATCTGAATTTTATCCTAATATGCAAAAACCTCAATAAGGCAAATGGTCATGTTCTTTTTTTTAAGGTTGATGGTTAATAGTCACTATAAACCAGATCCAAGCATTTGCATTTTTTTTCAGCCTCTTCATAATGCTAAGGATCAACAAAGGATTTTTCACTAAGAAAAATAAAAGACAAAGAAAAAACATATAATGCTTCACTTTTGTTGGTTCACTCATCGACCCACATTTCGTAAGATATTTAATCAATACTTTGCGGTAAAACACTTACTAAAATTTAAATTCCCACGATATTTCGCAAGGATGGACTGTAAGCCAATTTTATTTTATTTTTGTAGCAAATTCGGTTGGAAAGGGGAGAATAACAGAGAAGAAAAAATAACAAGAACATAATAAAAGAAAAAATCAACAACTGAGGGGACGAAACACTTAAGTTCCGTATTGAACGAACTAAAGCATTTTGATTATGGCTCGTCTCTCTCATCATAACATCTAGCTTTTTATAGATCTTTATTATGATGAATTCATATGAAGTGGTATTGAAGAAAAAGTAAAATAGAATTGTCAATATGCATGAGGTAATTTAGGGAAAATTACATAAATGGTCCATCAACTTTGACCCAATGCGCAATGTTATCTTTGAAATTTTAATTTGTTTAATATAATCTCTTAACTTCAACTTAATATATAATATATTCTCTGAATTTTTAATTTATTCAATATGATCTATAAATTTTTAGTAAATGTTCAATCTAATCCCTCAATTATTTAGTTCATAGATTAAATTGAATATGTATTGAAAGTTTATAAGCTACATTGAACAAATTAAAAATTCATGGACTATTAAACCAACCAAATGTGTCATTTTCTCCTAGAATCTAAGACAATATAAGGTTAAGTGGTTATTTTTTTTAAACATGAAAAATGTAATTTGGACTTGCGTCTTTTGACAAGATTATGTTGTTGTTACTTCTAAATTTCTATGTAGGTTTGCAAAAAATTAATCGTTCTAGTTAAGACTATTGTAATCCGTCTAGAAAAAAGCACACACTTTATATGTGCAAATAAAAAAGAAATAAACAAAAAAAATTGCATAAAAGTATAAAATATTTTGATTATGTGGTTCCTGAAGGAAAGCGCATCCTTTAATTGATTTGAGATATTTGTTTTTACTTTATTAATTTACATCTTTGCCAATTGAATACAACAAATAAATGCAATTCATCTTAAGTACATTGACATAGATTTTGATGGAATTTTTCCATAGCAAACTTGTTCTTGGAACATTGAGGTATTTTATCTTTGTCAAAATACAAAGTACCTTATGTTTTCAATTAATCATATATATTAGGTAATCATTTTCCATGATTTATTGTTTCAGTGAAAAGTTCTATTCAAAAGTCAACTTCTATCAAATCTCATCATTTCTTAACCGAATTACAAAGAGTAATGCTAAGTGGACAAATCACGATATACAAATCGATATGGTAGACTCTCAGTGGTCTTGGAGAGGTCTCACTCATTCAAATGTCCACTTTAACTTGTCACATCGATTTGCAAACTAATTCCATGAGTCAATCTTAGTATAAAATCGGAAGCAAAAAAAAGGCTTAGCTGAATAAAAACAATTACCAAAAAAAACTTTCCTTTATTGATGTCTATGTGTGGGTACGAGCAGCGCAGGGGAAAATCCGACAGAACCCACTTGCGCCATTATTACTGTCCTTGCCCACGGCCGATTAAATCATGGAAAAAAGTTAGTGTCCACCAGCAAAAGTTCCATTTTTTTTTCCACAGATGGAGGATGACTAGGTATTATTCTCGATTATCCTAATTTGATCAAGAATCACCAAATTGGTGGACCGTGAATGGAACGTATAGATAAGGGATAATTTACTTTAGGTTATAAAAATGTTAACATTATTTCGTACTTGAACTATGATTAGGCTCCAATCCCCCATTGCAGTTAGTGACATGAACTTGATCCATGTATATTAGTCAACAGAAAATAATTTACTGTAGGTTATAAAAATGTTAACATTATTTCTTACTTGAACTATGATTAGGCTCCAATCCCCAATTGCAGTTAGTGACATGAGCTTGATCCATGTATATTAGTCAACTGAAAATTTAAGATCATCCTCAAAATAAACATTACAGTGATTGGAACGATTAAATTATTAGTGAGGGACTAAAGTGAGATTAGTGATTTAATAAACGAGGAGATATCCAATTGAGATTATTGTAGTGTTGTCGATTCTGTACATGCAATTTTTAAAGTTATAACGAGCCCTTCATAGGGGACAAAAATCTCTAGTTGTTTTTCTCTGTCGCTCGTAATTACACTTTTGATCACATATAATAATGTACACGTGTTGGTTTCTCATGGACCCCTACCACCTAGCCCCTTTGGAACCCATCTCCCGCATTGCTCCTTTGCAGAAGCCAAAGGACAAGCCTCGTGTTTGGATAGAGCATACCCACCAGGGCTTTGTTTTTTTCGATAGAGATATACCTGTGGCTTTGCTCCTTTACCATGTATAGAGTACGACTTGTCAGTATAATGTGCATCTCCTGGTCCACTTACCAATTCGAGATTAATCAAAGCACCAAGAGTTGTCCCAGCCGAGAGAGAGAGAGAGAGGGAAACTTATGCTGCATTATGACACGTGAGTTGAAGACGGGTACCCTAATCCCCTCGACCGTTAATATACGTTTTGTGACGCGAATACAATCGAATTTTTGGGAAAAAAAATGATTGGATTCATGATATCCTTAGGGCAATATTATCAACTTCACAAAAATATCACCAATTAGATCGGTTAGACATTTTAAATTCTTAAAAAATAAAGTCTTCATTTTTCATATTACACATTCACTTTACGAAAATGGATTAGCTGGTCTTTCCATGTTAATAATTTAGTTATGCATATCAAGATGTTTTCCCGCAATTTAGGAATCCATATTTTATTTCCAACATGTTGGCAAATGTTCTTTGAAGGGTATGATTTTAAACATATTTTGTGCGTCCAAAAGTTTAAACTATATTAAAAGCGGACTCATAATTTACATTAAGCACATAACAAAACATCGGCCTCATCCATTGTAGGTTCTAGAAGACTAGTCATCATCAACATAGGACGATTTCCTATGGTGAAGGAAAGAGCATAATTTGATACGACTTTATTTGGTGTTGAAGAGTGGACTAGATTGACTCGTGCTCTTTGTATATCAAGGTGGGTGACGGAGATACTAGCAGTGACTCAACAGTAGAGAGTGCGGTCTTGAAGAGAGAGAAGCCACTCCGTGAACTTGGGCAAGGTGGACTGATCGGCCCTGTAGTGCCTCTGGGTGAACCGGAGCAGATCCGACCAGGTGAAATCTGGGTACTTCCTCGATCCTCCGGGGGCGAGCTTGGGCGCCGGCGCAACTACCTTGTCTTCCCGTGGGCACAGGAAAAAAGCCAATGACCGCCTCTCGCTATGCCGGTTCACCACCGCTCTGTGGAGGCAGCTCTTGTATACCCCGTTTGTCAATGCCTGCACGCGCGCACAAAGAACAAAAACACCAACCTCGTTATAGTATATGTCCTGTGTGGTAACACACATGCGTGCAAACGCATGCCCGAAGGATACGCGTACGCAATTTTAGGACCAGGGTACATATATTAGCAGTCCATGCATGTGATTCGATGCTTGTCCTTCCGGGATACCACCGGAGGTTCAGCAAAATGGAATTCCCACGTTCCCATTTCTCAGGAATGCAATATCTTTTTGGTGAATGTCATGGACACTAACTACATATTTTCGTGGAATTTTTTGGGCTAATTGCTACCTTTCAAATTAATATCTACCCACCGACAAAAAAAAAATTAATATCTACCCACTTGGTTAAAGGTGGAGGGTAGAGGACACATATAATCTCTTGGAGAGGATTTTTTGCTAAGTACTTTTTACGTCTTTTTTCGATCGAGATTCAAGCAGTCAACTTTGTGAAGGCATGCAAGGATTCGGGTTGATCCACTTTTTACACATTGAAAAGGGATTTACCCCCATTTCTCACAAGGAGAGCAATGAAGATTCTCAAAAGTAGCGGGTGCTTATTGAATTCTATTAAGAAAGCCGTAAACTTTCCCTGTAATGTCATTCCCGGTCAGTATTACGAGTGTACATTAAACAAGAGGATACCTTGAAAAACCACCCTAACAGAAGTCGAAATAAACTTCTTAAATGCCAAAAACTTGTACTTTTCATGAATTAAAATTGCTTAAATGGCAGAGTCGACTCGAACTTGATGGAATTTAGAGAGTGATTCATTCACAAGGTGACTCTCAATAATTACATATTCGAAAGAGTTTCACCTGTCATTAAATAATGTATTTTTTGAGTAAAAAATTTTATTATGTTAATTCATAAGACAAGGGAAAAAAATTATTGGAATTAGAAAAGTGAGTACATGATGGACTTGCATAGTTTAGAATAGATGATACTCTCAAGTACATAATGTCATTGTCTACAAATGAAAACACTGATTAAAATAATAATACTTGTCATTTAGCCCTTGAAATTCCATGTCATGAATTGGAAAAGGAAGCCACTTCGTCATTATGCTCACCTTTGTTGGGATAATTTTAATTCATAGCAAATCGACACGAGCAATTCAATGTTTTCCCTTGTAGAAAATAACACATACCACGAAAGTATCACCGATGTTGATCACAAGGGCATGAGGGCGAGGTCGAACTTTGGACCACTTGTCGTTGACGAACACTTCGAGACCTCCAACTTGATCTTGATGGAGTATGGTGAGGGCTGTTGGATCACAATGGGGACCAGTTCCGAGAACAAGGCTTGGCTCTTGGCAAGGAGGGTAGGAGTTGCACCTCATTATGGAGCATCCATCTTCGAAGAATTCTCTATAATAAGACCTATCAAGTCCCAAGCTTATGGCCAATAGCTCCGTGATCGAAAGTGCCAATCTCTTCATCTCTTCACAATATTTCTGGTATAACTTTCTGTAAAAATCGAATGGAGAATAAATAAAGGGCGCTACTCTTTCTTTTTACTGATTCGCAAGCGGATCTAAGATTGTATTATAACCATCACACAATCATTTCACCTTGGAAATAAACATAGATCCTAAGATTAATATTGCATGCAACAACTACATATTTTGTTAAATTTACATTGTTTACAAAAAAAAAAAAAAAAAAAAAAAAAAAAAACCACCTTTATAATAGTAGGGCCGTTCTTCTATAGAACCAAAAATGTTGATTTCGATTTGTTATTATTATTTTTAAGGATATTTATGAAGAAGAATCAATATTTTTGTAAATTGAATGTGTAACATTTCGGGGAATTTGTTAGTGTAAAAACGCAAAATTTAAACTGACATGAAAAGTGATCTTGCTTACCCTGCTGGTTCAAAATCCACCCCCAAGGTGGACTTAAAGAAGCCAACCACTGAATCTGGTGAGCTCTCCTGGTAGCCAAAAGAGAAGGTTTCCTTCCATGGCAATTTCGACGAGAACCGAGCATTATGAGCTATGGAATGACCCCACAGAGAGTTCGGCTTCTTTTGAGCCCTGAGTTTGTTGCTGAGTGTCATCTTGAAGAAGGTGTCGATACGATCATGAGCATCATGAATGAGACTCAGGTCAACTCCGTGGTTGATCACTTGGAAAAGTCCATGGCTCAAGCAAGCTGCTCTCACATTATCAACAGCACGACGTGTTTCTTCATGATCATCACCAAGAAGAAAGCTTTTGAGATCAATCAAGGGCTCTTCTAGCTCGCCGCAAGAGAGAATCGCATCTTGTGCTGGCCATTTGAATGAAGCAAGAACATGAGATTGCTTATCACAGAGGAAAGAGTCGGAAACTTTTGGGGGTTCATAGCCTTTAAGATCATTTCGCTTTACAGGTGACAAGGTAAGAAGAGAGGCAGCAGTGGAATCCATTATTAATTCGTGAGTGCGCAGCATTTCTAGGGCAAGAGATCATTATATAGTGGTTTCTGCTAATAGTTTGTGAAGATACTAGACAGACTATAGCTTCACGTGGTATAATGATTAAAAAAAAAAATAGACTTGCTAAGACTAAAACTTGGCGTTATATGAATATATCTCTTAACCTATTGATAAAAAGTAAGCCTTTTAAGCCATCAGCGTACGAAATAAAAGTCCAAACTTTATCCTAATGCACGAGAACCTCAAATGCAATACACAAGGCAGATGGTCACGTTTGCTATGATACTCAATATTCTTCTTTTGGAAAATTTATTTTTGCCCCTCTCAACTTTGTTCTTCAATATCAAAATTCCATTGCAATTCTTTCTCTAAGTTGGATTTAGTATGTAGCAGCTATGCTTCCGCTTAATTATCATTAGTATATTTTGAAAGTGATATTAATGATATTAATGAACTCAAGTGATGGTCCAATAAAAAAATTTTCAAAAAAAAAAGACTCAGGTGACTGTAGAACGCCTAACCACAAGTCCTAGTGCTCTTTCTTGATTCTGTCTCTTTTCTCTCCTCTTTCTCCACAGTCCTCGCGACTTTGAACACCGTTCAAGCTAGCTTGAACGGCTGGCTCCATTACCGACATCGAAGTTCAATTTGCCTGCTTTTAATCGTTCGCACACAGCTCCGTCGAACAGCTTGACGCTGCTGCCGCCACCACCTCTCTCTCTCTCTCCCTCTCTCTCAGGTAGTTTTCATTTTGCATCCGTGAATGAAAACTGCATGAATTATCGGTGGCCCAATTTTTAGGAAGAGCCTTTTTAACGTCGGTTTCACTGTCTACCATGGTGTCTCACCCGATGGGGACCGGAGGATTGTCCTGTTTGAAATTTTGAAGCTACATGGGTAGGTGGCCCTTACACTCGTAAGCTGTGAGGATAGAATTATTTTGCAGGGACTGATTTGGTTTGACTCCATTTTTATAAATATTACATTATATTTACGAGGAAATTATCTAACTAGTTCTAATCATATTATATGGATATTAATTCAGTCCCAAATAACCCAATTTTGATATTTTAATTCTTAATTTTTACGCGAAATTCTAGTATAGTCTTTCCATCCAGTTTTTGCCTAAACTTACTAACATAGCGATGCATCAAGTGAAATAGCCAGCAATCACATCAGCGATATCCAACGAAAATTGGTTGAAACGACTACATTGAAATTTCACGTAAAAGTTTAGGACTAAATTAGCAAAATTGAAAATTTAAGATTTAATTAGCATATATACAATAGGTTTAGGGTTAATCAGGTAATATTTCTCAATTATGGGCACAAGGCTAGACCTATTTTGTTCATCGCTCCACATAGTAAAGAGCAAGTCAATAACTTTTAATCTTTGTATATGGGACCGCTGCTAACTGTTGTAAAAAATTAACTTGTTAAATGAAGGCATTTAATGGTCTAAGAATAAAACACAAAAATATATAAAAGGGAAGGCATAAGGACAGGAAAAAGATTTGAACACAAGACTAGCTCCTTTGTATACGTATATATATGTATATATTATACCAATCCATGGTGAGGATATACTTAGGTATTCAATACAATTGTGATCTAACATCACTATCCGAAGTTGACATCGATAAAATCAATCAAAAATATTTCACGATATGAAAGATTGCACGTTTCTCTCACATTAATTTATCAATTAACCTTTGGGGACTTGTTTTTTTCATAATCATGATATATTCCTTGAGATCAAATATTTCGACTCCTCTTGAGATTGTCAATTACTTAGACTAATAAGACAACAATGTAATGGCAAAGATTTAGAGACCAGGGAAAAATAAAATTAAATAGTAATTGATAATAACAATTCATCAAAATCGGTTGTTTCTCCAAGATTGTCTATTTATGAAAATTTCAGTGCAGCAACATATTAGAATTCGAATATTTCACTAGAATTTTGGAACGCAAATTCATAATCCTTCACCTAGCTAGCGATGAACTCAAAAAATATTAGTTTGACTCGATCAACTATCAGAGACTTCTATGCTTCTTCAAAGATTTGAGCTGCTCATAACATACAACTAAAATACAAAACGTAATGCAAAAATCTACGAAGCGATATTGAAAGAAACAAAAGAAAGCACAAAGTCACCCCCACCACCCTATTCCGCGGGCGACAATGCAGGCTTTACGGTCGGGGCGAATGCATCATGTGGTCATTCTTGAGAGCTACAACGACAAGTTCACGTGGATTTTGCTTATCTTGCTTTGTGGCAGTGCTAGGAGAATATTGATGGTACACTTACGGATTTCGTAGCCCTACCTGTCTCCCCGTATTAGATCGAGAAGTAGACATGAAAGCCGACTGGTCATTATCAATTATCTTTCCGTTTCGTGTTCCTGTGCTAATTAGGACGAAACCCTGTGGTCGCTTAAATCCACGGAAGACATAAGTGTCGGAAGATCCGACCCGACATCTTTTAATGGTCAAAGTCGGACTCTAATAATTGGGCGGTGACATATAAGTAGGTTGGATTAGGTTTAGGTGGGCCAAACCCAAATCCACCCATTTAATTTGCATTAATTCCCCAATGACCATCCTTCTTGATTGAAAAGGGAGAGGTGTAGTTCGATTCCCCACCATTGCGAGAGGCCAAGTGAGGACGCGTGAAGGAAGTAGGGTTTTGTTACCTGTGCATAGTACATAACACACAAATTAGCTTGTAAAATAGATATAGTATAGAGTCGAACCAAGAAGAAAAGAACTTATATTGGTTCATTTGTTTATGACCATACTCAATTCAACCCAAATCCACCCACATAACCCATCCCAAAAACAAAGGAAAATGACCAATAAATCTTAAAGATTAAAAAAAAAAAAGGAAGAAATTTTCATATATTAAATGAAAATCCTTTCTTATCCTTAAAACTAAGCACAAAAACATTATCAAAAAAAAAAAAAGTTAAAACCACGTGAGGCTTGAGCTTTACCAAATCCGAAGATGAGGAAGAATGCTGGAGCTCCTTCTCCTTGATGACCGCCGAATCTGCAACGATGGAGGACAATCCGCGACGCCAAGCAGAAGGGTCGGGACGGATATGGAGGGGGCTGCGAATCGAAGTTTCCCAATGGATGCTGGGAAATCGGTGGCTAACTTGTTGGAGGCCATCGGAGGGCAATTCTTTCTCCTTGCGAAGGAGCCGGGGTCATGAATCGCACGAATTTTATTTTATTTTTTTAAAAATTATTTTTCTTCTATTAATAACCTCTTCGGGCTTAAATGGGTTTGCTTTTAGACCCACTAAGAACTACATCTAGTTAGGATTTGATATTGTGAACCCGTTTTTAAATCTTCAAGCAACCCATATCGTCTAATTTAAGTTCGTTTGGGCTCTTCCACGAAAGCCTTCCGATATCGCATTGGCCAACATCAATTCCGGGCCTAAAGTCCAATGATTCTTCAAACTGTCCGAAAGTTCTGTGGTCCATGATTTGCATCCATTTTGAATTTTTGGGTACCGGAACATCACGCCTTTCCTTGATCTGCGCCGATGCTTTTGGGTCGATTCGCTTAAACGGAGGGTTGGAAAAAGGAACACGTACGCGTATGTCATCGCATGATGAAAACAACAGAACCTCACAAGCCAGCCATCCCCTTCACCTTATGACGAATTACAAATCGAAACAATGATTACAAATTGGGGAAAAAAAAAACAATAAACAAAAACCAACCCATGTCTATGTACACACACGCACAAAAACCGTGGCACACCATAGGACAAAAAAATGAGTGTATGCGAGGGAAAAATAAAGAGAGAACATCAATCCTGATTACAGAAAAATGAAACAGTCCAACGAGATGAGTGGATTGTTAAGGTCCTCGACGGCGTCCATCATGTCGTCGTGGTCGGCCAAAACTCTCTGCTCGATTTCACCGACTTTGGGACCGATTTGGCGAGAAAGGAGAGTCTCCGAATGCACCAAACCGGGTCGGATCGGACGATTCGGATTGTTGTTTGGGCTCGGACTGGGAGGCCTAACAACGTTCTCTCTCCTTGAATTCGCGCCCACGTAATTACCAGGAGCACTCACCTTGGAGGTCGCCACCAAACGCTTGCTGCCGCCGTCGTCGGCCACCGTATTCACCAAGATGCCCCTGCATTTCTCTCCACCGTCGAATCTCCGGCTAGGCGATGGAGACCTCAAGGTCCTCCTAGGCAAAGAGTGCGTACCGCTCGGTAGTGACCCGCTGGATTGATCGGCCCTGAAGCTCTTTTGCCGGGTCAAATTCGGTGAGCTCGCTCGAGTCCTCTTCTGAGCCGAGTTCGAGGGAGCCGCCCGCCTCGCCGGCGCCGCGAGCCTCGGCTTGGCCGGTGACCCCAGCTCCTCGTCGGGGAACTTATCCGCGAGCGACAAGAGGGAATTCACCTTGAGCGAGTTGATCTGGAGTATGTGCGGATTCTCCTTGGCGCAGGACCACAGGAAGTCGTTGGAGAAGGACCGGTCCTTGGAGCTGAGGGCGGAGGACGCGGTGGACGACAGGGACGAGCTGGAGACGCTGCTGGGCTTGGCGCCGGGGGCGAAGGAGGAGGAGGAAGAAAAGGTGACGGAGGAGGAGCAGGAAGATTTCGAAGGCGAATGAGGGGAGGGCGAGATCCGACTGGGGTGAGCAAGGGGCGTTTTGGGCGGCGGCGGCGGCGGGTGTTGGGAGATCACGAGCTTGTCCTGGACGAGGTTGCTGCTGCAGCACGACGGGTCGAGCGGCGGTTCTTGCGGGGAGGGACGGCGCCTCTGGGGCCTGCACTTGCTGAAGCAAGAACCCATGATGTTTGGTCCGAATGAGATTCGAAGAACTTTACGGTTTTGTAGGAGGTGGGAGATGGTGATGATGATGATATATCTTAATGTGCATCGTTTTGAAAATAGGAATATGGACGGGGGAAAAGGTGGGGGTGTGGGGTTTAGGCTTTTTGCTTTCGCCTTCCTTTTTCGCCTTTTCACAGCTCGTTTGAATTCGCTTGCCGGGAATGAAAACCGTTGTGCAACGGTCCTGTATGCTTGGGTTGGGTGATGATGGCTCTCTGCCCATGGAAATTCTCGGATGCCCTGAGCCGAAATGAAGAAATTGTCCGAGATGTCCTAAACATTAAATCATCTTCCCATTCAATTAATTTTAACCAGAAATCACTTATGTGGATATTACCCCAAACTTTTTTACATCAATAAACCCTGAACTTTTTTTGTGACACATTTTTTTGCGAATGATTTTGTGAATATTACTTTTAAAAATTTCATATTAAATGGATACTAAAAGATTTAAAACTGAATTGAACCAAAAGTATTCAAGAATAAATCACTTTTTTCCTTCTTTATTTTTTTCATTTGCGAAACATTTAATATTAAAGAGAATAAGAAAAAAATAAAAAAATTGAAAAAGAAATTTAAAGAAAAAAGAAAATACAATAAATTTAAGACATTTTGAATAATTTTCACAAGGCAATGTGAATGAAATCTACAAATACAATTAATTTTCTGGACCAGTGGATCTTTAAATTCAAGATCAATTGTTTGGATTTGTGCTCTTTCTCTCTTAGATAAATAACTAAATTATTCGCTAATGGATGAATCGAGGAGGATGTTGTTTTTGGCTAATTGACACGTAGACATTGCTTACGAAAGCACGAAAAAGGCGGGGAGGTTAATTTTCACAAGCTTTGATTGATGGTTGATAGTTGATATGGCCGTGATTGACGGAGGATTGGACCCTCGAATCTTATTTTCTTTTCTCCCTCCCTTTGCCTGTTGAACCAACAATTATATCTTTCTCAATCAAAAGGCAATTCAAAGATTTCTTACGGGGCAGTCCTTGTGATCCGAACAAATGAGTGCTTTAGAATAAAAGTCAGGATTTTCGTATTAAGTGTAACGACATTGTATTAATCAATTTTAGTCTGTTTCGAGGATACTAATTGATAAAATAAAATAACATATTCAAAAGTTCTCCTTAGGTAAAATTAAATTGAAAGAGTGGCAAAAACATGTCATACTCGATCAAATAGACTATAAATATTGGTTGGTGCTTTGAAAGTGCCACCAAAGAACGTCAAGGACCATTTGATATTGCCAAATTGATGAAAGAAAGATGCGAATCCTATAGCACTTCATTTGATTTTTTTCATAAATTTTTTTTAATTAAAATTTTATGACTGTTTCTCCTTCATGATTTCGTTGGTTCTTTTTTTTTTTTTGGTCAGTATTTCGTTGGTTCATTAGGCCGATAAATTACTAGATACAGTCACAAACAATAACAATTAAAAAAAACTGTTTGGATTGACTTTCGCTTTTCTTACCTTTTGCTTAAAAAGATATTGTAACTTGTCCATTTTGACCTTCCTAAAAGTCGGAATACTTAAAATTTTCACAGCATACAAAATTGACACGTGTTCCAATATAACTTTTTCATATATTTTGGAAATTTAATTAATATTTGAGATTGTGTCTAGGAAACAAAAGAGTACTTTTTTCTTTTGGTTTTCTCTTCAATCCAAACAAACATGCACATTGCCTTCGTCTCCTCTCAGCTCAATAATAGCTAATACAAAATTGATACGTGTACCAATATAATTTTTCTTATAACCCAAGGACACAAGCATGATATTATTCCCAAATTCTTTTTATTTGACATGTTCGCTGCGAGAGAAGAGAATACTTAAATACACATATTATGTCGAATTCGAGATAAGAAATGGATTCAAAATAAGGGTGATTAAATCGACAATCCGAGATCGGCAAACCAATTATTCATACCTCCACGAATATTTTATAAATTGGCATTGGATCCAACATAAAAATCCTTAAAATATATATGATTTTCATCGATTAATAATTTTAAACATCATAAGTGATCGTTTTGAAAAAAATATTTTTAGGTCTTTCAATTTTTGAAAAGCTAAGCAAAGAAAATTCTAGACTTCCCTTTTTATTTATTGTCCGTCTGTCTGGGGATAAACATCATGGGCAGGTTTTCTTAAATCTGGCGACGGCGGAGACTCCCCCAAGAAAGGGCATTTCCAGCTTTGTCTTCAAGTAGTCTTTCGACTGTTTTCTAATAATTTTTCCTTTTCCTTTTATTTTTCTTTTTTTTACTTAAAGAAGAAGGCTTCCAACTAGAGAAGGATAAAAGTATATTTTGGTATATTCTACTGACCCCTCGGATTTTTTAATTATCAATTTGTATTTCCGCAAGAGAGCTAATAAGCAAACGCTATATGTATTAGGAATTGCACATGTGAGTTGAACTCTTATATTGGCGGTTTTCCGTTTTTGGTCGAAACATCGGCGGCTTTTCAATTAGCGTTGGAATCTTCTCTCTCTCTTTTCCCTCACGTTTTGCACAGCACGGAAGGCATTTTCTCTATTTTGTCAGTCACCATCTCCAGAATTAATGATCATCGACGACCAGTCAAAACGACATCGCCAACCTCTCCCCAGAGGAAGCAAAACGACACCGGAGACCCCCCCCCCCCCCTCTCTCTCTCTGTCTCTCTCTCTGTCTCTGTGTCAGTTCCGTGCGAGAGCAGCAAGGTGTTTCCTTTGTTCGCTGACAGAAGCTTGAGCACCGCCGTTTTGTTTTCCGTTTCTGCATGCTCTGTTTCTGCATGTTGACTATTCCGGGAACAGTTGATGGCAAAAGGGCAGAAGGGGGAGAACTGAGAAGAAAATGGGAAAAGCAGAAGTCCCATGTTTTCCCAGAAAGTGCCGAAAGTTGGATCGAAACTAAACTAGAACCGTCGGACGAGAAGTCGCGCCAGGAAATGAAACTGAGATGGGATATGTAATCTGTTGCCCCCCGGAAAAGGGAAAAAGCTGAGGCGAAAAATCACAGAGAATTAAAAGGAAACAGGAAAAGCGGCGAACTGATCTAATAAGTGAGGCTGAGATTTCCCTGGAAGCGAATTCCACACAACACACACAGGCACAGCAGCAGCTGCAACGGCAAGAAAATAACGAGAAGAAACTCGAAAGATCAAAAGGCCTAGAATCGCGAACATGCGACAACTTAATTTGGTAGGGGAACGATCCTCTTGGTTGGCGGTGGAGCCACCATCTTCATCTTCTTCTTCTCCTCCTCCTCCTCCTCCTCTTTCTGGGTCCGAAACGCTGGAGGAGGAGAATAAATGCAAGGAGCGGCGAAACAAGTCAGAGCGCGATCCCACATCATCCTCTTCACCGATCTCTTCTTCGGTGGGATCACCCCTCCGGCTTTCCTGAGCTTCTCGAACTCGGGCTCCTCGTAATCCTCGACCATTTCTTCCATCTCCTCCTCTGTTCCTCCTCCTCTGAGCTGCCCTGCCCGAATGCCTTGGCGAGTGAAGCCGATCTCTCCGGTTCAAGTCACTCTTCTGAACCCAACCCCGCCTCTTATACGCGTGGGGAACGGCAAAATTGGGAAGAGGGTAGCGCTTCTTTTCGTTTCTTCTTCTTCTGTCCTTATCCCGATACAAGACAGAAGATGCACCTTTCGCTCCGCAACATGATGATGGTACAATGCGACAGGATCTGTCGATCTAGATTTCGGACCTACCCTAAAGAACCGAGCAGGTCTCAGCAGTTTCGACCCCATCAAAAATATTTCCTTGCGGTCCCCTTCCTCATTTGTTCGTCGTTTACTCCTTTTGCTTTTCTCACGACATTTCCCGGTGAATTATTTGGACCCCTCGTCGGATTCGTCTGCGTCCCTTACTTCTTCTTTTTTGCCCTTAATTAGTGACAAGGGGAGGATCGACGATCGGCATTAAAATACTTCTTCTCGCTGTAATCGCAAGAATCTTGTACTTGCCACGGAATATTTAATTTGTATCATGATTACTATACCTGAAGTCGCCAAACACGACATGGCCTGTAATAGACCGATCGTTTTCAAGGCGCTATTAACCAAGAATGTGGCCAAGATGATCTGCATAACTTGAAGTTTCTAGGTAACTAAGGTTTTTTGAGGTAGATTAATGACGTGCTTTGACTCTCTTTTTTTAACTCGAAACACCTGAAATTTGCATAATGTGAACGTTTAACGTGTCAATTGATATATGATTTTTATATATTTTAAATTTTGTTGCAAAAGCAAAAGGTTGCTTTTTATTTTTTTAGGAAGCCCAAACAATTTAAGCCTTTAGATTAGATGTTCATGCTGACCTTGCTCGCCATTAATTCTGCTCAATTCCACCAGTTTTGACTGGAACACCAACACAACACGTCTATGTAATCTGGATTTTATTAATAGGTGCTTCGAGAACAACCACTAACAAAGATACGTGATCTTATAGAAACCGAGCACGAGATTATTCGCCCTCTTAATCATCAGTAAATCATCTCGCAATTCAGTTCAACCGCATGGCCATTAGCCCCCCCGGCCCCCTGGTGTCAATTGAAGATTCATCTAGGGGGTGGGCTCTTCTTCACATGGCCATTGTATTTCGTGAAAGCTTGACTTTTTCAAACCCTAGGATTGTCATTGCCCCACAAAAAGTCCGATGATATATAGGTAGTTTGGTAGATGTTACGTCACGTAGAGTTGAGCCTAGAGGCAAGCAAGAGGGACACGTCGGTTGGAATCCAAACTCGAAAATGAGGTAAACTACCCGTGAGTTGAGTTCCAGCCTCCAAATTAGAAATTTCTTGCACTTATTTTTTTAGGATCGACCTATAACAGAACCTCAAAGATTTAACAAGATCGTCAAAATTAAACTTCAATGATATATGGTATGCACACAACACAAATTCGTTTCGGTCCACCAACGAGGCCGCAGCTAGGTAGCTCGATCTCCGAAATCTCACTAGGACTAGGACCACCATTTACTTGACTCGACGACTGATGCCAATCAAATGTACTTACAATTTGTCGAAAATGACGATCTAATTTAATATAACAATCACTAATATGTTGTGAAAATCATAATTGATAAATTGACCTGTCGGATCCACAATATAAATTTGACCATGGAGTAGGTTATGCGAAGGTTAGGTGGGATATGCGTTGACGTCAAAAGGATAATTGAAGGGTCCTACCTTCGTGCCCTTCCAAAATCCATATCTAGAATTTAGCTTGCTCCACCTCATCACGGGGCACTTCTTGGGCCATTTATAGGAATTCTCTTACGAAAAAAAGCTTTCTAATGGAGCGGAGCGAAGAGATTATTATAAAAAATTTGTTAAAGAAAGTAATCTTAGTCCGTGGCTAATAGCGAAAACTAAGCGTGCCTATCATAAAAAGGATCTATTTCGATCCTTACAGCTCCTCAACCCCTTGTTAGGCGACTCAAACTCCATGTTCTTTCTGTTTTCATGTAACTATTTCCATTTTATGACTATCTGCGTAAAAAACTATATAATACCCACAACGCATGCGACAAAAATTCATATGGTAATCCTAGATTCACCAAATGATATCGTGGGTCGCCCCAAATCACTAGTCATTAACTGCACGGTTTTTTTTACATGGAAACAAGAGGAACCAACGCTCCCCGGGAAAAATAAAAAAAAAAAAGTCATAAACATATTGCATAAATACCAATTCAATCATAAACTTTTTAATTAGACCACAATTCTAAACCTTTTTACATTAATATCAATTCAGTTCATCCGGCCAATTTTGGTCTGTCGTTGTTGACGTGGACATCAGTAGGTAGCCGAGCGCTGATGTGGTAATTTTTAATTTTTTAAAGATTTTTTATTAATTTTTCTTTTCTTTTTTTTTTTTTTTCTTTTTTCTTTTCTTTTCTCCCTTCTTCCTCCTTGGACTATCCTTGCGGTGGCCGACTCTAGCCTGGCAATGGCCACCATGGCCTCACCAGCCGTGGGTGAGGCTGGCTTCACCCCGATCCATGCGAAGTTGCCTTACCCATGGCCGTGGGCGAAGGCCACGACCCCGGCAAGGGTTTCGCGGCCCTTGCCTAGTGGCTGTGCGTAGGTATCGGTCGGTTAAATTTTTGATTGGACCAAATTCGGTTTTAAACATTTTTATATTGGTACCAATTCAGTCCATCGACCAATTTTGGCCGGCCGCGGCGACGTGGACACCGGCAAGTGACCGGATGTTGATGTGGCAATTTTTAATAATTTTTAATAATTTTTTTGGATTTTTTTTTAATAATTTTTTTTTTTTTTTTTCCTTTTTCTTTTCTTTTCTCCCTTCTTCCTCCTTGGACTGTCCTTGCAATGGTTAGCTTCGGCCCAAGGAGGGTCGCCATGGCCTCGCCACCCGTGGGCAAGGCTAGGCTAGGGTCGCGACCCCAACGAGGGCTTCGCGGCCCTTGCCTAGTGGCCGACGAGCCTCCGGCCTAGCAATGGTCGCCATGGCCTTGCCCAGATCTGGGTGAAGTCGCCTTGCCCGAGGCCCTAGGTGAGGCCAAACGAGGGCCGCGACCCTCGCCGGCCACTAGCGAGGGCTTGGTGGCCCTCACTCGGTGACGGGCGAGCCTCGCCGAACACCACAAGGATAGTTGAAGGAGGAAGAAGGGAGAAAAGAAAAGGAAAAAAATAAAAAATTAATAAAAAAATTCCAGAAAAATAAAAATAAAAATCATTAAAAAATTGCCATATCAGCGTTCGACCGATATCCACGTCAGTGCCAGCTGACCAAAAATTGGGCAAATAGACTGAATTAGTACCAATGTAAAAATATTTAGAACTGAATTGGTTCAATTGAAAAGTTTAAGACTGAATTGGTACCGATACAAAAAATTTGTGACTTTTTTGGTACTTTTCCCACACTCCCCCTTCCCCTCTTCCTTCATGTTTGCTTCATCATTTTGGGGATAAGAAAACTTTCACTCTTCCTTTCGTTAATTTTTCTTTAATTGTGGTTGGAAAGGGTGCTTCTTTTTCCGCTCACCTCACGTTTTCTCTTGAACATTGCTAGCACAACAGTACTGTTAATTAATGGTGTAATTCACATCACATGTTAAAAGAGCCCTAGTTCTTATTTTAAGAAAGAAATCTACTCATGTCAATCCAAGGTGGAGATCTAAAGGTGAAAAAGCAACCATTTCATTTAGAAAACTTACAGTACTGTCACATCATCATTACCCTTCTCTCTCCCTTTCTGCCTTAAAAAGGAACATTCGGATAAACTGATTGCAAAAAAAAAAGAAAGGACAAGAAATAAAAAAAAATGGTACGATGCGATGGCATGTTAGCTACTCCAAGAAGGAATTGTTTGAAAGCGAATCAATCATCCATACTATTCTTAGGTACGACCTCGCATTTGCATCCACGTATCTATATCTTCTAACACTACTTCATTTTCCCATAGTTCGTTTGAAAATTGGAAGTGATATTTAAAACTTAAAAAAAAAAAAAAACGAACTAATACCTCAAAAATTTCAAACTGGTGTACTTGTATCACATTTAACCAAATCAATTTTTGTGTCACAAAAACTCAAACTAGTTTTTATGTGATAAGAATTTCAAATTGGTACACACGTGCCACATTTATCATTAAACTGGTACATCCGTACCACATTTATCACAAAAAAATATCAAATTCTTCACGATTTGGTATAAATGTGACATGATTTGGATTTTTTATTATTATACAAAAATTAATAAGTGTACTGATTTAAGACTTTTATGGCATAAAAATTAATTTTGGGGAAGTTGTTAGTAGCGTTGGCTCTTAAAAAGAATTGCAAAAAGACTTCTGACTGCACAAATCTCTCTCGTTCTCTCTCTCTCTCTCTCTCTCTCTCTCTCTAACGAAGCAGCCTTTCATTAGCAACGGATGAACATGAATCACTGGACGAAAGCGAACTCCAGATTATACGGACACCCATTTTCAAGCGCCACTCAGATAGGGAACACAACAAAAAGAAATTAGATGCTCTGCTCTGCCCTGCCCTGCCCTGCCCTGCTCTGCTTATTAAAGTGGACGAAGGATCGTGAGAAATCAACTCCCGGAGAAGTTCTCACGAACTAAAAATATCCTCGGACTCAGACATCTGAGCATCAGAATCAATCATTTCCATCAATGATTCGTCAGAGATTTCTCCCCGGGACGCTTTATCAGTTACAATCCCCAAATTTGACAGAGACGTACACAGGTTGAGAGAGAGACAGAGACAGAGACAGAGACAGAGAGTATGCCATCGCTCTAAACCAAACCCGATTCGACATGACTCGGATTTACCAAGTTGCATATGGAATAAACAGAAACAGTCTTTAGTTTCATCAGCAACGCTGATGCTCGCCGGGCAGAGGAAGGACTTACGCAACTCCCACCGTCTTCTTCTTCTTCTTCTTGGCTCGAACCGGTTCAGCGCAGGTGGCGGGGGAGCAAAAACAAGAACCCAGGGCAAAACAAACCCAATTCACAACGCGGTCCCACATCATCCTCTTCACCAGCCTCCTCTTCGCTGGAATCACCCCTCCTCTCTTGGCTGAGAAACCCGCCTCTGTTCCTGCCGCCGCCGTCCTCGTCTTTGCCTCCTCCGAGGCGCGCGACGCCTTCCCTCTAGCGTCGCCATGACTCTCGCTCTTCTCCATCGCTCTCGATCACAGTTCTCTGCGATGGATCTCTTCTTTTCTTGAGAAAGTACAAGCGCCTTTAACTCTCTCCGTCTCTCTCTGATCTCTGCTCTTTGGGTTGGTTATATAAGAAAAACGGCGAGAAGTTGGTTGGGACCCGAAGGGCGATGGAGACGGACAGCGAGAGGGAGCGAGCGAGTTGCTTTCGAAGGGAACAATGTCGGCTCCTCCTCGGAAATCGAATGCTCCCTTCGGGGCCCACCTCCCCGTGGACGTGCCACGCAGGAACCGGGGACCACAGAGCCTGAAGAGACGGTCGGTGGTGGGGACCCCTCGTTCGTTTTTACCCAGTTCGATGCCGTTGGTTGTTCTTCGCGGAAATTCATGTCCTTCTTCCTTAGAAATTCGACGTGCCGAGGGGGTCGCCGGCACGAAATGGTGGGAAGCAAAATCTCTCGGTCGGAGAGAGAGAGAGAGGTCAGACGATTTTTGCCCCGATATAACATTAGCTCCGGCAGGGGAGATATGAAGAAATTTTGAAAGCATTTTGAAGATGAAGCCACGAGCATCCTAGAGTCTCACAAATAGTATTAGTGACGGACGTTAGACTTAATGTAACTTATTTACTAGTGTGGATGCTAGTAGACCTTTGAACTTGTTTTCTGAAAGTATAACAAAGTACAATGACGGAAATCAATATTTTTCTTTTTAACATTACTCATTTCACTAACTCATCATATCTACGAATTATTAGAAAAACTCACAAATAATAAAAATTAATTAGTCTGATTGAATTGATTTTTACTTTTGTTCCTTTTACCTAATCAAAATTTTGCGTCACTTGTGCTTGAACTTTTTATAAGCCGGAACATTTGAAACTTTTACTAAATACAAAGGCTGACATGTAAATTCACATACAATTTTCTCATACATTTTAGAAACCTAATTGACTTTATATATTTAGACGGGAAATTTCAAAAAGAAAAATTGCTTTTGCTCAAACTCAAACAAACAAGCAATTCGCTCGGGTCTCCTCTCCGCTGAACAGTTACTAATGATACAACTTTTTGCTTTATTTTATTTTTTGATAAGTCAAGGCCACAAACATGGAGATCAAACTACTTAGAGGCCCCCATTCCCGACTTCTTTACATCGATACACAAGTAGCATAAAAAGGAAAATTCCTTGGGAACGCAAGCTATGTCAATTCTGTGACAAGAAATGGGTTTGAAGTACGGGTGGAGTCAAGTCGAGTGGACACACCATTAAACCCGAGCTTCACTCGGTTCATAAGGTCGTGGATTCGAAAGTCAACTCGAGCTCAATCAAAAACTAAATTTCTAGCTCGACTCGACTTGACTCAGTTCTACAATTAATTTTTTTTTTACAAAAAAAAAAAGAACTCGAGCTTAAGTTCTAAGTTTAAAAGCCTTGAATACTAAGTAGTTTCATATATTTGCATACCTATTTTTACAATAATTAAATATCTGATATGATTGAGCTTAATTAGGCTCTTGCGAGCTGGTCAAGCAAATACTTCAGTAGTTCAAGCTTGACTCGAAATCATCTCAAGTTACTTGACTCACTTTCGCCCTAGTCTAAGGAATTGGTTAACGACCCCATTATTCACGCTATTATTGCACACATCTAGTGACTACTGATTGTGACCTGATTATTATCTAAACTTTTTCTATGGATGAGCAAAGAATTGTGAGGAAGGGCGCCCGCCGCTAGCGACTTGCTTTGACTTATATCATAAGTGTTTATCCAGTATTACGTGATATTCGATTCAAGTCCTAACTATTCTATACCATTCTTGACTTATAGGGCTAAGATTGGGGGCATATTTATCTTCGCCCCTACTCAAGTCTTGAATGACGGCGAATCAACATAAGATCCTTAAAATCTTATGAAATTTATATCCCGAGTGAGCTCGTGGTATCAAGGAATTTACTTCCACTTTCTCTCCCCCCCTCTTGCTTTCCTGTACTTCCCGAACCCGAACCCGAACCCGGGTTCTTTCGCATATTCCTTCGCCATTTCTTCCATCTCCTCCTCTGCTCCTCCTCTGAGTTGCCCTTTCTGAATCTCTTGGCGAATGAAGCTGATCTCTTCGGTTCTGATCACTCTCTGCAATTGAATGTGGTGGTTGAGACTGAAGAAGCCTTCCCTCCTTTTCTTATATGCGAAGGGAAGGGCAAATTGGGAAGAGAAAGTTCCTTTTTTTTTTCTTTTCTCTTTTTCTTTTTTCTCAATTTCAGAATACTAGAAAGAAGGTGCGCTCTCTCTCTCTGCGTGATGATGCAACGCGGCACGGTGCGTCAATCTATATTTTGGATCTACTCATTGCCCTCAACAGTTCTTAACGTGTTCTACATAATTAAAATATTCCATTCCCTTACTTTATTTTTTATCTTTTATTTGCTTTTGCTTTTCTAATGACATGCATGGTGAATTATTTGGACGCCCTTTGTCAGATTCGTTTTAGTACTAATGAAAAGGGTGAATGAGGCATATTTAACGCTAATGATGCTCAATTAAGGTTTTTTCAAGAGTTTCGCACTCACTACGGAATATTAGATTTGTGCCATAACTACTCCATACTATTCATGACCCAAAAATCTGAAATTGGCGAGAGCTCGTCATCTCTTGTCACATACCAGAGTTTTTCAAGGCACAAAAGGCCAAGGAGGTAGCCAAGATGATTGGGCTAGTCGTAAAATTTTAACCAGCTAGGGTTTTCTAGGGTACCGTAGAATATCTTATGGATATCATGGCATCATATACTGGTATTCTAAAACATTCTAATTGATGAAAGTAGCTGGTAAATGGAGATATTGGATCTTCAACTCTAAATCGCGAGGAGGTTTATGGCTGAAATTTGAGGAGCTTATCTAGAGGTGAGCAAGTGAGATGGAGCTTTGTTGCCCTTAGATTAGCTTAAGCCTCACTAATCCTCTTTTGTGACCAGTCATTGGTCATTGCCAAGACTCAATGACCGGCAGAGGAAGAAGGAAAAAAGAATAAAATAAAAGAATACAATATTAAAAATACTATTAATGTTAGCATTGGTCGTGTCACGTTCAACGACTGATATCCATGTCAATAATTTCTAGTCAAAATTAGTTGGAACCACTAAATTAACAAATTATCAAAAGGTTTGAGCCTCAATTAGCACAATTGACAAGTTTAAATCTCAATTAACACAAATATAATAAGTTTATGATCTTTTTTATAATTTTTCGAGTCAACTCACAATGCCTATTTATCCATGAAGTGTATTTTATTAATGTTAGGTGGAGTTTGTGATGACATTAAAACAACGCTTGTGGGGTCCTACCTTGGTGCCCTCTAAATCCACATTTGGCCTTGGCTTGAGGTGACTTCTTGTTCCAATTCCAGGAATTTTCAGAGGAGAAAAGCTTTTAAATGGATTGGAGCGAAGAGATTTCCATAGAAAATTGGCAGAGAACGTGAGTGCGTAAACCCAGAAAAATTGGGTCGCAGGGTTGTGCTAATTGAACGGAAAACTATGGCGCATTTTAGATAACTTAATCAAGGATTTCATGACATCGATACCCCCGTATTCCTTCCATATCTAGATAAATATTTGCGACTCGATGATTGCTCGTGCAAAAAAATATTTGACACGAACGATGTACGTGATGAAACTACATTCAATAATCCTAGAATTACTAAATTAAATCGTTGGTCAGCCCCAAGTCTTTTGGTCATTAACCGCACGACGGTTCGCCTCCTTTTGGGGACAAAGGGAACAAAAGCACCCTTCTCGGTGGTGGCTTCACTGGAGTCGGAAAAGGTGTTTCTGTTTCTTCTCGCCTCCGTTTTCTTTCCCTTCTCTGCCATAGAAAAACGAGAAGAAATAGCACGATCCGATGGCGTGCTAGCTTTTGCGCTGAAAAGAAAGGCTCTGCTTGAGAACAAATGGTCACCTCCTGCTTTCTTTCCCCATTCCGCCTTAGAAAAAGGAGGAGGGAAACGGTATTACCCGATGGACGGCAGCGTTCGCCTTTGGGCTGAAAAAGAAAGGTTCTGTTCTTGAAGAGATTGTTGGAAAGCGGTCGTGCATGCTTTGCTCAACCACAGCCCACCATTTATATTAATCAATGATTGAAATGTATCCACATCTTTGCGTATAATGTTATGGAACTGGTTCCATGTGTTGGAAGATATGCAGCGATAGCTCGTGATATTTGATAGAGGATTTGATCCGATTATGATTGTGTACAAATCAATTAAAGATTAGATTTAGATTAGATTGATTCATAGAATCTCTAACTACCATTCATTACGTACATCTTGTATTATATCTACAAGGAACTGTACATTAGACATTATTGAAGATAGAATATCCAAAAATCAATTCGGAAAATCCATTCAGTGGATCCGTATTCTTCAACCATGATTGCTCTTCACTTTTCTCATCTCATGGCTTCAGTCCCGTTAATTTATTTTCCTTCATTCTCCTTGATTTCTTTCATGGTATCAAAGCATGAAAGTTCATGCGTCTATACGCCGCAACAGAATGGAGTAGTCGAGCGTAAACATCGCCACCTTTTGGAAGTCACACGAGCCTTGAAATTTCAAGCATCGGTCCTAGAAGAATATTGGGAGATTGCGTTATCACAGCGGCTTATTTAATCAACCGCATGCCTACTCGGATACTCAATGGGCGAACACCTTTTGAACTACTATTTAGGAAGAAACCGGAGCTAAACCATCTCAAGGTTTTTGGATGTTTATGTTATGTCGCGATAGTGGGCCCTCGGGACAAGATGAGTCCTCGTGCTCGACGTTGCGTGTTCATAGGATATCCCAACCTACATAAGGGGTATCGGGTTCTTGAGCTATCTACAAAGGAATTCTTGGTAAGTAGAGATGTTGTCTTTCACGAGAATATTTTTCCATTCAGTGAAGAGATATCATCACATGAAAATTCAGGAATAATCACAACTCCTCATAGCCCTTTATCGGATGAAGCATCAAATCGAAATCCTGATTATATACCATTAGCAACACCGGCGAATCTTCCTTCTGTTCCTATGATTACTCCAACAGCAAAATCCATTTCGGATGAGAATCCGAGTTCAAAGAATATTGTGGGGAATTCAATAGAAGATTCCTCTGCTGATGAAGAAATTGAGGATACTTTACCAACGTCCTCCAGAGAGACAACCTCTTCCCCTCCGGAAGTTGATCCTCCAAGACGCAGGATTACGGGCACTTATTGGTAATCAAACCATCTAGCTATGGATCTTGTCACGATGGCAAAAGGCCGCAGAATTACAGGCACTTATTGCAGGATCTTGTCCTAATCGTAAACCAATTGGTTGCAAATGGGTTTACAAAATTAAATATTGTGTTGATGGCTCCATTGAAAGATACAAGGCACGATTGGGGGCCAAAGGCTTCACTCAATGAGAAGGTTTTGACTATCACGAGACTTTTGCCCTGCCTCCTTGTAGGGCGTGGGAGTCGAAACCCACTCCTGAAACTAATGCGTCCCCACCCCAACCCCCCTAAGAAGGTGGGGATTCGAACCCCCCGCCTCCCCCTTCAAGTTGGAAGGGTGGCCACTGGGGTAAACCCAGTGGTTTTGGCCATCCTAGTTAGCATGGCCAAAATTGATGTGTACAATTTTTACAATTTATTTATTTTTACTTTACCTTTCCTTCCTTCCTCTATCGGTCACTGTGCCTTAGTGATAGCTAACAACGAGCCACAAGAAAATGCTGGCCTCAAGCAAGGCATGATCTTGCTAGATCCCAATGAGGTCAAGCTCGATCGAGGCCAATGAGGTCGAGCCTTGTCCCAACAAACTCTAGCTTTACCGTCTTTAGGCAAGTTTTAAGCTTGCTAGAGTCCAGTGAGGTTGAGCTCGCTCGAGGCCAACAAGGCTAGTGAGACTCAAGCTTGTTGGGATCAAGCGAGATGGAGCTTTGTTGGCCTTAGATTAGCTTATGCCTCGCTAAAGATTAGCTTAAGCCTCGCTAACCCTCTTTTGTGACTAGTCATCGGACGTTGCCAAGACTTAGTGACCGGCAGAGGAAGAAAAAAAAAGAAAAAGAAATAAAATAATAAAATAATATAATATAATATTAAAAATACTATCTATATTAGCATTGGTCGTGTCACGTTCAACGACTGATATCCATGTTAATAATTTCTAGTCAAAATTAGTTGGTTCCACTAAATTAACAGATTATCAAAAGGTTTGAGCCTCAATTAGCACAATTGACAAGTTTAAAGCTCAATTAACACAAATATAATAAGGTTATGACTTTATTTATAATTTTTCTTGCCTATTTTCCAATTCCAGGAATTTTCAGAGGAGAAAAGCTTTTAAATGGATTGGAGCGAAGAGATTTCCATAGAAAATTGGCAGAGAACGTGAGTGCGTAATCCCAGAAAAATTGGGTCGTTCGGGGTTGTGCTAATTGAACGGAAAACTATGGCGCATATTAGATATCTTAATAAAGGATTTCATGACATCGATACCCCCGTATTCCTTCCGTTTCTAGATAAATATTTGCGACTCGATGATTGCTCGTGCAAAAAAATATTTGACACGAACGATGTACGTGATACAACTACATTTAGTAATCCTAGAATTACTAAATTTAATCGTTGGTCAGCCCCAAGTCTTTTGGTCATTAACCGCACGACGGTTCGCCTCCTTTTGGGGACGAAGGGAACAAAAGTACCCTTCCCGGTGGTGGCTTCACTGGAGTTGGAAAAGGCGCTTCTGTTTCTTCTCGCCTCCGTTTTCTTTCCCTTTTCTGCCATAGAAAAACGAGAAGAAATAGCACGATCCGATGGCGTGCTAGCTTTTGCGCTGAAAAGAAAGGCTCTGCTTGAGAACAAATGGTCACCTCCACCTGCTTTCTTTCCCCATTCCGCCTTAGAAAAAGGAGGAGGGAAACGGTACTACCCGATGGATGTTAGCTTTCGCTTTTGGGCTGAAAAAGAAAGGTTCTTTTTTCGAAGAAATTGTTGGAAAGCGGTCGTGCATACTTTGCTCAAGCACAGCCCACCATTTATATTAATCAATGATTGAAATGTATCCACGTCTTTGCGTATAATGTTATGGAACTGGTTCCATGATATGGACCGGATTATAATACTACTTATTTCTACTAAGAATACGTACTTCCCGTTTTTCGTTTAGGTCTTTCGAATGACGAGGAATATTTCTAACTTCAAAAAATTACAAAAAGAATTCTGACGAACAAATTCCCTCCCTCCGTCCCCCCCCCCCCCTCTCTCTCTCTCTCTCTCTGTGATGGAAGGCAGCCTATAGATGAACAAAAATCACTCAACGAAAGCGAACCCCGCGGAATACGGATGTCGTAGCATCGAACATGCACACAATTCTCTTCAGTTAACTGAGAATACCCTTTTCTCAAGCGCCAATCTGATGGGGAACAGAAGAAAAACAAATTGAATGCTCTGCTCTGCTCTGCCCTGCCCTGCTTTTGAAAGCAGACGAAGTATCGTGCGAAATTAACTCCGGAAGAAGAATTTGCCACAAAATCAATCATCCAGACATTGAAAATCGAAATCACTCATTTCCATAACAAGTCATGAGAAGTTCTTCTCTGGGACTTAGTATTTCTCAGAATCCCCACATTAGACAGCGACCACAGAGACAGAGAGAGTATCATATTACTCTAACCAAAACCTCCACTGAACATGACTCAAATTCACGAAATTGCAAATGGAATTAACAGAAACAGTCTTTAGTTTCATCGGCAACGCTAATGCTTTCCGGGCAGAGGAAGGACTTCTGCAACTCCCACCATCGTCTTCTGGGCTCGAGCCGGTTAAGAGCGTAAAAACAAGAAGCTTAAGCAGAACAAACACAATTCACAAACCGGTCCCATATCATCCTCTTCACCAGCTTCCTCTTCGGCGGAATCACCCCTCCTCTCTTGGCTCTGAAACGCGCCTCCCTTCCTTCCGTCGCCGTCTTCGTCTCCGCCTCCTCCATGGTGCACAACACCTTCCTCCCTATGGCGTCGCCATACCTTTCGCACTTCTCCATCCCCCTCAATCGCAGCTCTCCGCGATCGATCTTTTCCCCCTCTCGAGATAATGCGAGCGCCTCCAACTGTCTCCCTGGCTCTCTTCGCTCTGTGGTCTGGTTATATAAAGACAAAAAATTAAGGGAAAAGGAGTCGCCCGGGAATCGGAAGTGGGTTTCTTTCGGATGGAGACAGCGAGAGAAGGAGGACGTTGCTTCCATGGACGGACACGTGGCCGCCAAACAGTCGATGTTGGACTACAGCTTTCGCTCCAGCTTTCACATATCTTGTGCAGGGAAATGTCGGCTCCGCTAATACTTGTTCGGGCCCCACTCACGCCACGTAGGAAAATCTTGTTTGTGGTAGGGTGGGGACCGCCCGTTCTTCAGACAGCTTGATGCTGTTTGAGTTCTTTGTGGAAATTCAAGATCCTGTCCCTCAGAAATTCAGCGTGTCGAAAGACTTTGCCCCCATAAAAAGATTTAACTTTGGGAGTGGGGTGGCGATGTGAAGAAATCATGAAGAGTTTTATAGGGATTATAAAATTTCCATTAAAAATATCATATACACGCGGATTATTATGAAAATTTCAATTGTCGTCGTATCCTTACTTTTGAAAACGCAACATCAAGTATAAATCTATCACTGGCTCCTAGATGAGGTGTTCATAATTTGTCCATGAGTCATGACGGTTAGGTAACGTGCATCCTAGCGTTATTGCGCATAGTGAGAAGAATACTAAGATTGAAACTGACGTAGATTTGACTTAATTTAAATAAGTTACTCAATTATCCATAGCCCACTTAGAGTAGTTGTTAATATGAATAAGAAACCATCCTTAGCTTGCTCTATGAGCTTCACATTTGAGCTCTACTCAAATAATTAAAAAAAAAATAATCATAAACTCCAACTTAAGCTTACCTAGAGCCAAATCTTTTACAATAAAGAAGATTTTAGCGTGGATGCAAGTAGGACTTTGAAATTGTATTTGAATGCTCAACAAATTACAATGACGGATATGTCTCTTGTATGCATATTTGGTGGTGTCGGACTTTAAGTCTTGCTGAACTCGTGCGTGGTAGTTATATGTGCAAAATGTAAACTATGTGCCCTCAATTTGACGGATAGCTTCGATATTCTTGTTATTGTAGCGAACAGCCTATAACAATAAGTAAAAAAAACTCAGTCTAAGCAACTATTTAGTGCCTAGAAAATGTCCTTTTTTTTTTCGGAAACCGATTTGATTGAAATTGGGAATGGTCCTAATGTTAGGGAAAATTCCAAGAAACAGGATGTGGAAAATAAGCAAAAAAAAATCAAAAATAAAAAGGAACAAGTAACACACAAAAGAACAACCGCACCGTTATTGTCGAGAAGATGTGACTAACCACCTAACCGGCTCGTCCCTCCAAAATCCAAGATTCGAAGGTACTCTGCATCACATTATATTAGTTCTCAAGAAATTTTAAGGACGCCACCAACTAATCAATTTTTGGACTTTGACAGCATCCACGTAAGCCGTGACGAATGCAATAAATGCACGAATGGTCGGTAAATTTTCATTATATTTATAATATAATTTCTAAATTTTTAATTTTATTCAATATGATTTGTAATGTAAGTCATCAACTTTAAATTTATTTAATGTGATTTTAGACTTTTGGTATTTATTCAATCTAGTTGCTAAATTATATGAAAATATCAAATATTATTTTTTCATTAATTTAAGTTAATGAATAACATTAAACATTTTCATATAGTTTGAAACTATATTGAATATGTACCAAAAGTTAATGAATCGCATTAAATAAGTTAAAATTTTAAAGGTCGCATTGCGCATTAAGTTAAAGTTCGAAAACTACATTGCACAAATTTGAAATTCAGAGACTTCGTTGCACATTTGACCAAAGTTCAAAAATCATTTGTGTTCTTTCTTTGGGGGAGAACAAACTGATGGGAGTACGAGTCTTGTCATTGGCATAATACCAATGCGAAAATTGTTGCATTACTTTAGATTCAACGTCTATCTCATAAATTGAGCATGGATAAGTTAAAAGCACTTGGTTAATTTGCTCATGATCATGATCTTCCTTATGGGTTTATGTAGTCAAAAGATTTCTGATTAAATTGGCAAATCATCAAAATTTTTAGGACTAAATCAACATGATTTTGAAAGGTTTAGGACCAAATTCGCCAATTGAAAAGTTTAAAACTAAATCAACATAAGTGTAATAGATTTTTGATTTATAGTAGTTTGTACATAATTGATGAGATTTAAATGAGTTCATCCAATTCCTAAACTGCAAATTCTTGAACGCTCTAGCCAATTACGCAAACCTAGAGGGTTCTTGATCTATCTCATATGCAAATAACAAATTCATTTCCATGTTTGTATTTGACATGTCATGCCAAACTCTTAGTTCATCGAGTTAGGTAATGATTTTGAGGATGAAATTTGTGGATTGCCTAGTTACAACTTCGACGAGGGGTCGGGGGTCACGGGCGAGGTTGAAGGCCGTAAGCGAGAGTAATCGTTGTCAAATATTGGGACGGTGGCAAGGAGGGGCTGGAGATGGGCGGCTGAGGGCAACAAAGGGGTAGTGATTTCTCTTGTTTTGGTTAAGCTCACACATAATTTTTCAAAATTTAGCCAGTATAAGAATTACGAAACTTCCAAGTGCGTTCCTTGCTCAAAGATAAGTGAAAATATAACGTGGACGGCCTCCAATTATTTGACTACTTTCTATGCTTTTGCCTGCCCAAAAGACTTGCTTAGATTTTCGAGACTATCATTCGCCACTCATTACCCACTACCACTAATGTTGACTTGCCTGACCACTCCCACTTTTTTCTTTTCTCCTTTTTAATGAGAATTTTAGAAATTATTCTTGTAATTTATTATCAATTTAAGTTCGTATTGGTGAGACCCCTCTCTCAGATGAGCGGGGCCTTGGGATGACATGGCTATAATGAACCTAACACATTGAGAACTGACCCGATTAACAAGCAAAACAAAAAGCAAAGGAAATTTTATAATTTGAGTCGAGACTATAATTAAATAGATGGGAAAAAGCCATAAAAAACCCCAAACTTTGCCTCGAGTGACAGATTTACCCCAAACTTTGTTTTGTGACGTGAAAAACCCCAAACTTTCTGAAATTGTGACACATTTACCCCATTAAGGGCATTTTTGTCTTATTCTTTTTTTTTTTTTTTTCTTTTTTTCTCCTTCCCCCTTCCCTCTGCCGGCCATGGCGGAGCCGGCGGAGGGAAGCCAGCGTCCGGCGAGGGCTGCCCTCGTTAGCGTCGGGCGAGGGTCGCCCGCCCGAGCCGGCTAGGCCGCCCTCGTCGGGCGGGCGGCCCTTGGCCGGGTCGGGCGAGGGCCTAGCGAGGTGTGCCCTCGCCGGTGTCGGGTGAGGGTGCCCTCGCCAGATCTGGCGAGGGGCCCTCGTTGGCGAAGGCCCTCGTCGAGGGTTGCCCTCGCCCTTTGTGTCGGGCGAGGGCTCGGAGAGGGTGCCCTCGCCGACGTCGGCGGGTGCCCTCGCGGATGGCGAGGAGGCCCTCGCTCGACGCCGACGAGGGCCGCCCTCGCTTTGTCGTGCCGGCGAAGGGTGCCCTCGCCAAATCCGGGCGAGGGCGGCCCTCGCCCGACGCCGGCGAGGGCGGTGGGGGGAGGAGGCCCTCGCCCGATGCCGGCGAGGGCCGCCCTCGCCCGGACGCGGGGAGGCTTCCCTCTACCGGCCATGGCGGAGCCGGCGTAGGGAAGAATGAAGAAGAAAAAAAAAAAAAAGAAAAAAAAAAAGAAAAAAGTTTTTAAAAGTAAAAAGACTAAAATGCCCATATGATTTAGGGTAAATGTGTCACACAAATGAAAGTTCAGGGTTTTTTGTGTCACAAATAAAAGTTTAGGGTAAATATGTCACAGTTAGCAAAGTTCGGGGTTTTTCACGTCACAAAACAAAGTTTGGGGTAAATCTGTCACTTGAGGCAAAGTTTGGGGTTTTTTGTGGCTTTTTCCCTAAATAGATCCATAGACAATATACGAAAGTATACCAATGGAGGTCCACGAGAAAAAAATGAAAGAGAAGCAAAAGTTTGTTTTGTAAATCACTTTGCCTTTCGAAGCATTAGCAAGATTTCCAGGATTTGTGCTTTCACATTAGATGAATATTACATATTGAAACCTTTTGCACAAAGTATATGCAGCAAAATATTTCGTCGTACAGTTCATCTATCAACCTCATTAAATTCAAGTAGTGATCGAGAATGGTCATTCTTTTTGCCAAAGATATCATTACATGTCAAGAATTTTAATTTAATAGATGAGAATGCATATAGATAAATAAATTATTGGTGCACTAAACAAATGTCCTCGCACCATTTATGGAGATTAGAATTATGCGGAAGAGAGAATCATGTAATCTTTGTATATATCCGTATATATCATAATGGAGAGTACACAAAGCAGTAGGTGTTATAATGACAAGATAATCAATTAGGATCAATCATGATATGCACAATCAATAGAGAAAATTTTCTTTGTAAAAGAATTTCGTCACCTTTGATGCCTTAGCATATAGTTCTTATAATAGATCGATGCAACGAGGCTTACAAAGACAGTCTTCCCTACGGACAGCACTTTCTAAGAACATTCCCTGAAAGTCGACTACCACTAGAATGGCGTAAAGTTAGGATGGTAATCTTTGATTTCTGCTAGAATTATGTCTAGTCCCCAAGAATCTAAATTTTAGGGCTCATTAAATCTCTCTTTTTCTTAACTTTTTATTCTTTTTCCTCAAATTCTTCAGCTCATATAACTTAGCTTCAGTACCGAACTCTCTGTAAAGCTTTTAAAACATGAAGTGTGAATATGTGAACTTTTTAGTTTAAGATATATAAAAAAAAAAAAAAAAAGGAGCATTCACCATATATAAAACATATTCCTTAAGAAAATGACAGGAGGCAGAGAGGGTTGGAGTCACAAAACAATTTCTCAATTGGACCAATCTGCAGTACAGCCAGGCATGCCTCTCTGGCTTTTAATGGTGAATTTTTCACCCAGTGGCATCATTGTACAAATTATTCAATAGATCTAATACATATCCTAAACTAAATCCAAACCATCAAATTTGATAGGATTCCTGTGTAATTTCACTTGAAATATATCATTTTTAATGGTCTAGTGAATTCAATTTAGTATGTGTACATTATGACTTTTTTCCCAAAAGAAAGGCTTAGTATTTGTAGTAAATTTTAGTCCTTCAAAGATGAGAGAGAACAAAGATGGAATAGACTTATTGGCGGAATCCTGCTTGAGCATACAATATGGTGAAGAGTTTATAGAGCCCAGCAAGCGGGTTCTAAACTAGTAAATTTTAAGAATAGCCAAATCAACTTATAGGCCACTCAAGTCATGCATGCGTATCTAATGTGGGACACATAATTCACATCAACCTATCATATTCCAGCGCATATCCCGGGAGATTCCCCCATCAACAATGGGCCCTTTTACTTTCTTTGAGAGAATTTTTACTTTTAATTTTCATGTATATAATCACAAGGTAAAGAGTCAAACTAATTAATTTAGTCGGATCGCTATCAAGTATCCACACTAAATAAATGAAAGATACTTCTGCTTGCTTCAATATTTTAATGAGCAAAAGGGTAAGATAATCACCACAAATACTCTTTGTGGGCATTATCTTAAGTGTTCTTTAATACTTGCTTTGGAATATTCTGTTTGATTAAAGATTGCTTAGTCTACTTGAAATTAAAAGGTCGTTTGAGGCCTACTACTGTAACCTTATCAGTGTCAAAACTGATAGGAGATCTCTTCACACATCGTAACAAATGTTCAAGATATAAGTTAGACAGAATTTCTATACAATTGGTGGACCACGTCCCATTGTTTTCTCTCTTCTTTTTTTTTTAATCATGAAATAGCCTATGATCTCGTATGAGAACTAAAGTCAAAACGGGCAGCACAGTCGGGACGTCATTTGCACTCGGCAATATGCGAGGCTGTTCTATGTGGGCGTCTCGATCTTTGTCTCAATTAAGACTCGTGAGAACAACGTAAATCAAAAGGGGTCCACTCGCGACATTGCTTCTGTGGTTGGACTCTGATGTCGGCTGCCGGCGCACGATGTCCTCGTTTTCCTTATGAAATAAGGAAATGACACATCATGATGGACGTGCTCCTCCTCCTCTTCAAGATTTCCCATCATTCTTAAAAGTTCTGCTGTACCCACTTCCCATGCGCTTCAAAAGGTCGTGTGGATACTCGCCATTTTCAAAAAAGGAAAAGGCGAAAAACAATCAAGGACCAAACCCCAAAGCCGCACCCCACTTATAATCCTTTTTTATTCTTTGGGCCGTACCCGTGCCACTTAATCAACTGCTTTATTCTTGGTACCAATAATTAAAAACTGCTTTCCTCAAATTGCTGCATCAAAAACTAAATCACAAGCTTCTGATAAAAACCGAGTAGTTTTAATAAGATTTGTAATACAAATATCTTTGCGCTTGGCAAAAATATAAGGTGTCATTCTAAGATTCCATTTCCTAGTACCATGACCAAAATGAACTCCCGCTTCCATCATCTCTTTCAAATTGATATTCCAATACCTTCTTGTCATTTCTCCCCCTCACTTCCGCTTTTCTTAGAAAAAAAAAAAGCGACGAGGTTGTCCTAAACTAAATAATTGTTTCGATGGAACATTTTTTTCTACTGGAGATTGGCCATGTGGATGTCGATACACAATCCAAACCCCTAGCCTCTATTTGTTATTATTTTTTATTACTACAAAAATGACAATAAATAAAGTGTTTTTTTAATTTTAATATATATAAAAAAAAGAAAAGAAACGCATTCTTACCTTTTACCAAAAAAAAAGAAAAAGAAAAGAAACGCTGTAAAATGGCGACGACTCCGACATAAAAATCCTTAAAAAGCAAAATAGCTCATCTCCCAATCTTATCCCTTTCTCGCGACGTCATCGCCTTACGTCACGGATTTGTCTCAAAGCTGGCGACGGCTTCTTGACGTCACGCCCGCACTTCCGAGGTTTCAGATCTGCTGCGCACTGAAAAAAGTAATTCGAGACTTATTTTTCATTTACTGTTTTTCTTTTTCATTTTTTTAGTTGTGGGGTTCAAAACGTCGTCCACAAGTTTCGCCAATCTGGCGTCGGCAGGACCGCCTGAGGCGGTCGTTTCCGGCTCTATCCGAAAGTGGATTCTTTTTCCCCTTAATTTCTTTTCGGACCTTAAATTTTATTTCTCCGTTGAAAAAATAAAGCGTCCGCCTAAAAAAAGAAAAGGGTAGAAATCTATTCTACTGATTACTCGGATTTCCTCATTATTGATTTGAATTTCACGCGAGAGAGCTCATGAGCAAATCTTCGAGCATGTTAGCTCCAAAAACTAATCCCAACCTTCAGGGAAGAAAATAAGTTTCTGGCAATTGCACGGTTTAATTTAAGGTGTCTGTGCTGCCACCATCTCCAGATTTAACGAGCCTCAACAACTAGTCAAAACGACATCGACTCTCACTCTATCTGTATATATCTCTCTCTCTGTTGTTTCTGCTACTTTCCGTGCCAGAGCACCAAGTTCTTTCCTCTTTCCATTCACATCTGCATAAAAACCCAGGTTTGCTTCTTTTTTTATTTATTTTAGCATAGGATAAATTCGGGTTCAAAGATGCCGAATTTGTGGAGGACGACAGTATTTGAACTACCACGACCCGATTCTCGTTATCCCCTCCCAAGATCGCCGTTCTCTTTTCTTTTTCTTCTTTTTTTTCCCCGTTTCTGCATGCTCTGTTAGACCCAGCACTAACGAACTTCAACAACTGGTCCAAACGACATTACCGACCAACCTCTGCCCAGAGAAAGAAAAACGATACCGACTCTCTCTCTCTCTCTCTCTCTCTCTCTCTCTCTCTTTCTCTGTGTTGTCTCTGCATGTTCCGTGCGAGAGCACCGAGTTTTTTTTTTTTTTTCGCTGTAGCATGAATTCCGGTTCAGAGATACCGAATTTGCGGAGGACGACAATATTTTAACTAGCACGACCCAATTCTCTGCTTTATCCCCTCCCAAGACCGCCGTTCGTTTTCTCTGTTTCTGCATGCTCTGTTTCCGCATGTTAACTAGACCCATGACTGATAGCAAAAGGGAAGGGGGGAATTCGAGAGAAAAAAGGAACATTGAAATTCCCATGTTTACCCAGAAAGTGCTGAAAGTTGATCAAAGCTAGAATTGGGGGACGAGAGTCACACCTGGAAATGAAACCGAACTAGGAAACGAAAAGCTGTAACCCCCGGAAAAGTTGAAAAGCTGAGGCGATCACAAGAGAAGAAAAAGGAAAAAGGGAAAAGGAAGAGCAGCGAATCGATTTAAGTAATACTGGGATTTGGTGAATGCGAATTACACAAAACAACCGCAACAGCAGCAGCAGCAGAAACAACAAAACATTTAAAAAACAAGAAATGAAAAAGCCTAGAATCGCGAGCAGGCGATTACTAATTTGGCAGGGGAACGATCCCCTCGGCAGGCGTCGGAACCACCGTCTTCTTCTTCTGCTTCTTCTTCTTCTTTTTCTGGGTCTGAAGTGCTTGAGGAGGAGACGAAAAGCAAGAAGCAACAAGACAGCTCACGGCGCAATCCCACATCATTCTCTTCACCGATCTCTTCTTCGGGGGGATCACTCCTCCGGATTTCCTGAGCCTCTCGAACTCGGGCTCTGCAAATTCCTTCGCCACTCCTTCCATCTCCTCCTCTGCTTCACTTCTCCGTTGCCCTCTTCGAATGCCGTGGAGGGCGAAGCTGGTCTCTCCGATTCCGATCACTCTCCGCGCCCCCAAATGGGAATGGTTGGAACTTGGCGAAGCCTTCCCCAACTTTTTATATGCAGAGGGATGGGCAACTTGTCCTCTGTCCTTTTTCCCAACACAGGACGGAAGAAGCATTCTCTCACTCTTGCGTGATGAGGGCCCGGGACGAGAACAGGGTGTGTGTCAACCTAGACGTCGTACCTACCCGAGCACTTACCCCGTCTTTGACATTTCGACCTCGTTGAAACGTTGCCTTGCCATGTGGTCCCTTTTACTCATTTGCTTATCTTGTCATCTGCTTTTGCTTTTCCCATGACACGCACGGTGAATTATTTCAACCCCCTCGTCTGATTCGTTAGCTTCCACTACGTTCTCTTTCAGATAAATGAAAAATGTGAGGAGCGACCACGATCTCCTTCGGATTTGTTTCTGTGGCCGTTACCACAAGAGTTTCACACCAATGTTCAGTTTGTGTCGTAACTATACATCTCACTTGCAATCCGAAAGCCTCATCACCTGTCACGGACTAGATGCTTTCAAGGCACAATAGGTCAAGGAGATAGCCAAGATGATCGATATGCATCGAACAATTTAGGCTTCTAAGATTTCCTTAGGGTTCTCTACCGATTTACTTTAGCTTTTTCAGCTTGAAATACCTGTAATTTTCATGATGTAAATATGAACATCTAGATCGATGTATAATTTGACTTGTATATGGTACTCTAAGTATTGATGTGAAAGTAGAACGTTGCTCGCCTTTAGAAAAGATATCCATACTAACCTCACTCTCTATCGCTTTGGCTCTTCAATGGATTTTGAGATGGACATCTGAGCTAGTTCATTTAATTGTGATTTGGATTGTATCAATAAGTGCTCCGAGAATAATCTTTAATAAGATTCACGTGACCACTTGCCTCCCACCGTCTATCAAAGAATCATGTGGAAGTGGGTTCTGTGTAATATGATATAAATTTCATGAAAGTTTTGACTTTGCAAACCTTAGTAGATCATTGCATTTATGCTATTTGTTTTTTCGCTATAGAGATATCAAAATACATGTGATATCACATAGGAATATGACATCCCCTACTTTGCCCTCTCGCTTTTCTCTCTCTCGTCTTCTTTATTATGGAAAAGTACGGGTCATGTTGTTACTCCACCGGATATAGCCTAGAGGGGAAAGCAAGAGGGACACGACACGTCGGTTTGGAGTCCAAATTGGAAGGTTGCGGGGGTGCATTCCATGAAATTGAAATCCCAATCTCAACATCGGAACTTTCTTGCCAAAAAGAAGGGTTCGTAATGAACCGTATCGTTTTCAAGTGCCAACGATACTACCCAAATTTTTTTAATGCCAGCAAAGCACTCCCCCACCTGATGGAATTTGTCCGAAGCAACAGGAGTTCCCTAAAAAAATTAGTTTTTCCCTCCTTTTTTGGGGCCATTGCCAAATCTAGCGAGGGCACGACCCTCGCGGCTGAGCAAGGGCTGCCCTCACTGGATCTCGCTCCGGCGATGGCCTAACAGACATGTCCTATCACTTGGGATAGGACTGCCCTCCTTTCTCAGGTGGTCATGATCGACTCGAGGACCTATGCAAATCAGATGTACTATCAATTTGCCTAATATGACATATACAATCTAATCTAACGGTCGCTTGTATGTTGAGAAAACCATAGTTGACGGTATAACATGTCAATTCACAATGTCTATATATCAATGAAGTAGCTTTCGTATGTTTAGTGGAGTTTGTGACGAGATGAAAACAATCATTGGGGGGTCCTATCCTGGTGCCGTCTACATCAACATCTAGATTTGGCTATGCTCCTCATCGTTATGGAGATAGAACCCTTGTGCCATTTCTAGGAATTTTCTTAGGAAAAAAAGCTTTGTAATGGACTAGAGCGAAGAGATTATCATAGAAAATTGTTGAAGAAAGTAAGTTTAGCTAGTGGCTAACAGCTAAGAGTGTGTATCATTAGCAGAATCTATTTAGATCATTCACTTAATGAAGGCCAACTTAGGTGAGTCAGTGACATTTTGTCATCTCTTTGGGGCTACTCTCAAAATGGTGGTCTTGTTGGAGTCCGAATTGGGTGAAATTCTTCAAATTCACTTGATTACAACGCATGTGATTTTTAAAAACCATGAAGGTCCATCGTAAGATGAACCTACTAATTGTTTTCCACAATCGCATATGAAATGTTCCAATTAAAAAAATCACGACTTCAATATTTTCATTTTTAGGATCATTTATGTGAAGAATATCTTATCGATCTTAAGTAATGAAAATCCGTAGAGTAAAATCCTTAGATTCACTAAATGATATGGTTTAGTCAGCCTCGAGTCCTCAGTCATTTTGACTACGCCGGTTTGTCTTTCTTTTATGGGTAAGGAAAGGGAACAAAAAGCAACCCTTTCGAGTTCATGATGGGCTTCACCGTTTTGGGATAAGAAAACGTCTATGGTTGCCTACCTTAAGGTTTCTTTAATTAGGGTTGGAAAAAGGTTGCTTCTCTCCACTTCTCTCCTCACGCTTTCTACCCCTTTCTGCCTTAGAAAGAAGACAAAAGGAAAAAAGAGGTGCGATTCGATGGGAATGCTCTCAGGCTGCAGAAGAAAAAAGTAGAAAAGATGGTATTCTGCTTATTTCTACAAAAAAAAAAAAATGCGTACTTGCCGTTTTCGCTTCCGTTCTTTTAAAGGGGGAGGAGTATTTAAAACTTTCAAAATTACAAAAAGAATTCCGACGAAACAATTTGAACAAAAATCACTCAACGAGGGCAAACCCCACGGAATACGGACGTCATAATGGTGCATACAACATGTTCATAATCTTCTTCAGTTGACTGAGAATACCCATTTTCAAAGCGCCCACCTGATGCGGAAACAAGAAGAAAAACAAAAATGAATGCTCTGCTCTGCTCTGCTTTGCCCTGCTTATGACAATATCGCAAGAAATTAACTCCCGGAGTAGAATTTCTCATATATTAAACATCCTCGGACCCAGATATTGAAAATCAAAATAATTTATTTCCAGGATCAATTCGTCAGAACTTCTTCTCCGGGACTCAGACACACGGGGAGGGGAAGGAGGAGGGGGAGAGTTAGTTGGATGCTATTTGAGTTCTCCGCGGACGAAGCGTGTCGAGGGGGTCAGCGGCACGAAGTATATTAGCTTTCGAAGAGGCGATATAAAGTGATTTAAAAATTATTCTTATTTTTCTCTCTTTTTAAAATGCTATCTACTTCGGCCAATTTGAAGGTTACAATTTCTGTCATGTTCCTTATCGAATTATTGAGAAAATCTGATCAAAATATAAAGTTATCACAAGTTGTGGCTAGGATTTTACAATTTGCCCGCGATTCACATAAATTAAGCAATGTGCATCCTAGAGTTATGCACATAGGATAAGAGTACCGGGATGCTATTGAGATTTTATAGGAACCATGGAAGTTGGACTTCACTTAATTGATTTACTCAATCTTGTGGAGTTTGTTTTTATGTTATCGACTGTATTTCGATGCTACAATTATCTCTGTGGAATCACAATTGAGAAATCAATGTGGGACTCTTTTTGTTCGAAAATTATGTAAGCATATATGCAAAAGAAAAAGCAAGAAAACTATATTTTAAGTAACTCTGGAGGGATGCAAAAGAAAAGGCAAGAAAACTATATTTTAAGTAACTTTGGAGGGCCTAGGATAGTTAAAACGATTCGGTTGAACCGTTGCATGGTCCACACACTAGGGAAAATTCCAAGAAATGTGATCAGGGGAAAAAGAGGAAACATATAAAGGGAACGAGCACGATGAACAAGCATGGTCGCTGCGCTGTTGTCTCGAGGATTTGACACCTGGCCGAATCCTCACTGCGACAAATTCCAGAATCGAATATGCTATGCATCACATCATATTCATTCAGTCACTCCTTGGGGCTTTTGAGAGTACCAATGAAATTTCCAAAATATGCGTATCTCATGTAACAAATTGATGGGAGCATGAGTGTTACTCAGTACTTATTATTCAGATTCAACATCTGATTCACGGATCAAGCATGGATAAGTTAAGTACCCAATTAAATTCTTTGCGAATTATGATCTTCCTTATGGGTTTTATCTAATTTTGGTTTGCGTGATCTTAATCTATCTCTCAAATTTTCTTTTTTAAATAATCAAAGAACACGTGTATAGAAAATCCGGCTACTTGTACACTCATGGAATCCCTAGTATGAACCGGTTAAGTCCATCGCACCTTTTGGCATGTGTAAGTAGACCTGATTAAGAGTAGTTCGCAAGTAATTGATGAGATTTGAATGGGACCTCCTCTGAAGTTGCTTTCAATTCAAACAAAAAAAAAAAAAAAGTATTTTTCCAACACCCTCACCAATTACGCCAACTTTAAAGGGTTCCGAATCTATCTCAGAAATAAATAATAAAGTCATAATGTTTATCTTCCTCAGATTAGATTACAATTCTAATGGTAAAATTGGTGAATCGCCTAGCTACAACTTCATTGATATATTGTTCTAATGTGTTTGATTTCGGTGGTGCAAACTAATTATGCCATATTTGAGCGCTCATTGCCGCCATATTTGAGCTATCGTGGTCACCCCATCCCAAAGCACCACGGTGGTGGTGGAGCGAGCGAGAGAGAGAGAGAGAGAGTTGGGGGTCAGCACGAGACAAAGAGAAAAGGAGGTTGGAGGGCCATCACAGTGAGCCATTGATGTCGACAGCAGTGACGATGACACCGACGATGGCGACGAACGGCCGGAGGTGGGCGACCGAGGGTGGGGAAGGGAGATCATGGTTTTTCGATTTTTCTATGGACATATGTAAACACGCGCCACTTGTCTCGACGCCAAGGTCCAGGCCCCTACCCGGATGCAACATAACTCTCCTTTTTCTGAAAAAATTGAGCAAAAATACAAATTTAAGAAACTTCGAGGCTAGTCCCCTTCTCATGGGAAAGCGACGATTCATTGGGGATGGCCTCCAATCGCTTGACTGACTTTTCTATGCTTCTTTTGGCTTTGGCGTATTGAAGGGACCACTGGTATTATATTCAAACCTTCCTTCGTCGGGTCTTGTCACGAAGGCAAGAAAAGATGCATATTCGGTCCGAGAATGGAGACCATCTTTCGCCACTTCATTTCCGACCACCCACTCCGTCGGTTTGCGAGGCTCCCCCGCCTTTGCCCTTTTTAGATCAAAACTATGAGACCGTTAGGTAATACCTTGTTCATATTGTTAAGATATGTTTCTCATTTTAGTAGTGTCTTGACATGACAAAACCATATTAAATCTACCAAGTCAAGAATTGACCACTAGGAGAGGGATTTCTCTTGTTCGAGTCGAGAATGTTATTGAATAGAACCGCAAACAACATATGAATGCATATCCCATTAAGTGTCATGAGAAAATTGTAGAGTTAGTCGACGATCTATTCCGTAACGAGATTTCAAGGATTTGTGCTTTCGGATACGATGAACATTAAATATCACAAAGCATATCAAGCAATTTTTTTCGTCGCATAGTTTATCAGTTGACTTGATTAAAATTTATGTAGCCATTAAGAACATTCATTCCTCTTGTAGAAGACATTGGTACATGTTGGGGAATTTAACTTAATATAGGCGAAAACACTTAAAGATAAATGACAAATACCACAAAAAACTTCAAACTATATCCACTGTAACATAAATATCCCCAACTTTTTTTTTTTGTTACCAAAATCTTTAAACTTGATCGCTATGAAACAAATACCCTTAATTTTTATTTTTTTTGTGATGAAAAATTCCAAACTCATATATATGTGGCATATATACCCTCTGTTACAATTCCTCCAGAGTATATTTATTATATCGGTATGAGGTCATGGTTTTTTATGAAAAAAAGTTTGAGATATTTATGTCATAGTAGCATAGTTTGAGGTTCTTGGTAGTATTAATCCTTAAGATAAACAGATAATTGGTGCACCAAATAATTAGATGTTTTCTTTATCCTAGCTGTCTAGTTCAATGCTCATGGCATCTAACAAGCATACGCCGCAGAATTTGGCGTGCATGAAAACCGTATGACCATCCTCAATTTGAAGGGTTTATTTGACAATGAAAAAAGAGACTCTATACACACCATTGGGAGACGTCAATGAACGACCTTCGGAACTTTCTCAATGAACGACCTTCGTCACCTTTGATGCGTTAGCTGGAAATGAATAATAACAGATCGACGACGAGGAGGCTTGCGTACAAAGTTTTCTCTAAGTACAGCATTTTCCTTGGAAAAAATCCTTGATAAAGTCAGATTCCCGGTAAAATGGCGTACGTTCAGGATGGAAATCTTTGACTTCTGCTTGAATCATGTCAGGTTCCTGAGAATATGAATTTTATGGCTCGTGAATAGTTTGATCTTTTTAACTTTTCCTCAACTTTAACGGCTCATGTAAATTAACTTTAACACCGGATTATAACGCTTTTAAAACAGAAAATACTAATATGTATATTTGTGCATGGTCTTTTTCATGATGCTTTTCGACTTTAAGTTAATTAAAAGTGGGTTCATCATTTAATAAACATATTCCTTAAGCAAATCACGGGAGGCAAAGAGACTTATAGTCACAAAACTATTTCTTAATTGGACTAGGCTTAAGCATAGCTTATCATTTCCCGATGGTGAATTTAGGGTGCGTTTGGAAACTCGCCAAAAGTAACTGAGACTATTCTTTTATTTCCGTGAATAGATTTAGAATAAAAATTTGTTTGGTAAATTTTTTGTTTCCGAAAATAGATTTGGAGCAGAATCAAGAAGTAGAAAAAAGTTACTTATTCGTTCTCGGGAACAATTTCAAAATTAAGTCCTAACCTATTTTTCTTTTTTCTCTCTTTTTTTTTTTTTCCTTCTCTCTTCTTCTTGGGTCACTGAACACTACTAGCTGCTACCGTCATCGGCGATGGCCGGCACCCTGTTGGGCGAGGTTTGACAAGCTCATCTAGCCACCGTGAGCCTCAACCGCTCAAATTTGGGTGAGGCCGAGCCTCACCAATGGCCAAGTGAGCCTCACCAGGCCGCCGATGGGGCTCAGCAAGGCTGAGCCTCACAGGTTGCCGAGCAAGACTTGCCTAGATCTGCGAGATCGAGGCTTGCGGTGGCTAGGCAAGCCTCTGGCAAACTCGTCGAACCTCGCCCCAGTTGGTTGCTGGCCACCGTCGTTGTCAGTGACCTGCCACAAAGAAGGAAGAAAAGTTTAAAATTTAAAATTTTAAAAACTTAAGAATCATACTAAATGTACGTGTATTTTGAGAATAAAAATTTTGTATAGTTATCAAATGCTTTAAAACGTTTAGAATTTGTTCCGGGGAGCAGAATAAAAAAAGAATAATTTCTAAATCAAAATTGTTTTTAGGAACAAAATGGTTACTAGAAACACCTTTATTGGCTAGTGATGTGATTGCATAAACTTATTAATAGAATTTGATAGCTGTATCGAGTAAAATTTGGACCACAAAAACTAATGACACCTACATACGAATCCACGATTTTAGATTTAAAAAAGTTCAATTTAGTATAATGGCCAACCTTAGGAATCGTAGGATTAAGTTATAAGATACTCTATTCATTCCCCCATATTCGATGGGAGACATACAATTAGCATCAACCTATCATGCACTTGTGCACATCTGAGGAGCTCCCTCTTTCAGCAATGGGCCATTTTACTTTCTTTAAAAAGCAAAATAGCCCATCTCCCAAACCTTATCCCTTTCTCGCGACGTCATCACCCTTACGTCACAAATTTGTCCCAAAGCTGGTGTCGGCTCCTTGATGTCACGCCCGCACTTCGCAGGTTCCAAATTTGCTGCGCACTGAAAAAAATAATTCGATACTTATTTTTCATTTAATGTGTTCTTTTTCTTTTCTTTTTTGTGGTGGGTTGAAACGTCGCCCACAAGTTTTGCCAATCTGGCGCCGGCAAGAGCGCCCAAGGGGGCCGTTTCCGGCTCTGTCCGAAAGTTGATTTTTTTCCCCTTAATTTCTTTTCAGACCTTAAAATTTATTTCTCCTTTGAAAAAAAAAAGCGTTCGCCTAAAAAGAAAAGGGTAGAAATCTATTGTACTGATTACTCGGAATTCATCATTATCGATTTGAATTTCACGTGAGAGAGCTAATGAGCAAATTTTCGAGCATGTTAGCTCTAAAAACTGACCCCAACCTTCAGGAAAGGAAAAAATCTGCGGAAATTGCACGTTTTAGTTGAAGGTTTCTGTACTGCTACCATCTCCAGATTTAACGAACCTCAACGACTAGTCAAAACGACATCGCCAGCCTCTGTCCAGAGAAAGAAACGACACCGACTCTCTCTCTCTCTCTCTGTGCTAGTTCCGTGCGAATGCACCAAGTTTTTTCCTTTCTGCATTCACAGATGCATGAACCCAGGATTTTTTTTTTTTGCTACAGCATTAATTCAGGTTCAGAGCGACCCAATTCTCTGCTTTATCCCCTCCCAGGACCACCGTTCGTTTTTCGCTGTTTCTGCATTCTCTGTTTCCGCATGTTAACTTGACCCATGACTGGTGGGAAAAGGGGAGGGGGAAATTCAATAGGAAAAGGTAAATTGAAAGTCCCATATCTACCCAGAAAGGGCTGAAAGTTGATCAAAGCTAGAATTGTGGGAGATGAAAATCTGTAGCCCCTGGAAAAGGAAAAACGCTGAGGTGATCACAAGAGAAGGAAAAGGAAAAAGGAAAAACTAAAAGCAACGAATCCATTTTAGTAATACTGGGATTCCCTGAAAGCGAATTCTACCCAACACAACAGCAGCAGCAGCAACAACAACAAGAAATTTAAAAAACAAGAAATGAAAAATCCCAGAATCGCGAGCAGGCGATTACTAATTTGGCAGGGGAACGATCCCCTCGGCAGGCGTCGGAACCACCATCTTCTTCTTCTGCTTCTTCTTCTTCTTTTTCTGGGTCTGAAGTGCTTCAGGAGGAGACGAAAAGCAAGAAGCGACAAGACAGCTCACGGCGCAATCCCACATCATTCTCTTGACCGATCTCTTCTTCGGGGGGATCACTCCTCCGGATTTCCTGAGCCTCTCGAACTCGGGCTCTGCAAATTCCTTCGCCATTCCTTCCATCTCCTCCTCTGCTTCACTTCTCCGTTGCCCTCTTCGAATGCCGTGGAGGGCGAAGCTGGTCTCTCCGATTCCGATCACTCTCCGCGCCCCCAAATGGGAATGGTAGGAACTCGGCCAAGCCTTCCCCCACTTTTTATATGCAGAGGGATGGACAACTTGTCCTCTCTCCTTTTTCCCAACACGAGATAGACGAAGTACTCCCTCACTCGGCGTGATGAGGGCGGGGAGAGGGCTTGTCAACCTAGACGTCGGACCTACCTGAGCACTTACCTCGTCCCTGACATCTTCGACCTCGTTGAAACGTTGCCTTGCCATGTGGTCACTTTTACTCATTTGCTTTTCCTTTTATCTGCTTTTGCTTTTCCCATGACATGCACGGTGAATTATTTCAACCCCTCGTCAGATTCGTGTGCTTCCACTACATTCTTTTTCAGATTAATAAAAAATGTGAGGAGCTACCCGGATCTCCTTCGGAGTCGTATATGCCGTCGTTATCACAAGAGTTTCACACCCACTATTAATGTTTAGCTTGTGCCTTGACTACTATAGTACTATGCACCCCTGCAATTCGAAAGCCAGAAGTTGATGATCCTATCGTCACTTGTCACGGACCAGAGGTTTTCAGGGTGCAATAGGCCAAGGAGGTAGACAAAATGATCGATATACCTTGGAACTTTTTAGGGCTAAGGTTTTTTAAGGATACTCTACCGACATACGTTAACTTTTTCAACTTGAAACACTTGAAATTTTCATGATGTGAATATTAACACCTAGATCAATATAATATTTTTTTCGCAACTTTTGAAACTTTAATGGTACTATAAGTTTTGACACGAAAGTAGAACATTGCTCGTTTTTAAATTAGATATCCATACTAACCTCGCTCCCTATCAATTTGGCTCACTTTGAAAAATTTTGATATGGATATCTAACCTTGTTCGTGTAAGTGTGATTTGGGTTATATTAACGAGTGCTCCGAGAATAATCTTTAATAAGATTCATGTGACCACTTGCCCCTGTCGTCTATCAAAGGTTCATATGAGAGTGGGCTTTGTGCAATATGATATAAATCTCATGAAAGTCAGTGGGTTGTTGCGCTTTATGCTATTTCTTTTTTCCCAACGAATGATATAGAGATATCAATATACACGCGGTGTCGCATAGGAATAGGACCCCCCGACTTTACCCTCTCGCTTTTCTCTCTCGTCTTCTTTATTATGGACAAAGTCGGGTCATGTCGTCGGTCCACCGGATGGAGCCTAGGGGGAAAGCAAGAGGGACACATCAGTTTGGGGTCCAAATTGGAAGGTTGGGGGGCGCATTCCAAGAAATTGAATTCCCGATCTCCAACATCGGAACTTTCTCGCCAAAAGGAAGGGTTTGTAATGACCCTTATTGTTTTCGAGTGCCGACGATGCTACCTCAATTTTTTAAATGCTAGCGAAGGACTCCCCCACCTGATGAAATTTGTCCGAAGCAATAGGGGTTGTTCCCTAAGAAAACTAGCCTTTCCCTACTTTTCTGGGGCCATTGCCGAATCTGGCAAGAGCATGACCCTTGCGGCTAAGTGAGGGCTGCCCTCGCCAAATCTAACTTTGGTGATAGCTTGAGTGAGGGGCATAACTGTTGCTAGGTGTGATAAAAAAAATGATAAATAAAAAAATTCAGAAAAAAAATATTTAAAATTGTAAAGTTTGTGCACCTTATCACTAATCATGCCAAGTAGGATGGCCAACGTCTATACAAGCGATATCTAGATCAAAATTGACTTGATAGATTCAATTTGTATAAATGCAAAAAGGTTTAAAATTAAATTGTCTAAGTAAAAGGTTTACAATTAAGTTGATACAAATACAATAAATTTAAGACTTTTTGTACTTTCCCCACAAAGTTCGTTTTGCTCCATCAACAAGGCAGTGGCTTTGTAGTTGGGTTTCAATAATTCGACCTTCAAGTACGAGAACCCATGCAAATCAAATGTACTATCAATTTGCCTAAAATGACAAATACAATCTAATCCAACGGTCACTATCAAGGAGGTAGCCGCCGTTGATGTTATGTGGAGTTTGTGACGAGATGAAAATAATCTTGGAGGGGTCCTATCTTGGTGCCGTCTAAATTCAACATCTAGTTTTGGCTTTGCTCCTCGTCATCATGGAGACAGCACCCTTTTGCCCTTTCCAGGAATTTCTTAGGAAAAAAAGCTTTGTAATGGACCGGAGTGAAGAGATTATCATAGAAAATTGTCAAAGAAAGTAAGTTTAGCAAGTGGAAAGTGACAAGTGGCTAACAGCTAAGAGTGTGTATTATAAGCAGAATCTATTAGATCATTCACTTAATGAATGCCAAATTAGAGCTCCTTAACCCCTCCTTAGCCTTTAGGCGAGTTAATGATATTGTGTCATCTCTTTGGGGCTACTCTTGAAATGATGGTCTCGTTGGAGTCCGAATTGGGCTAAATTCTTCAAAATTACTCGAATATAACACACCTAATTCTTAAAAATCATGAAGGCCCATCGTAAGATGAACATACTAATTTATTTTCCGCAATCACATATGAAATATCCCAATTGAAAAAGAAGATTCATGACTCCAATATCTTCATTTTTAGGACCGTTTATATGAAGAATCTCTGATACCATTGATGTTAAGTAACGAAAATCCATAGAGTAAAATCCTTAAATTCACTAAATGATATGGGTTGGTCAGTCTCGAATCCTCAGTCATTTTGACTACACCGGTTTGTCTTTTTTTGGGGGGTAAGGAAAGGGAACAAAAAGAAACCCTTTCGAGTTCATGATGGGCTTGCATCGTTTTGGGATTAGAAAACGTCCATGGTTGCCTTCTTTAAGGTATTTTTTTATTGGGGTTGGAAGGGGTTGCTTCTCTCTACTTCTCACCTCACCGCTTTCCCCCTTTTTCTGCCTTAAAAAGAAGAAAGAAAGACGAAAGGCGTGGTACGATACGATTGGAACTGCTCTCAAATGATTATCTGCTTGTTTCCACAAGAAAATACGTACTTGTCGTTTTCGCTTTCGTTCTTTCAAATGGGGAGGAATATTTAAAACTTTCAAAAATTACAAAAAGAATTCCGACGAAACGATCTCTCTCTCTCTCTCTCACTCTCATTGAAGCCAGGCTACAGTTAAACAAAAAATCACTTAACGATACCAAAGCCCACGGAATACGGATGTCATAATGGTGCAGACAATATGGACATAATCCTCTTCAGCCAACCGAGAATACCCATTTCGAAGCGCCAATCTGATGCGTAAAAGAAGAAAAACAAAAGTGAATGCTCTGCTTTGCCCTGCTTATGACAATATCGCAAGAAATTAACTCCCGGAGTAGAAGTAGAATTTTGTCATATATTAAACATCCTCGGACCTAGACATTGAAAATAAAAATCATTCATTTCCACGATCAATTCATCAGAACTTCTTCTCGGGGACTCGGACACAGGGGGAGGGGAAGGGAGGGAGGGAGGGAGGGGGGAGAGAGAGAGGTGGGAAAAGGGTGTTGGGGCGGGGGGGGGAGAGAGAGAATTAACAGAAACAGTCTTCAGGGTCTTTCATCAGTAACACTAATGCTTTCTGGGCATCGGAAGGACTTCTGCAGCACCCACCTTCTTCTTCTTGGCTGGAACCGGCTGGGAGCAAGCAGCAGAAGAGCAGAAGCAAGAACCGAAGGCAGAACATACCCAATTCACAACGCGGTCCCACATCATCCTCTTCACCAGCCTCCTCTTCGCCGGAATCACCCCGCCCCTCTTGGCTCCGGTGCACGCCTCCCTTCCTTCCGCGGCCGCCGCCTTCGTCTTTGCCTCCTCCACGGTGCACAGCACCTTCAATCCGTGACGACTTCCGCTCTTCTCCATTGCTCTCGGTCGCAGTCCTCGGCGATCAATCTTTGCTTTTCTTGAGGAAATGCGAGTGCCCTTAACTCTGCTGTCCCTCTCTGCTCACTCGGCCGTTTATATGAAGCGAAAAGCAAGAAACTGCTTTGGACTCTTCTGATGGAAAAAGCCATCCATCAGATAGCGGCAGGCAGGTCGCTGACACATGGCGGCCAAAGTGTCGATGCCGGGCTATAGCCATGAGTAGCCATAGCTTTCAGACATCGCCCGAAAGGGAAACGTGGGGCCCGCGTACGCCCTCCTCCTCCTCTTCCGCACTTCGGCGTGGACGGGCCACGTAGGAAAGGAGGTTGGTGGGGACCACCTGGATTCGTTTTGTCAGTTAGTTGGATGCTATTTGAGTTCTTTGTGGACGAAATTCGGCGTGTGGAGAGGGTCACCTGCGAGAAATTTAGTAGTTTTGAAAGAGGCGATATGAAAGATTTAAAAACTTTTTGTAGGGAGTATAAAAATATCTCCCACTCTCTTTTTTTCCCCCCTTAAAATAATACCTACGTCGGCCAATTCAAAGGTTACAATTGCCCTCGTGTCCCTTATCAAATTCTTGAAAATGTCATAATATAAAGGGTTTTATAATTTTCCCACGAGTCACCAAGATTAAGCAATGTGCATCCTGAAATTATACGCATAGTGAAAAGAATATCGGAATGCTGCCGAGTCTTTGTGGTATCGGCGAAAGTTTGACTCAATTTTAATTGATTTACTCAATCATCCAAAGTTTTGATACATTACTCATTTGATGAGCTTAATTTTTGAGCTTTGCTCGGATAAAATTTTTATATTTTATCATTTATTTTGTAACCTTAAACTCATCCAGACTCTAGTCTTTCACGGCAAAATAGATTTTAGTATGGATGCACGTAGAACTTTGTACTTGGGTTATTTATGCAAACAGTCTATAAAAGATAATAAAAAAAATTACCACGCCTCTTGATGCCATCAAAGTTGATTTTTATGTTATTGAAAATATTTCGATGCAACAATTATCCTCATAGATTTCAGAATTGAGAAATCAACGTAGCACTCTTTTTGTTTGAACTTCATGTAAGCATATATGTAAAAGACAAGGCAAGAAAACTCTATTTTAAGCAACTATGTGGGGCCTAAACAATTTGGTTGAACTTAGGCATGGCCCTAACATTAGGGAAAATTCCAAGCAGATGTGACAAGGGGAAAAGAGGAAACATATAAAAATGAACGATGTGACACCTAACTAAATACTCACTCTAAAATCCCATAATCAAAGATGCTATGCAGCACATCATATTCATTCTCAAGAAATTTCCATTGATCACAAGCTGACTAAATGCTCTTTAGGACTTTCAACAGTATGTATCCCATGAAACAAATTGATGGGAACATGAGTGCTAATCGATACTTATTATTCAGATTCAACATTTGATTCACATAGTGAGTATGGATAAATTAAGCACCGGTTAACTTCCTCACGAATAATGATCTCTCTTACGTGTTTATATAGTATTGGCTTACATGATCTTAATCTCTCTCAATTTTCCTTTTTAAAATAATATAGGAACACGAGTATAGAAAATCCGGCTACCTGTAGACTTATGGAACTCTTAGTATGAATCAGTTAAGTTCGCACCTTTTGGCATGTGTAGATAGACCTGATTAAAAGTAATTCGCACGCAGTTGATGAGATCTGAATGTGACCCCCTCTTAAGTTGCTTCCAATTTAGACAAAAGAAAAAAAGAAGTTGCTTTGAACACCCCTGCCAATTACACCAAATTCAAAGGGTTCGAAATCTATCTCTTAGACAAATAACATATTCATTTATATGTTCATCTTCAACACATAGTATGTCCTTGTTCCTTAAATTAGGCTACAATTCTAACTGTAGAATCAGTAAATTGCCTTGTTACAACTTCATTATATATGCTAATTCTAACGTGCTTGATTTCAGTTGTGTGAGCCAATTATGAAATTGTTAACCTTGTCATGAGCTCTCATTGCCGTCATATTTGAGCTTTCGTTGTCCCCACATCCCCAAGCGCCACTCCACCCGAAATCACTGTCCTCACCACTAGATTCGAGGCACTGCTCCTTTGTGGGTTTGCCAAATTTGGCTCCTTCCGCTCTGTCGGGAGGAGCCGCTGGCAAACCAAGAAAGGTCAGGGATCGGGGTCCTCCCATGTGACGAAGAGAGCAGTGGTGGGGGAACGCAAGAGAGAGTGATGACAAAGCGGGGGTCAGCACGAGACAGAGAAATGGTGGTTGGCTTGGAGGGCGGCAATAGAGAGCTGCCGATGTCGACGGCAGTGACGACGGCGAAGAGGGGCCGGAGGTGGGCGGCTGAGGGTGGGGAGGGGGGATCGTGGTTTTTCTAATTTTTCTATGGGCGTGTGGAGAGCGCGTGGATGTCGGCCACTGGTCTCCACACCAATGTCGAAGCTAATACCACCCGGATGCAACATAACTCTCCTCTTTCCTCGAAATATTGAGCGAAAATACAAATTAGGAAGCTTCCAGGTCAGTTCCCTACTCCATGAAAAGCGAGATTCATGGGGGAGGGACTCTCAATCATTTAACTGACTTTTCTATGCTTTCGGCGTGTCAAAAGGGCTAGAACTATGTTAAAACCATCCTTCGTCTTGTCTTGTCATGAAGACAAGAAAGATAAATATTCGGTCCAAGAATCGAGACTATCTTTCTGCACTTTATTTCCAACTACCACTAAGTTCGTTTGGAGGCCCCACCTTTTTCCCACTATGATTAAAACTGTGAGGCCGTCAGGAAATAGCCATGTGATTTACTGTCGACTGAGTTCTTATTGTCAAGATATGTCTCTCATTTGAGTAGGGCCATGACATGACAAAACCATATTAAACCCACCAAATCGAGAATTGACAATAAGAAGAGGGAATTCTCTAATTTGAGTTGAGACTATAACCAAATGGAACCACGAAAAATATATTAATGCATATCCCATTAAAGTCCACGAGAAAATTGAAAAGTTGGCTGACAATCTATTCCATAACGAGATTTCAAAGATTTGCGCTTTCAGATACAATGAACATTAAATATTAGAGCCTTTTGCACAAAGCATATAGAGCAACATTTTTCCTCATATAGTTCATCAGTCGGCCTCGTGAAAATTTTATATAGCCATTAAGAGCATCTATTCCCTTTAAAAAATACATTAAAATATGTCGAAGAATTAACTTTATATACGATAATACACTTAAAGATAAGGGTAAACACCGCCAAAAACTTTAAATTATATCCATTGTGACATAAAAACTCATAACTTTTTTATGTCACTAAAAATCCTAAACTTGGTTAGTCATTGTGATACAAATAACCCCAACTTGTAACATATATACTCTCTATTACAGTTCAATCCAATGACTATTTGTCACATTAGTGTAAATTCAAAGTTTTTTTTGACACAAAAGAAGTTTGAGATATTTATGTCACGATGGGTATAGTTTGTAATTTTTGGTGATATTAACCCTAACGATAAATAGATAATCGGTGCATTGAATAAATTAGATGTTGTTTTCTTTTATCCTAGCTGTCTAGTTCAATGTTCATGGCATCTAACAAGGCGTGCGCCACAAAATTTGGCGTATATTTATACCGTATGACCATCCTCAAATTGAGTAGTTTATTTGATTAAAAAAAAAAGAACTTTATACACACTGTCGGGAGAAAACTTTCTCCATGAACGACCTGCGTCCCTTTTGATGCGTTAGCAAGGAGTTATATAATAACAGATCGACAACGAGGAGGCTTGCGTACAAAGTTTTCTCTACGTACACCATTTTCCTTAGAAGAAACTCCTTAAAAGTCAGATTCCTAGAAAAACGGCGTACGTTAGGATGGGGAATCTTTGACTTCTAGTTGATACATGACAAGTACCTGACAATCTTAATTTTACGGGTAGTGAATATTCTGATTTTTTTAATCATTCATTCTTTTTTCTCAACTTTAACGACTCATGTAAATTAACTTTTAATACCGGACACACTGGAATGCCTAGTTATATGTAAATATGTGTATGGTCTTTTTCATAGTGCTTTTCGACTAAGTTAATCAAAAGTAGGTTCATCATATAACAAATATATGCCTTAAGCAAATGACGGGAGACAAAGAGATATGTAGTGGCAAAAATATTTCTTAATTGGACCAAGCTTCAGCATAGCTTCTCGATGGTGAATTTATTGGCTAGTGATGTGATTGCATAAACTTATCAACAGAATTTGATATTTGTGCTGAGTAATATTTGGACCACCGAATTCAATGGGACCTACATACAAATCCACAATTTCAGGAGTAAAAAAATTCAGTTTAGTATAATGGCCAACCTTAGGAATCGTAGAATCGAGTTATAAGATACTCTACTCATTCTCCCGTATTCGATGTGAGACATACGATCAACATCAACCTGTCATGCACTTGTGCACATCCGATGAGCTTCCTCTTTCAGCAGTGGGCCTTTCCATTTACATAGTCAAGGGGTAGACATTCAATCTAATTAATTTAGTTGGAGGCCTGTCGGGTATCAGCACCAAATGAATGAAAGAAATTGCTGCTTGTTTAAAAATTTTAAAGAGCAAAGGCCGGGGAGGAATAACTAACATAAATACGGGGCATCATTAAAACTTTAACACTTGCTTCGAAATGTTTCGTTTCAGTCATGACCACTCCGCCTCCGCGAAATTAAAGGTTGTTTGAGGCTGACAAGCCCAATATTATAGCCTTAGCTGTGCAGTCGATGCTATGAGATCTCTTCAAATCAATTTACAAGCTGCCTATACAGTTTGTGAAAGATAGTATACGATTTTTCCATTGGAGGGAAAATTATCCAAAACATCCTCAACCTACTTTACGATGGTTAATTCAGCTCTGAAAGTTTTAATTGTGCTAATTGAGTTTTAAACCTTTCAATTGTGTCAATCTAGCGTTAAATCTTTCGATGATTTATGTGGCACCACCACTACTAACATAGACATTTTTTTATGAATATTTTTTTTTCTTCCTTTTTTCTTTCATGAAATACCGTATGATTTCTTAAATCAATAGATGTGAGCTGAATCTCATGTTGGGTACCATAATCAGGACTTTACTTGAACTATGATTTGCGAGGCGAATCTACGTTGACCTCTCAACTTACATACGGCCCTTTAATTAATTCCTAGGAGACCTTCTTGTGTACTAACAACGACTTAGCTCTGCCCAGATTTCACTCTGATACCAATATCGGAAATAGATTCCTGAAAAACGAATCGATACTCAAATGATCGAATATCGAAAATAAACACGGAAACGTGTCCGAGAAATATGTGATACCGATCGAAAAATATATCACGAAGACGGTCATACCTTGTTTGCCATAGATTAAATACTCATTGCAATTTTAGAGGAATCGATTAAAGCCCTAGAGTTTCGTTCTTCAAAAGGGGTACATTTTTTTCTCAAGGGAATGAAAAGAACGTACCATTCCATTCTATCCTCTCAATGTTCTTTTTTTTTTTTTTTCATATTTATACAGTAGTTATTTTCAATTAAAAAATAACTGTCCCTTTTCTCTTATGGGCCATTCCTTTTATGGGCCAGGTTTGGCTCAACATAGACGAACGGATTTGACTTGGCCCATCAAATAAAAAACTCATCAATAGAAAAAGTTGGGTCATGTCGTTACTCCACCGGATGGAGCCTGGAGGGGAAAGCATATCCCAATTTTTTAATGCTAGCAAAGGACTCCTTCACTTGATTGAATTTGTCCGAAGCAATAGGGGTTCCCTAAGAACACTAGCCTTTCCCTCCTTTTTTGGGGCCATTGCCGAATCTCGCGAGGGGACGGCTCTTGTGGCTAAGCGAGGGCTACCCTCGCCAAATCTAGCTCTAGCGATGGCCGAGCGACGGCGACAACCCTCGTCGGCTTCAATAAAAAGAATACAAAGAAAATATTAAAAATTGTAAAGTTTATGCACTTTATGATTGGTCATGTCAAGTATGATGACCACCATCTATGCAAATGATATCTGGCCAAAATTGATTGGATGGATTCAATCGGTATAAATACAAAATGTTTAAAATTAAATTAGTCTAATTAAAATATTTATGATTGAATTTGTATCAATACAATAGGTTTAGAATTTTTTGTAATTTTCCCCCATAGTTTTTTTTTTTTCACTTCATCAATGAGGCAATGGCTTCGTAGTTGGACTTCAATAGTTCAACCTTCAAGTATCACTTGGGTTAGGACTGCCCTCCTTTGTTGGGTGGTCATGATTGACTTGAGGGCCGTGTGAATCGGATGTACTATCAATTTGCCTAAAATGACAAATACAATCTAATCCAACGGTCGCTAGTATGTTGAGAAAACCATAGCTGACAATATGACACGTCAATCCAAAATGTCTAACTATCAATGAAGTAGCTGCCGTTGATGTTAGGTGGAGTGTGTGACAAGATGAAAACAATCCTGGAGGGGTCCTACCTTCGTGCCATCTAAATTCAACATCTAGATTTGGCTTTGCTCCTCGTCATCATGGAGACAGAACCCTTGTGCCATTTCCAGGATTTTCTTAGGAAAAAATGCTTTGTAATGGACCGAAGCAAAGAGATTATAGAAAATTGTCAAAGAAAGTAAGTTTAGCAAGTGGCTAACAATTAAGAGTGTGTATCACAAGCAGAATCTATTTAGATCATTCACTTAATGAAGGTCAAATTAGAGCTCCCTCGCCCTTAGGTGAGTTAATGATATTTGTCATCTCTTTGGGGCTACTCTTGAAATGGTGGTCTCGTTGGAGTCCGCATCGGGCTAAATTCTTCAAAATTATTCGAATACATCACACCTAATTCTTAAAAATCATAAAGACCCGTCGTAAGATGAACATACTAATTTATTTTCCACAATAGTAGATGAAATATTCCAATTAGTAAAAAAAGATTCACAACTCCAATATTTTCATTTTTAGGAACGTTTATGTAAAGAATATCTGATATCATCGATATTAAGTAACGAAAATTCGTAGAGTATATTCCTTAGATTCACTAAATGATGTGTGTTGGTCAGCCTCGAGTCCTCAGTCGTTTTGACTACACCGGTATGTCTCTTTTTTTGATAAGGAAAGGGGAAAGGGAACAAAAAGCAACCCCTTCGAGTTCATGATGGGCTTCATCGTTTCGGGATAAGAAAACGTCCATGATTGCGTTGCTCAAGGTTTCTTTTAATTGGGGTTGGAAAGGGTTGCTTCTCTCTACTTCTCTCCTCACGCTTTCTTCCCCTTTTTCTGCCTTAGAAAGAAGAAAGAAAGGAAGAAAGAGGTGGTACGATTCGATTGGAACTGCTATCGGGCTTCAGAATAAATGATATTCTGCTTGTTTCCACAAGAAAACACGTACTTGTCGTTGTCGCTTTCGTTCTTTCAAGTGGGGAGGAATATTTAAAACTTTAAAAAATTACAAAAAGAATTCCGACGAAACGATCTCTCTCTCTCTCCCTAATTGAAGCCAGGCTACAGATGAACAGAAAATACTCAACGAAAGCAAACCCCACGGGACACGGATGTCATAACGGTGCATACAACACGTACATAATCCTCTGCAGCTGACTGAGAATACCCATTTTCAAAGCGCCAACCTGATGCGGAAAATAAGAAAAACAAAATTAAATGCTCTGCCCTGCTCTGCTTTGCCCTGCTTATCACAGTATCGCGAGAAATTAACTCCTGGAGGAGAATTTCTAATGAGGCAATCATCCTCGTACCCAGGCATGGAAAATTAATATCATTCATTTCCACAATCAATTCGTCAGAAATTATTCTCCAGGACTCGGAGTCAGTCACAATCCCCAATTTTGACAGGCACACGGGGATGGGGGCAGGGAGGGGAGAGAGAGAGAGAGAGAGAGAGAGGATTGACAGAAACAGTCATCAGTGTCTAAACAGTCTTCAGGATCTTTCACCAGCAACACTAATGCTTTCCGGGCAGCGGAAGGACTTCTGCAGCACCCACTGTCGTCTTCTTGGCTCGAACCGGTTCCGAGCAAGTAGCAGAGGAGCAAAAGCAAGAACCGAAGGCAGAACAAACCCAATTCACAACGCGGTCCCACATCATCCTCTTCACCAGCCTCCTCTTCGCCGGAATCACCCCTCCCCTCTTGGCTCCGTTACGCGCCTCCGTTCCTTCTGCCGCCGCCAGCTTCATCTTCGCCTCCTCCACGATGCACGACACCTTCAAGCCACGACTTTCGCTCTTCTCCATCGCTCTCGCTTTCGCTCTCGATCGTTTCTTTTCTTGAGGAAATGCGACTGCCTTTAACCCTCTCTCCCTCCCTCTCTGCTCATCGGCCTGGTCTTATAAAGAAAAAGGCAAGAAGCTGCTTTGGACCAAATGGGTTTCTTCCGATGGAGAGAGCGATCCATCGGACAGAGACAGCTCGCAGATTGCCTACACGTGGCCGCCACGGAGTCGAGGAGAGTCGATGCCGGGCTACAGCTTTCAGACATCGTCCGAAAGGGCAACGCCGGGCCCGCCCGACGCTTCTTCTGTGCCGCACTTCCGCGACGGCGACGGGCCACGTCGGAAAGGGGAGGTTGGTGGGGACAACCTGATTCGTATTGGTTTATAGGTAGTTTGATGCTACGTGAGTTCTCCGTGGACGAGATTCGCCGTATCGAGGGGGTCACCGGCAAGAAATATATTAGCTTTTAAAGAGGCGATATAAAGCGATTTAAAAGAAAAAAGGTCTTATAGGGAGTATAAATCTCATTTCTTTTTAAAAAAATACCACATTTTGGGTCAATTCGGAGGTTACGATTGCCGCCGTGCCCCTTATCGAATTCTTTAAAAGATTCGATTAGAATATAAAGTTATTACAAGCTACAAGTTATAGTGCGAGAGATTTCATAATTTGCCCACAAGTCACAAAGATAAGGTAATGTGCATTTGAAGTAATGCAAAAGTGATAAGAATACCCGAGCGTTATCGAGTCTTTGTGAGATCGAAGAAAGTTCGACTTAACTAATTGATTTAATTATCCGGAGTTTTGATAGATTACTCGCTTGATGAGCTTAACTTTTGAGCTCTAACCGATAATATTTATTTTTTTGGCCCTTTTTTTTAACTTTCTTAACCTTAAACTCATCTAGACTTTAATCTTTCATGGTAAAACAGATTTTAGTATGGATACAAGTAGAATTTTGAACTTGTGTTTTGAAATGCATATTTGCAAGGGTCGTAATTGAGTTACACTGACCTCTTGCATAATTATTACGGATGCAGAAAAGAAAATTATGTGCCCTCTGTTTGACAAATAGCTTCGGTACAAACAGTCTACGAAAGATATAAAAAAAAAATTACTATACCTCCTAACACAGTCAAAAGCTTGTTTTTTATGTTATCGATAATATTGTGATGCAACAATTATTCTTGTGGATACGTGGCACTCTTTTTGTTTGAACTTTATGTAAGCAACGTCTGTAAAAGAAAAGCAAGAAAACTTTATTTTAAGTAGCTATGTAGGGCCCAGAGTAGCCGAAATCATTTGGTTGAACTTTCACATGGTCTCAGTATTAGGGAAAATTCCAAGCAAATGTGATAAGGGGGAGATAGGAGGAAACATATAAAAAGGAACGAGCACGATAAGCAAGCTGTATAGCAGCGCCGTTGTTTCAAAGATGCGACACCTAACCGAATCGTCACTCCAAATTCCGAGGATCGAAGATGCTATGCGTAACATCATATCCATTCTCAAGAAATTTCCATCGACCAAGCCGACTTATCACTCTTTAGGACTTTTGTTAGTGCGTGTCCCATGAAACAAATTGATGGGAGCTTGAGTGCTATTCTGTACTCATTATTCATATTCAAAATCTGATTCACGGATCGAGCATGGACAAGTTAAGCACACAATTAAATTCTTCGCAAGTTTTGATCTTGCTTACAGGTTTATGTACTTTTGGCTTACACGATCTTAGTCTATCTCTCAATTTTTCTTTCTTTTAATAATCAAAGAACATGGGTGTAGAAAATCTGGCTACTTGTAAACTTATGGAATCCCTAGTATGAACAGTTAAGTTCACTGCATTTGGCATGTGTAGGTAGATTTGATTAAGAGTAGTTTGCACGTAATTGATAAGATTCGAACGAAACCTCATTTTAAGTTGCTTCCAATTTAGACCCCCCAAAAAAAAAAGTTGCTTTGAACACCTACAACTTTAAAGTTTATGAATCTATCTCTTATGTAAATAACAAATTCATTTATATGTTTATCTTTGACACATAATATGTCCTTGTTCCTAAAATTAGGCTACAATTTTAACTGCAGAATCAGTTAATTTCCCTGTTACAACTTCATTATTATATATGCTTCTTCTAATGTGCTTGATTTCAGTGGTGCCAAATTGCCAATCAATTATGGTAATGTCAACCTTTGTCATATTTGAGCTCTCACTGCCGCCATATTTGAGCTTGCGCTGTCGCTGCATCCCCAAGTGCCATTCCACTCGAAATCACCCACTAGATTCAAGGCACTGCTGCTTCATGGATTTGCCAAATTTGGCTCCATCTGCTCTATCGAAGAAAGGTTGGGGATCGGGGTCCTCCAGCATGACGGCGAGAACGGTGTTGGCGGAACGTGAGAGAGAGAGAGAGTGATGATGGGTCGGGGCTCAAGCATGAGATAAAGAGAAATGGTGGTTGGAGGGCCATGACAGAGAGTCATGGTTTTTCAATTTTCTCCACACCAATGTCAAAGCCACTACTACCCGGATGCAACATAACTCTCCTTTTTCTTGAAAAAATTGAGCGAAAATTCAAATTAGGAAACTTCCAGGTTAGTTCCCTACTCTAGGAAAGGGGCAGACTCAGGGGGGATGAACTCCAATCGTTTGACTGACTCTTTCTATGCTTTTGGGGTGTCGAAAGGACTGGAATTATAATAAAACCATCCTTCGTCGTGTCTTGTCATGAAGATAAGAAAGATACATATATTCGATCTGAGAATGGAGACTATCTTTTCTGCACTTTCTTTCCAACCGCCCTCTCCGTTGGCTTGCGAGGCCCCAGTTTTTCCCATTTTTGATTAAAACTATGAGACCGTTAGGTAATAGCCTTGTAATTTATTGTCGACTAAGTTCACATTGTTAAGATATGTGTCTCATTTGAGTAGGGCTTTAACATGATAAGACCATATTAAACCTACCAAATTGAGAATTGACCATTAGCTGAGGGAATTCTCTAATTTGAGTCGAGACTATAAATAAATAGAACCGTGAACAACATATGAATGTATATACCATTAAGTGTCACTAGATAAATTGAAGAATTAGCTAACAATCTGTTTCCTCACGAGATTTCAAGGATTCGTACTTTCAGATACGATGAACATTAAATATTGAAACCTTTTGCACAAAGCATATCAAGCCACATTTTTTGTCATATAGTTCATCATAGACCTAGTTAAAATTTATGTAGCCATTAAGAACATTCGTTCCTTTCGTGGAAGACATTGGTACATGTCAGAGAATTTAACTTAATATAGGCAAACACACTTAAAGATAAATGGCAAATTCCACAAAAAACTCCAAATTATACTCACTGTAATATAAATATCCCATTTTTTTTTTTTTTTTTTTTTTGTTTTTAAGCTACCAAAAACTTTAAACTTGGTCACTGCAAAACAAATATCTTTTTTTTTTTCTTACGTAAAAACCCAAATTCATACACATGTAGCATATATACTCTCTGTTAGAGTTCTATCCAAAGCATATTTGTCATATCGGTATGAGTTCATGGTTTCTTATGAAAAAAGTATGGGGTAATTATGACGTAGTGCGTATAATTTGAGGTTTTTGTTTGTATTAATCTTTGAGATAAATACATAATTGATGCACCAAATAATAGGATGTTTTCTTTATCCTAGCTGTCTAGTTCAATTTTAACGGCATCTAACAAGTGTACGCCACAGAATTTGGCGTGTATGAATACCGAATAACCATCTTCAATTTGAAAAGTTTCTTTGATTGAAAAAATTGAAAAAGGGACTTTGTATACACCGTCGGGAGAAAACTTTCTCATTGAACGACCTTCGTCACCTTTGATGCGTTAGCTGGAGTTGAATAATAACGGATCGACGACGAGGAGGCTTACGTACAAAGTTTTCTGTACGTACAGCATTTTCCTCGGAAAAAATCCTTGAAAAGGTCAGATTCCTAGTAAAACGGCGTAAGTTCAGGATGGGAATCTTTGACTTCTGCTTGAATCATGTCAAGTTCCTGAGATCCAGAATTTTACGGCGCATGAATATTCTAATCTTTTTTACTTTTCGTTATTTTTTCTCCACTTTAACGGCTTATGTAAATTAACTTTAATAGCGGACCACTGTAACGCTTTTAAAACAGAAAGTACTACTATGTAAATTTGTGCATGGTCTTATTCATAATGCTTTCCGACTTTAAGTTAATTAAAAGTGGGTTAGTCATACAAGGAACATATTCCTTAACCAAATGAAAGGAGGTGAACAGACTTGTAGTCACAAAACCATTTCTTTATTGGACCAAGCTTCAGCATAACTTTTGATTTCCGACGATGAATTTATCAGCTAGTGATGTGATTGCATTAACTTATTAACAGAATTTGATATATGTATCGAGTAAAATTTGGACCACAAAATCTAATGGGACCTACATATGAATCCACGATTTCAATAGTCAACAAATTTAGTTTAGTATAATGGTCAACCTTAGGAATTGCATAATTGAGTTATAAGACACTCAACTCATTCACCCTTCTTCAATGTGAGACATACAATTAACATCAACCTATGATACACTTGAGCACATCTCAGGAGCTTCCTCTGTCAGCAATGGGCCTTTTTACTTTGTTTTAGCAAGTTGTTGTCCTTAATTTCCATTTACATAGTCATGGGGTAGAGATTCAATCTAATTAATTTCAGTTGGAGCAATATTAGGTATCCGCACCAAATGAAAGAAAGATATTTTTGCTTGTTTTAAAATTTTAAAGAGCAAAGGGCAGGGAGGAATAATTAACATAACTATCGGGCATTATTAGAACTTTAACATTTGCTTTGAAATGTTTTGTTTGAGTCATGATCACTCAGCCTCCTTGAAATTAAAGGTCGTCTAAGGCTGACAAGCCCAATATTGTAGCCTTATCGATGTAGTTGATGCCATGAGATCTCTTCAATTGTATTAGCAAATGCTTAAGGTACAAGTTGACCTAATACTCACCAGCTATATAGCTCAAACTTATGATATCGTGAAAGATAGCATACAATTTTACTACTGGAGGGAAAATTATCTAAAAAATCCTTAATTTATTACATGACAGTCAATTCCATTTTAAAACTTTCAATTGTTCTGATATAGTTTTAAACCTTTTAGTTGTGTCAATCTAGTGCTAAATCTTTTGATAATTTATCAATTCAGTTGTAAATTTTTCAATAATTTATCAATTTAGTCGTTCTGACTAATTTTGGTTGAAAATCATTGATGTGCCAACCTAGTCAATACTGATTATCCTATGCAGCACGGCTGATGTTAACATAAATATATATATTTTTTAATTTTATGATTTTTTTTTCTTTTTCGAATAAGTTGCGAGCTGAATCTTAGATTGGGTATTTTATTTGCACATGATGATATGCGAGGTGGATCCACGCCAGTCTCTCAACATACATGCGGCTTTTTAACTAATTCCCAGGACCGAGACCTTCTTGTGCACTGACAACGACTTCTCTCTGCACAGATTTCATTCAATAATCTGTGATGTGGAATGACGAAAGTCGCATCGCATTTTCCTACACTGCGCACCAGATCTTTGTCTCCATCAGACTGATATGATAATGGCAATAATCAAATGGTACGCTCGCGACTTTGCTACCTTGGCTGGACTCTGCTGTCGGCCGCAAGCGATATTCTCTATTTCCTTATCGAAAAGGAACAAAAACACGTCATGACATGTTTTCAAAGATGGCATGAATACTTGCCGTTTCAACAAGGATGAGAAAAGATATCTAATGGTATTGTTATTTCTTTAAAGCAACGGTACATTCTCAGCCACAAATTGCTGACAAACTTATGAGGAGACCTTTAAAGTTAGTTTAATCATTCTTTTCATTCCTTCTTAAATATTTTATACATATGTCTACAACCGGCAACATTGCAAGATAACGAAGATGCTTTTTAAATTTTTTTTTTTTTTTGGGCATATGTCCGAGTTGCATCTCATAGAGAAGCTTCATAGAAAGGGTTCAATGAAGTTACTTTAGTTAGACGACCGAGGAGTCTTCTGTTTTTACTCTTCGAATGATAAAATGTATCAAGGGGCAGTGTGGAAAGTCGTCATTTGCCAAATCTTTCATCCTTCTTCTCAAAAGAAAATATTAGAAGAAATGAGAAAAATGATGAGACTAGCTTTAAAATCTCCCTGTAATATAGTCAGCTAGCAATTTGTGGCTGAGAATGCACCATTATTTTGAAAGAATAACAGTACCGTTACATAAGCATTGCCCTAAGAAAAACATCATGGATCGGACTCCAAATGTTGGCTTATTCCATTTAGTAAACTTAGTTACAACTTTGTAAAAGAAGGGTTCTCCACTAAATTCATAAGACCAACTTCTATATTCCATGACCAGAATTCATGATCTTCTTTGCTCAGTCAGATATTGGAAGTGAGGCAGCTTCCATCTTTTTCTCCGTCTTCCTTTGATTCCATCATTGTCTTCTTCAAATTCGGAGTCGACGAATAGGAACGCCGATCATTGCACTTCGTGAGCCATAGCCAAGAAGAAGCAGCATGGTTTGCCTAGTCATCAACCGCCATTCTCTTCACTAACTTTCTCTTCCGTGCGACCACATTCCACTTCTTGATCCCGAAGCTCGTTCCTTTCCATATTTCCAGTTTGGCAGACATTGAATCGGCGCTCATTCTCGTGGTATATTTCCTCGGCTTCGCCTCAACAGCTACACCAAAGCTTGTAACGTGAGAAATTTCTTGATGTGGGTATAAGAATGGGCCAAATTACTCGTCCAAATTCCTTCGCCGTCGCGCGAACCTGGAAGATACTTGATGGAACTAAAAGAGATTAATTTATAGCACAAGAAGGATTTATTTTTAGCTGTTTGCATTGCAATTACACTGTCATGACGTATTGGAAGAAGCTTCAAGGAAGCATCGTGGCATGCGGCAATGCCCTGCTAATTTGTCTTATAGCAACAAGACCTATCAATGCTTGAGATGTGACCATATTTGTCTTCACTTATCTGTATTTAAGAAAGCAGTCATGATTAGGAGGTTCTTAGGTAAGGTCTTGCTTTTGGTCAGCAGGAGATGCTGTTTCATATATTTACTCTCTATTCTCAAGCGGAAGGGGCTTGACTATAACTAGTTAAGCAAGTAACTCGAACAAATCACATGACTCTGTAAGATAATGATAAAATATTCAGTGATTCCAAAGTGCCACATCAATCGTTGATATGACGTGCATTTTTTACTCATGTCCAATAATCAATTGACATGTGTTTGCTAAGGTGGAATTAAAAAAAAAAAGATTTTGATGTTTCTCTACTTCGAATAAGGAAAAAGAAATTATCTATGCGAACTGGAGCACTGGCTAGTGGTGAAATGTGTAGAAATCAAATTATGGATGTGACTTACGAGATGCCATAAATTCTTAGATTAACTCCTCTTTGCTCTTTGAAATTGAAAAGTTTGAATTTTTTGCGATTTCACTCACTAATTCTAATTAGTTCAATCGAATTCTCTCGTTTTATTGATTCATGCTGTTAACCTTTTTCTTCATTAATCTTTGTGGCGGTAGAGGATTACTTGACCTCACCGTTGTTGCCAGTATTTCCAGTTCTAGTCTTCTAAACTTTGACTTTTAAAGGCTAAAATTGGATTTAAATCTGAATGTCCAAATTAGATTGCGAAAAGAAACAACCTTTTTTCTTTCCTCAAAGAGCATCTTGAGTTGAGTTTAAGAAACAGTCTCCACTAGTAATGAAACTTAAGAACATTTTTATAAATTCTACGTACATTTAAGTATGGCAATTAATAGTGAAATGATGACGATATGATATGTTTGGAATGTTATTATTATTATTATTTTTTGGTCTGAGTTTGATTTTCTTATTTATTTTTAAAATTGGATAGAGTTGTTGGGTACTCAAAAATCCACTTGTATATTAATTTTATATATTTAGACAATATTAAAAAGCCAATTCTCACTCTTTAATTGGTTTGTGAATTTCAAAAGCAAATTTATAATACTTTTAGCCTTGAAGTTCATTGTTAAAAAGATAATAATTTGGTTTGCTACTGCCTATAATAATATCATTGTCACTATAATACGACAATTAATGAAATATTCATTTACTTGGGTTCTAACTTATGTCTCCTAGGTAAAATCAGGCAACGTTCCCTAATCTACAGCGTTTCCAAGTACTGGATTTAAACAATATACAATCTATTCGTTAATTTCATAGGTATTACTAACGATATCTATGGAGATATGCAAGAGTAGTACTTTCTCCGAGTTTTTCGTCCCTACAATTTTGGATAAGTTGACCTATGTGAAGTCAAATTATCAATTATATGGTTAATACTACGAAAAACTCAAAACTGATATATTTATAATAAATTTAATCCCAAACTAATATATATGTGTGAGAAATTTACCTCAAATTAATTTTTTGATCACAAAAAAATCCAAACCGATATACTTGAGACAAATTTACTCTCTGTTAGTATCCATTAAATTTTATAGTCAAATTTTTTGAGTTTTATAGTTCGAAGTTTTTTCGTTTGTCAATTTGTGATTTTCCGTGGTATTAATCTTATTTGACGCCTGGATGTTGATCCTCGCCCGAGGTTTAGAGTTGGAGCCTTCTCTGTTTGTCAATTTGTGATTTTTCGTAATATTCACCAAAAAAAAAAAAAAAATCTTATTTAACATAAACCAACAAAGAGTAAAATTGTCATAATTGTACAAGTTTAAAGTTTTTAGATTCAAGAAAATTAATTTATAATAAATTTGTTACATGTGTACCGACTTAGGGTTTTTGGTAATCAAAAAAATTAATTTAACATAAATTTATCATAAATGTACGAGCTTATGATTATTCGCGGTACCAACCCTAATCATATAACCATTCATTGCATCCTCAAATATCAATTATTTATTAATCTTACTTAAAAAGTGATACTAATATGATGTATTAGAAATATTTATGCAATGTTAAGGTTTCGATTTATTATTTTCTTTAAGTGATCAAAAATCAAATCATATACGGACATTAACTCTAAAAAATATAAATGTATATAAAGATTCATTTTGAGTCTTAGTCATTTGATGTGTATGGCAGGATCTCATTCCAGGAACTGCCAATACGGAAAACGGACACCGACCTTTCTTTCGCTCACGCTTGGTTCGATCGACAGTAAAACCTCGGCGGCGAAATCTTGAAAACGAAGATGAAGTTGTCGTGGAACAAGAAGAGCGCCGGCGCCAAACGCCCCCTCAGCGCCGTTTCCAAGTTCCCAAATCTCCCTTTCGACAAAGAAGACGACGACCCACCACCGCCACCGGGCAAAGCCCCCGAAGACGCCGGCGTTTCGGGGGATCAAGAACGACCCGCGTCAAAAGCCCTAGCTTCGGATGAGGACGGCCCGTCGTCGTCGTCGCCTGATCAGCGGGAGCTGGCTCGGTCGTTTCAGTCTCAAGGCGACAAGCTCGCTGAGGTGAATCGCGGTTCTTCGTATCTGCTTTCGATTTCTTTTTGCCCCTTTGCGGTTTCTTGGAAATTTCGATGTTGCTCTGTTGGGAGTCGAATTTGATTGACGTGTCGAATAGCTCGCTGCTTACCCCGTGAATGTTTTGGCCTGTCCAACCTGTCTGATTTGAGGAGTTGCTTACTGGGATTGTGACCGTTTTACAGCTGTGGGAGCTTGAGAAAAGATAATTGAAGAGCTAACCTCCATTTATCTGCAGGGGAAATTTCTTTAAGGTCCTTTTTTTTTTTTTTTTTTGGTTCTTTCGAATTTTGCTTTCCAAAGAAAGTGAATTTTCTTAGTAATCTCTCAAATATATTTTTGGTTCCTCTTTTCTTTAAGGTCCACCATATTATTGGTGGTGGTGGAAGTGGAATGAAATGTCCATTGAGATGGAGTGGGTTGGGGTTGATGTGCTGAAGAGGGAATGGAATGAAATGATTGGGATATGGAATTACATAAAACGATATGGTCAGCTGTTACTTTATTAATGTTGATTTGCTGTATATTAAGTTCTTTTTCCAATTGGGTAGACATAATAGTAAAAGCCCATAGTCCATTTTGGTAAAATCTGAGCCTGAAGATCTTGGTCAATTTGTACAACCTGTTTTGGGTATTGTTGTGATACTCCTAATTGTGGACTTGGCAGCCTTTAAATTGGCTTTAAGAGTTTCCAACTTTAATGTTGATTGCTCCTGGCTAACATCCTGTCATATTGTTTGGGGAACTCTTGTCAGCATCATGTAATCAGATTATGAGGTCAATAGGACTATCTATATCTCTTGGTGGCAAGTAATTTTATTGGCTTGTGACCTTTGCTGCTTCATGAAAGAGTTGGCTCATTGGCAAGAGGAACTCTTGCAACATTTTACAACTGAAAATGTTGAATGGCTTGACCGCTCCTGGATGTTTTCTCATCATTGTTGAGATTGCAATCATTCCGTAATTTGTAGCTGTAATGAAGGGTTTTGATGTAGTTTGCTCATGTATGATTATCAGGCTTCATTCTTATGGCTCATTCACTTTTGAAGGAGGGAAAATACCGGGAAGCACTAGGGAAGTGGGAGACTGCTCTTACCTTGATGCCAGAGAATGCAGTGTTGCATGAGCAAAAGGCACAAGTCTTGCTTGAGATAGGAGACGCATGGGGTGCTCTGAAGGCAGCAAATAGTGCGTCCCACATCCCGTTCCTTTTACTCTTTCTTCATGTCTTCCATTAGATGATTTATGGGGTTCTTTATTTTAATCTCAGCAGCAGTGTCAAACTAATTATATATACAACAATTTTCTTCTCGAGTATTTTTCTGTTCTTGATTATGTTCTCCCATGTTTTGGTAAAACATTCTGATAGTTGCCAATTTTGTCCACATGTACGTCCTTTTTCCTTGACCATTGGTGTGGCAACATTAGTATCGCATGCTTAAAAGCTTTAACAAGCTTAGAAGTTCTTCAACCTCTGCTGATAAATATCTCAGCATACTTACAAATGTCCTCTTTCCCAGGAGCCACTGAATTGGATCCACCTTGGGCTGAGGTATGTCTGGAGTTCTGGACGAACTCAGTTGCAATTTTATTAGTTATTTGCACAAATGCTGCGTGTGTTGACCATGTCATAGCTCGTAGATCTTGGTGAAAGTCTTCTAGTATCTATTAATCTGTGTTGCCAAGTGCATGAAGTTATAACACTACTTTGCCATTGTGAGCTTATGTATTAAGTCCCCTCTTCGACATCTTCACCTATGGCAATGCCTGTTCTCCACCCCTTTGTGTTCGTTTTTGTTTTCTATGTTAAGGATGCAAATTTATCATGTGGTCTCTCTTTTCTTCATGACTTTTCATTAGGCAGCAGATCTTATTAGAAATTATTCACTTCGATGTTCATATGAGAGGTATTGATAGATATTTATCAATATCGTTGTCATAGCCAATTAACTTTTAGGAGAGTAATTCTGGACAACTTTTGGCTACGTCTTGAAAATGTACCTTGGCTATATGGATTATTGCCAAGAGTAGCTGTTCAATTTTCTTAGTTTCTATTAAGTTCTGCTTTTTATTATGAACAACAAGTGGATGGAATTGAATATACTAAGTTGTGGAGGGAGAAGAGATCCAATTGAAGGATCTAACATAGAAGCATATAACCGAGAAGGGTGCAAAAACATGATTATGCAAGTAGAGAAGGATGCACGAGTACTAGCTAAATGACATGTAGGAACTCTTTATGATATTAGCTGGAAAAGGTATCTTTTTATTGGTCAGAATAGTCTTCTCATGTCCTTTACATGACCTCAAGGAGATTACTCCCTTAATTCATGGAGGCATGCGAATTTGCCAAATTTGTAGGCGATTATTATATTCTAACCAATATGTTAATTGTTGAACAGAACAAAGTTATTACCATTTATCACGTGTTTAGTTATTGTGTTCACTTGATTCTGTTCTATGTTCATTGTTGTTAACTTTCTTGCTGAAAAAAGTTTGTCATACTAACAATTGGATTTTTTCCTTTTTTCCTTGTGGAGCGTTGAATTTATGCAGGCATGGATCACACTGGGTAGAGCACAGTTAAACTTTGGAGAGCCTGATAGCGCCATTGCTAGTTTCGATAGAGCATTATCTCTTAAGGTATGCCGCTGATCATTGTAATTCTTCTAGCTTTAGCTTGCAAAGATACTAATGAATTAGCCCCCATATTGCAGCCAGCTTGTGAAGAAGCTCGAGATGACCGGAGAACTGCACTACATCTCATAAAGAAGCGAAAGCAGCTGCATTTGTCGGGTGTGAGCACAACAGAAAACCGTTTTGCAGTTGGAGATAAAGAATGACTCTTTGGTCCAGTTACTTACATGTCCTGGCTCTAGAGAAGGAGCCCATGGCCCTTACGTATATAAGAGCTTTCACGAGTTATGAGGAGCTATCATACCTTGTTAAGCTCTTAAGAAGATGCAAGGTAGTTGAAGAAAAATTTATACAGTCTGACTTTCCTTGTTTGAAACTAGGAGGGAGAAAGTTGGGAGGATGTCACCTCTCATCCGATTGAAAGCTGGTCCGATTGAAAGCTGATCTCTCTAGATATCTTGCCTTTTCACCCTTGAGACTAGGACTTCTGTTTCTTCTTGCTTACTTTCTTCTGAATCCTTTTTGTACGTTATTGTACTATTTTCTTTTAGCATAACGCCATCATCTGCTGAAAAAGGATAGATGACTGATGCTTGAACGAAGAATGTAGGTTCACAAAGCATCCTCAGTTGTCGTTGTGGCTATGACGTGATACTATGGTAATGAAACGTGTGGAGAGTCGTTTATACCCTGTTGGATCTTTGGCCTTTCTACTTTATCGTTGTACCTAGAAATGAATGAGCATATGAATTTTGTCTCAGTTATAATGCTCTTGGCTGAACCATCATCATGGTGCCCGTAATGATAATTTTTTTAGGTCTCTCTTTTTGGTTTCGGGAGATAAGCACCAGGACCATTTTTCAGGGTCATTCATCACGAATAGTTACAATCCAAGAGAACGCTACTTGTCGGAAGTGAATCGATTCACCTGGAACTCGATCGGTACCTAACAATTCTGTCGGTGTTCTTTTGCATGAGCACAGGTTCCTCTTGTCCATACAGCATTTACTTCTGCTAGGACATTCCCACCCTGCACAGCTCTCTTGGTGTTTCTTGTAAGTCGTTAGGTTTGGTATACGGTTTTTCAGTTTGGAAGTTACTTTCCCTCTGCATAGCTATCTAGTTCTGATGCCAAGTGAAAACAAATTATTGAAGTCAAGATCCAAAAACTGAAGAAATGATTGCCACAAATTATCGCAGTAAAGATCCAAAAACTGAAGAAACAGTTGCCACACTAAAACTGCTGCCGACAATTTTGAATATATCACAGTGGTCTGTCCATCATTACCTCTTGAGTGCATCAGAAATGCAGGCATCAGGGCACTGTTTACTCAGTCCAGAGAACCTTATAAAAGCTCAATCACACTTCAATTGGCAAAGAGTTTAAGCTACACATTTACACTGTCACGTTTTCAACAACATAACAGGATGTGAAGTACTCTAACTCAACTGACAAAACTTTAAATAGGATTGTCTTATGTGACACGAATCAAAAGCACAACCATAATAAAGATACATGTCATTGCGAAGATCAGAAGCCAAGTAAAGCATGTAGTCTTAGAGCCTTCTGAGTATATCCGTGTTGCTCGTACATTAACCCGATTTGTGCTTGCCAAGCTGTCCTCAACAGCTTTCTCTGTTGAATCAAGTATCTGCAATGAAACCCATAGGGATCCTCAGACTAAGTAAATTGTTGAGTCAAATGGAAAAGCCACTGCCCAGGGAAATGTCATGACTAAAGCAGCTGGTTTGCAACAGACTTGGCAAGATTGAAGCAGATCACTAAAGTTACATCCCGGAATTGCCATTACAAAAGGAATTAAGATAAAGAAAAATTAAAAGACATCTAACATAGTATCAAGATTTACTTTTTCTGTATTTTGCAGGGACTGACTCATTACGAGGCTACTCTCTTTCAGTTGCCGTGCCAAACCCACCATTTCATCTGTCAGATCGTCTTGAAGCTTCCTGTTGAAAAGGAAAAGGTGTAATCACAGTATCTGCTTATAATACTTAGAGAAGAACAATCATAACACCACAGTATTGGTCAAATTTTTCAAGCAGTAGCCACAAAGTAAGCTGAAGGTTCAAATATGGAAGATGGGAAAACTAGCTTGAAGAAAAAAGAAGCTTAAACACACTCAAGGAGAGCATATTAACTCACGAACTAAATCACACTCTACTTTTAAGCCCGAGAAAGTTTAAACTGATTCAACCTTACAGCCATATGCTAGTCTTACAGCATATCTTTTTCAACTTTACTTGACACCAGAGTCTAGAGATTTTACTCTATTCTGTCTATTGTTCAGTATGTATCATTTCAACATATCTTCATACCTTTCAACCAAAAAAAAAAAAAAAATTCTTCATACCTGACCAGATTCTTAGATCCTTCACGTTCCAGCCTATATATAATCTTGGTTTTCTAAGTTCTCATGATGATGACATATAACGATGAAGTGCCCCCATAATCAGGTTCTCAGGACAAAAACATTTTCTAAACAGGACAAGAAGCAATGCATAAACTATTCAATGGCTTTGGGTATGGGAAAAACCCCAAACTATAAAGTTGTCCTATAATAAAACAATCATGACAATTTGTCATTACTGCCAAACAAGAACGATAAAAACTACCTATGCTTTTCAATGTGTGCTTGTGCTGCAGCATCAAGTTTGACAGGTCCTGATGTATCAACTTCATTACGGGATTGAGTTGTATCTGCAGTACTTGAGGTCGGCCTGTTAAAATCTAAGCGATGAATTACAATCACGAATTGGTAATGGCTCAAGTAGATAACTTACTATTGCGATAAAAGGCAACAAAACAGATACATCGTCACTGTAGTAGATTCACTTACGCAAATCTCCTTCTTAATCCTGATCTTGGGGTCACTGGATCTTCCGATTCTGTATGAGGGCTTTCTCCAGAAGAACTTCCTGGAAAGGGCTCCTGAGACTCTTCCACATACACATCATGCTGAGAAATGCAAGCAGAGTACATATCATGAAACCTCATACCCGATGGAAAGCAACTCAAACTTTTTCAGTTAAAAGTGCACTTGAAAAGGATTAGACAAGTGAGTTGACAACTTCCATAGGCACATAATAGACGCCTGCAAGAAGACAGGCTGAAAGATTTGCAGTGAGCACCAGCAATCAGCAACCATCTACTATAATCCCCCCCCCTTCAAAAAAAAAAAAAAAAAAACTTAAAACATCGTGACTAGAGGGCTATTCATGCATCTCCATCAAACCTGTCACAATTTTGTCTTCCTAAATTAACAAAACAAACTAGCCAATAAGGTACTGAGGGGCTTCACCTACATCCATAACAAGATAAGAGGACCGTCTAAGCTCTGACTGACACAGCGAACTGTTCTAATTCTGTGTGCCAAATACTTGAAAGTATAACTCATTCTGAACAAAAGTTTAAGAGGGGTTCCCATGCCATTAAGAATCTGTTCCATCCACAACAGCACAAACATACTCTGCTAGAACCGTGAAATGATCAAGAAATATGAAACACAGGTTCGTATCTGTAAGGGGACAAGGAGATTTAATCCATCCATTTATTTCCAGCTTATAGACTTGCACTTAAGGCAATCAAGAAGATGAAAGCAAGGATAGCCACCTCTAACAACATTTAGTAATTGCAGGAAGAAGAAAGGTGATATAATTCTATTGACCAAACCAAACATGTCCAAGAGACATGTAGAGAATCAGCAGTAATTGAATCTCAGCTGTCATATAGAAAAGCAGCACAAAGATTTAAAGGTCATGTACACTCACCAAAGGAGCTGATAACTTCACAGCAATTGCTTCAATCTTTTCAGAATAATCGATCACCATTGCCTTAGGAACTCTGCACCAACAAATCCATGCAATTATCAAAGCAGCAATTCTGATGTATGCTGATTCAACTACAAGCATGTTCACTTCAAATACGTAATAAAGACAAGGTTTAATTTCATTTTAACATCTTCCAACAGAGTCGCTAACCTTTGTTTACTCACATCTACTGCTAAGCAACAAATGACGACCATCATAAAATTCTGAAGCATGTAGCCGTGAAGGCATGCTTGCTTGTGCACGCATGCAAGCTCGTGCTTGCGTGTAACACCCAAGAAGATTATTCTTAACAACATTAATAGCATCACTAAATTTGGACTAAAAGCTAAAAAGATTTCCAAGACAAGTTGAAATATCAACATACACGATGCCTACCCAAAAAGCAAATATTCTCTAAATCTGTGCTTTATAAATAAGAAATTAAACATATCCCTCCCTCCCTCTACAAAACCAAGGAACCAACAAAAAAATTCAGAATAGCTTGCAATATTTGACTGGTTAAAAATTCGATAGCAAAAGTCTTTTTCCTTCTAGTCCTACTGAGTGAATATAAGAGGCAACAACAAGCAGTCTGTGATCCATCCAACAAAAACATGTCGTTGGGTCCATAACCAGAAAACTCGTATCAAACAGTCCAACATTCAAAGATGAAAAATCCAAGATGAAATGCTCATCTCATTCAACAACAACAGTAACTGACAAAGCGTTCCAAAGGGCATGGGAAGAACCTTGGTAACCCATCTGGGGTTCTCTCCTCAGCCAGCTGCTCCAGTTGTTCTCTTAAAGTAGCAACATACTACAAAGCCAACACGACAACAGCATTGTAAAAGTAAAGAGATGCTTCAAAGAACAATAAGGACTAGAACTGAGAAAGTCGCTAACTAGATAAACAACAGAGACACCTGAATGAAACATGCATTAGACTAACTTTTTCAAAGGATACCAAATTGTCCTGAACTAATCATCTCCTGGGAGAAACAGTTCCTAGAGGTGAACTGCAGTACATGTCACTGAACTGGTCATCAATTTCTAGATTTACCACTTGTCTGGAGCTTCAATATATTTCAATTTAGTCATCTCACTTACTTTTCCATTTCTTTTGGCTAAGAAATAATGTGGTAGAAGCAACAAACTGTTACACCCTCTGGGGTTACTAATAAAATCCCGCACCCGCTATGGTCCAAATCAAGTAATCATCACTTGCGATCAAAAACTACATAAGGACACAGTAACAGCCATATGGCTACTAGCAAAGAGATATACATCGGTTGTTTCCCACGGTCACAATAAAAGTCGCCACACTTTGCAACGAAAACTTGTTCAAAGAACCTTCATTCGCTTCGCCCAAGTAACAACCTTCTCTTATCTGGAATCATCAAACACTGATTTTTGCATGTAAACTGCCTAACTTTCAATTTAGGCTGGCTCCTATCCTCAACAGTCACGAACTTTTTCCTTCCCAAAACGAAGTTCGCTTTCTCAAGAGGAACTACATTACCTCCGACCGAAATTCAATCAACTAATCTTTTCTCCATCATTGATTGCTCATTTTATCTCGGGTTTTCTCTCCTCGTCGGCTTTAATTTGCACGCCCCCTCGTAATGCAGAGTCGTCGGAGCAAAATTACTCATTGACGAAATCCATCCGTGAGGTAAAATCACCAAAAAACGCAGCGCGCTCAATCGACAAAGCATAAAAGACAGAGAACAACGAACAACGAGCAACGACCGGGCTGTTTTTGGAGGGAGGAAGACATACGTGGGCGAGTTTCGCTTGGTTCTCTTGCTTAGGCGCGGCCGCGAGTAACCTCCTCAGGTTCACTTCCGTCCTGCTGATCCCCATTCCAAAGACCCTGCGCGTCGCAACAGCCAACAATGAATCCGTGCGGGCAAATCGAAACGAACCTCGAAACACCTACAGATTGCGGGGTTACCGAGCTCGCTCGTCGGCCTGCCGATTCGCGATCTCGATCGCGCGCTCTAAATGGAAGGATCGGCCGGCGATCTGGTTCGCCGGAATCGCCGGACGTGGCGTTCTGTCGGTAAAATAAAGAGAAGAAGAAGAAGAAGAAAGGGGAGACGACCGGAGACGGAAGAAACCGAGTCTGATCGAACGTTCTGTCGATTTTGCTGTTTTACGAATTTAGTTCAAATTGCTTCCAGGTCCTCGAACTTCTTAAAATTATTCAATTGTGCCCTACACTTTTCTTTATATAAGTTCATCCATAAATTCTATATGTTTTTTATTCAAATAAGTCCTTCCGTCAGAATTATGGACAAAAATAATGACGTGGTCGCTAAGCCGACGTTAAATGCGACAAGTCATCCTAGCATTCTGATAAAAAAAAAAAAAAATCTACTTGGTACTTAGAAAATTAAAGAATATTAAGAAAATATAATAAACATTAAAAATCAAGGAAAATGAAATTTCTATATATATAGAAACAAAGACGAGGAAAGATGCAATTGGCATCATCCGAACTCTAGCTACTAGCCCTGAGGGGGTCTCTTGATGATGAAGACCTGATTACATGGCTCAGGCCAAATCTACTGTATTTGGACGAAACTTGTTGGAAGTCACCCAAACAAGCTGATGACACGAACTTGATGATCAATAAAAGCTCTCAAGCAATCTCGATTATTGGTAATTAGGATCATGTGAAGATAGTTGTGGCCTATTTGGGTTGTACAACCCCTATTACATGTTGCTTGATCTCAGCGATGACCAACAAGGGCTCGGTATCGAAGAGCGTAAACAGTGTTGACACGGTCTTTCCTTCCTTCTTTTCTGTTCTCTTTCACTCTTTCTCACGAAATGTTTTTAATATTTCATCTTATTGGTTAAAAAAAAGAAATTGCACATAGACATTAACTTGCGATGTTAATATCAATGTATGTTTTATGTGTCCATCCACGTCGACTTAGATAATAGACAATTCCATTTCATAGGAGGACCACATGATTATGTATGACTATCCTGAAAAATACAATTTAGCATTCTTGATAGCAACTTCTTAAGAGATAAGATCGTTTGCCCATCGCTGCCACCCTTTCGCTTTCGATGCGTTTCTTTCTTGGACCCAAAGAAACCCTAAATCTCAAAATTCAACCCCATCTCTCTCTCTCTCTTCCGAGCTCTACCGAAAGCTTAGAGAAGAATAAAAATCAAACCTTTCCAACCTTCGCCTGCTCCGATCTGCAGCAAGCAACTACATCGCAACGCAAGGAGCTCGCGGTACTCTCTCTCTCTGCGTGCTTGCTCTCTTCCGCGATCCGTCGCAGCGAACAAGGGCTGCGTGCGTTGGGCTGACCGCTTTCATTGTGCAGATGACGATTCGAATGCTAGTCTGTGTTTCTTTCGCTTGCTCTCTTTTCGTGTGTTCTATAATTGGCAGTGGATTGTTTCCCCGTCGTGTGTCCGTGGACGGATTGTGTCCGTCGATGGATACAGAAGCGCAATGCTCACGGGCGCCCATGTCGGGATTATGAGAATGAACCAATTGAGATTTTAAGGGGGACGGGTTAAATGGTTGAGCTGGAAACCTTGTGGGTATTCCAGCATAATAACATTGATGAATGGTTCTCAAAGATGTGGAATGTTAGAGTTAGAAAGATGTCAAATTTCGGGAGGATCGGGAACGGCAGTGATATCGGTGTCTCTGGGACGAGAAAGTGCTGCTGCTGTCTTTGATGGAAAGCTGCGATACACAAGAAAACCTTCCTCTGTGGGGGCACTTGAATCGTAGTAGGAGGAATTGCTATCAAATTAAATCTTGAAAGACCGTTTGGCTGTCTTGAATATAATGTGCATTTGAAACTAAATGGAACAATTTGAGCATCCTAAACTGCTTGAAAGGAGGGAAATACGAGATAGTTGTTAGAGTTGTCTAGGGTGTGTAGATGCGCACACTTGGAAGCAATTCCAATCTGTCCTTCAAATGCTTTGTGTCCTGTAATGTGGAGATTGGGGAGCATGGCATGCCAACTGTAGAACTCCCCAACAAATTCAGGAGCAGCTTTCCTCTTTTAATTATCGTGTGTCTTCAAAATGCTTTTCTGATGTAGCTAACAAGGAGCAAAGGTCTCTATGCTTAAGCTTTGAACATTTAGGGGCTTCACTATATTATAGGACATTGGGTTTCTCTTTCTAAACATCAATGGGTGTTTTGCGGTTGGTGTACTTTGTTTTTTCTACTTTATTCTTCACTCGAATTTGTTTGACCATTGAAGATTTCTCTCTTGGTATACTCAAGGCGTGCAAATGAAGGCATCAATTTGAAAAGCTAGTTTTTTTATTTTTTTTTTTCCTTTTGTTGCTGATTGGAGCCTGCAAAATTTGGTCATAGTCTACCAGAGACTATCACAAATGAAGTATTTATATTGAGTTCTATCAGAATGTGGTATTGAATTATGCACAGTGAGGCTAGCTGGACAGTAATATTGGGATTGGAAATTGGGCTTTCTAATTCTTTGTCTGAAAATCCAGAAACAACAGCAGCAGCAGCATCTTCACCTTGGAACGCCTTCGGACCAAATCAAGAAATGGCTTATGTAGATCATGCATTCTCAATTTCAGATGAGGATATGATGATGGAGACGACTTATACTGTGAATAACAGGCCACCAATTAAAGAGATTGCCCTTGCTGTATCTCTTCTTGTTTTTGGAAGCATTGGCATAGTCTTGGGCATTATCATGACTTCCTACAAAGTTGGTGGTGATCGAGGCCATGGTACACATATGCACAGATACTATTTATCTGGCAATTATGTTTCTTTTTCATTTTTCTTTATCGGAATCACATGATTTATTCTTGTTAACTAAAATGGTTTTTCTCAGGGGTGTTCTTCACAATCTTAGGGGCAATCTTGTTCATTCCTGGATTCTACTATACTCGCATTGCTTATTACGCGTACAAGGGGTATAAAGGTTTTTCGTTCTCCAACATACCACCTGTGTAGAGCCTCTACCTGTCATTCTATGATGACAATGCTGCTGATCATGTATAGATCTTTCTTCCCCCTTTTCTTGTTTCTCTTTTGATATGTTTCTATGACGCTTTAAGCTTTGTCTGGGGTACTTCATTAGTATATAGACTGTTGATGTCCTATGAACAAGCACAGAATGTACAGACAACATCGCTTTCCAATATACTAGACTTATGGCATCATTCTCTTTTTCTGAGGCTATGTTTGGCACTTTCTTTGGACTAATCATCAGATCTGAAATTTCAGTTCTCTCTTTGTTTAAACTAAAGCTGTTACCTACGTTATTGAGCTCCCATCTTTTCATATATTGTGTCTATTCAAGGATTTTGTGCTCTTTTACATTTTTTAACTCCATTTCCATGTTGACAGTCCCACGTGCTTCGCAGCATTAATGTACTCATTGAATTGGAGTTAGTCTGCTTCACACAACTGATTTAAATGAGTAAAATATCTTCTGTCTGAAAACTTCAACCCCATATTAAAGCTGTTTAATTAAGAGCTGAAAATCATGGACAAGAAAATTAGATTTGTTTTCCTTTGGCTGAAGAAAATTTGTGTGGAGTGATGAGCCGAGACAGAGCAGAGAAGCAATAGCAGAGTTGAGGCGAGTTGGCTTAAGGTGGACAACCGAAGTAGAAGAGGGAAACTTAATGAGTTCTGTTGAGAGAACTGAGGAGCTGTAGCATCAGTTTCATTTTAACTGGAGAAACTATGATCTAATATTGTCAGGGAAGCACCTGTTACAAGTCCGTTGAGATATTCAACTACCGGCTTTGAACTGTTTTTTTGAATCCTCTCGAAGCCTTTCTGAACCTTTGGTTCAACGGTTCAAATCACTTTTGGGTCTTACTCAGGAAGAAAATGACTCGAAGCAAATCATCTTTTTAAGCTTAATATGTAGAAACTGTCTTTGCATCAAGACTAATGTTTCTTGTCAAATGAAAAGATAAAGATGGTCGGCTGCCAAAGATTCTTATATCTTTCTGCCCTCCTTATTCACTTCTGATCAGTTCAGTGAAGACTCCCTTTTCTGCTGTATTAATCATGCAACGGTCTTATCCGCTCTCGAGTTTCTTCATTTGTGTACTTGTAAGGAAATTACCCTACCAGATCGATATTCTTCTGTAAACTCCGCATTGTACGATTTAGCCCTTACAAAAGTTTGAGTTTGATTCTTTGTTTCATGTATCATAGATGCGAATTCAAATATTAGATGTACCGGAATCCCGTGGCTGCACCGCTTAGGTCTGTATCGACTACATGATACATCCCTGAACTCAAGCAAACGAAAATAAAAGGATGATTATGCAGAACGAAAATTACAACTGCATTGTAGGATGGTGCACAAGAATCGACAATACATGAACGAGGATTGACAATACATGAACGAAATTACACAATGAGCAGGTCAGCGGACGATACATAATTTGCTAATTATATTACATAGTGGTAGATATTGAAGTAGCGAATCAAAAAGTTGTTGAAGATTCTGCACTATAAACCATGCTGATTTTTTCTTTTTGATTCGTTACTTAAATACTAGACAAAGAAAAAAAAAAAAAAAGGACTCAGGACAAGTTTTGTTGCACCATGCATTTCACACCCATTGAATCGACAGAAATGTTGTGCCTACATTGCAAGAGTCGAAGATCAGCAGCTGGATGATCTCAGTCGTGTTGGGTTTACCGCAGCAGATGCAACTCAGTATCCCCAGCAAGATACTTCCGCGGCCGGATGCCCTGTTGCTTTTAGGCATTTTGGTGGAGAAGTAACGAACTGAGAAAGAAGATTATACGACGGATTTGAATGGAAACCCAGAGAAACGATGCAAGAGATCTTGATCGATGAAATTTTGGAAGGCATTGGTTCTATTTATACAAGTTGCTGAGCCAGGAAAAACAAAATGCTATGAGCTCCTGTCAACATTTCCATTGCGCTTCTCTACATCTTCCGCCACCTTACAGGAGATTTAACTTGAAAAGGCAGAGATTGTTCTTCCTTTCTCTGCTTTTGTTCCTCAATCCATCTTTCTGATATTGCGGGAAGAAGATAATGCCATGAGCTCCTCAACATTTCCATTGCGGTTCTCTACATCTTCCACAACCTTACGGGAGATTTAACTTGAAAAAGTAGAGAAAAGCAGAGATTGTTCTACTTTTCTCTGCTTTTGTTCCTCAATCCATCTTTCTGATATTGCAGGAAAAAAGAAAATGCTATGAGCCCGTCAACATTTCCATTGCGGTTCTCTACATCTTCCACAACCTTACGGGAGATTTAACTTGAAAAAGCAGAGATTGTTCTTCTTCTCTGCTTTTGTTCCTCAATCCATCTTTCTGTGATTGCATTATGCCAATTATGACGGGAATCTACCATTTTCATTTCCTCATGTGAACGTGATGAAAAACTGCCATATATTAAATTTCTAGACAACATTTTCCTCTACTTTTCTCGTCACCCGTTATTGGATGCACCGGGTTCATGTAGGGCTAATGCATCGCATTTTTAAGATTACATGAATCCCACGCGAGGTGGCTCACACAATCCAAAGTGATGGTGACCCAAGAGAAGTCCTGAAAACTGGCCAAATCATCTGCCAAGCAAGTGAACTTGCAGGCTTTCTGGATGAACATTCTTGTCACTTGCTTGATATATGCAATTCGTGTGAATGTCATCGTTCTTAATACTGCCAAATTGGGTTGACGATAATAATCTTCCTCTAGTATTTTCACATTCTAAAGTTGATTGGGAAAAGGCGATGATACAGACGTCCAAGAATCGCTTTTGAGCAACTTCATTCCTCGTGGAATTCTAACATTACGTGGACGACTTTACACGTTGAGGAAATTGTTTGGAATTGGGAGTGCCCCTGTCCGTTTGGGGCATGCCCCTGCTGGTGTATGGGACACGTCAACACCTCCATGTGAGGACGCGAAGAGAAAGACGCACCTAAGACAAACCAGGAGAGAGGGGACATTCTCATCTTGCGGTAAAGTTCAGAGAAGATGATTGAGAAATGCAGAAGGATATACCGATCGGGAAAATTGCTTTGCAAGCATTATCACTCGGGATCGTAGCAAATGAAGAGGAAATGCTGCCCCCAATAAAGTTGATAACACTCACATTTTCCATATTCTGCGAGAGGGAAGAGAGTAACTTAGTACCCAAGAAAGAGAAGGTATCCACCATAACCTGTAATTTCACTATAAGTTTGTAGGAACTTCATGAGAATTGTAATGGAAATGCTGGCCTACACTTTCATTCTCCTAGATAATAAGGTTATCTTGCAACATTTCATCAACCAAAATCATTTCCATCACAAATCATCCTCCTAAAAACTTTTACTCTTTTCTTAAAGAAGTTATCCCTCCCTCCCTCCCTCCCTCCCTCCCCTCTCTCTTTCCCTCTATCTCTCTTCCAAGATGGCCAACGGTCGTAGGGGAGGCGTGCTGCGCGGAATATTGAAGATTATCCTTTGCGGTGGTGGCAGATCCTAGTAGCAGTGAGGCTGCTCAAGCTTGACTCAATAGTCATTTTTCTTTTGTCATGATATAGGTCCAAGATTTGCGTTCATGAAATAATTAGGTGGTGTTGTTATTTCACAAATGTAAGTACCATGTAATTTGCGTCAATGTTTAAATATGTCAAGCCTGTTAATATGTTAAGGTGGTCGAAGCACCAATGCCGATTCTTGTCGTAATGATGTGATGTTTGTGATGTTGATATGCTTTTGCTCCACTGTTCAATTAGTTCATTAATTCATGCGAACAAAACGGGGGCTTTTGTGATGTTTCTCTTACGAGATGGGTGTACCTTGCAAGGGTGCTCCTCGTTAGGTTCGGTTCCGTTTGGAGACATCTCCAACCCGAGCCGAACTTATCAATATGGAAAAATCTCAACCCAACTCCAAACCATACTAACTAAATCGAAATTCAAATTGAATTAACAACTTCCTATGGTTCAGTTTCAAACCATTAAAAATCAACTCGACACAAAAGTGAAATATAATTCGTATTCAACAACTTTGTTTAATCATCAGTAACTCAAAACTCAACATTCGATCAAAACCATTAAAAAACAAGATTTGTCCATAACAACATTCCTTAACTTCTGCCAAAGAAAAAGGAAGTGCAAAGGCATAGCTCAATGTAGGCAAAATCACCTGAATCTTTCCACTCCTTTTCCCTTCTATTTTCTTTCTTGTAGCTCTTCATCTTCTTCCTCGGTTCCATGTTACTGGTCCTCCCTCGTTGCCGCCGTCTCCACCCGCCATCAAGCCCTGCGTCTCCCCGAAAAGCCTCCTTTTCCCAGCAACCGAAAGACCCGTGAGAAAAAGGAGGAAGGAAAGCAACCGAACTTTTACCCAGGCGGAGTCTTCGATCCCTTGGAGACTTCAAAACCCAGAAGACGATTCTTCGACCGACGACGATGCTGGAGGCCTTTCGAGATCTCGGCCATGCTGGACGACCCTCCAGCTCAGCCGCGGCGTCGAGCTCGAGAACCCAGATCCGGAGGGCTCGAGCTCCGTCGCGGCGTCCGGCGGCTCGATCTCCGCCCGCGGCATGTAGAGACGATTGCTAGAAATTTTAAGCTTGATAATTGTACCTTGCAGGACGATCCCTCGAGACCCGGAACGCTCTCAAATCTGTAAGTCCTCGAAATTTCATATCTTTGCTCATCCGGAAGAAGATGAAGAGTCACAAGGTCGGACAGGAATATCGAACTTCGTTTCTTTTATTTTATTTTTTAACCTGGAAGAAGAGGTTCGGCATGGCGGAGCTGTTCGACGTCGAGGCAGGCTAGCGGGGTTGGAGACGGAGGAGGAAGGTCGGTGTGAGCCTGCATTTGCGGCGCGGTGGGGGACAAGACGAAAAACATGAAATCTCGGTCCAAGATATGAAATTTGAGGGATGGTTTCCCCAAGCGTATCTCCAAGACTCGAGAAACTGTAAGTTCTTTCTGCAAGTTCATCAGAAGACACCCAGCTTGGAAGCTGGTCTACGCGAGCACGGCCAGATATTGCTCCGCCTGGTCACGGCGGACGGCCGCACGGCCAGATATTGCTCCGCCTGGTCACGGCGGACGGCCGAGCCGGCCGTCCCGTCCAGTTGCTTCTCGGATTTGAGCCGAACGCGGTGGCTCCGAGCGATCTCAGAGGTTGAAGAGCGGCGTTCGAAGTTGAAGAACGGAGGTTGAAGAATGACGGAAAAAGTTGATCAGAAAAAGGAAAATGAAAAAAAGAGATTTTTTTTAAAAAAAAAAAGCAAAATTTCATTCTGGATTGTAACGTCACATACCGGCCAGCCAAAATTGATTGAAAACAACATATTAAAAATTAATTAAAAATTTTAAAATTATATTGGTAAATTAAAAGGTTTAAAGACTGAATTGATATATGTATTGATTTGGTGATTTTTCTGTTTAATGTGTAATAAAAAAGAAAATCAAACAAGAAGCCTTGTCCTAGATTCATGGTCCTCAAAGAAGTATCCACTTTAGTAGGCTTTTGAGCATCCAATAGGACAAAATAATATGCAATGTAGACCATCAATTTGGTTGGATGTTAGGAAAGAGAAAAGTCATGCTAAAGATCATCCATGAATTTCAAAGAGGAAAACGTCCTTTTATAGATGGAAAGGCATGATTTTGAAAAATCATAAAGAAAGCGCTGCAACAAAATATGCCCACTGCTTTGTTTTAAGCTTGTTCTTTATACTTTCATTCTTCACTCGAATTTGTTCGACCATTGAACATTTCTCTCTTGGTATACTCAAGGCGTGCAACATGAAGGCATCAATTTGAAAAGCTAGTTTTTTTATTTTTTATTTTTCCTTTTGTTGCTGATTGGAGCCTGCAAAATTTGGGCATAGTCTACCAGAGACTATCACAAATGAAGTATTTATATCGAGTTCTATCAGAATGTGGTATTGAATTATGCACAGTGATGCTAGCTGGACAGTGGTATTGGGATTGGAAATTGGTCTGTTCAACTCTTTGTCCGGATATCCATGAACAACAGCAGCATCATCTTTCACTTTGATTGCCTTCGGACCAAATCATGAAATGGCTTATGTAGATCATGCATTCTCAATTTCAGATGAGGACATGATGATGGAGACGACTCATGCTGTGAATAACAGGCTGCCAGTCAAAGAGATTGCCCTCGCTGTATTTCTTCTTGTTTTTGGAAGCATTGGGATAGTCTTGGGTATTATCATGGCTTCCTACAAAGTTGGTGGTGATCGAACCCATGGTACACATGCACAGATTCTATTTTTTTGGTAATTATATTTCTCTTTCATTTTCTTTATCAGAATCAAATGATTTATTCTTGTTAACTAAAATGGTTTTTCCAGGGGTGTTCTTCACAATCTTATGGCCAATCTTGTTCATTCCCGGATTCTACTATACTCGCATTGCTTATTGCTTATACAAGGGGTATAAAGATTTCTCGTTCTCCAACGTAACGCCTGTGTAGAGCCTCCACCTGTCATTCTATGATGACAATGCTGCTGATCATGTGTAGATCTTTCTTTTTCTTGTTTCTCTTTTGATATGTTTTTATGAAGCTTTAAGCTTTGTTTGGGGTACTTCATTGGCATATAGACCGTCAATGTCCTATGAACAAGCACAGAGTGAACAAACAATATCGCATTGCAATATACTATACTTATGACATCATTCTCTTTTCCAGAGGCTATGTTTGGCACTTCCTTTGGACTCATCATCAGATCTGAAACTTATATCTCTCTCTGTTTAAACTAAAGCTGTTACTAATGTTATTGAGCTCCCATCTTTTCGTATATTGTGCCTTTTCAAGGATTTTGTGCTCTTTTCCATTTTTTAACTCCATTTCCATGTTCACAGTCCCACATGCTTCGCTGTGTTAATGCACTCATTGAATTGGAGTTAATATGCTTCACAAGACTCATGTGAATGAGTAAAATATCATCTATCTGAAAACCTCAACCGCATATCAAAGCTATTTAATTAAGATCTCAAAATTATGGACAACAAAAATAGATTTGTTTTCCTTTGGCTGAAGAAAATTTGTGTGGAGTGATGAGCTGAGATAGAGCAGAGAAGCAGAGTAGTAGAGCGGGGGCGAGCTGGCTGAAGTAGAACACGGAAACTTAATGAGTTCTATTAAGAGAACTGACGAGCTGCAGCATCAGTTTCATTTTAACTGGAGAAACAATGAACTAATATTGTGAGGAAAGCACTTTGCCTGTTACCATTCGTTTAAGATATTCAACTACCTGCTTCAAATTGTTTTTCCGAAACCTCTCGAAAGCCTCTCTGAACTTTCGGTTCAACAGTCCAAATCGCTTTTGGGTCTTCCGAGGAAGATGGGAAGACAATGACTCGAACCGGGTCCTCTTTTTCAGCTTAATATGTTGGGACTGTCTTTGCATCAAGCCTAATGTTTCTTGTCAAATGAAAAGATAAAGATGGTCACCCACCCCGCTGTGGGCGTTGGTTTGGGCCTTTCCCCATCTAATTGCGGAAGGGGGAGGTTCGAGTGCGCATATAGCGCGACTTAAGCAGAGCACCGTGGGAGATGGGTCCCCGCGCCAGTGCTCCCTAGGGGTTTATACCGAACGCTCGCTGTGAGACAGTTCCTCCAGTTCCAGAAAAAAAAAAAAAAAATGGTCGGCTGCTAAAGATTCTTAAATCTTTCTGCCCTCCTTTTTAACTTCTGATCAGTTCAGTAAAAACTCCCTTTTCTGCTGTATTGATCATGCAACAGACTTCTCTGCTATCTAGTTTATTCACTTGTCTACTTGTAAGGAAAATACCCTACCGGATCGATATTCTTCTGTAAACTCTGCATTGTACGATTGAGCACTCACAAACGTTTGAGTTTGATTCTGTGCTTCATGTATCATAGACGCAAATTCAAATATTAGATGTACCGCAATCCTGTGGCTGCACTGCTTAGGTCTGTATCAACTACAACATAGATCCCTGAACTCAAGCAAATGAAAATAAAAGGATGATTACTCAGAATGAAAATTACAACTGCGATGTAGGATAGTCCACAAGGATTGACAATACATGAACGAGGATCGACTACACATGAACGAAATTACATGATGAACAGGTCGGCCGACAATACATGAACGAGGATCAACAATACGTGAACGAAATTAGATGATGAACAGGTTGGCCGACAATACATAATTCACTAATCATATTACACAGTGGTAGATATTGAAGTAATGAATCAAGAAGAAAAAAAATCAGTACGGTTATAGTGCAGAGATCTTCAAAGCTGATTTGTTATGTCCAAGCTGATTTATAGTAGTTTCTGCACTATAACCACGCTGATTTTTTTTCTTTTTGATTCATCACTTCAATCCTAGACCCTGACAGAGGAAAAAAAGATCAGCAGCTGGATGATCTCATTCGTCTTGGGTTTACCGCAGCAGATGCAACTCAGTATCCCCTTCAAGACGCCTCCACGGCGGCATGCTCTGTTGCTATTCGGCATTTTGGTGGAGAGATAACGAACCGAGAAAGAAGATGATAAGACGGATTCAAATGGAAACCCAGAGTAGTGATGCAAGAGCTCCTGATCGATGAAATCTTACGGTAGGCTTGGCTATATTTATAAGGACAGTTGCTGGCTGAGCCAGGCAAAAAGAAAATGCTATGAGCTTCTGTCAACATTTCCATTGCAGTTCTCTAGATTTTCCTCAACCTTACGTGAGATTTTACTTGAAAAAACAGATATTGTTCCTCTTTTCTCTGCTTTTGATCCTCAATCCATCTTTCTGATATTGCATTATGCCAATTATGATGGGAATCTACTATGTTTCCCCCGTGTGAACGTGATGAAAAACTGCAATACATTAGATTTCTGGACAAAATTTCCTCTACTTTTCTTGTCACCTGTCATTGGACACATTGGATTTACGCGGGCCCAATGCATCGCATTTTAAATTATGTGGATCCCACACGAGGTGGCTCACGTAATCTGAAGTGAAGTTGGTGAAATTGTTTGGAATTAGGAGTGTCCCTGTCCATTTAGGGAATGACCCTGTTGTTGCATGGGACAGGTCAACACCTCCATATGAGGACGCGAAGAGAAAGCTGGACCCAAGACAAACCAGGAGAGAGGGGACATGCTCATCGTGCGATAAGTTCAGAGAAGACGATCGAGAAATGCTGAAGAAATGCCGCTTGGAAAATTGGTCCGCAAGATTTATCACTCCGGATCGTAGCAAATGTAGAGGAAATGCTGCCCACAAAAAAGTTGATAACACTCACCACGTGGCATATTCTGCCAGAGGGAAGAGAGTAACTTAGCACCCAAGATACAGATCCGCCCTTACCTATAATTTCACCATAAATTTGTAAGAAGTTAATGAGAATTGCAATGGAAATGTAGGCCTATACAACTTTTAACTCCTATATAAGGTGTATCTCAAGACATTCTATCGACCCAAATCCCATTTGTGTCTTCCATCAGAATTCATCATCTTCTCAAAGTAGTTAATCCTTCTCTCTCTCTCTTCCAAGATGGCCAATGGTCGTAGGGGAGGTGTGCTGCGTGGAATATTGAAGATTATCCTTTGCGGCGGTGGCAGATCCTAATAGCAGCAAGGCTGCTTAGGCTCGACTCAATAGTCATTTTTCTTTTGTTACGATGTAGATCCAATGTTTGTGTCAATAAAATAATTAGATGATGTTGTTATTTCAAAAATGTAAATACCATGTAATTTGCATCCGTGCTTAGATATGTCGAGCCTATTGATATGTTAAGGTGGTCGAAGCACCAGTGTTGATTCTTGTCATAATGATGTGATGTGATGTTGATAAATAATGATGTGATGTTGATCAATGCTTTTGCTCCAGTGTTCAATTAGCTCGTGCAAACAAAACAGGGTTTCCGTGATGTTTCTTTTACAAGATGGGTTGTACCTTGTAAGGGTGCTCATTGTTCGGTTCGGTTCCGCTCGAAGACATCTCCAACCCAAGCCGAACTTATCAAACCAAACTAACTAAATCGATTTAGCAACTTCCCGTGATTTAGTTTCGAACCATTAAAAATTAACTCAATACACAAGTGAAATATAACTCTTGTTCAACAACTTGGTTTAATCATCAGTAACTCAAAACGCAACATTCGATCATAACCATTAAAATAAGAGACTTGTCCATAACAACATTCCTTTAACTTCTGCCAAAAAAAGAAAGTACGAAGGCATAGGTCAATGTAGGCAAAATCACCTGAATTATTCCACTCCTTTTTCCTTCTATTTTCTTTCTTGCAGCTGTTCATCTTCTTTCTCGGTTCCATGTTACTGGTCATCCCTCGTTGCCGCCGTCTTCACCCGCCGGCGCCATCAAGCCCTGCGTCTCCCCAAAAACCCACATTTGCCCAGCAACCGAAACACCCGTGAGAAAAACGGGGAAGGAAAGCAACCGAACTTTACCCAGATGAAGTCCTCGACCCCTTCGAGACTTCAAAACCCAGGAGACGATTCTTGACCCGACGACGATGCTGGGAGGCCTTCGAGATCTGGGCCATGCTGGACGACTCTCCAGCTCCGCCGCGGCGTCGAGCTCGAGGCCCCAGATCCGGAGGTCCTCGAGCTGCGGCGCGGCGTCCGGCAGCTCGATCTCCGCCTGCGGCATGTAGAGACGATTGCTAGGAATTTTAAGCTAGATAATTGTATCTTGCACGACGATCCCTCGAGACCCGGAACGCTCTCAAATCCGGAAGTCCTCGAAATTTCATATCTTTGCTCTTCCGGAAGCAGATTAAGAGTCACAAGGTCGGACAGAAATATCGAAGTTCTTTTCTTTTTCTCTTTTTCTAACCTGGAAGAAGAGGTTCGGCCTGGTGGAGCTGTTCGACGTCGAGACAGGCTACGGGGGTTGGAGACGGAGGAGGAGGGTCGCGACGAGCCTGCATTTGCCGCGTGGTTGGGTTCCTTCCACCGGACAGGACGAATAACGTGAGATCTCGGTCGAAAATATGAAATTCGAGGGATGGTTTCCCAAAGCGTTTCTCCAAGATTCGAGAGAAGCTGTTAAGCTCTTTTCTTGTAAGTTCATCCGAGGAGACCCAGCTTCTAAGCTGGGCGACGCGAGCACGGCCAGATGTCGCTTCTCCTGCTCACCGCGGAGGGCCGAGCCGGCGTCCGTCCCAGTTGCTTCTCGGATTCGAGCCGAACGCGGAGGCTCCGAGCGCTGATCTCAGAGGTTGAAGAGTGGCGTTCGAAGTTGAAGACCTGAGGTTGAAGATGAAGGAAAAAGTTGATCAAAAAATGAAGAAGAAAAAAAGAGAATTTTTTTTAAAAGAAAAAAAAAAAGCAAAATTTCATTTAGGATGGTACTAGTCAAAACTGATCGAAAAATATCACGTAAAAATTAGTTAAAAAATTTAAAATTATACTGGTAAATTAAAAGGTTTTAAGGGCTAATATCATGAAAATTCCAAACTGATATACATGTGATAAATTTATCTAAACTAATATTTTTACCACTAAAAATCCTAAATCAAATATATTTGTGACAAATTTTCTTCAAATTGATATACTTATGACAAACATATCATATGTTGATTTCCGTTTAATTTTACTATCCAATTGCTAAGTTGGATAACACTGCTAACTAGTATATTAATTTGAGATTTTATTCTCCATTTGTTACCGCTGTAATGGAGAGTACATCTGTCACAAACGTATCAATTTGGAGTTTTTGGTGGTTAAAAAAGTTTATTTGGAGTAAATTTGTCATAAATTTATTAATTTTAGATTTTTTTATGATCATTTGGAATAAATTTGTAGGTAGATATCTTAGGTTTATGATTTTTGTGATCAAAAAATTAATTTAAGATAAATTCATGGTATTAACCCAAAGTTTATTGCTATATGTGTTGATTTTGTAATTTTTCTGCTCTTTGAAAAAAAAAAGATCAATTTGATTCAATATAATTTTCAACAATTAAATTTGAAAATGTATAGACAAATTGATGATAAGAAACAATAATTCCGATAAACCAATAAACTTAACTTATTGATTTAGAACAATTTGGTTCGACTTATCAGTTTCTGGATTTTCTTCAACACTAAAACCATTTCCAATTTTATAATATGAAATGAAAATGTTATGAAAATTAGGATATAAAATAAAAATACTTACATGCTCGTTAGATAAAAAAAAAAAAAAAAAAAAAAAAAAAGTGGCACCACATATATATCTTTTTTTCTCAACACACAAGAAATTAACTCAAGACATCATTTGCCTTATCTAGAATTACATCTCAACTAAAGAAAATCTCTTACACAAAGCATTAACATAGACTTCTTATTCTAAATAACAAGGCTGAAGGAGACAGTTTCCACAAACACTCCCGACTGCATTTTCACGGGGGACAGAGAAAGTGTTGCAACTCAATCAAAAAACTCTACCTCGAACTCTTACTAATGTACATGGACTAACTCCCCATCATTCCGAGAGAAAATGGTAAGAAACATTGCAAAAATCTAGGCAGAGTCATCTTCATTTTTATTAAGCAGAATGCACTTACAGGCTCAAAACAGGGAAACAAAATCTATCTCTAACTACTGCAACGAGGACCCTGGCGGATAGACAGAAGAAGACTCTTACAATCAGTCAAGTTTACAGTTGGAAAAGTCTGGAGAAAGAAAAAAGTTGTCCTGACGATTATAACCACCCTCTCAAGCCTCTAAGAGAAATTTGCCGGGCCCGTCATAGGTCTTCTCCAGATGCTCGACTTTGTTAATCCTGAAGCCCCTGGTCCTGATTTCTTCTGGCACCGAAGCATCTTTGTAATCAACACTTTCAAGGATCCACCCTTTGTTCTCGACCCTACCTTTCACTGTAACCTGTGAGGAGGAGAAATGGACCTTTGGATGATGAGACAAAGGGAGAGTTTCAAAGATTTTTGACATACATGGAGTAATTGGGGTTCATGCACATAAAGGAAAATGTTAAATGGACAGGAGACAGACTGTTATAAGACTTGAAAATACTCATCCCAATATTCAACACAACAAAGAGAGAGAAGTTCTACTGGGGCCAAAGAGAGTTTTAGATAAATGCACATAAGGTTGAATGTCTTGTGTGAAAAGAAGAAAACAGAGGAAAGGACAAGTATGGTGCTCTAGACATGCCTATACATTTAGAACTTTCTTCCTGAGATAGTTTGTCACAACATACCTCTGCATCTTCTCCAGCATTAATGACGAGAGCTCCGTCCAAGGAGAGATCCTCAATGAAAATATCACGCCCATTAAGGAGCAGTGTGGACTTTTGAGAAACAGAGCAGCTCGAACCGACTTTTCTTCTCACCTCTGGGAAAGTCAGCCCCCATTTTGGCTTCCATACAATTCGAGGCCATACCTCCACCTCTTGCCCATTAAAAACTTGCGTCACAGGATCACCCACTTGAGCACCAGCCTAAATTATAACCAAAATTAGCACCAACAGACATGCAAGACAATGGGAAAAAGGACCATGATGAATGTGCATTTGGACAAGATTTTCTTGTGTTTGTGTCAAAGAATTAACAAGCATGCATGCATCTTCTCAAGAGAGCTCTACTTTCACATCAAAGTCTCAAACTTCTATATGTATTGACAAGTGTAATTTTGCTTTCTTGAAGCATGTCATGATTTAATGACCAGCAAAATCATTTGGTTACTGGAGCAGAAATCAACTCAGGGGTGGAAACTGGAGACTGTAGATGACGCTAAAGTTTGCAAATCAAATTACACATATCAGAACACTTATGCTAGTATCTTCATACATTTCAATGGAAGATAAGTATTCAACCACCAAAGAAAAATAAAAAACAATGGAAGATAAGTAGTTACCTTTCTAAGAATAAGGCTGTTTGCCCGATAAATAGCCATTTCTCCAGAAGTTGCACTATGATATGGATTTCCTTTTGGAACCTAATCATTATGAGTAATCATGGATTTTATCAAACTCGAAACGATGATTAAAGAAATCTAGTTTAGGAGAGAGAGAGAGAGAGAGAGAGAGAGAGAGAGAGAGAGAGAGAGAGAGGAAATCAACTGGTCCAGAATCAGTGTAAAATACACATTGGAAACTAAAACAACAGTTTGTACCTTTGCAGCATCTTCAGGATTGTTTTTGACTGGTGCGTAGGCAAGCCATGTATCCATCACCTAAACAGTAAGAGGGTGTCAACATATCTGATTTAGACAATGCCAATAAGTTCATATAATAAACTTTCCGCATCCTAAAATTACCGTGAATCCAACTGGCGCAGTTGGAGGTAATGTTTTTGGGTAATCCTGCATCATACATTCTAGTCGGGTAGAGGACTTAAATGAAGTTTTGCTGGCATCTTTGTACCTGCGTAAAATAATAAGAATGCAAATTAAATGAAAAGCAAAAAGAAATGGCAGGGCATACCAATTACCGGTATCGTCATACTGCAAATATAAGGGCTTTGTCAGCCTCACTGCAAACACAGTACACACAACAAGACCCCTATTCGTATACTTGAGGCATATCGACCTTTCGCACTCGCATTCAATGAAAAAAAAGATACACACTTCTTTCGCTCTATACAATTGGAATGAGATGCTGCCACATCCAACTCTAAGAGACAGAGAACTCAATTTTGCTTTTGCTTGCCCCAAATAGTATCATCTTTCAAACAATCAACTGAAAAACTATCCCAGATGTCAACAGTCACGATAAAAAAAATTGACTGTAACAACATAAGGTAAAAAGGAGATTACTTTGGATTAACAAACTCCTTTATGGCACCTCCTGTTTTTTTCAGTTCTTCAATGTATGGACCAAGTTCCAATATTAGCTGCCAAAAGGAGAAAAATGCAGTCCTAAGAATCACTTGACAATATACAACCCTAGACTCAGTAAATAAAACAAGCCACAAAGTTCTACAGAACAACAAAACAGCATTCTTTCGACTAGGGTCGTGAAAAAATATCAAACGGATAGCTGATAGACCTATTAACATGGTGAGGCAAACACAGAAACTCTGCTATGAATTCTAGAGAATCTAATTCCTTTTTCATCTCTCAAAGCTTGAAACATATCAAACAAACAGAAAGATGATGAATCAGGTATCTTCTATCATACTCTGGTCAATTAGTCTGATTTTGGAGAACTATGGTTAGTGTCTGATAGCCATGTTGGACTAATGCCATTCTGCATGTGCACTGTGATTTACAGTGGACTGATGATGAAATAGCAAAATGAATCCTAATAGCTCGCACAGGATTACTTCCCTGGCCAAGTGTAGAAAGCCTATTCATAATGGAAACTGCATAAAGATCTCTTTCATTTTTATCAACTAAATAGTTTAATTTAACAAGCGCATTATAACACTACAAACTTTTTGAAAGAAAATTACTTGATTTATGTTCCCTGGGAAAGGAGAAAAACCAGTCTCATCATTCACATCTCCATTCGGATAACCAGTTGCTCTAAGCAGGGGATCCAGCTGATTGTATTCCACATTTATCACCATCGTTCTCCCTAAAATAGATTTTTGAGGAAAGGAAATTAGACATGAATCAACCGTGTCATGGAGAATGGGCTAATAATATAATAATTAGTCCAGCAAATTGTTTTCAATGTTCACTGACGATTGTAAAACATTGATATACGCCAGTATCTCATAGCATCACTTTACTAAAATTTGCAATAAATAACTTTGTCATTTGACATCGAGCAAAACGACTGCTCGAGCCTAGGTTGCTGATAACTAAATTTCCAGATACGCCTTAGCTAACACCGTGGCACCTATAAAATTCAACCACTCAAACCAAAATCTTAGCCAACACACAGAAATAAATGATGATTAGATGGCAAGAAAAATCAACAAGAGTGAAAATCCTTCAGAACAGTTCTTTATGACAGTATCTCATGATATCCCATTCCTAAAATATGCAATGAATAATTTCGTCTGTTGACATCAGAGCAAAACAACTGCGCCTGGGTTGCTTTTAACTAAATTCCAAATATTATTCTCAGCTAACACTATGGCACTGATACAACTCAACCAGAGTCATGAAAATCTTAGCCTATACACAAATTAATGATTATTAGATAGCAAAAAAATCAACAAGGAGTAAGAGTCCTCCAGAATAGTTCTTTATAAGCCAAAGAGAGAGTGTTGGGATATTTCTGGATTCTTATAAACTGTACTTTTTTAGTTAGATGGTTCTTATAAACAGTTAGATAACTACTTCCAACAGTAAGTACCATCCGCATGAGTAAGTTTGGCAATTCCTCCAATAGCTTCTTTAGCTTTCCGGGGAACGGCAAGAGAGTTGACATGAAATTGTCGGATGGCACTGACACCCAAAGCTGCTGGAATTGCCTGCATTACACATGATGGAGGCATTAATTAGTCGGATTCACAGCCACATGAGTGTAAAAAAAACCAGTCCGTCAGCCATCTATTACATCTCTGACCCTGAACCTGACCTGAAGAAACATACCTGAAACTAATCCACTTAAAAGAAACTCTACCTTAAACAGAAGTCCATTTGTATCTTGGAAAAAAAGAACCCATTTCATGCCAGCATCATGCCTGGGAAAAATGCCAAAAACAGTTACAAGTCTTGGAAGAGTGAACTCAAATAACTTCTCTAAAGACATCTTGCCCCATCATTCTGTATCTTCTAAGCATATTTAAGCTAGGTAAAATACAAGGTGAGATATTTTTGCTTGTATCAATGATTGAGGATGTCAATGCAGCAACTTGAGTAAGAAGCAAGGTCACGTCATTCTTTCCTGCCAAGTTCTCTCTTTTCCCAGCAAAAAACCATCCACTGCTGGTTTCATATAACAAAAGTATGGAATGGCATTTTAAAAGCTTAGTACAAAGATAGGCTTGTGGAAGGACAGCAGGCAGGTATACTGGCATAGTTTGATTGATAACAAATGTTCTGAAAAGAAAACTGAGTAAACTGGTATAGATTGATGACATACCACAAATTCAGAAGGCCACTGGTGTAAAGAAGTGCATGAACATCACCATGCCCATGAGGTTTTGTCTAAAACGGGAATAATTAAAGGGAATCAGCCACAGAGTGATTCTTCAAGTTCAAATTATGGCAAATCTTCACTAACAAAATCAGGACCCAGCCTTACCTGGATTTTGTACTTATCGCTGGGATCCAGTGCGAGCCTGGCATCATTATCCTCTAAGCATGCAACTTTTTCCTGCATTATTAGGTGCAATCGGACTGAGAACCTTTAGAATGCATAAGCATATTAAAAAATCCTGACGGATGTCGTGAAAGAGCAAAAAATTACCTGTTTCAAAAGTTTAACTTGAGAAGGTTGCATTCCAAAATAACCATTTGATTCCAACAGATGTAAGGTCCGTGCATGAGTATCGTCAGATGTCATGATAACGAAGGGAATCTGGGTGCCACTACCATCTACAGATACGCATGCATAATGATGTTACTGAATAGGAGCAAATCCTTTTCAAAGACACATCAATTTCATAGAGAAATTTGGAGGAGCTTTGCAAGGAAAAGTTGATATCAAAACAATTTTGGTTCATGACGATACAAAAGTTAACAAGGAGAATAATTTGAGGGCTTCTGCACAATCAGGATGGGAAAACTAGAACAGCTATTGTTAGTTCTTTAGATAGAGATGCTCTTAGCCAGGTTGTGTTTATAGTGAACTTTAATAAACCAGAAAGAAAAGTTGTCATGCAACACTTTTGGATTTATCCAGTTCTAGAACCTCGCTTTTAAAAGACCATATCCAACAGACCTTCAGTTTCCTTCTAGGATAGAAGATAACAAGAAGAACACGTTTATCGATATTTTCAATGAACCCAGAAGAGGCTATTTGTTTCCTTCTAGGATAGAAGATAACAAGAACATGTTTATGGATAGATTCAGTGAACCCACAGGAGGCTATTTGGTTGCTTTTGACGAAACTTGTTTTTTTTTTTTTTTAAAGAATTAGTCCACATGCTTGGTTTGTGCAATAAAATCTCTCTAACTTCTCAAAGGAAAAACAAACGAAATTGAATTTTTTTCTCCCTTATTAAAGATGAGTAGCTTAAAACAAATGTCCAAAAAATTCCATATGAGGTAGTAGTTCAGTTGCTAATCTTTTGATTAGCCTAATTAAAAGTGGCATTACAGTCCATACTTTGCAGAGAACACTAAATAAAGTTAGCAGGACACTCAGTTTCTAGGCAAGACATGCCATCCAGCTTTTTAGCTATTGGAATACCTACATAGGACACCCAATTTCCGAAGAACTCCCAAAGCATTGCACCACTTTGTTTCAAGGGGTGGATTTGGAGAGTACACAACAAACAAAAGTTTGGATGTTTAGAATCTTCAGTAGCTTTTCTGTGCCGTCCTTTTTTATTCAGCTCCGATGTCCTTTGTTAATTCCTTATATAATGTCTTCCTTTTGCTTGTTTGTTTTTCTTCATCTTTGTCATTGTATATTTGGCGATGGACTAGAAGTTTTCTCTATAAATAAAATCCTTTATGCATGGAGGAGAAGTATAACAAATCAAACCTTCAGCCAATCTACAGCTAGCCTCTTGTAAAGCAAGAATGGATTCAATGTAATGCTGTAGGTAACATGTCCCTGAAGTAGTCTCTGCTGGAAGAGCCACCTGCAAGATGTAGACAATAAGTAAGAATAAAATAGACAATTATGTATAACCAACAAGAAGGAATACAGAATCAGCTGATCTAGCAAGATCCTAGCTTTGTGAAGACCTTGATTCCATTGTATCCAAGGCGTTCCCCAAGTCCACCAGCAACAAGGACAAATGCAGCTTTTCGCGCTTCCTTCACCCCTGTCTCCTCGAAATTGATGAAGTTGTCATCACCAAAAGTTAAAACCTCTCCACTTGGAACCTAGAAGAGGACAATAAAGTTCAGCTATCATGTTCAGTTGATCATTTCGAACAGTTTGAGCACTTGGCAGGCAGGAAAGAGAAAAGTCATGCGAAAGATTATCCATGAATTGAGGAAAACGTCCATTTATAGATTGGAAAAGCATGATTTTGAAAAATCATAAAGAAAGCGCTGCAACAAAATATAGCCACTACTCTGTCTTAAGCTTACATGAAACTTTGAATTTAACAACTCAAAACGGGTGGTAAGAACCAAGAAGCTTGTGTGTGGCAAAACATATATTGCAAAAGACCACAAATAGATTACAAAGAAATTTCTCTCGAGAGTCATAAACAGTTTCGCAAAGGCGTAAGTAAGTTCCGACTTGATTATGTGGAAAGCAAAATGTAACACAAAACCAGTCTACATTCTAGACCAAGTCCACAGTCTTGGTCTATCAGGGCATCAGGTGAGAACAGCCCAGTACAATTGCAAACGAAAATGTCCTCACTTGTTAATGCATCAGTTTCACCTATTAAGATTGGAACCTAACTAAGAACTACATTTATCAAATTTCCCCGAAGTTTGACATCTTACAGGCCTCTGACATACACGTATCTATCACAATTACAACTCATAAATGGATATACTATGTGGTTATAATCCTATGCCGCATTATACCACTGGTATATAACTGTCGTATTTTTGAACAGGTGTCTCTGCATTTGAACATGGGGAAATTTGAGTCATACAAGTTTACTGCCCAAAAAAAGAAGGTTTTGTAGAAAAGTAGAAAGCAACTTCCCTACAGTGGTTCAACCTCTATAGCCCAAAAAGCAACTGCTACTTGGAATACATATCGTTTTTTTTTTTTTTTTTTTTTTGGGGGGGGTGGTGTGTGCAGATTGTAAATATGTATCTCAAAAAAGGAAACTTCATCTATTTGTGAGAAAACCATTTGACCAGAAAACTCTTGAACACTTATGATCACAGTAGCTACATTAAATCCAAACCAAGAACACAGAAGCTCTTCATGTAATCAAAATTGTAGAGATGGAAGCTTCGTCATTAAGGAATTCAGTTACATGTGTGCTTCATGCATTGTAGCTCTTAAAGAAGCTAATGAAAATGCAGCAGCAGTCTTCATTTCAGTAAATAACAAGTAAACAGTAACCGTTCAGTAAGCAAACAATTCATATTTAAAAAAAAAAAAAAAAAAAAAACTATCCAGTGGAAAGTCTTCATTCAGACAAAATCCATTCTTCGCATGTCTTTGCTTCAGAAAATATAATTAAGCAGTACTAAATATCAAATTATCAACACATACTGAAGGTGTGAAGCCATCAAATGGGTTCTTTCCTGCTTTTGAATCTGCTAAGAGTTCCCTCGCGGTTTTTATGTACGATGTCAAGCCTCCCGGATAACTTGTATCGAGCCTAGCTACCTGGAGAATACAACCACATAACAAAGACTCAAGGATAAGAAAAAGCAATCTCTAGTAAAGACAAGCAAGTTCAGGTTCAAGATTTCCATATTCGATGTACACAGGATTTCGCTAATCACAGATTCCGAAAATCAAGTAGTAAAACCATAAACCAGGTCTGAAAGGTAACAAGCTGGACATATATCGGAATGCAGGAAAGCATCAGCAGAAGCAAGCTCCATTTAAATGGACAAATCGGATACTGATTTGTATCCCTGCGGCACTCTACTGTTAGAAAAGATAGTAAAATAAAACAAAATACAAATCGCGAAAGTTGATGGGACAAATGTTGCGGCAAAAGATCGCCATCTAAACAATCGACTTCCCGCATTAGCAAAAAAAAAAAAAAAAAAACACAGAAAAAAAACACAAACATAAATTCGTTCCGCTTAATATCATCAGAATTGAAAAAGAAAATAACTAAATACACAGGATTTAAGCAAATGGTAGATTGCGCCGCGCATTTCTCCCTCGCCGAAGACAAACACAAACGAACCGCAAGTCCTTGATACACACCGCAAGTCAAAGGAAGGAGAATTCGTCTAAAATTCTCCACGAAACTCGATCGGGAAAACATTAAAATCACCCGCCGAACCACCGCCGGCTCACGTACCTGCTCGAAGAAGGCCTTCTTGCGATCGTCGTCGACGCCGGGATCCGCCCAGTGCTCGAACACGTGGCTCTGCCCCGTCTCCACCAGCATCTTCGCCAGCTCCACCTGACCACACACGGGGCAAAACGCAACCATCGCCAACCGAGAAACCAACCGTCACGAGAGGAAATCTCTACCGAACCACCCCGTGCACTCACGCATCACCACTCCTCCCAAACAGAGCGACGTACCTGGTCGGGCGACAGGGCGAAAAGGTTGCTCCGGAGGCCCGGGGGAGCGGAGGCGGCCCAATCGCCGCCGGCGATGTCGAGCTTGGAGAGCGATTCGGCGACGGACGCCATCGTCGGAGGGGCGCGATCTGGAGGAGTAGGAGGAGGGTTGCGGTTGGGAGGGAAGAGGAGGAGGTGATGAAGATGGAGGTGAAGGGGTACGTGAGCGATCTGGAGTGAATGCTGAGCTGGAATCGCTGTCGCTGACAATCATTCGCATCTGCAGCTGCAGGAAAGAGGAAGATGCCGTTTTTTCGAAAAAGGTTCGCTGCTTGCTTACGCGACTGAGCTCCCCCACTCATCACGCTCACGTGCGTGCGTTGCCCGTGAGTTCGGGCCCCACCGCGATCGCCTTTCGAATCTGGAGTTTCCTTTTCTTTTTCTCTCCCTTTTCTCTCTTCTTTTTCCTGCTTGAAAAAATTATAAAAAAAAATTAATATTACCAACAATCCTAAACTAATATATATGTCGTAAATTTACTCCAAATTAATTTTTTAACTGACAAAAATTTCCAACCATTACACTTGTGATAAATTTACCTTTCATTAGCTTTCGTTAGATTTTACCATCAAATTATTAAACCGGAAAACAAGTAACAGATATATTATTTTGGAGTTTTTTTATGGTATCAATCCAATTTAACGGAAACTAATAGAAAATAAATTTTTCATAAATATATTAATTTGAGATTTTTTATTGTCATTCGCAGTAAATTTTTTTTTTTTTGTAACCAATGACTCCATCACGGGCCCCGTGCCCGGACAAAGATCGAACGATCGGGCCTTATACCCGGGGAGGCGCAAGCGGGATCCCACCACCACGCCCCCCACTTAAGATACTTGAAGACCAGAGATTCGAACTTGCGATCTCGGCATGAGGAAAGCAAGCCACGAACCATCACATTACCACCCAGGTAGGTCATTCGCGATAAATTTTTCATAGATAGTTTAGAGCTTTTTATTATATTAACCATTTTTATAATTATTAATTCAAACAAACATATTGCGGGTGTATTTGTTTCAAGGAAAATAAATAATTTGAAAAATATTTTTTTCTAAAAATGATCGATTGTGTCGCTGACAAAAATGAATCAACGAAAAATGTTTTATTCGTCCATGGAAACTTCTAAACATAAATTAATCGTCAATAATAAAAATGTTTATAATCGACTAATTATTTCAAGCGATACAAATTATCGTTTTTAAGAAATTAAAGAGAGGTCTCCTTTGTTTTTGCTTAATCAAACACGAAAAGTGTTTTGTTTTTCCTTTTCACTCCTCCATCAAATTCCAAATAATTATGAAAATTTGTATGTAAACATAAATGTTTTGAGCGTTGCAATAATTTATGAATGTTTGGAAAGGTGTTTGAGCCATTTAAATTAAATGATAAATGAAAGCAATCTGGAAAGGTCATCCCATTTTCGAGTGTTCGTGTAGCATGGTCGCTTTCGAGCTTCGAGCAAAATGCCTTTGTGGGCTGTTCGATTCGGGTCGTACTTTTGAACTTTGAGGCCATGAAAAGCCAACTTTAACCGAACAATTTGACCATCTGCGCTCTCCGATTGCTGTAAAAAGGTCGATGTCCACGGTCGTATGGGTCAAAAAGCGTGGAGTGCATAGGAGATTGCGCCGCAAAATTGGTGGTTTTGAACTTTTGGTTTTGATTTTAACATTAATGACGTGTGCCAACTGCCAAGTTCTCGTCAATCCATTCTCTCTCTCTTTTTTTTTTTTTTTGGGTCCCGTCAATCCATTCCACAGGGACTAAAAATGTGCCTGCAAAATTATACAAGCGGGTGACTTTACTTGTTAATATCACTAAAAATCCAAAATTGATATATCTATAGCATATATATCTTCAAATTAATTTTTATTTCGCCATAACTCTCAAATTAACATGCCCGTGTCTTTTTTACCCCAAATTTATACATCCGTGTTATATTTACTTTCAAAAATTTTAGATTTACCACAATTTATAATACGAGTATATCGATTTGGAGGCAAATAAGGCACCAGTTTCGTGACATAAAACTTAATTTATAATAAATGTGACATAAATGCACTGGATTATGAGTTTTTGTTACATAAAAATTAGTTTGAGATAAATATCGTACGTGTGTATTGATTTGTAATTTTTTTATGGCATTAGCCCCTTCATTCAAATCAGCTCAATGATTGATTGCTTGGCTATAACCAGCTAATAAGTTCGAATAATCCTTGAATTTATCCATGTCAACTTGATTAATAAAAACAGCAACCACCAATTTGGTGGGACAAAAGCCATGTGACTTTGGTGATGGAGACCTAGTGGCGTCAATTCGAAGATATTATCGACTCTTTTTGGTCTCTCTTCACCAATTTAAATCGCAATGATCATCACATCAATACTTTTTTCTGAAAAAAAAATAAGCATATTATTTTGACTGACGCGTACTAATGCATTTATAATATACCAATTTAATTAAACATTTAAGTTGGGGAGAAATAGGCGATTAGGATTTTGGGTCCCTGTACTTAGTTAACATTCTTCTGATTTGGTTCCCTGCTCTTAGGAAAAATTCTTCTTTACCTTGATGGAGTAAGAACTAAGGCTGCAGTTGATTCAACATTTGCAAGGAACTTTGAATACAATGCAAATATTGAAAGCCCAAAACTATTTGGGGAAATGCAATTGCATTTAATAAAAAAAATTTGCAAATGGACTCTAAGTTGAATGTGCGTTTGGTAAAGAAAAACTTTCGCAGTGAGCTTTGATGGGTATAATTTATGTATCTATATCTTCTTTTTTAAAAAAATTAAACTAAACCCTTCGCCAGGAAACGGCGAAGGGCTACGGCCGCCAACAAGCTAGATGGCCGACGGCGCCGAGGTCGCCGAGGTTGGGCGACCTCGACGAGGGTCGCACGACCTAGCCGAGGGCCGTCGGAGGTCGCTCGACCAAGGGGCCGCACGACCCAAGCAACCGCCACCCTCGGCGAGGGTCACTTGACCCAAGGACCGCGCGACCCAGGCGACCATCGCCTAGGTCTCACGACGGTCGCACGCCTAGGTTGCGACCCGGCCGGTCTAGGTCGCCCGAGGTCGCCCGATCTCGGCGCCGATGGCCGCGGCGCTAGATCTAGCTCGCGGAAAGCCAAATTGGAAATATAAAGAATTAGTGAGGGTAGTTTTGGAAGGGAAAAAATAATTTCGGCATTCGGAGGAATGGTAGTTTGCCTCCTTTTTTAATTAAAAATAATAATAATCAAGGGCAAAATTGGAAATATAAAAAAATAGTGAGGGTAGTTTTGGAAGGGAAAAAATAATTTAGGTAAAGCATTTGGCGGAACGGTTTAGTAAATTGTAGCATTAAAAGGCAACTTAGCATAAACACCGTTTGACAAAATTCACATTTTTGACTTTTGCTATTTTTTATTTTTTATTTAAAGAAAATCAAGTTGGCCAACCGCCGGCCAACCAAATCTAGCCGGCGGACCAAAGTTGAACCAAATGCAGCCTAAGTAGGCTATGAAGACTAAAAAGCATCGTAAACCAAATAATTGAAAAGCAAGAAGCAAAAGCAGGATATGATCACGCCTCCGTCATTAGGCACAGAAATGTCAGTACGTATTGTCATGCAATATACAGGTGCAATCGACGTTCCCACAGACATAGACAGCAGTGCTATAGGAGTTCTGCTCGCTCGCTCGCGCGCTCTCAAGGCAATTCCAGTTCTTCGAGAGTGATTGGCTGATCAAGGAGAGCTTTAACAGCACTAGTCTTTTCATCTGAACTGAAGCCATCATCATCCATGTAGAAGAAGTGCAGCACAGTGCTCATTTTCCAGAATAAGTCCTTGCACGCTCTTGGAACTATGCTATCCCTTTCTTGCAAAACCAACTTCAAGAGTTCCCTCCTCTTACTGATGACAATACTACTAATCCTCTCTATGGCCTCCCTTTCACTGGTGCCGCTCCTGTCAAGCATCTGCAATGTCACCGCATTCAACTTCCCTTCCCTGGATTCCCTCTGCAAAGCAATGGGGACCAAACTCAATAGAATATCGAAAACTACTGATTTAATTTAGAGGCTGGTAAGTCCTCTCTTTAGTTTCGTCTGAGAAATAGAGCTCCAACCTTGAAACCCTGCATGTCATTCAGAAGGCGCCCACAAGTGCTCATCAGCTTGAATAACCTTTGGTACTCGAGGCTTTCAACTTGCTCCTCCGAAAGTTTAGGACCAACAAGGTAAAGAGCTGGGAGAACAATAGGTCCCAAAGCAAATGAGACGTGTGCATTTGCCATGTATTCATCCATTGTCGGCACTGCCTTCTTTCTAGTCCACTTGGCCTCAGTCAGCATAGACTCGAGCAATTCCAACCACTGCAGAAAAAAAAAAAAAAAAAAAAAAAAAACTAGGGTGAAAATATCTAGAAAAGGGTGCTTCCTGGGAAACAGAAAGGACGTAAAAGGATAATGAAGTTGCCATCCATAATATCACGTGACATTAAATTGAAATTGCATTTTCCATATGCAACTCTTTCTTATGCAGATTTCCAGGAAAAACATAAAACATCTTAGAATAAACATGTTTCAGTAGAGATGATCAGGAAGTCCACTCACAATTTGAGCCACATGACCCGTCACATTTCTTCCTTGCCATGTCACTGCTTTGTCTCCAATCTCAGAAATAGTAGAGTGAAGTGCTGAAAATATGATTTGAACTTGCTCAGAACAGCAGTCAGCACTCAAGTTTACATTCCACCTGCATCAAACCAACTCCATGCAGTTAGTCAAGTCGTTGCACATGCGCGCACAGAAAGAGATGGAGAGAGCCAAACTTACCTTTTAACCAACCATATAAAATTTTCAAGCTCCTCTGCAGAGCCACCAACATCAAAGAAGTCATCAACCACTGTAGTGAGGACACCATTTTTGGCCCAAGAAATGCGGGCCTCTGATAGTTGAGGTGGCGAGAAGCTTGCTGCAGCAGAAAAGTAACAATATGCCAGCTTCTGTCGGGCAAATTTCAGTTTGTCTAACCTTTTCTCTTTGACCCATCTGTCGGAAAGGAAAAGAAACTATAATTCAGCAAAATACTGAAAACTTTCTTAGGAGATTTCGACTATGTTTGTTAGGGGAGGGAAGAGAAAGGATGCTACGAACACATTCGTTTTTGGATGAAGGGAAAAGATGGAGACAAAGGATGAGGAGGAATCGGTTTGTTCACTTGTACATACATTTAAATAACACACTTATTTTTCTTCCTCCCTTGTACCCTTATATACATAAGGACTTTTATATTATACTGCATTCTTTTCCTTTCTTTTCCCTTGCTAGCATCTAAATAATATTATCACTTAACCCTTTCAAATCCTTTCCCTTCTTTTTCCTCTTAATTAGTTAAATCTCTTTCTTTCCTTTCTAATCACACCTACCAAACAAAATGTTAAGAGTATACAAATTCTAAATAACACACAATTAGCAGTTATGGTGATGTTGAAAGCCTTATCAAACACAAATCCCTGGCTAATTTTCACATTGTATTCGAAACTCTGATCCAGACAAGTTTGCCACAAGAATCAGTCACCACAAAATCATGCCAGAAATCCAATGAAATGGCTGCTTCCACATCCATCTACCATGATGGCTTCAGAGATGCTACAAGTGATGGAGATATACGATTTAAATAACGGAAGATCCAATATTTAAAAATTGTATCCAGAATGACTGGAAAAGTAGAAACAAGACCCGATATAATTTGATCGTTGTGAGCAAATCCAAAATCTTTGTAGACATAGCCAATCATTAGTTCCCAACCAGAATGGATTCGATACATAAATCAGTTAATAAAAGAATAGAAAAAGCTTTTATTGTGGTTATGTAGGAATTCTTGAACCCAAGAGTTAAGAATTGCAAGTTCTTCATTACCCAGAATAGAATAACCACTTAAAATAATGAAAGAGGTTATATTTGTCGATAAGTGCTAAATCATATGGATGTACACCTTTCCAGATATTTGAGTTCTTCTTGGTATATTGCTTGACAGTTGTTGAAGTCATTCACTGCCAGATTCAGGAAATCTTTGTTGCAAAAGTTACAGGACCTAGCACAGGAGACAGTATCATATCAATCAAGTATAAAAGGTAATGGAACGTTGACAAACTAAAACAAAGAAAATCAATTAAGAGGGCTGTACCGGAGACCACATTTTAGAACTCTTGTACTGTCTATGTTGTAGAGCTCTATATTTCTCCTGTTTGCTACCCTTTCCAAGTTTGCATGGAGAGGAAATTTAAGTGCATCATCCACCTGAAATGTTTACTAATAATTGCTCCTGCCATACTAACCATAAAAAATAGCAGCAGGACAAAAGTAATGTCGCAATTCCTTTGTAAGATAACAGCGACAACCTGAGGAGAAAAACTACCTCTCCACATATATAACTCTCCAATCTATTGGCATGCATTTTACCAGTGTGTAAACCTTTTCTAAGAAAATCATAGGTCCAAGAGTTGATTTTATCCAGAATAATTTCATCATCGTTGATGATCAGCTGTGAAGCCCTATACAATTCCAAGACAGAGCCAGCATCCTTCACATATCCTTCAAGTGTATTGCAAAATTGATCCTCTTCAGCATATTGATTTAATGCATCTACACCACATGCAAAAGAAAAATTAACATTTCATCGATCCATAACATACACATACATCTAAAGTCCAGCATTGTATCATACCTGAAGAGACATCATATCCATGGGATCGCAGCATTCTAAATGCCATTGCAGTGGTCGCAATGTCCAGAAAAATCTCTTCTTCGCCCTGCAGCCAGCATCTGTTTGTTGTCTAATGCCATAAGATAATAAAGCTAATGCTTTGTTTATAGGACAAGCAAAAAGATTGAATACTAATACTGAAATTGATCCTGGGAACTACTTGCAAATAAAGCATACCGAGTGGGTTTGCACTTGAAAAGAACAGTACCTGTACGTGTCATCCAATACATGAATTACTTCCTTTCTGAAAGAACGATCAATGCCCAATCTCTCCAAATTCTCTATCATACATAGACGAGCATATATTTCCAAAGGATAGATTGTTGGAACTGACCATAAGTAGATACACAAATGTCAATAGTTTATCCAGAGTAGACAATCATTTGAAGACTTCTGCAAAGGAGTAACCTGCATCACCAAACTTCTCTAGTACCAATTCAAGGTAGTGTAGACAACTGGCATTTTGAAGGTGAGTTAAAGCAGCAGCTGTGGTTGATGGTGAATTGAATAGTGACCCATTTTTCCGTTGATACTTCATAATCATTTCCCAGTCTGCAGAACTTCTCATTCCTTCCGCAACATAAGACAAGTATCTTCCATTGATCCCGGATAAGCCTCTAAGAAGACAAAGCACCACAGAATTCATTGATGCCTATAAATGAAGTTCATATACTGCTTTCACTATAGCTTATAAGTTTTGTGCAGTAAATATTTCACAGGCAATACAAGAACAAGCATCAATCACCAACTATAAGAACAACTTAGGTCATGATTTGCACATTGGTTAATTGAAAGAAAACTAAAACGGGAAGATCAACAATATCTTTTACCTCTTCACTTCCAAGTTTCTCTTGTAAGACACAGAATCTACATCTGCAGGTCTCAAGGGTAGGTTTAAATTTAGGCAATCAGCCTGCTCAATCATGCCAGAAAGCAAAATATTGAATCCAATCGGCGTATGCTGCCTGTCATCGATTACAGAAGCAGAGTTCGACGCAATATATTCAAGGCCTGCAATCATAGTGTCATCCTTAATAATGGGTACACATAAGAAAAAGATAACGAGCAAGAAAAATCTAGTTTACCTTTGTTTATCTGCCTTTCACCAACACCCCATTGTTTAAGTGCAAGGACACACGCTAAAGTCGATAACAAAGCATCCTTGATTAATAATGGATGATGATCAGGGAGACCCCAAGAACCATCGCATAATTGATTATTCATCAACCAACTCACAGACCTAGGGAAAAGGGGGCTTTGTGGAGAACAAGGCAAAGGGACCATGGCCACCCAAGCAGTGTCATATGAAGAAAGAGAGAGTTCAACCTTGTTAAACATATCACTTATTCGTTCTTTACTTCCTTCGGCCAACTGCAAGGACAAACAGACATTTTCATGCAAACCATTGACTAGATATGAACTTAGGAAGAATATACGTTATAAACAATATATAGTAAGATCATCATACCGCAATGGCAACACATGATGATGATTGTTTAACTGATTTTAATCCAAAGTCCAAAGGAAATGCTCCTGGAAAAGAATCAAGATTGAATGAATCAACAAAAAGTAAACGTGAAGGACCCTAGAAAGGGCAGCTTGAATGATTTATAGTTACGGTCGGCAATAATTGATAAGGGACCAAAGCATCAGAGATCATGGAAAATGCACTGAATTAAATTCCAAAGGTACTGGAATGAGTAATGGAGACAAGATACTTAAACAAGAATGTCATGCCCTCCACCACTCCATGAAGTACTGGCTCGAAACAACAATTATGCACAGAACCAAATGAAGTGTCACTACCCTAACCCCATCAACATGAGGCCTACACAGACAACAAAGTTGCATTTTCACTATTTAGTTCTGAGAAGAATTATATTCACTTGTAGCTTCCTGCCTAGCAACACACTTCCAAAACTTATGTCCTCATTGATGAAAACATCTTACTGAATATGCTCCATTAGGTAGATAGTTTATTCTAAAATACGTTGGAAAACAAGAGTCAGGGTTTCACTGGGTATCCCATCTCTTCGTGGGGTAGACACTTCGAATGTGATGGTAGTAATGTGTGTATGCACCTAGAATAATCTCTGTAAGAAGAAGAGAAGAGTTAAATTTGAAGATTCCAAGATAAAAATATCCTCCGCAAGTTCGCCTGCATATTGGTGCTTCCAATCCTCCAGTCTCCCACAAAAGCAATAAGGACTAGGTCAATCTTTATGACTTCCATTTTCCTTACGCTTGCTTACTTTAGGTGAGACATAATCTATTTATAGGATCACTGAATGATGGTATTTGTCAAAACTAAAACATAATATTAAAAATGCTCACATATGAGCACATAATGAAGAGGTGCCAGAAACTTTGATGTTGCTCATATCCAGTGGAATGTGTAAGGACCAGATAAAGCAGATACACTCAAAAGCCTGATTAGCAGCAGCCAGAAATCTTTAACATCGTGTGTGTGTGTGTGTGTGTGACTGAGAGAGAGACAGAGACAGAGACAGAGACAGAGAACCTGATATTGGAACAGACAACCCATGACTAGAGAAATGTGAGTGTGTCATGGTAGAACAGTATGAGAATAATCAGCAGCACCTGTATGAAGATGTAGTTTGTCATCCATTATAGAGACTACATCAATTTGTTCATAAAAGTGTTTTACACGCGCACAGATAGAGAGAGAGAGAGATTATTAAACAAATATTAAAGACAATGAGACACCAAATGCCTTTTGAAGTCGTGATTCGATACAGTGCAGCAACTGCAAGATGCACATCATAAATAATTGGGTTTAAGAAGCTAGAAAACTCTGTAGGCATAACAATTGAAGAACTCGCCAGCTTTATCCGCTAGTTTCTCCTCAGCTCCAACTCGACTGCAAGTTAATCTCTGCTAGGGACAGGGACAACAAGGACAATGCTAACAATTAGAATCAGGGAAAAAGGTAGTTTACAATGACAATCTGCAATCAGGAAGCAAAAAGAAGAAGACCTAAATCTCCTTGTACTAGAGCCACACACAGCAGTGACTCATAACTTCGACCGCAATGTCGAGCCACTAAACACCATACAAAAAGAACAAATGGACATACCAAAGCACATGACTGAGGAGAAGACGGACGATCAACCATGCCACTCGAATGCTGCAATATCAACTCATAGGCCAGCCCAGCAGTTATATAGCGGTAGACAATAGAGAGTCAAAAGAAATATGTATTTTACCATCTGGGCATAAGCAACAAAGAGCTTGATGACAAACCTTGATGTTCAATGTGCATCTTCATTCTTTGCAGCTGAGCTCCATCTAGTGAAGCTGCCATATGCTCTTACATCCCCAGAAAACGCATCCCATATTTCAGGGGCGGTTAAAATTTGCAGACCCTTTTGGCCGTCCGATGTATATACATCATTTCTGCACGAGGAACCAGTCGCAGGGGGGAATTAAAAGTGGGTGAAGCATTTCAACAAACAAGTTGTTCACACGAGACGGGGAGAGAGAGAGAGAGCTGGAATTTGTAAGAGCCGAGGTGAGAACAGAGAGAGGAACAATATGACGATCACGCTTACTTCGAAGTTCTGTCTTTTTTACATTTTTAATAGAATTAGTATCATCACGCGCGGTGAATTTTATAGTCTTTCAAAATGTTGGAAATTAAAGTGATAAAAAAAGTTCTAGAGATGTGGACCCTTAAGCGAATGCGAAAAGAGTACGTTCTTTTTGTCGTTTTTACATTAAAATTTAAAATACCACTTAAATCTTAAAAAATTTTAGGTGACACTCAAGAGAAAGGTATTTTGTATCATGAATAGTCGAAGTACCTGCCCGAAACCTCCTCATCCAATCTTCTCATTATGCATATGTTTAATTATGCATATGTTTAAAAGTTGATGGACCATATTAAATATTAAATCAAAATTCAAAATTCACATTGAATAAATTAAAAGTTAGGAAACGATGTTATATATTAGATCTAAGTTCAAGGGCGATATGATACATTGAATTAAAATTTATAAAGTATTTGTGTCATTTTCCTTGTGAAAACAAGTCATGATCATCATGACCCAACCTTATGGAGAAAAATTTTCTTTGAATGATGTTGTCCATCTTAAAAATATCAATTCAATCGTTGAAAGTACTTTTTGAGTGTTCGAAATGATAATTATTCCAACGATGACTATACATCACACTCAATTTCACTTCCATCAGCACCTAATTTGCAACCCCAACATTTCAAAAACCATTATTACCGTCACCTCCACCATCGATCACGGTCCAGATTAATTATTCTATGTGTACTTAAAGGTCATCAAACACACTGAAGGACTTTGCCCTGAAAATTTCAATTTTCACCATTTTTTTCACCGGCGATTGTCTGCACCAAATAAGATCGATCGAACATGTTCACGATGCTAATGTCGAAACAATCTGTTCAACGGTTTCTTTAAGCATCCTTTCTCTTTCTTTTCCAAGAGCGACGGATTTAGTCTTGGTGAAGCTCGGTCTCTTCAATATCCATTCATTATGGTATCATGTCAATTTGGAGCTCACCTTCATAGGTCGATTCTTTGAATTCCGCAGCCATTTCCATTGCCCAAGCACATGCGCCGCCCAAAGGAATGTGTAGTAAACAAATATCAGCAGGAGACAATTGCGTTGGTTGGCTGAAACACTTTTGGAGTGTATCCAAGGAGAACGTCTAAGAATCTGTTTCTCAGATGCCTGGAGCATTTTGTGCATAATAAATTACAAAGATGCTCATCCAGTGATATCACATGCTTTCATTTTGTGCTCTTCTTGTCTGCTTCCGTTTAACTGCACCGGTTTCCTTCAATATTGAGAGATTTGGGAGGGAGTAGGAAAAGATGGAATTGCACCCCATGAATGCATATGCACCCTCTCTGCATCTGAAATTGTCAAAAAAATCCGACGACACCCAAGAGAAAAGAAGTATTTTCTTCGGTAACAGAGTGAGTTTTCTGGAATCAATGTTTAGTTGGTCAGCAATTCATCATGTTCCTGGGTAATTTGTCCAATCTCCAGAAAGTAAGCTTGAAACCTATCAGAAGTTAGTCAAGTTACTCAGGAAACGTAACCGGTAACTCTGCTTTTTTGTGTAACAAAGCAAGTTATTTTGCATTTTAAGTATTCTTCCCTAGAATCTCTAAAAGCTCAGCAATGGAATACACGAAACAAGCTCCGTTGGACATCCTAAGGTGCTGAAACCGTCGTCCTCCCTGTAAAAAAAATGCAACACAGCGATCAAGTTCCAAAACAAGTCCTTGCAAGGTCTTGGAATTATGCTCTCCTTCTCTTGCAAAACCAACTTTAAGAGCATTCTTGTCTCATCCACGGCCATCTGGTTGATCCTCTGGATGGCCTCTTCTTGACTGGTGATGCTCCCATCAAGAATCTGCACCATCACGGCAGTCAGCTTCCCTTCCTTGGGTTCCCTCCGCAAAGCAAATGGGAATCCCCATAAAAGAGAACTTTCAAAACATATCGAAAAGCCAGTTAAGCTAAATCAAAAGAGGCTGCTAATTCCTGTCTCGCCTCAGCACCCTGCGTGTTGTTCTGAAGATACCCGAAAGTGCTCACTGCCCTGAAAAAATAGTGGAACTCAAGGCTTTCAATCAGCTTCTCCGAAAGTCTAGGACAGGCAAGCCAGGAGAAGGATAGGCCCAAACCAAATGAGATGAATGCGCCATCTCCTTATCCATCTTGGGCACTGCCTTGGTTCTTCTCCACTTCGCGTTGGTCCACATTGACTCGAGCAAATCTGACCACTACAATGAAGATTAAGCTGGAGATTTTTGATATATTGAGAAAGGAGAAGCGAGTGGCATTTCACCCGGTTAAATGCAGATTCGTTCGGATCACGCTTATTTGAACTTCCTCAGAACAGCAGTCGGCACTCACGTCTCCGTTCCACCTTCATCAAAACATATCCAGACAGCAAATAGGTCGACATATGCCTGCTCGCTCGCTCAATCGCAAAGAAAGCTGGACTTAGTTTTTAAACAACTGTAAAAGATTTTCGAGCTCCTCCGCTAAACCAACAATATTAAAGTATTCATCGACCCCCAATGGGAGCAGCAAAGGCATGCATCCAATAGTTGAGGGGGGCGGGGGCGGGGGGGGAGTGTTGCTGCAGCAGAGAAGTAACAATATGCCAGCTTATGCCGGGTAAATTTCAGCTTGTCCAACTTTTTCTCTTTAAACCATCTGTCGGAAAGCAAAATGTAACCATCAGCTGCAAAAATATATTTGAAGACGGATGTCCCTGGGAGATTCAGCTTGTAGCTCTCTTAAATATCTGTATCTGGCACAAAAAGCTCTCATGATTAACATAAAAATTAACCTCAGGGTGATGTTTAAAGCCATATCAGACATGAGCCTCTAGTTAATTCTCAGATTGTATCTGAAAGATTCAGGTCCTGCTTTAACCCAAAGGATCAAATCCTATAAAAGTGGCAGTTTCCACATCTACCATGATGAATATAGAGATATATACGTTTCCATATACTTGAATTCTTCTTGGTGTATTGCTCGACACATATTGAAGCCGTGCATTGCCAGATTCAGAAAATCTTTGTTGCAAAAGTTATGGGAACTAGCATAGGACACAAGTAAATATCAGTGAACGTCAATAATCTAAACCAGACACCAGCAAATTAGGCGACTATACCAGAGTTCACATTTTAGAATCCTCGTACTGTCAGTGTTGTAGAGCTCCATATTTCTCCTGTTTGCTGCCCTTGTCAAGCTTGCTTCCAGAGGAAATCTGAGAGCATCATCCACCTGAAATGATTGCTAATAAAATTTCTCCTAGGGAACTGACAAAAACAAAAAAAATGGCAGGATGAACAAGATAGCGACATCGGCAACTGTTCATGGTACATATGGAAAAGAATATCAAGCGGAAAATCTACCTCTCAACACATATCGTCCTTGACTCTATCAGCATGCATTTCACCAGCAAGTAATCCCTTTTTAGGAAAATCGCTGGTCCAAGAATTGATCTTATCCAGTATAATCTCACCACATGATCAGCAGTGAAGCCCTGTACAACTCCAAGACAGAGATGGCATCCTTTACACCTCCTTCAAGTGCATTGCAAGAACATGTCCTTGTCAGCAATTGACTTAATGCATCTATCCAAATGGAAAAAAGTTGGTAATTTTTATAATAATGACTTTCCATTGATCAATAGCACAGCTAAATAAGTTATCTGAAGAGACATTGTATCCCTGGGAGCATAGTATCCGAAATGCCATTGCTGAGGTGGCGGTGTGCTGAAATATCTCTTCTTCCCCCTGCAGCCAGCATGTGTGTGTTGTCCATTGGCATATGAGAAGCTCATGCTTTGTTTATTCGGCATGTTTGAAGATATTGAATGCAGCAGAGCGGGCCTGCGCTCAAGAAGAGGAAGATAGACTATTTAAAAACTTCTTTTTTATGTAGAAATTCTATACTATTTCATAAACATTTGATTGACATTAGTCTAAGTCACTCTAGTCTCTCACCCAGCATTGACGTTTTGCAGTTTCAAACCGTATGTTACCAAACATATAACTTAGTACATTTTACAGCCCAAAATAACTGCAGTTCAACCAGAGATACCTTCAGACCCAAAAAAAAAAAAAAAAAAAAAACAGAGATACCAGGGCTTTAAAGTACGGTAGCTGAATTTTTAAACCCTCATAATAGAAACACAACTTGTGAGAAGGTTTTTCCATACGAAATTTTGGATATTCACCCGTGGCATAAGCACGACTTTCCCTGATCTATGCTGTTAATTGACCAGAATATTTTTTAAGAAAAAAGCCTGATAGCCTACTTCAATCTCAGAAAATAAAAATTTAGGACAAGCACATGCATATATAGAATACTCTCTTATCACACATCAGTTTAGATAAACACAATCATAATATATGATGAGGAGGATATTTGACATTTTACGGTCTAAAAATTTCAATGACAGTTCATGAGAGTGACTGGTTGACCAAGGAGAATGCTCTCTCTCTCTCTCTCTCTCTCTCTCTCTCTCAAGCTAATTACAATTTACAGTTCATTGAGGGTGATTGGTTGATCAAGGAGAGCTTTAACAGCACTAGTCTTTTCATCTGAAGTGAAGCCATCAGCATCCATGTAGAAGAGATGCATCACAACGCTCATTTTCCAAAATAAGTCCTTGTAAGCTCTTGGAATTATGCTATCCTTTTCTTGCAAAACCAACTTCAAGAGCTCCCTCCTCATACTGATGATGATACTGTTGATCCTCTCGATTGCCTCCCTTTCGCTGGTGCCACTCCTGTCAAGCATCTGCAATGTCACCGCATGCAACTTCCCTTGCTTGGATTCTCTCTCCAAACCAATGAGGACCAGCGTTTAAAAGAATATCAAAAGCTACCGATTCGATCAAAGAGGCTGGTAAGTCCTCTATTCAGTTCCGTCTAAGAAATAGAGCTCCGACCTCATAACTCTGAATATCATTCAGAAGGCGCCCGCAAGTGCTCATCAGCCTGAATAAGTTGTGGTACTCAGGGCTTTCAATCTGCTTCTCTGTAAGTTTAGGACCAACAAGGTAGAGAGCCGGGAGAACTATAGGCCCCAAACTAAATGAGACAGATGCGTTAGCAATGTATTCATCCATTGTTGGCACTGTCTTCTTTCTCACCCTCTCGGCCTCAGTCAACATAGACTCAAGCGTCTCTAACCACTGCAGAGAAAACTAGGGTGAACATATCTAGAAAATGGTGCTTACTGGGAGACAAAAAGAGCATAAAAGGATAATGAAGTTGACATTCATAATGTCACATGATGTTAAATTAAAATCAACTCTTTCTCATGCAGATTTTCAGGAAAAATGCAAGACATTGTTGTATAAACATGATAAAAGTAGAGATGATCAGGAAGTCCACTCACAATTTGAGCCACATGAACCATCAAGTTTCTTCCATGCCATGTAACTGCTTTGTCTCCTGTCTTGGAAATAGTAAAGTGCTGAAAATATGATTTGAACTTGCTCAGAACAGCCGTCAGCACTCAAGTTTACATTCCACCTGAATTAAACCATTTCCATACAGCTAGTGAAATAGTTGCGTATGCGCACATGGAAAGAGATGGATAGAACCAAACTTACTTTCTAAGCAATCGTATAAGATTTTCATACACCTCTCCTCCAGAGTCACTAACATCAAAGAGGTCATCAGCCACTGTTACGACGACACCATTTTTGGCCCAAGAAATGCGGGTATCCAATAGTTGGCGGGCCAAAAAGGTTTCAGCAGCAGAGAAGTAACAATATGCCAGCTTCTGTCAGGCAAATTTCAGTTAGTCTAACTTTTTCTCTTTAACCCATCCATCAGAAAGTAAAAGAAACTTATAGTACTACGAAATACTGAAAAAATGTCTTAGGAGATTTCCGCTATGTTTGTTAGGAGGGATTGGGAGGGAAGAGAAAGGATGCAAAAAAAACATAATGGTATTTAGATGGAAGAAAATAGAGGGAAAGGATTAGGACAATTAGGGATTGGTCAGTTCACTTTTATGACATATATAAGTGAACATTCTTCTTTCTTGTACCGTTACTTTGCATCTATATATAAAATACAGAAGCAAATTTATGTTTATGTCATGATGCGTTCTTGTCCTTTCTTTTCCATAACTAGCATCCGAATAATATAGTAACTCAATTCTTTCAAATAATCTCTTCTTTTCCCGCATAATTACTTAAATCTCTTCTTTTCCTTATAACCACCCCTACCAAACATAATGTTAGATTATACATGATTTAAACAGCATACGGTTAGCAGTTATGGTGATGTTGAAAGCCTTATCAAACATGAACAGATAGCTAACTTTCACATTGTATTTGAAACTCAGATCCAGATCAAGTTTTGCCATGCAAAATCACACCAGAAAACCATTAAAAGGCTGTAACTACATCTATCTACCATAGTGGTTTCAGAGATGTAGACCTTTCTAGATATTTGAATTCTTCTCGCCATATTGCTTAACAGTTGTTGAAGTCAATCACTGCCAGATTCAGGAAATCTTTGTTGCAAAAATTATAGGACCTAGCATAGGAGAAAAGTACCATATCAATTAAGTATAGAAGATAGTTGAATGTTGACAAACTAAAACAGGTAAAAACCTATTAAAGAGGGCTTTACCGGAGACCACATTTTAGAACTCTCGTGCTGTCTATGTTATAGTTCTCTATATTTCTCCTCTTGGCAACCCTTTCCATGTTTGCATGCAAAGGAAATCTAAGAGCATCATCCACCTAAAGTGTTTACTAATAATTACTCGAAGGGAACTAACCATGAAAATAGCAGCAGGAAGAAAGTGACATCGCATTTTCATTTGCAAGTTAATCGCGCAACCTCAGGAGAGAAACTGCCTCTCAATGCATGTAACTCTCAAGTCTACTGGCATGCATTTCACCAGTGCGTAAACCCTCTCTAAGAAAATCACTGGTCCAAGAGTTGATTTTATCCAGAATAACTTCATCATCATGGATGATCAGCTGTGAAGCCCTGTACAGTTCCAGACACAGCCAGGATCCGTCACGTGTCCTTCAAGTGTATTGTAAAATTGATCCTCTTCAGCAAATTGACTTATTGCATCTACAACACAAGTAAAAGAAAAATTAGCATTTCATGGATCCATAACATAGCTAATTATCTAAAGGCCAGCATAGCATCATACCTGAAGAGACATCATATTCATGGGACCGCAGTATCCTAAATGCCATTGCAGAGGTGGCAATGTCCAGAAATATCTCCTTCGCCCGGCAGCCAGCATCTGTTTGATGCCATAAGATCATAAGCTAATGCTTTGTTTATTTGGCAGATAAAAAGATCAAATACAAAGACTGAAATTGATCAAAGACTGAAATTTATCCTGGGAATATTTGCAAATAAACCATACCGAGTGGGTTTTCACTTGGAAAGAACAATACCCGTACGTGTCATCCAATGTGTCAATTATTTCCTTTCTCAAATGACAATTGATGCCCAATCTTTCCAAATTCTGTCATACATAGACAAGCATATATTCCCAAAGGATAGATCGTTGGAGCTGACCATAAGTAGATACACTAATGTAAATAAATTATCCATAGTGCACAATCATTTGAAGACTTCAGCAAAGGATTAACTTGCATCACCAAATTTCTCTAGTACCAATTTGAGGTAACGTAGGCAACCAGCATTCTGAAGGTGAGTTAGAGCAGCAGCACTGGTCAGGGGCAAATTGGACAGCCACCTGTTTTTCCGTTGATCCTTCATAATCATTTCCCAGTCATCTAGACTCCCCATTACTTCCGAAACATGAGACAAATAGATTCTGCTTCCCCCTGACAAGCCTCTAAGAACAGCAAAAACGCACTGTAGCTTACAGTTTTGTGCAATTATATAGTAATAGGCAACACAAGAATAATCCATCCCAGCAAAAGCTACTTATCATTATGCTTTTGCCGCATTGCCTCAATCGAAAGAGAACTGAAGCAGGGAAGTTTGACACTTACTAATTACCTTTTCAATTCCAAATTTCTCTACTAAGACACGGAATCCAAATCTGCAGATCTCAGAGGAAGGTTCAAATTTAGGCGACCAGCTTGCTCAATCATACCGGAGAGCGAAATATTAAATCTGATCAGTGTGGACTTTCATTGGCTAAAGAAGCAGAACTTGAAGCAATGTACTCAAGGCCTGAGATCAAAATGCGCATCCTTATGAAAGGGTGCTTGTGTAAAGAAAGATTAACCGGCGAGAAAAATCGAATAAACCTACTGTAGTTTATCCCTCTTTCACCAACACCCCGTTGCTTAAGTGCAAGGACACATGCTATGGTTAATAACAAAGCGTCCTTGATCAAGAACAGATGACGGTTACGGATGACGGTCCAGGAGACCCCAAGAACTGTCACATAATTGATTGTTTAGTAGCCAACTCAAAGACCTCGGAAAACAGTGGCTCTTTGGAGAACCAGGGGAAGGGACCATAGCCACCCAAGCAGTGTCAGACGAAGAGATAGAGAGCTCGACCTTGTTAAACATATCTCATCCGTTCTTTACTCACTTCAGACAACTGCAAGAGCAAAACAGACATTTTCTTCTGCATCATCAACAAGATCTCACATTAAGGAGAGACATAAACCATACGGCAAGATCATCGTACCGCAATGGAAACACATGATGGAAGCGATTGTTTATCTAGTGTCGCGAGAGAGAGAGAGAGAGAGAGAGAGAACCCGATACAGAAGAAGCAAACGACCCAAGATTGTTGGAATGTGAGAGTGAAATGGCAGAATAGTAGAGGGTTAGCGGAGCCAAACTGAATGTCTGTGCACAGAGAGAGAGAGAGAGTCCGTGAGATTGCTGGAAGTTGAAAACACGGAGAGGCTGAAGAAACAGCACGACGACGACCTTGTGAAACTTCGAAGATGCCATGCACGTAGACACAGGCTATCTATAGTCTGTTTTTCTTATTTTCATAAATTGATTCAAGCACAACGAATTAGCGAAAGGACAACATTGAAATTACAGTGATTGATATTCTAAATCGATTTAAGAGCAATTCTTTTTGGACATTTGGATTTGATCTGATTACTAAATTATCTAATCATAGATCGTCATATCGCCCAATGTATAATTTGTAGTCTGTTCCAGGAAAGTTTTGTACCTTCTGAAGATGCTCAGCGAATACAATCAAAGGCCTTTCATATGCTCTTGTTGTCTCTCGTCTTTTCTTCGCTTCCATGAAACAAGCAAATGTCCTTTCCTTTTTTCTCATGATATCATCCATGCGACTCAGCTACACCAATTAAAACCCTGATGTTCAACTGGGCATTCTGGTTGACCTCATCAGCAAAAGCCGACCGAGAGATATATTAGTTTACCATAAGGACAATATTATTTGAAAAGTTCAAGGGCTTGTTGATCCAAAGCAATTACAATTCAGGGATCGATTTGAAATCCCAACAATATATAGTTTAGAGATTCGCAGTCGCATTTACTCGTCTTCCATAGCTTCTAATAGTTGATTCATTGCTAGAAAAATTTCTGAGGAAATTATTTTATGTCCGTTCTCCTCTATTCAATGATCATTCACAAAGGTTTTGGTGCAGAGAAAATGCGAAAACTCCAGAGACAACCTTATCATTTGCTACAATGAAATGCCTAATTATACAAAGATCTTAATTTCATGGAAGATTGAGGAAAGGCAATTTAGGTAAGTGTGTGCACGCGCTCACGCACGCTTCTCATTGTGCATCGGGAACTTGGCCGTCGAGGTTGTTATTGTTGAACATAATCCTGGGCTTTCCCATACTGAAATTGAGCACTCTGGCATTCATGTTGTACTTGATCTCTCCGTCGTACAACAGCTTCCTTATGTAGTGCTCTACGTCTGACCCGATCAGCCGTAGAGTATACTCTGTCAGTGGCGCACCCTAGCATTGGGAATCCCGGCAATTTCATCAGTTTATAATTCTTCGAAAGTGCTTGCTGATTGTAACGTAGCATGGTGTATTGAGTACTAGCAGTAGTCTGGTATGTGCCGCCATACAACATGAACAGGACCATCCTTTACTCTCCCCGCAAAATCATAGAAAATGAGATTATAAACGACCGGTCATAGCGGTTGTGTAAGCGATACTACGAACTGCGAAGCGATGCACACGCAAGGAAAGACCCCATATATGCTTTCTCGATACCATTTCATGTGGCTTTGCATAACGATAAGAAAATTCAAGAAACCATCTCATTGAAAATTGAAGATTCCTCACTCCCATAGGCAAAAGCAACGCTTCATTCATCGAAAAGGGGGTACGATACCTCGTAGTGATCAACGAGCTCCTGGAAGCAGGCGTAGACCTTGTTGCAGGTCTCCGAGGTCCACACGAACTCATTGGTCGGGTCTAGGATGAGGGTGAGCTTGTCCATCTGGCTCTGGTCGAACTCGCAGGTGACCGGGTCGATGTACGCGGCGTAAATCCTCACGTGCCGCGTCGCGCTGCTCAGCCACTGCCCCCCATACTCGCGGCTCATGTTCTTGCTCTTAACGTTCACCTGCGGCTCGACCGGCCTCAGTCTCGTCCCTTCCGGCTGCTTCGCCTTCTCTTGTCCCAGGGCGGCTGCTTCTTGTGGCTTCATGTCCTCTTGTTCTTGGACTTGTGCTTGCTGCTGAGCTGAAATGGTGAATGGACTGCCGTTGCTGTTGCTTTTGCTGAATTTATTGCCTTTTCCTAGCCAACCTAACATGGAGAACTTGGTGGATGCCATGTAAGAGGATGATGCTGCCATTCTTTGAATTGTTGCTCTTCAAGGAACAGTATTTCTGGGTACTTGAGTTTTTTTTTTTTTTTCCTTTCTTTTGGCAACAAGTTTTGCTGTATTTTGCATGAAAAGTAGGATTGTGGGAGTGTTTGGAGGCATTGCACTGGCAAGGCTCAATGAGAATTGGTGATCCATTAATCTTGTGGATAAGGTTTCTCGCAAATGGCGGGGATGTGCATGCCCGGTTTGTGGTTAAGACAATTTCAGAGGGGAAAAACAGAAAAATAAATAAAAAATAAAAAAAAATAAAACGATTTTCTTATTAGAGAAAATAAAAGACAAAAAGAACACTTGGGAGACCACGGTCTTGCAGTGAAATGCCCTTTTGATGTCTGCTACCGGAGAACATAGTTCGAAATAAAATTGAACTAATGTCATTCATCTGTTGTAGAAATGCATACGCCGGGAACTTGAACTTCTTTTCATTCTCTGCACCATTGATTTAGCATCAAAAACATACTTCAGAAGCAGCTTTCCTTGAATCGTCACGAGTTCTATTTCCAAGTCAAACGTTTGCCATGAACGAAATTCCATGATTCAGACAATGAGCAGTGGTCGCGGTCGGTAAATAACGTGGTAATTTCCTAGCGTTCGTGGTAGTTCTCTTCAATTTACAAGCAGTGGAAAAATTACTGGATCCACAGAAATCGATATGAGCGAATTACCAACAGCAGATACCATCCACTAGCTCACCGCTACAAAGCTTCTTAGCTGCGTAACCTCATTATCGCGGCTTTCAGCTAATAATAATCACTTTAATGGATTCGACGAATGACCGACATATTAAACAATAAAAACGCAATAACAACCGAACAAAAATTTAATTGCAGATTCCTAGACTCTTAAAACTGAAGGCACAGTCGACACGAAGAATTGCACAAATTAAAACCTCTTTCGTACACGGCACAAAAAAGAATGACGTTTTTATCTTGACTTCAGTTGACGATGGTGATTATCGGATACTCCAAGATGATCCTCCTTCCACTCACCACAGTATTATATCAACACCACTAAAATATGGTAAGATCAAAGTAAGCAGATTGCTCTGTTCTTTTCCCATTTGAACGGAGTCATAATGGATCAACACATCCAAATCCACATGTCATTTAGTCTCTTAAATTAAGACACGATACAATACACCGATTCGCATTCCAACAGGACATCTGAACATGGAAATCAAGTTCTCTACGTTCAGTCACTTGTGAGAGCAAAAGCTTTCGGATCAGTTGCATCTTGTTCCTTCATTTCTAAGCAAAATCTACATTTCCTCTTCAACCGAAGGAAGTAGGGACTGCAACCGGAATTTCATCTTCCTCTCAGAATAACAACAAATGGAAGATTAGCATGAGATACTACCTTATGGTGCAGATGGAACGCTGCACAACCTTTAGTCGTCCAGAAACTCCAGCTATATTCCTATCAACAATCCCCATTTACCCGCTACAAAGCTGGATCAAGTCCACTCAACGATAAAATAAGGTAATTTCACGGGGGACTTTATGTTGTCTTATTGCCAGCCTTGACATGGCGTCGTAAATTTCATTCTATAGATATCCAAGATGGCATCTTACCGAGCTTTCAAATCATTAGTTTGGTCCCAGAAACGACCTACTCAGCAAGCATGACTTTCAGACTAAGCTCCAACTCTATGCAAATAACCACGTACTAGAGTGTAAGAGAAAAATTTCGGCAAATGGGCACCGAGGGGAAAGCTTCTCTTGTGCGAAATTAGTCCGAGACACTGAGTCCATGCAAAAGAATATCCTCACTCATGCATTGCACAATCGAGGAATAATCAAAAGCAAAGAGCCTCAGCAAATCATTAACACTCCCACCCCAAAAAAAAAAAAAAACAAAGGCAAGCCTACAAACCCGCACAGACACTTCCCCCCCAAATATACGAAGAGCACCAAAAAAATATGTTTCGAATTCCAGTTTTATAAACTGAGGTCGCGTGCTCATTATATATTCAAAAAGCAGAAGCATGTCTGACGAACATATTGTCACTTTAAAAAAAAAAAAAGAAGAAGAAGAAGACCAACCAATTAGGAGATAATATCAGCAACACAAGTAGACAACCAATTAGGAGGACTGTAATGCCCTCCAGTGTCATAATACCTCCTACAAATCATTCTAAATACCTCCAAATTGGATAGCAATTAGAGCTAAAATATGTGATTATCTTTTAAAAACAATACGTTTTCCAGATTTACTAGATTAATCCATCTTCATGACGAGGGCAATTCAAACTCTTGAGCATTCAAACTAATCTCAAGGTCACCAATGTCCCCCACACTGCAATTTTGCGGTGGGTCTCACCCTATAAAGGTGGCTCCGGAGATACGAGGCATGGATCGAATTCAAGACCCCAGACCTTCCAAATTAATGCATAGATCAAACATTGCTCTCCAGGAAAAACCCTTAAGATTGATCAACCTTTCATTATTGTCACCGCCAGAAATTAGTCGCAAGAGTATTCCACAACAAAGGGTGGTTGCAGAGTTGCAGCAAGATTAGGCAACCGTACACTTGCAAGATTAAAGGAAAATGCGGCTGGCAAAGTGGACTCAACTACGTTATTCTTCTTTAAGCAAATAATAACGAACCTTTCGGATCATAAGTCTTTCAGAAACTTCACAACAAGACATTGCTTCCGTACGCAATATGTTATGCAGGGGATTGCAAAATCTGGAGTGGGTCGGTTACAAGTGGGATGACACCACAACCTTTTCCCCATTTCTTTTCATCTATCAGGGGATAAAATGTTGTACTGCAGAGACCGGCTTCTAACATATGTGATGTCCAAGAGAAAGAAAAAGCAAACTAAATTATTAAAAAAAAAATCGGTAAAAAGGATACAAAGTCATTAAAGCAAACACAATTCACCAGAAGATAACTTCCATCGGACATAAGATCAAAAGAAAATATCTAATTTAACTATCAGATTTCCCATAAGTGCATAGATCTTTTTTTTTTTTTTTTTTTCTATTTTATGTATCAGTAATTGTTCCCACAGGCGACCATGTTTATTAGGGTAACGGGTTGGTACAACAAGCTATGAATGATTTCACACTATAGGACCTACCCTATCATTCCAATTGAAAGTTGGACCTGGAACCTTGCTCTCTTTAGTATTCTATGAACCTACCATGACATGTCAATTCCGCGGGTTTCCTTACACCTTCCATAAAAGTATACCCCAGTTAGAAATCATAACTTAAGAAACCGATCAGGAAAGTGAAATGCTCAAGAGACGTGATATAAGTAATAACTTTCCCAAAATCATTGATAGGTCATAGAGGCTTACGGCAAACACACGAAAATCACAGCGTGAATAAGTGTAAGCCATTCACGAGGCTCCTGATTTTCACTGTAAAAGAATTGTAATAAGCTTACCTTCTTTGCTGCAGAATAAGCCACATATCCAAGAAGAAATCGTGAGACTCAACTGATGAAGGGGCTGTAAACTCTAAAAACTGAATCAGATTTTCACTTAGTGAAATCCACAAGTAAAAGAATTGAGATACATAAAAGTATACAAAAAAAGAAAGAAGAAAAAGAAAAGAAAAATAAGAGCTTAAGATATTTCCAATAAATCGATAGTGATTTTGGTGCCACAGATGCTAGCGGTAATTCCCGTCATCCCTCCGCACTTTACAATTTACATCATCCGAAAAGTCCCAATTCTTCTGCCCGTTCACACCATTTCCTAAACCTATGCTGCACATTCCAGCTTTTGAGTTGTTTACAGAGTATCCCCAGCAGTTTCTTTTCCGAAGCCAAGGGGGAACTTTTGTATTGTTCCATTTCTGTTGCCTGAAGTACCTCCTACCCAAATCCTGAGAGGAAATCTTCACTCGCTTAAACATTTGCTGGCTATTGGCACATGTAATCTCTGAATCTACTAGGTTAGAGTTGCTTGTCCCAGTGCTGCTTTCATCAATGAAACTAGCTTGACTGCACTCATCCACCAGTGCTGTGTCAGCAGAGTGGCCAGCGTTCTGAGAATCAACATTTTGTGCAGGTGACTGACGCTTCCGCTCCCGAGGAAGCTGGGGCAATGGAGGAAAAGGATGGAAGGGAATGCCAGGAGCAACAATCCAACTCTCCATACTTTCAGCCTGGGGTTTACCCAAATGCTGCAGAAAATATAAGGGAATTCCATATGAGACAGGCAAACGGGAAACAAACTTCCCCTGTGGATTCCCTGGGACCACATTGAAAGGGCACTGCAAGTGGGAAACATTCTCGTGAGAGACATCCATTGCCATTGATGAAGCATTAGAAGAAAATCTAGATGTGTCAGGGGGAGATGAAAATCCTGGAGGAACATCTTCACAGCTGTTCTGATGACTTCCATCAGCCACAACAGTTTCCGCGAGAGAAGACTCGAGGCTGACAGACCCAGTACAATCTCTTTTTTCTTCCGAGACTTGTTCCTCATGCTGTGAGATCCTTGGATGTGTAATTGGCTCCGCATCCTGATCCCAGCGGCTCTTGCGCTTGCGGATCCTTTTACCATTAACCGAGCTGTCTTCAGCACATGATGCTCTGCCACTATCCTGACTAACAGTGACAACCGTAGCTGTTGCAAGCATTGGTTGCCTAAAGGAATCAATTGCTTCTGTAGGTCTCCCGCCCTGATCGCGCCAGTCATTATGTGATGCCGAAGCCCTGTCAGCAAAGCCAAATTTCCTGATAGGTTTGGGAATCCATTTATCCCTAAAATTCCTTGCAATCTGATGAACCTACATAAAGAGCAGAAAAATTAAAACAACTTTCCCATGTAGAAATTCAGTGCAACATTTTAAAATAGCAGGAAGCGAACAGTAAGAGATCTAATAAGAGCTCCTTACGAGAAGAAGGATAAGGAACTACGCATGTTAAGTAATTTTATTCATTTGTAGTTCATGGAAAGGAAACATATAAAGTGTACCTGCTTGTCATCATGTTCCGTCAGTGATAAAATAGACTCCCTAAAGCTGCAGCAAAATACAAGCACACATACTTTCAGTATCATACAAGAGAAGGAAAATAACAGCAAACAAATATAATGAAAAAAATGCCTTACAGGTTATAAACAACAACCACCCTGGTCTTTCCAAAAATGTATGAGCATATAAAACAGCCAGAAAGAAGACAACCGGCTTCAAAACAATCTCATGAGGGGCTTGGCAAACTGAGGAGTCTCAAGGCATTTGTTGAGCTCTATTAATTTAGATTTTTATGTTGTCGAGACAAAAAAGATGAGAAAACTGCAGAAATTCTAAGCATCACAATACAATGAAACGTGAAAGCCTTTTTATCCCGAACACAATGGAGGCAAACCAGTGTCCTCAGGGCATTCAATAACATCATAATCTACACAGAGGAACTTGTAATATCAATTTATGTTAAACCAATTAAAGATGCAGCGCTTTCATAAAAAGGCTCCATACGTTCATCTCTTCACAAACAAACTGAAAACTAACTGCTGATATCATGTATTAAAAATGTAGTTCCAAATTGTTAAAACCTCCGAAAACTTTATGGATCGTCAAGGTAAACAACTCAAAAACAAATTATGAAATACCAATGCAGTTGTTAACTTAGGCAGCTGAATGTTTCCTCACACTCTTCACTTACAAGTTCAGGTAGAAGTTAAAAGCTGAAGCAGCAGAAATATGAATGACACTTCAACATCATCGCCGCACATTTGTTTGTACATTAATGCTGGATTTGGTTGGTCCAGATTGAAATGCCATTCCACCACTTGATGAAATCATGTTCATGATTCCTTTCCTCCTTTCTTGATAAAAAAGGTATTTGATATTTTACTCAACGGGTGCTAGCAAAATCTTGATCTGGTAAATTCAGCAGCGCTCCCCCTTTAATAACTTGCACTCTCCTGTTGTTATTATGGTTAACTTTCCCAACTCTCATTTTTCTGATGACAAGCAAGTCGACTACTATTTTTCATTTGCCAAAGTCAAAATTACTAAATGCAAGGGCACTATTACACCATCTGGTGCTCAGCCTGGTGGCAAAGGATTCCCTTTTCTTCTGTGAAGAGGGTGGAGTTGTTTTGTCCTAGGTGCTAGGTTCAATCCCCAGTTGAACTCCACAAACAGAAAAATTGCAGGGTACTTTACTTGGGGGAAAAATCATCAAACAGCTTCTGTGCAGACAAAAGTAAAATCTGGAGGCTAGAACCAATATGCTAGAGCAGCCAAATCATGTCACTCATCATTAACCAAGAGGTAAACTTCTGCCTCAAAATGGAAAAAATTACAGAAATAAATTAAAATGGATAATTGAAACACTAGAATTGCAAGCCAATCAGATGACAGGTCCATAGAACTTTATATACAGAGCATTTAATTAGGATAAAGAAAAAAAAGGGGTCTATGATTGGATGAGGTATGGACTATGTGTTCAACAAATAACCGTACTCATAGTCATAACATTGGTAACAGCCTAACCAAAGCTCTCCTTCTCCTCATTAATTTCTCTTTGTTCCTTTTCTCCATAGCTAGCAGCAGAATCTTAGTACTTATCAAAAAAATGAGTCAGCAGAAACTTAGCTTCCATATCACCAAAAGATCGATTTCAATTTCCAGCCAAAAGATCAATTAGCAAATGTTCATATCATTAAAGTTCACGACAGCAAAAGATACATCTATGATAAGAAGAGGGGGTACAAGATTCTTGTCTCGCCTGATCAAGCAAAACTAGATGGGAACACAAGAATAACGTTAGAAGCGTCTAACCTCTCCATTCCAGGACAAGGAGGGCCACTAGCAATGTGCTCCAATGTAAGGACCTCCCTCACTGCTAAATACTCCAGAACCTGCAAAGATCATTTGAAAGCTTGCTCAGCATCCTTATCTGTCTTCTTTCAATGGAAAAAGGGAAGATAAAATGCAAATAGAAACATATTGTCTAATGATTTTCGTCTAATTAAATTTTAAACTTCGTACTCTTCACTAAACCAGGGATTCCATCTTTGCAGTTGCAAAATTTACACAACTTAAGTTCTTCTAAGAACGAATTTTCTAGGTGTCTTGAACACCAGGAAAGATAAGACTTGAAATGGACATACCTGAGGAAAAGTTCATATGGGACTAATTGAGGATAAACTAACAACAAAATGGTTTAGACAGATGAAACAATGACTTTTGGACGCTCCCGCAAATTCAGCAGCGATCAGATCAATCAAACAATAAAATAACCCAAAAATACAAAGTTCAGTGATGTGAGCACCTTGAGAAGCTTTCGAAGTATAGGGATCTTCTTAAAATCCCTCCTGTATTGTTTCATAATGTTGTGAAGCATCTGCAAACCTGAAATGACAAATAAGGATTTTTTGTAAAGACTAAAGTAAGGCTGATGCAGTCTAAAGCTAATTCTAAGACTTGATTAGGACATGATGCACCATGAACATACAGACAAACTGCACTCACTATAAAGAAACCTGCCCTACATGTGAGCATCCATTCGCAGAGAGTCCTCATACCCCAATGAGATCTATAAATACTTAAAAACATGCAACAAAAAGAAAGGGAACAAGTACCATTTTTGCTTATAATATCAACTAGTACAACTCGGGATCTTGTTTTCAGAAGTGCATCAAGGATCATTGAAAGATCTCGGTTGCTGACAAAAAAAAGAGAAATTATAGCCAATAAATCCTCAAAAAAATGATAAAAGAATAAAAGAAATACCAATAAAAATAATCACATCAAGAAAAGCAGACCTCTGGATTGCTTCGTTGCCTCTATCACCTGAAGCTGCAGTGAGAAATAGGAGCTTCAAGTAACCCCTAGGAGCATCCTGTCATAACAAGAAAACAGAAGCCAAATCCAAAATTGTTCTTAGCAGCAGTATATATGATGAGAAAAGAAAAATATCAACAGCTGAAATCAAAACAGCATCCCAACACAAAAAATCACATACATAACTCCAGATTAACAGAAATGACAATAAGACATCTACAAGGCATAAAGTGCCAGCAGGCGACCATCAGGACCGACAATGGTGGAAGGTTCTAGGATGGACATTAATCACAACATCCAGAAATGGCATTAAGTACTAATTCAGTAGGCTATGGAATGTAGCATTTGCAGCAAGTATATATCATTTTAAACTTATACATATCGAAATTATTAAAGCTAAAAAACAAAAAAACAAAAAAGATCAAAAATTTAAAGCTAATATCTTCGTTTGAAGTCCCGTGAAATTTTTCTAATTTTTAAATTTTTTCTTTGGCAGAAAATTAATGAATACTTTCAAAAAGTTCAGGAAAATAGGCTCTAAAGCTACATGGTACTTACTTTCCTTTTGCTAATCCCACCATCAGAATCCAACAACTCATTAAGTTTCTCTTCAACTGCAAGCAACAAAAGCAGATAACGTTAGACACCTCCACCCAAGAATAAGCTTTGACATGAGTGGCAAATTAGAAATCCTCCGACCTGCCTCAAACCGGCCACCAGAAGATCCCTCAACTGCTTTTCTGGGTTTGCTGAAAACCATCTGGGACTTGTGGGCAGTCCCCTGAACTTTGTCCATGTTAATTGAACTACCACTGTCTTTACTTTTCTTGATAGAGCCTGATGATATGGATTGTTTCACAAGAGGATGTAACCGTTTATCAATTGTATTGGACTTCTTTGTCCTGGTCCTGCTTGCGTCATCATGATGTAATTTGCTAAGCGGCTTACTGGTAGAAGAGATTTCAGATTTCTCACTAACATTCAGAACCTCCTTGGCAACAATTTCTTGCGGAGTTGCAGACACAGATATACTTGCATCATTATTTGTTTGTAGAATAATATCAACAGGCAGATCGGAAGAAGGGAGTTTTGTATTCGGATCCCCATTATCTTCTGATGTTCGTGACTTCCCAATATCAGCAGCAGACTGATCCATTGAATTCTCATACCCTGAGGTGATTTGCCCACCCAATTGATTCAATGGATGAACTGTGCTACCATCCTCGAAAAGCATAATGGGTTCTGGATATTCATCATCTGAATCACCTTGAACAATTACATCAGTATTAAGTGGATCGCCACCTATGTAACCTCGACATTGTGGTGAACCACAAACGCATTTTTTAGCTGCAGCACCAAACACCCTTACATAGTTGTAATCAAATGTAACCTCTTCACCCTGCAAAACGGGAAAAAAATTTATTGATAGGTAGGGAATTGTAGTTGCAGAAGTGACAACATCCAGCCAGCAGACACAGGTGACATAGATAAGCAACACCTTTTCTTCCTCCTTGGTAAAAAAAAAGCAACACTTCCTTTCTATCCGCTTTTCTATCCTCCTTGACCTTTCTTTTAGAGTTTTTCTTCAATAGCCTCTCATTTATTTTCGTTTCTTTGCTTCCTAGCCAACTTTAGAAAAATGGGATCCATAGTGATGAAATTAAAAGAGACTTAACAGCTGAAGTTGGTTGACAAAGTTCTATGTGCAGAGTGGTTGTCAAAGGCACTGTAGTACTTTAAGCATATGAATTTTAAGCTTCAGCATGTTAATGAGAATATAAAAACTGTCTTGATTAAAATGATTTTTTCAAAAATTTCTAAAGAATAAAAACATCAATGTATAAGAAATGATCCCCAGTGGGAACTCATCAGCATTCAAAATGTCCGCCAATTGCAAAGAACAGAGGTGGACATCCATAAATACTAGCAAGTCAAACACAATAATTGTGCTCTCATGAAATTTTTAGTAGTGCAAGCAACAATATCAACAGCACTTCTTACCTTCTTAATATCCCTTATTGCAAACAATCCAATGCAAATTTCTCCATTCACCATCCACTGTTTCAAAAGATTTACAAGTCAAACACTAGATTCATAAAGACAGTTCATGGACAGAGCTGTCCAGTGAATACGAGACTATTCTGCAAATAAAGAATGCTAAAACCAACTATCAAAGTAACTCTCAGCAGAAAAGAACAAGACATAATGGAGAAGTTGCCAAAAAGCAACCTTTAACAGAAAGAAACAGAGCAATCCAGGAGCATGAGGCAAACTCAGCAAATTGATTCCAGCCCTTTTCGGGACAGAAAGCAGATATTGCTCAGCATCACCCAAACAATAATTAATTACTTATAGCCTAGTATCTTTCTGAGAATTTCTTAAACTTTTCAACCAAGCATCTACCGCAGATATATGCACGAGGCGTGAACACCCAAAAAGTATACTTTTGGGCTAACTTTATAGTGAACTCATGTTAGCAGCACCATTGGCAGGACCACCTCCAGAATCACAAGCCATGACTCAAAAAAAGGTTCCCAATGTTGAGAACAGAAAGAAAAGAAAGTTCAACGAGTGAATCACAACCAGAAAAAGAAGCCAACAAGCTGTTTGTGAGAATCCAGAAAGAAAAAAAATTTAGCTACCCAAAAGATAGAAGATGCACAATATGAACAGGTCGAATAGCTATAAGCTATGACAACAACACTTTAATTAGATTTCAAGTCATCTAAATGAGGTCAACATATCAGAGTAGTCATCGTTGTTACAAATTTTTTTTTCTGACAAAGAAACTAAACCTATCTCATCAGTATCTCATCTCAGAAAGGTGAGACATCAAAGAGAATTTTTTCCTTTGCTTAATGGCCTACATAAGAAAGTACTCTGGTCAAGAAAATCTCTAAAAGTGGCCGAAGTCCCAGTAAATAAAAAGAGGCCTACATAAATGTGCAGATCAATATTCTAACAACTCCATGGTACTTATATAAGAGAAAAATACTCACGGACATCACTGAAACTGAAACTGATGAACTCGAACTTCTAGGTAATTTGTATGAACCGGCCCCCGTGGGGGTTTTTTTTTTTTTTGGGGGGGGCGGTAGGGGATAAAGAAGGCAGATCATTTAAATAATTTGTGACACCGATAAAAAAGTATGCAGGGCCAAGACAATGTTTACAAATTAACAAGTACAGAAAAGGCACTTGAGATGGATTGATAGGTCACCTTCTCTGTTCGGCAATTGGGATCACAGCTGTGGTTGATGAACCGCCCCAAGTTCCCTTTGGCACACGCATCAATAACCTAAAGGGTGGAAAGGAGTCATGGATCAAAAGAGAACGTCAGGAAAGGTAAACAGAAAGGCAAAGCATTAAGTAACCTTAAAGACGTAACTGTAACAAAAGATAGACCAATCTTTACTGAAGACATCTTGCTTTGAAGTAAAAAGTCACAGGAATGATTACGGAGAAAGAAACACAAACACCAACTTCGCAAGCGCTTAAAGAAACAGAACTTCAAAGTTGATGAAAAATTCATCTAGTTAAAAAAAAAAAGGCAAGGGTTCCATCATAAAGAAGCCAAATGCAGAAGCACAGTAGTACGCCTATGAAGCAGGAACCATTTTTAATTCTGAATGAGATTCTCATTTTAAAGCCTCAAAGGGCGGTGGGAACCGAAGACAACTCATGCTCAACTTTGTGATTTTGAAGTACAAGTGAGGAATAACAAGATGAAAAGATCAACTTGATGTATCCAGAGGAAAAAATACTTCCAAGAACAATGCATAACTCTAAAAATCCAACAAAATATCTTGGAAATTAATTTTTCTCATTATATTGATCCATCTCATCCCAGTGGGAATGTACTCAAAACTTTTTTTGAGTGGGCGGACCAGCAGAAAAAGGTCTAATAAATAAGGAACAAGGGGAAGCCTCCTCAGTGCAGGGAAAAGCTTAAGAAGTGAGCGAAGGGTTTCTGTTTCTATTAAAGCAAACAAGCACATATACTCAGTTCTCAAAACAGTTAAATATCATCAAAGATACTTCTGTCACATTTTCGGAGAAACTTTTGCAGCATTTTCATTGAAGATAGTTTTCTTTGAAAAGCCTATCTAGACTGAAGATTTGAGAAACATCCACCAAAATAGGGAAAATATTAGATTTCACTTTTCAAAAGTAATAACCAACTTGAGAGCCATAATCCTATTCAATCAATTTATGCCACCTGAAAGGAGAGCAACCCCACAATGCACAATCTACTCAAATTATAGATAAAATCAATCAGGCTTCAAAATTTGTATTACTAAGAACAACCCAGTGCTATTGTGCAATGTGTACTACTAATATACAGTCAAAATGGGATAGATGCATACCTCGCTACCGTTCAGTGTCATAAAATAGAAATGCTTATGACCCTGGGAAGCATACTCCCTTTGCCGTGCCTTATATGCAGGCACATCAAGCACCTGGATGTATCACAAATAGAAAAGTCAGCAACAGATGGATAGCAGGTGCAAGAGAACTAACAAAAGAACCTAAAACATTTTGCTTGTTCTGAAAGAAATTAAACATTAAGCAAGAACTTTTTATTCTTGTGAGCATAAAGCTGAAACATCGTTACAAGTATGCCAAAACAAAAAAGCAAAATAGAAAAGATCAAGGCATGTAAAACATCAAACTAAATTGGCACTTCAAAAACATCAAACTTATTTTCAACAAAATTCTCTCTGTGGCAAACAACAAACACTTTTCTCAAACAATCAACAACAACAGTTGGTGGAAATGAAAGGCCAAATTTTCCATAGAATAGATCCAAGAATCCAGTCCTGATCTTAAACTTGAGTCCATTGAATTTCGCCCGGGGGAGGGGGGAGTCAATAAGTAGAGGAAACTGTGTAAAAACTTCATTCGGCCAAAAGAAGAAACAACATTGGCCAAACACCGTGCCCTTTTCAGGAGGACATGACTACATAAGGCAGAAAAAGTTCTTCCAATCAGATTTTGCAAAAATAAAGTCAACAGGATCACCTCAGTTACCAGCATGAGTTGAACTCCCAAAGATACTTTCCCCCAATAGAATGCATAAGTAGGCAAATTCAATTTATTCAAAAAAATCTTACTGGCAGACAGTCAAAAATAAAGTCTCGCTAGTACAAGCCTAATAAAATCAGGCAGCAGAACAAACATAAAACTCATGTGCATTACAAACTCCAACATTACCTCTCCTACGTATTCAATTATAAATCCCCCCTTGGATACATCCTCTAGCACCTGCAGCCCAAAACCCTTCTTTCCACATCGAAGCCATTGCATTTTGGCATACTTGCGTTTCTGGAACTGTGGATAAATCCATAATTTCAAATATAACTCTGAAAATAAAATAATAGCAAGATGCAATGTCCCTTCCTTGGCAAAGTACAATACCTGTTGATTTGAACAGAGGTCCCCACAAGGGCAGGTACCTTGAACACATTCAATGTTCAGCATTCGATTCAGGCATTCATCTCCACATCCCGACTTACCATTTGAAGGTGGTTTGCAATGGCAAACCATTATCTGGAAACAAGCACAATGACGATCACAAATCAAGATGACATGAACGACCACAAACTTCATGTGCCTCAAAGCAGAAAGTATATAAAGCTAAGCACTATAAATCAAAAAAGAAACAATCAAAACCAGGCAACTGGCCAAGGGAGAGATTTAATCAGCCACATATTCCCTCCAGGACTGAATTCAGAGTATTTAATCAAGTTTGAAGAGAAACAAATGCTACACATGATAAAGGTAGAAGGCCGAATTGATCAGAAGCAGTAGCCAAGCATTGGCAAGTCAGAACCACTGGTAAATAATTTCACAGCCCAGACATGTAAGGTATTCAAAAAGGTTCAGGATACAAGACATCAATCATGAAGGCGCTGTCATGAAGGCGCAGCTAGCTCAACGCCAAAACCAGGCGAATAATATATCAACTCAAGCAACCAAAGTTCACACTCAAATGCCAAGAATCAGATGTCGACCTCATCAATTGTTTGAGTTCTCCTGCTCCGGTGGAGAAACTTATTTGATTCTATCCGAACAAAAGATGATTTCTGAGGGACTGCAATGCAGATACATAGAGTCAAGTACAGAGAATCCAAAAGCAAAAATCCACCCTCAATTTAAAGTGAAAATGCAACCACATGCCCTACACAGACAAAACTATAATCAACTCAAACTTGTACTGCCCCCCACCCTAAGAAAAGCCTCACCTCCTCAGCAAATTTCATATGCATCAACTACTTTTTTTTTTTTTTGGTTGATGATGTACCGTGGACCACGTACATAACTTGAAAGCAATAAACCATGCAGATTGATTAGCTTGCAAGTTTATTCTCTCTCACAAACTCTGATTTGTCAGATTGTCAGTATCGTGTTTATGTCGACTCTTCAACAAGCGGCCTTTCTAATCTCACCTTTGTAATTTTATAAATTACTGCCATTAGGGGGAAAAGACGAGGCTTTGCAAGCCTGATTTAATGACTTAGGGATTCCACTAAAATGAAGGGGTGATCAGCAAGAAGCCAAAAGAGAAAATGCAGACCTATCCAGTAAAATTATCTTATATATCTAGTAATGACATTAAGAAAACCTGTTAAGCGGCTCAAACCCAATTCTTTATAATTGGGACGAGCAGTGCCCTCGTCTTCTTCACAAGAAGCATCTGATATGTCCAACTCAGTGTTTATATCTGCATTAGACTTCTCTTGAGGGATTGAACAGTCGGAGAAAGCTACATCCGTGTTGTCTTTACAGGTCCTACAAAAAGAATCAGTGAGCTACTAAGCAATGACATAAAAACCATAGTAGTCTACGGAGACCAATCAGGCAAAACATTCGGCTGCTTCCCTGAGTTAAGAAAAATCTGGGCAAAGTAGACATTTAGAAGCATATGTTCCAAGCAAGAGGCAAAAAATTAATTCTATGGTAGTTTCAACTCACAAATCATTATGAAATTAGACCTCAAAAGGCCAAAAACTGAAGCAAACATAAAGTTCTTCAAAGGCATCAATTTATCACCAAAGCAATCTCACAAACACTAAACGATGGCGGTGTTACCTTCATGTCCTACAAAAAGCAACTAATGGCTGTAAAAATATTTCTATTGAGTTTATCTTCAGCTTCAAAAGTAAAATATATATTAGTGAGGCCTGTACAGCTGCTGCAAATATGACAAGAACAAAAGCAGAGCCAATATGGATAAAACTTTATCCTTTTCACTGGAGGCATTTCTAGAGGCGAAGCATACTTATAGGCTGATTGTTTCTCCCAAAAATTAGATCATGCAACGCTAGAATATTTTGCAAAATCTGAAGCTATAACAATTCTACAGCCAGACCATTGTAAATATGATGAACAAAAGAAAGAACTGTAGTGTACCAATTGCTATTTGTATCTTCAATAGAATCTGCAAGTGCAGCCGGTATCCTTCTCCATTTGTAGCAATCGTCACAACGAACCCAAGCATTGCGCAACAGTGAATGTTGGTCCCCTGAATCTCCCGAAATTGTCCCTGATCCAGGGGTACTTTTAGGGACTAATCCAGCATCAGCATTAGAGTCAATTTTGTTACCCTGGTGACCGGCTATATCACAGTCTACAATGCCAATTTTAAAGAATCAGAAATTCAAATCTCTTGAGTGTCCTACTTCATCTACCAAGGCTACCAAAAGATTTACATTCAACATTACAAAAATGCTAGATTTTCCTCTAATCAAGACAATAGTAGGACGAAAGCTACAACTATTAAAAGCTAAATACCTGCTTTCATGGGACTTTTTACTTGAGACGGGGCCTGATTATCAATGTCTTCAGCCTTTACCTTGTTCTTTCCCAAGGGGCTTAGCCCGTTTTCCTTCCTGCTCTTTGTATTATTGGAGCTTTTAGAGCCCCGCTTATACACTCTGCTAGATTTTGTATTTTGAGAAAGTTTACGTCCCGAACTCTTGGTGGAGCAATTTAATATACTGGTATTTTCAGATTCAGATAGTCCAAGACTTCCATCTTCCTCAGGGAATGTCCTATCAGCATTATCCACTTCCTGAAAAGCTCTAGCCACTGCACACCCAGCCTCCACTGGTGAAGTTAACAATTCACTATGGCTCAAGCAATCAATGGAAGCATTAGTCATGGTTGATACAGTAAAGTCCTCTTTAGATAAATGGCAGTCACTCAGATTTTGTCTGCCACCACGTTTCTTTGAAGATTTATCCTTGAGTGGGCGTGTTGAACCAGACAAACCATCTTTCATAGCATGATTACCTCGACGAGGCACCTTAATTTTCTTTTTTCCTCTTTTGGAGCCATCAACATTTTCGCAAGTGGCTAATTCTTGGGCACGGCGTAAAGCAGCTTCATCAATGTCTTCCCTAAACCCTTCGCCATCTTGGGCTTCTGGAACTAAATTAATCACTTCTGAATCAGGAGAAGTTTCAGGATCCAAATAACTGCCATCAGCAGTTCCTCCTGCTGTTTCAATCTCTGCACAATCAGGGATGCCAAGACAATCTTCTCTAGCATTTCCAGTGGACTTTTCTAAAATGATACCAGTGTCTGAGTTTCCAGTTTCCAAACCTGAACTTAGGCGAGGATCAGCAGAAACAAGTTTTTCCTTTGAACTGATATTGTCTAGACATCCCTCTACCCGTGATTTGAATTCACCGTCGTCCATTTGGGGAACCTCGGCACAGGTTCCCTTGAACGATGTCGTTGCACCAGTATTGGCAACAATGCTTACAGATCGGGCAGATTCAACAACCTCTATTACATTTGAACTACCCAGAATGGGTCCTTTGCCCAGTTTTACCTTCAACCTGATACGTGTGGATGACCCACAACTTGTTCCATTGGACAAGTTTGGGTTACTAACTTGCTGATCCTTTTTCTTTTTATCACTTCCTCTGCCAGTCCTAGCCTTACTTCGTCTTTGGCTTTTCACTTGCGTGAATCCCAGCCCATTCACCTGCTCAAACAGTTGAGAAACATTTTGAAGTGCACCCCAGGGGGAAGAACGGGCTGTTTTGGAGAGTGGGGTCCTCTTCTTTTTGGAAGCCTCACTGACAAATTCTCGAGTTTCGAGAAGGCATACTACTTTGCTTGCATTCCTCGAGTTCCTCGCAGCCCTTTTTACCTGAGTCTTCCTGCCTGATTTACTTATCCGGCCGCTCTTCTGGGAGGATGATGATACAATTTTGGGGCCTGTGGTCTCAGAGCTGTGATCAGACTGAGTAGAACATTTTCCATCATCTGTACCATCCTTAAAATTGTCAACCTTAGAGTTTGGAATGATGACACCATTTGAAACCTCTGGCACATTTTTCAGCTTCAAAGAGCAGTTAGTGAATGTCGAAGATGGCAGATATGACTGCAGAAGATACGAATCTGCAACAGTGAGCTGAGAAGCAAATTCCGATGCCCCTTTCCCTGAACTGCTGCCAGCACTTTCGTCCAATTGTCCATCACATTCACGTGAAACCACAAGTTTCTCTTCTGTGAGCTCTGCATCATCTGCCGCAAAAGCGATGCCTAGATCAGGTATTTCCATGCTTGAAGAATAAAATGGCTCAGGATCACCAATAACGTCCATATCCCTATCCTCACTCCTTCCCTGACAAGGCCAGGGAGTGTAATGCTCCGCAAGAAGACTACTCGGAAAATCATCAGAACACGAGGGTTCCAACGTTTCATGGAAACTTTTTGAAGGCAATAGCTGGGGGCAGGTAGGGGCAGCAGCATCCCTTATTTCACTCGGGATAACAGCAGCATTACCGTTCACGCCTTGGCGATCCTTCAGGTCCAAATCATCCAATGAACCGGCCTCGTTGGCAGAAGGCATCACACCAGCTTCCGAGCATAACGAGACTCTGCCAAGCGTATAATCCTCCGCGATAACTGAATTGCCATCTTCGTCGACCATGGAGACCGTCCACTTCTCCGATGGAGGTAAGGCACCGCTCTCGTCCGGCATCGTGGAATTATCCACGGTTCCAGCGACTCCTTCCGACGCCGTTTTACAACCCATCGACGATACGTTTACATCGCAACTCCCATCTTCTCCTCCCAGCGTTGACGGATCCATGCCGTCGTCCGTACTCCGCTTCACTTCCCTCAGGCCGTTGACCCTTTCATCCCGAAGACCGGCCACATTATCACCATCCACCTCTCCGTTCTCTACGTAAGAACAACCGGCCGCCATAGCTTCACGAAACGAACCGACGCCGCTTCCGCCGGCCTGCGAAACCGACAAACCGCCGCCCGAATCGGCACCCGCGCCGGTCAAACCGTCGTCCGCAAAGCCCGCGGCCGCGTCCTTCCCCGCAACGACGCAATTGACCGAATCCGTACAATCGCCTCCCGCCTCATCCGCCATGCCGCCACCGGGACCGCCCACGTGTACCTCGCCCGGCGTCATACGCGGAGGCCTCGCCGCGTCACACGATACCGCACCGCCCCCGCCCCCGCCCCCGCCCCGCGCCGCGCCGCCGGAGACCGGACGTTCCAGATCGGCGGGGTCGCCGGCGATCCGGAACGCGAGCTCAAGCGTCCGGGCCGACCGGCGTAAAAGGAGAGCGAAAGGGGGAAACCGGCGGTCAATCGCGGCACGGCTAAGCTCGTCGCGAACTCCGAAATGCGCCCGGAATCTTCAATGGCCATCAAACGAGAGGGGAGAAGAAAGTCGTGCGTGCGCGTCTGCAAACCCTAGACCGCGAGGGGGGAAATTTTTATTTTTATTTTTCTTTTCCTGTCGTTCCTTCCTTCCCTCCTTGCTTCCTTCCTGTCCTTCCTTCCTCTTTGGCGGAATAGAGCACGAGAATACGATTCAATAGAACTAGGAAGGAGGAAACGTGGGAGGCGGCGATGCCGCCGGTCTCGTGTGGCCTGGGCTTTTGAACTCGGGCCCAGTAAAAAGCCCATGGGCTTTCACTGGGCCGATGGTGAAAGCCGGAGGGTTGACCTTGACCCGCCAGTTGGCCGCTGACGGATGAATTGGAACGAGCGTCGGTCGCGTTGTTTGTAAATTTGACTAATTAGGGAATCAAAAAAGTTTGAGGATTTGTGGCTGCATTTGGCCTTCTGAATTTATAGTCGGAATAAGACTAAATAGAATATACTATATCTTATTCATTATTTAGTAAGTAATGATAATAAAGTCGGATATTTTCGTTATTATATATTATCGTAATTACAAATAAATTTGAAAATAAACAAATAAATATTGTAAAAATCTCTCGTGGTTCGCCTCCAAAGAATCTACAAATGTATAAACGGTGATGATCTCCATCGATCAATTTATGACTGTTGCAATATCTAAATTTTAAACAACATAGGAGCACATTAACGCATTTAGAGCCATGAGTTCAACTTCAACTCTCTTGCCATTTTGGTGGAGTTTTGGCGTGACTAAAGAACTATGGAAGAGTTATGAAGATTTAACGTGAATTGGAAATACAGAATAAAAATGAAATGGAGATTGTAGATATTTTTGTAGAAATCTCATTGCTCTTCATTCATCAAATTTTAGAAAATTCCTTTTCAATTTTGAATTTGTCCATTTAAAATCTGGTTGTCCCACTTCAAATTGATTTTTTTTTTTATTTTTTATCTCATTTTTTATTTCTTTTTTATTTGCTTCCATCAATCCTTAATATTTTTTTAAAAAAATAAACTATAATAATATACTTAAGATATGTAATAAATATAGATACCGATATATATGCTTAGGCACACAAGCACACGTTATATTTATTATAGAGTAGAAAAATGCAAATATATAAATAAAAATGAAAATTATTGCTGGTTTTAAATTTTCTTTTTCATATTAGAAGTTAAATATTATTTTAATTTTATTAAATTAAGAAGTTTGTCATTCAAAATTTATGATTTTTATATCACGAATATAACAAATCATATTTATTTTTTATCCTATCCCTCATTGGATTTTTTTATCCAAGGTATATCCTCATTGATAGGATAAATTTTATTTTAATTATCAAAACTAGCATAAGTGTATAAAGAATTGAATAGGACAAACCAAGAAAGTTAAAAAAATCTGAGTGAACAAAATAAATAAATAAATAATTGAGTGAACAAAATAAAAATTTGTCGACCAAAACACGTACCCACTAAAACTAAATGGCTCATAATCCCATTTAACCTCAAAACTATATGCATACCTTGTCGAGACTCTTAAAAACATACAGTGATTAGACCACAATTGTCTGTTAATTCTATCTCGTTCGAAAATGATACACATTGTATACATCAAAACAACTTCCTAGAGAATTTCTCAGTTCACCAAATCATAAAATTGGTATTTGGCAAGCATTAAAAGCAAGCTCATGGTTTAGTCATAGACAACATAAGAATTAATAGGAGGATTTTTTTTTTTTTTTTGGCTTTCCACCCATTTACTAGTCTATAACATCCTCTTATCACATTGAATTGATTACATTATTCCTTACAGGTCCCACATCGAATTTAAGATTTTTTTTTTTTTTTCCTTTTTTCAATTTTATATCCATTTCAAACAATTTTTGTTCGCTCTAGCCACATCTTCCACACCCATTTCAATTCAACATTTCCTTCCATATATCTCTTATTCTAAACTTATTTTGCCAATTATTAACTTTATTTCTCTAGATAATCCTCGTAATCATGAATTTGTTGACTTCAATTTTAAGAATGAATTTATGAGGATGTACTAAAAGATTAAATATTGTAGTTGATGAATGCATTATACACAATTTACTCATCTTTCATTGTATTTTTTTTTTATTGCAATCATTATGGAACACAATATTAAATAGGACGCAAACTGTTTGAATGTGTCTATTGAAGATGCAATTGTGAATGGGGAACATCAATCAATCATGTCAGCAAGTTCATTTAGAGCCTCTCACGCTAAGCATTGATGCTTATTCCTTTATATATTTATATCTATATATATGCATTTTAAGTGAATAATGACTCTTTTATTGATGTAGTTTAAAACTTGTATTTTTTATTTTCTGATTTTTTCAAGTAAAATATTTTTTTTTTCAAGGGAGTAACCTTTTCAAAGAGAGCCAAGCACTTCAACAAACAATATCAAGTAAAATATTTTTTTTGTTTTGCATATGCAACTATTCATTATTGCGGTGGATGATTTTGTTTTCATTAATCATTTTTTTTTTTTTAGAATTGACAAAAAAAAATGTATTTGCAAATGGTTTGAATGAGCTGTCTTATAATACCATTACCATTGCCATAGTTTCTTGTCAATGGCTAATTATAAATAAAGATAATAATAGCATTCTATATAATAATGTTTTAGGGAATATTTTCTTTTGCATTTGCATGATGATGATGGATGTTTGGAATTTTTTATGTATTGAACTTTGTCATATTTTATATTTTTTCGAAAATATATTTAAAACATCATACAATGATCACATGAGATATAATAAAAAAAGTGGATTATTAGATTCACTGAATAAAATGAAAGTTGGGCATTAAAAGTACAGGCTAAAATGTGATGACATATATTAGAGTTATAATTAAACAAAATGTATATTGAAATTGGTAGATCTAGTCTTTTCACTTTACTCGTGCTTAAGTTGTTTTTTCGATAATGGTTTTCTAGTAAACTCATTATCACGATATTTAGTTCCTGACAAAAAAAAACAATATTTATTTAGCTATCTACCAACTAAATTATTTTTCGGAAAAGAGGGACACAAATTATGTTCCAAGTGGAGAAAGTAAAGGGAAAAATAAAAAGAAAAAAAGAAAAAATGCTAGAAACAATATTAAATCAACAATGATCTCCACATTTAACCTTTTTAAATATTGTTTGAGATGATATTACATATTATTTGAGATGAGCATGGGTAATTTTCCTCCCTAATAAAATTACAACAAACGAGAAATAAGAAAAAAAAAGGCATGAAATCATCTTAAATCAATAATGGGATACGTAAGGGATAATATAAATAATTCAATATGATTGCAATCGACATAAGTTGATAAATGAAAGATTACATGTGATTTTTATAGTGCCATGCATAAACAATTTTAGGAGTGCCCCAAAACTTTCCAAAAGAAGCAAATTGTATTGGATGTGAACATTAAATAATGCTTTTTGGGTGATTATTATATCATGACGATGAAGGATAATTACAAGATGAAGTAAGACTGGTACATTATTACTCATGATAAGTGCATTAGAAGTTTTAAAATTTGTTACTAAAACGTAACTAAGTTCTAAAACTTAAAAAAAATGTAATTAAATCATAAAATTTGTCAAATTGGTAGAATGTCATTTTGTAAATTCCATCCGACTTGACTAATGAAAAATGTCAGCATGGCTATTCTTGTTATTGTCTCTCTCTCTTATCTGATGATGACATGGTTGAAATATGAAGTACAAGACTCAAATGACGTTACTTTGGTTCAAATATGATATTTTTAATAAAAATTTAGTTAAATATTATAAAAAAATAAACAAACTTAAAAAAAATGTAAAAAAGGGAAAACTCATACGTAGGCTTGCGATGGTGGCCGGGCCTTTCTAGTGATCTGCTTTTTCCATTTTTCGTAGTTTTTAAGTTTGTTTATTTTTTAAAATAACTTAAACAAAATTTGCGTTAAAAATAGATTTTGATAAAAAAAAAAGAATGACATCGTTTTAGCCACATTAGCATCACGTATAATATAGAAAATTATTTTTAAAAAAGGCTATGTCAGTATTTTCTATTAGCCAAATTGGATGGAGTTAACGAAATGACTTAATTATATTTTTGAAAATTTTAATATTCGATTTTACTTTCATGACAATTTTTTTATTTTTATTTTTAGTGTGCTTGTCCTCGACAATTTCATCTTTCATGGGCCATTGTAAGTTGTGTGAAAATAGTGAAGGCAACATGGGTGGAGCCTAAACTTTTATCCTAGCTCCCTCATAATAATTTATGACGTGTAAATCTTTTCGCAAGATTCATATGGCTCAAGCCCACCTACATTAGGCTGCACTTTCACATTGTTTGCGCTTATCCAAGTCCAGAAAAAGAAGAAGAAAGAATCATACCTTTGATGGTGTTGTGGCTCAACCAAGGTCTAGGCAATGCTTGCAATCATGGGGGCCCGTGATTAGGTGTAAGTATTAGACTCGATCATAAACTCGACGGACCTCAATCCCAAGTAAGCTCAAAGCAAAGTTTTGGCGGGTCTTTATAATTACACTACCTCCCATGGTTGAGTTCACCTCTTATGCTTATCAAGCTGCTAGAACCCTAAACATTTATTATCGATATAACGTTGGTCAAACCTAAGGGAAGACCTTTGGGCTTCTATCAAAGCCTGTCCATTGGGTTCACCCATTAATTAGGTTTAGATGGCACGTATAGGCGAGACGACTCAAGAGTACCCATTTTTGAAATTTTGAGTCTTGCATTGATTTTAATGGGCTGCCATAACACGTCGCAAGTGCATCCACTTAACATTTTTAGATTGATATCTACAAAGTCGTAGCTGGAGGTGGATGACGAGCAATTTAACCGTTCAGTTTCTTTCAATTATTAAATGTCGAAGTGGAATCGAGGACACGCACACATACAGATACACAAAATGGATGCTACATGCATTATTAGCCATAAAGAATTCAGACACCAACAGTTAATCTGGGGACAAGCGAAGTCATCTTTCACGCATTTCACGGTCGCTTTTGTTTCTTGCGATTTTCGGTTTCTCGAGCCGGGTCGGAGCCCATCGGGTCGGGCTCGCCCAGCCGAGCCGAGCCGTTCCGGCTCGGAGCTGTTCCCCGAAGTTTTGGCAGGTTTTTGGTTTTCCCTAAATTCTTCGGGCCCGAATAAACCCAAAATCACCGGTCACCGGTTGCATCCCGCGCAACCCACTCCGACCCTCCCTCGATACGCCTTTGATTCTCGGCCGAACCCTCGCCCCCCTCCCTCCCCTCAATTCCGTATCGGACCTCCATCGCGGAAAATTCCATGGAGGTCCATCAGAAGGCCGATGCTGCCTCCGCCGGCGCCGGCGCCGGCGGCAGCGGCGGAGGCGGAGGCGGCGATTCCAATCCTAGGGTTCTGTCGTCGTTCGTCAAGTCCGGCGACCGGCAGGTGTTCTCGGTGGAGCTCCGGCCCGGCGAGACCACGATTGTGTCCTGGAAGAAGCTCGTCAAGGACGCCAACAAGCCCGACGGCGGATCCTCCTCCTCGGCGGCGGCGGCGGCGGCGGCCGAGGCCGCCGTCGCCACCGTCGCGGCTCCTTCCTCCGCGGCTCCCCACGCGGCTCTCGAGCCTCGCGCCGCCCCGGTAACCTTCTTACCTTTGTGTCCCTTACGTTTGGGGTGCAATTCGATTGGGGTGGCTTGGGGGAGGACGTGTTTGGGGTTCCTGTCTTTAGGTGCTGCGAGTGTATTCTGAGTAGGGGTGCGTGGGATTGTCTCAATTGAGCCTGCGTTCGATTCGGAGTTGTTTTGTTGTAGAATGGAGCTCATTTTGCTTTTGCTCCAATTTGGCAGCGTCTAACAGGAATGGCATACTTCTATATTTGCAGTGCGTACATAGACTGAAAGTTTGAGTTTTAGATGCCATGGGTAAGCAGAAGTCTTTTGGTCGCAGTGTACAGTTAACTGGTTTTTTAGCAGGTAGAAACTGGTACTGAATTCGGTGTAAGAATTAGGTGAGGATTTTGTGGATGGATAGCTGTGGATAGGCTTCGACGAGTAGCCCTGGCAGAATGCATGGCTTGTGCTGGTCCATGAGCACTCACTTGTTGCCTACTCACTTCTTTATAGGTCTTCTAGTGCTGCATTGTCTGCATTCTGCGATGGTTCGTGTTGATTGACCCTCATGGATATGTTAACTCAGACCGGAAGTTATCTATATCTATGAGGTCAATGGCCCGACACGGCAAATGGCAACACAGATAAATACTAAGTCATTCCAGTGACTTATTGGCTGAATCGACTAAGATTCTCATGGGTGATAGTTGTCCGAGCTCCAATAGCTATGTTTTTGTGAATAGCTATAGCATCTGCATATGGAGCATATGTGGTCAACACAAGTTGTTGCATGCTTCTTTATCAGGAGATCTGCTAACCTGACTGACTTTCTGGTGGGATGATTACTTTTTGACAAAATTTATACAGTTAGTTTTTTGACAGTGCTTTGCAACAAGTAACCCTAGAATTTTTGGCTTGGTTAAGTGGGAAATGCTTTCACCTGGTATATATGTTTAATCTAAATAAGGTGATTTGAGTCAAGTTCTATGTTCCGATTCCAACTTGTAGCTCCACAACTTTGTCTTGATCGATTGGCTTATGAATCTATTGTTAGCATGCACTTTACATGAAATAGCACTATTAGCATGTTGTCTGGTACAAATTGGATTTTTAATGTCTACAGGGACAGCCAGTGGAACGTGAAACAAAAGAAGCTGCCCCATTAAATAGTTTCAGTGCTGTAATTGAAAAGATAGAGCGGCTTTACATGGTATGTAGTGTTCTTGCCCTCTCTTGTAAATAGTAGGGCAAACCATGCTAATACTGGAACGGGCACTTTCCATTGCATTTAATCAAATTGCTCGAAGGGGACTTTGTCCTGCCAAATCGATGTACATGCTGATACTAGAATGGTTCATTTCAGGGTAAAGACAGCAGTGATGATGAAGATTTAAATGATATTCCTGATGAGGATCAATATGACACAGAGGATTCTTTTATTGATGATGCTGAATTGGTTGGTTTTGAATAGTTTACCTTGCACGTTGCTTTCTTTTTCTTGAAATCTTCTTGTTAACAGCATAAGCAAATAACTTTTATCTCTTCAGGATGAATATTTTGAAGTAGAAAATGCAGATATAAAGTACGATGGTTTTTTCGTCAATAGAGGGAAGTTGGAATGCATGTGAGTTTTCTTGTTCCCCTGGTATTGATATGCTTTTTTCCCTTTAGCTTAAACTTGCCTTTCACTTTTTATTCTGTCCCTTTTTGTCGAGATGATATTTAATAATTGAAATTGAATTCGTTTTTGGTCAATGGTCATAACTCTTCACATTTGATATGCCTTCTGATGAAAACTGTCAATCAAGAACTTGAGATAGAAAATAGTTCTAGTTTTGACGGCCAACAATGAAATATGCCGACATTCTGAAAAAAAAATTCAATTTTGATCCTGTTTATTTTCCGAACATAGCATATCAGACACTGAGAAGGTGGAATGTGTACATGTCCCTGACCCTTGCCTTAGGAATCACTGTGCTTGTTTGGAATCACTTTATTCTAATACCTGTTTGCCAAAATTTTCCTTTCTAATTACTTCAAATTGATGCGGCAGTCCTGTATATGTTAAATTTCTGAATTTAGAGGACAACGTGTTTTGCTTCTCTGAAGTTTGGAATCATCAGTTTTTGGTTTCTTGCATGAGGAATTAAGGTTCTGCTTTTACACATTCAGCCGTTATTTATGATGTCATTTAGATTTTATTGTGGGATTGAATATCAAATGTACCTATGCTATTGCTGAACACCACATAAAGTGCTTGAAAAAACTTGCTTCACTTTCTTTTGGCCTTCTGTTTTACCAGAAACAAACCCACCGTACCACCTAATCAGCAACCAAAGAAAAGGCGAAGAAGAGATTTTGCAAAGATTAATGGAGAGAAAGGTGATGGTTTTGTACCAAATAAACATGTTAAAGTGGACAAGCCTGGTCCTGCAAAAGCTGCTACATTGGCTGGGAAGCATTCTTCCAATCCTTCCCAAAGTTTGGCCACTGAACCTAATGAGAATCTGAAATCACAAAACCAGTATTTATCTGGAAGCGGTTCAAGGAAGAAATCGGTTGACTCTAAGGTGATAGTAGATCCGGCTCCATCTGCAAAAGTTGTGAATGGTGATGCCTTAGCATCTCTAACAGATACCAAGGATATTGACAAGCACAATATGGTAAACCTCCAGTCTAAGAACCATAGTGGCAAGTTGAAAGATCCCAGCAGACCATCAGATGTTTTGCATCATAGACACCATGACAAAAGTGGATTTTTGCAGCAATCTGGAAGACAATTGAAAAATGTCGATGACCCAGAAGCATCAAATAGGCCTAAGGAAAAGAGCAATGTTCGTGAAGTGCCCGACTTAAATATGCCTGATGGCAGACATGCTATTGAAATATCAGTAAGTTCTTTACTCTTTTCGCTGTTTTCTTTGAGTGTTCAAAGTACAAAAATTGTGGATTAAATTTTATTCAAAATATATACATTAATATATCTTAGGGTGCGTTTGGTTCAGCATTTTTAAGCGAGTTTTTGGCCTCCAAAGCCCCTTCGGGAAATGCTGGACCATTTGGCAACTATTTTTGAAGGAGCTTTCAAGTGAAACTCATTTTTTTCCTTCCAAAACTATCCTTACCAATTCTTCAAATTTTCAAATTTGTCTATCATTATTATTTTTAATTAAAAAAGGACCAAACCTTTGCCGGTCCGGCGAAGGGCACGGCTACCGGCGAGCTAGATCTGGCGCCAGTGGCTGTTGATTGAGGTTGGGCAACCTCCGGCAAGGGTCACGACTCTGGTGAGGGCCGTCGGAGGTTGCAAGGTGGTACGCGACCCAGGCGGCCGTCGCTTGGGTCTCGCGGCCTTAGGCAATCCTCGCCAGGGTCTCATGAGGGTCGTGGCGGTGGCCGTTGGTCGTGAGACCTAGGCGGCCGTTGGTTGCGTGAAATCACGAGACCCAGGTGAGGGCCGCCTGAGGCTGCGAGACCTAGGCGGTGGTCACTCGGGTCGCCCGACCCTCGCCGGAGGTCACCTGACGGCCGCCAGCACCAAATCTGACTTGCTAGCGGCCGTAGCCCTTCGCCAGACCGGCGTAGGGTTTGGACTTTTTTTTTTTAAGTATATATTTGATTTTTTTCAATTTTAAAGAAATAAAAATTAAAAAAACTAATATTAATCACCCAAAAGGCTTTTTAAATGTGTTTTCTATCAAACGGTATTTTTCTCAAAGTTGCTTCTCAAAATGCAATTTACCAAATGGCTTTTGCATTTCTTAAACACAGTCAAGGTGCTTGATATACTATTTTTAAGTTGCCTGATTCTGTATGTCCTATTCGGCAGAAGCCTTCACACTCGCACAGGAAGGATGGTTCCAGTTTTAGGCCAAAAAGCACAATGCTTGAGAAAGCCATTAGGGATTTGGAGAAGATAGTTGCAGAATGTAAGCATTGAAAACTTGAATTGATTTCTCTATTTTGAAGATTTTATTTTATTTGCTCAATTAAGCACCTCCTTTGTTTTAACAATACAGCTAGGCCACCTGCTGCAGAGAATCAGGATGCTGATAATTCATCCCAGGCTGTGAAGAGGAGATTACCATCTGATGTAAAGCTGAAACTTGCTAAAGTTGCAAGGCTGGCGGTACAAACAAAAACCTTCATGACATGGATCCTTTTTCTATTTCCTTTGTGCACCCCACTGACAAGCGAAGTTGCATAGACTTCTTGTTGACTTTTTTATTTGACTATGAAATGATGCCATCAATTTTCATTATTGCAGCAGTCAAGTCATGGAAAAATATCCAAGGAGCTAATAAATCGCCTAATGAGCATTCTTGGTCATTTGGTACAGCTTAGAACACTAAAGGTAGATAATCTCACGTTTCTCCATTTTTCGCTCCTTTTTGGTAATTCAGACATCTGTTTGCTACAAAGTTTGAACCTTTTGAGAGAAACTGGTCTCTGTCTCATGTAACATTCGAATTATTGACATGGGTGCTTTCTCATATTCTTTGCAATTATTAGTTGAAATTCTTGACTCTTACCCTTTGAAGAAGCTTTATTGATTCTGTAATATTGTCCAGTCTTTGGAATGAGACCCTTGCATCACATAACAGCACCATTGCAGGACAAAATAGAAATCATAGTAGTAATTATAATCCAAAAATCAATTTGTCAATCCTCAATGCATGAATTATCAGGAAGTATACCATTGTATGGTTGTCTGTTTCACAGTGCTATTATATGTCACAGGGCAATAAGGTATGGGTTTAGCTCTTTAATTGTAGTCATAGTTCAAAGAGAATATCATATTAAATACTATGTCATTTATGTAATCACATGAAACTCTCTTGAGTTCCTTTTAGGACGAACCTTTTGCTGTCCAGTAGTTTGATTTACAATATTTCATTGCTTCTACTCAATGAATCTTATTGTTTAATTGGCCCTGATTCTTGATATGGGGACAATTTCAATTCAAGATGCAAATTTTTTGGTGTTATGGCCTTGAGCATGTATGGGTCTCTACCATTTTGGAAATCCAATATCAGTTGGTTCAAATGGATGTTTTTGATGTCTGCACCGTATCTGTCCTAACCTAGCTGATCAACAACTGGATGGGAAGTATCACACCTTTTCTCAACCACTCCAAATGGCCTATCCTGGGACAACCCAAAATAATCTTGCAATGTGAGCATCCCTAGTTGTGTTCTTCATCTCCATCTTCAGTTCAGAAGTGACTAGAATTAATCAAATCCAATACCAAACCTTCAAAATTAGTTAATTGAATGAAAGAGAAAAAATTGAGAGGCAGTTGGTTTTGTCTGTATGATTTTCGCTAGAGAGACGGTAGAGAAGGAAAGGAAAGAGGAGAGAGATGGTAGAGAAGGAAAGAAAAGAAGAGAAAAGGGAGATATTCCTGTGAGCACGCACGGCACACACTCACAGAGAGGATTCCTGGGACTTTGAAGCTTTGATCAGAGAGAAGGGAAAGGGAAACTTGTGTGATAATTTCGTGGGAAAGGGAAACTTGTTTTGGTTGTACATGTTATTTAGAACCAAATAAGTCCAAGCTGAAAACCACCAGTTAAAGAAGATAATTATCAGTCATTGCTCAGGTCAAGATCGTTTTCATTTACCAACCATGGAAGATTTGGCAATTAAATTGGTTGAGCTGCTTAAATTGCGAACCGTCCCTTGACTGGTTTGTTCACCACTTCTGACATCGTATGTCTCTATATTGAGTATCATCTCTTTCATCTAAGGAACATTATACTGCTGTTGCCATTATTAATATTATGTTCATTAATTTGATAATATTCTGCTGGAATTTGCTTCAAAAGGAGGTGATTGGCTTCATATTCTATTGTATATTTTGTTGCCAGCTGTCAGTGAACGCTTAAATTGTCATCTCATTGCTTCAATATTTTGATTTTTTGGCGCATTTACTGTTTCCTAGATATTTGTATATTATGTTCTCTGCTGCTGATGCATTTTGTTGGTTCAGAGAAACTTGAAAGTCATGGTCACTATGGGTTTGTCAGCAAAGCAGGATAAAGAGAACAGGTTCCAGCAGATTAAGAAGGAAGTTGCTGATATGGTTCGCATGCGTATTCCCTCTTTGGAAACTAAGGTATGTTTTGGTCGAGTCTCTCTCTCTCTCTGATATGCTTGCATGCACAAGGTGCATACCTTAGAGGAGTGCCATTGACTTTGAATGCTTCAGTGAATGTAAAGGTTGAACATGTAAACATCTTTCATTCAATCCTGGCTCCAATTCTTAGCAAATATCCCCCCTCAAATATGGAAAAGAGCATACTAAAAGAAACTAACCAATTAAAAACAAATTACATATGAAAAGAATTAACAAATGAGAAATCACTGAATTAATTGAAAAATCAAGCTGCTAAAACACATCTCTTTTTATTTCTCCTGGTGCTAGAAGTTTGAAACTAACCTTTTTTTATCTTTTATATTAATGTGAGTATTTTGAAGATTTGTATTTTGGAAAATCTAAACATAGCTGAAATCAATGTGCATCACTTATATAGAAAAATAAAACTTTCTAATTGAGGAACGATTGTGCAATAGTCTGTAAAAAAGAACTACAATCGTGGAAATGATGAAACTCGTCAATTATGAACTCTTGAGCATCACGAGGAACAGATGTTCCATCATTTGCATATATAATTGGCCCAAATTGCTGGGGTGGGGGCTTTTTATGTTCATCGAAAGTCCTATTTTTATTAAGACTTGATAATAGTGCCAATGTGTTCGTAATTTTTTCAAACAAGGATTAATAAAGTAGTGTGGGGGCATTTTATATATTGAGTTAATAACTTTTCAAGCATTTCTAGTAAGGATCAAAGGACCATATTAAAACCCAATTAATGAATGCAAAATGGATCAATAAATTTTAACATGGAATGAAAAACTTGTCAACAATTATATGTCTCTCTCATCAGTCATTACGAGGAAGCAGGAGATTGGGCCATAATGAAGAGCATGGACGGCTCGTTTGACATGGAGCAACCGCCCAAGTGTGGTGTATGGGTTGAAAATGGGTTTGTCAGACCCATTAAAACCCATATCTGGTTGGGCTTTGCTACTCTAAAGCCATAACAACCTGTTCTTAAATTCGAACCAACACAGATAATACCCAGCCAGCTAAGTATGAATTAAAAAGCGGGTCTTTGACCCATTATGCCATCTTTGCTTGGGATAGACTCAAGGGGGTTAAGGTTGCAGAATTTTTTTGCTGATACCACTGGGTTATAGGGGCTAGGCTTTTGAGGTTCACATTGTTTTGAACCTTTTTGCTTCATGTTTCCTCCACTAAACCCCCATGCACACCCACCCACTCCTCCACCATGTAATCAGACACATGCGCCAGACAAAAGAAAATGGAACTTAACGTGTTTTAGCCTTCGACATTGAAGGGCCTCATTGGCTGTCACATAATTTTCTTCATAACTTGGCATATTTGAAGGGCCTCATCGTTCGTGTCGCATCTTAGACTTTTCCCTAACACATAACTATTTCAGCAATCGTTTTTTCTAAAAGTCACATTTAGATCTTGGACTTGAATTTCACATATACTTTGTTTCAACATGATATGCTGTATTCTATCTTGTTGCCAGGGTCTCTTATGAAGCATTAATCTGAGCACTTCCCTTCGTTTTCTTGCTTCTTTTCTCTCCAATTCCTTCCGTTTTGTTGTCTTTTTTTTTTTTTTTTTCATTGGGTTTAAAATAGAATGATTTGTCATCTTTAACGGTTTCTTTGCGCAACGTGACTGTGATGCCAAGGGTTCAGAAGAATTTGCTTTTTGTTGGTTCCTTTAATTTATGTTATTGCATTGCTTACCAAGGTATCATTCTCCAACGAATATTCAGGCTCTACAGCATCAATCTGGAGCATCGGATGATTTTCAGGAATCAGAAGAAAAAACAATCCCTAAAAAACAATATGATATGGATGCTGCAATGGAGGACAAGATTTGTGATCTCTATGACCTTTTTGTTGATGTATATAATTCGTCTGCATTTTTTATACTGCATTTTTTGAGTTGAAACATGCTTTAGAAAGCTACTTTTAAATGTGGTTGTCTATTTGATTTCATGCTTTCAGGGTCTTGATGAGGACACCGGTCCACAAGTCAGAAAATTATATGCTGAGGTACCACTAGCCCCAAAAAACTAAAAATTACTATTTGTATTGCTGTCTAGCTGTTACAGACTTGTTGCAATCTTGTTTTGACGGTTCATCTTTGTGAAGTGTTCACAAAACCATCATGATTGTGTATATTGCCATAGTTTGCAGGAAATAATAGCTGGATGCAGGATCCACTGCATTTACAGTGCTGATATTTAAGATATAATATGGTCACAGTTGCAAGCATGTTCATATAGTTGTCAAACATGGTGATGATTTTCCTGATGTGGGTTTCACATGTAGTGTTGGTTTATGATTTATTTGTGTTTATATGAAATTATGCAAGCACCAAACCTGCCTTTGCCCTTGTTCTGAATTAATAACTAATGCAAAGAGTGGACAGTGCTACCTGCTTTTTGAAATGGCTGCAGTTCTTAACTTTGGGCATCTGTGAAGTCGTTTCAAGTAAACATTTTTATGATAATTGTGATAGCATGCATAATGAAACATGGGGAACCCACTAAATTGGTTGGCTTGACTTGTTATTTTATACGGTCTCTGTTTATTTTCACCTCGGTTGGTTTTTACCTACATCCACTGGTTCTGAGGCTTTTGTCAGAGTAATGTCTTGACTTTTTGGAGACTGGGTACAGCTTGCAGAGTTGTGGCCAAATGGTTTTATGGACAACCATGGTATTAAGCGTGCAATTTGTAATGCCAAAGAGAGGCGAAGGGCACTTTACAGCAGACACAAGGTATGATTATTTCTACATTCTTCCACCGACTTTCTTTTCCAGGGACTGAAAGAGAATATATAGTGCTTGGTGAAAAGGGAGAAGGCCAATTTTTTGTGCTTTTCCTGCCCGCCGCATGACTTAACATAGTTTTCCTTCAAAGTGATTATTATATTGTCCTTGCTTATTCCACCGATTGCTTTGACATGTTTTATGGGTAATTGTACATAAAATGGCTTTTATGTTTCTTCATGTGGATGGAAGAAACGGTGATTCCCGAGTTGCAAAGAAATTAAATTGGTTGTCTGCTTTATAGAATAGATTAGACATTGATAGTATAATTGATATTTGTGCCTTGAGTGGTGTAATTTATGAATTTGGAGACGTCATAGTGGCAGAAGTATCTGCAGTTTCGCTTTCCACAAGAACGTGGAGTAGCATCTTTCTTCTTTACTCCTGTATGTGAATCTTTTCCATGTGCGACGCATAAGCAGATATATGCCACTAAATGCTAGCTTATGCCATTCTTATGATCTGTTTATAGGAGGATCAGGAGAAAATGAGGCGGAAAAAGATGTTGGCGCCTAAAATTGAGGAGTCGGTTCGAGTTGAGGGTCTTTCAGTTGCTCAGCCACAACCCCCGCCTGAGAGATTGTCTATTGATTCAGGCATTCATGGTTCAACTTCTGCTAGCAGGCCTACTCACAGCCCAACAGCAGCAACCGCTAGGATTCCCAGTCCTTCAGCAAATGTCTCCTCAGATAGAATTAAGCAAGAGAAAACCAAGGTAACTTCAAGCAACTTCTCGGAAGATGCGAGACAGGGAGAGGCCATAGTGCCTAAGAAAAAGGTTAAGAGAAAACCGGAGGTGGATTTGAATGAAATGCCTTTCCATTCAGAGAAGTTCGGAGAGGAAAGACTCGTATCTTCCAAACCCAGTTCCTCTCTTCCCCCTAAAATAAACCTTCAACCAACTGCAGCACCGAGTTTTGAACAGTCGAGTTAACGCTACATAGTGAGAATTAGAAAGCATACACCTTTGAGATGTCCCTTGCAACATAAGTTCATTTCCTTTTGCTGATCTTTTCAATAGCTATTTGAATTCATTTGACTGACTGGTTGTCACCGCCTTTGTAGTTAACTGGCATTGTGGGATGCCTCATATCTCTAGCAGTGATTTCTCCGGGGCAAGAGCTGTAAATTCCTATTTGCCTTAAAATTAGTTGCCTTTTTTTGAGTTCATTTCGGAGATCGTCTTCTTTGTCATCAATATAGAGCGGCAGTTAAACAGTTAGTTCTTCTCTTGTTGGACGAGGTACTGTTGGTCTTTCTGTAAAGTACCTTACTAGGTAAATAAGTTGGGAGTGGCAAGGCAAACAAATGGAGATTTCCTAGGACTTTTTGGTGTTTCATTGTCTGATCATGCGGAGTCCTGTTGATTGCCTTGGATTAGAGATGAGTTTGGTCCAGCCCTTGTATTAAGGCTGATCATAGGCGTACCGATGAATTGGTCTAGCAGTCTTGCTCGAGAATCCTTAATGCAAGCTTGTTGAGTAACTGAGGTCGAGACTCATTTCTGATTTATAGTTAACTTATCATAAGTTTCTTCAAGAAGAGTAGTGTCATAAACTTGACATGGATTTGGCTGCAGGGTTAGTTAAGTAAATGCATATCATATGACCGATTATACCTTTACTCTTACTACTAGACTTATTATATTGTCTTGTGATGGTGCAAATTTCACGGGGCTCTGAATGTTCTGTCCAATTTTGTTATACTCATGTGCGACCCGAGATGCCATGTACCGATCCATTGGATTTTTGCAGTTAAGGTATTTGTCCCAAAATTATATGTGCAAACATAGCAAGTGTATTTCCAAAGTTGAGTTTATGGAGTGATAAATCAAAAACTTTTTCAGTGTCTGACATGAGTATATCCATGATGAATCCGTAAGTCGACCTAAAAGATGTTGCGGTAATGCATTTGGGTCTTGAAATTTATCGTATTCGTCCTTGTTAGTCTTTCCATTAGTTCCGTTAGATGGAAAGTGTTATGTGGCTAGAAAAAAGCCACTTGATATTATTCATCCATTGATGAAATTAACAAAAGGACTTAAATACATCAGAGTTACGACTTTACGTATGAAATGAAAGTTTTGACTCATGTGATATTATCATAATTAATATTAAGGCGTGCTCTGTGATTGTCTCTAAAAAAAATTTTGGTTGGTCATATAATCTATTGTTGAACTCTATTAAAAGATTTATTGCCAAGAATTTCTAAGCCTCGGTTGCTCTTGAAACATGATCCAAAGTGTTATCTATGATCCAATGTAATTTTTAAGACATTGGGAAAACTCGATCTAGACATATGGTTGACTTCTTAAGGACAATTAACAAAATAGTCTTAAATGGATGCCAATTTAATCATAAATTTTTTTATTTGGTCAATTTAATCTAAAACATTTTGACGATTTATCAATATAGTCTTTTTAGTGAATTATAGTCGAAAATCATAGTTGTGAATACCCGCCGTCCTACATGGTATAACCAGTCTTGACATAGACAATTTTAAAAAATTATTGTGAATTTTTTGTCTTTTCTTTTATTTTTCATGGTGTGGTTGGCATAGTATATGACTTTTCAAAGTTGGAGAGCAAGCATGTAACGGGGTGAAAGTTAGGGTTTTTTATTTTTGAGAAATTATCCACAAAATCAATAGCAATATAGGGAATTAAAAAAGGAAAAATCGAAATTGGTATAATAGAAAAGTTTAGGATTGAATCGATAAAAGTATATTAGATTTAAGACTTTTTGGATAATTTTCTCCTAGCATTTTGGTATGTATCATCATTAAGCTTTACTTGAAAATGAATTAACTACTGTTTTTTGACCAAAGTTTTTCTTACTAAATTTTTTGAACTTCGTCAACCTTGCATCCTCTATCTTTTTTAACTTCATTAACTACTGGTCCTCACGCATGCGCTGCTCGAGTTTTTGATTGCTTTTTGTGTCTTTGTGCGATTAAAAAAATATGATGACTGAGCTATGATTGAACAGACATAATAGTGCAATGAAAGATTTGAAATGACTATAAGCACCACTACAGTAGAAAAACATGCATAAATGATTATGATTAGCATGAAGTTAAAGTTCATGAACGGGTAAATTTCTTACCGAGAAGTTCCAATTAATAAGAATCCTGGTGAACCAAAAGTAAGAGATCAAATGCTCATTTGCTTTTCTTTTTAAGCACATATATGCGCGTGCACACACACACAATGGGAAGTGTTCCACAATGAAAGGATTTTTTATTTTATTTTTAAGGAAAATAGTGAAATGAGTAAAGGCATGGACAATATTTCGGCTAAGTAAAGTGAAACAAAAGATTCAGGACCTACTGGCACTGTTGATAAAAAAGAGGAAAAATTCTTCAATCAAAATGGAAGTCACATATGCCTGGTAACCGCCTATTGGCAATATAAAAGGGCACCTTAATTAGGAAAACTTGCACCTGGAAAAGGGAAAGGAAATTGCCAAAATTTCCATAACTATGCCCCTAGATTTTCCATATGTAAAAAACTGTCCCCTGATATGTCGAATTTTTTGCAATCCGCCGCCTGATTTTTTAAATTTTCTTAAAATCTTTCCCCTGTAATTTTGTAAAATGAAAGTACTAATTACAGTTAAGGAAAAAGAAAAGGAATGAAATATAGTTTTATTGCGATCAAAGGTCATACAAATCCTTTTCGATTATATCTTTACTTGTATATGAAACTCATCTCATCCCCACTATTTTCAAAAGTTGTAATAGGAAATGGGTCAACTCAGAAGGAAGATGAAAAGAAATTTCGACCAAGAAAATCGATGATTTAATTATGTTTCCTCTTTGACTCAACTAACTTGTTTGAAATTCCGGCCAACTTATTTTCTCTGGGCAATTCGTATTTTTATCTCGAATTGTGTAAAGGGCCACGTCAAATTTTATTATATCAATATTTTAGAGGATGAATTTAATTCTTACAGGAAAATAGACTAATTTGAATCTAAAAAATGAAATAAATTACTAGGATGACGTTGAGGTTAAATTGACCTCTCGCAATTTTAATGGCCGGCCTTCCATACTATTAAGTTAATAAAAGTCATTATCTCAACAATAGGGGTTATCTTTGATATATTATCATGTTGAGATAGTGACTGTCGCGAGATAGTCATTGACAAAAAATTATTTTTTTGATATGGTTTATTTTTTCAACACCATTTACAATTCACAAATATTTTAAGGCTTCATTGTTTCATGAAAAATAAATAATTTGAAAAATACTTTCACCAAAATGGTCGCTTGGATCTCTTATAAAAATGAATGAATGAAAATATTTTTATCATCCACAAAAATATTTAAACATAAATTATTATCAATAAAAAGAATATTTTTCACTGACTAATTATTCTAATTAGAATAAAATGAGGTTGTGGCTCTTGACTTATACTCTAAACTTTCTTAAGTATTAATAACATCTAAATGAATATAATATAAGAAAATTAAACGATTTGGAAATTCCAAGAATCAGGATAATCGATGTCCAAGTGAACCAGTCCTCGGCCTAAAACCGGGGGAACCTTTTCCATTTCTTCTTTAAATGTTCTATTAATTTATTAAGAAAAGCTGGGAACTGACACACCCTACTTCCTTTTAAATCTTCATCTATTAGTAACATAAAAATAACATTTCTCCTGGCAAGTGTGCGGGGAGGGTTTTGATTTCCTTATCTAGTCACCTTCCATCCCATTGATCACGCTTATCTCAAAATAAGTCAACCCATTGCTCCTCGTTCTCTTGATTCGTCTGTGCGGATCACGCTCTCCTTCTCCATCTCTGCAGCCACGGAGGAGAAACGGCCGGTGCCGGCGTCGGGGAGGCTGCCCTAGAGGAGGCTATATGCCCCTTGGTCGCCTCGAGCTGCACCACGCTCATTTTCTCCATCTCCACAGCCATGGCTCTCTTCGCGGCCACCGTCTCTCTCTCTCACCTCCCTCCGTCTCCTTCTATAAACAAAATAATATTTTGGTCCGGCCTGGTTTTGCGGAGGGAATCGGAAATCGGATTGGTTAATCTAACCCAAAAGGAGCCAAAATTTTATGAAGTTGTCTCTTTAGCATAAGTTTGTGGCCCTCAACTCTAAACCAAATATATTTTCATTACCCACCGAAATGTTTAGACATAGATTATTGTAGAAAACGAGAACACTACTCGTCGGTTAACAAATCACTTTTTAGGGAAAAATTTCTTAAATTATTCACTCATAGCGCAACAAACGGGAGACTACCCCGCACAAGTCATCGGGCGTTCCACTTTTCCAACGCAACGCCCAATGACTTTGGGCTAAAGAAATTTCGTCGTTGCGGGTTATCACATAAATGTATTGGGAGCCCGTGGAAAACGATTATCTTGACTCGGTGCATTACAAAGTCTTGGTCTAGTTGCGTCCTTTTGACCAACTCCACCCAAAAAAAAAGTTTCCCTCCAATTACATTCGAGCCACTCTAATCGCTCAAAGTTTCCTGGACGTCCTGAAGCCCTGACAAAGCAACTGCTCCGGATACAATATCGTTTCCATGGTTCGTCCAGGAGCTGGCGGAGGCATCGGAGGATCTCTCGAGTTATCTTTTGAAATCGTGCATCAGAAGATAGCCAAGAATCACCGCTCACCCGCTTCAACAGCACGCCGCTCGGCGCATGGTGTTCGGAAGCTTGCGTTAAGTTAAAGAAAAGAAGAATCATTAGTCCTCTTTACAAAAGGGAGGGCCCGGTTGGTTCGCAGGGCTGCGAGTCAATTTTTGTTCACTCGTCCGTTTCACACGCGATGTACATCCTGAAGGGAATTGCCGAGGGCTCCCCCTCTGCGCGGTCATCTTCCTAAGGCAACGCAATTCGTAGTAACCGAGAAAGGAGCAATCGTCGAAAAAGCATACGATCAGCAACTATGGTGTGTGTTCTTGAGTTTCGGCGGCAAGGATGCTCGCAAAAAACCGTGACGGATCGCCTCCACGATGCTGGAAAATGCGTGTGTTCAGAGACGACGGTGAGAAGATCGGCACCGACCTTCTCCAGGCCATTAGGAACGGCAAGATCTCAATCCCGGTTCTATCAAGGAAAACACGGTTCGAGCGAATTGGTGCCTTCAAGAGATCGTTCAGAGGACAAAGTGCATGGAGAGCCTCGGGCGCATGGTCCTGCCCAGCTATCCAGGTTCTTGGTGCCGTGCTCCTTTATGTTAAAGATCGTGGGTTCAATTCTCCATAGGCGCGCCTCACAGTGTATTATTGGGTAAATATCGTCAAAGCCAATTTTCTCCAAAGCTGATTTTAGCTAATTTTCTGATCTTAGTTCATTTTCTTCGGATCCAAGGTTAATACCACTATGTATTTGTGTGGCACTTATCCTCAATTAATTTTTGTGTCATCAAAAATCTAAATGGTTACGTCTGTGATAAATCTACCAAAATTTTAGTGCAAAATTGAGGCAAAATTAGGGATTTTGACAGATTTTTGAAACTTAAGGGCCCTTTTAGGGCAAAATAAGAGGATTTTCCAATTTCAATCCTCTTTTTTTTTTTTTTTTTTTTTTGCCCCTAGACGGAAACTAACGAATTTTAGATAAGTTTGGAATCCTAGAGGTCATGGGTTCAATTCTCTATAGGTGCGTCTCACCTTGTATCTTTTGGTCGATATCACCAAAGCCAATTTGGTCCAAAGCCGATCTTAGCAAACTTTCCAATCTTAGTTCATTTTCTTCAGATTCGAGGTTAATATGATTATGTATCTACGTTGCATTTATAGTTAATTAATTTTCGTATAACAAAAAGTTTAAATGGTTACATCATGATAAGTCTACCAAAACCATAGTGCAAAATTGAGGCAAAATTAGGGATTTTACAGATTTTTGAAACCAAGGGCCCTCTTTGGGCAAAATTATGAGATATTCCAATTTCAATTTATTTTTTCTAGACTTGACTTCTTCAAAACAACGTCATCTAGGAATCCATTTATGTTGAATTTTCAAGTGGGATGCACCTAGTATGTTGGTCATTCTAGCAGTTTGCCTCATCCGTTTCTGCATTGTCAGTCATCAAGGATATTAGACGAAAACTAATGAATTGTAAATATGTCAGAGTGTACTAATTTGGAATTTGTGATAAAAAAAAATTACAAATTTATCTTTTTTATGATATGGAAATTAATTTTGAGTATGTGCATACCAGTTTGGGAATAAATAGTGGCATTGGCCCCCATGTTTTTGTTTAAATAAAAGGTCCGCAAAATAATAATTAGCATTGCCCTAATTGCTGAACATCATTATCATTATTTAAAGTTTCATAACTATATATGACTTTATTCTTGATATTATAATTAATCCTAATTTCTACACTTGTCATTTTGTATATAGCTATCGGTCATATTAGTAGAAGACGGACAAGGGCTATCTTACGTTCTTGGGTTTGATGGTAGTGGATTCATAGATAGTCGTGTTTCGATTGTTTGGATTTCTAATTAGGATAGGATTAGATATGATATGATACGAAATTCATGGATTTTCCTATATTCTATCTATTATTTGATTATTGCAATAATAAAATTGAATATATTCATATCATATTATATACATTATTTGGTATAGACGACATATTAATATAAATGAGCAAAAAATTTTACAAAAGGAGATGGTAAAAATTTCGTGCGACACTCTTATCTATTTTATTTTTATTTACTTATTTTACTTTATTTTCCTCTTTTCAATTAATGTCTTCTTTGTTTCATTCTTCCTTTTGGATCATTTTTTAATAAAATTTTATCAAATAGTAAACTGTACAAATACACCTTAAATACCTAAAATATGTAATAAAAATAAATATAGTTATATATTGAATTTATATTATAAAATAGAATTAAATTTGAATATATAAATAAAAATAATTATATTGTTACTTGTTATTTTCAATTTCTTATATTAGAATTCAAATATTATTTATATTAAAATATAATTTTAATTTTGTTAATTTAAGAAATTTGTTATTCGAGAAAAATGATTTTTCTATTATAGATTAGAAATCTTATCTACATTTATTCTACTTCTTTCGTGGGATAATTTTATCGGTTTATATCCTCTTTATATCTGATTTTATCTAGTTTTAAGTAGGTACCAAACGCAGGATATGATAAATTTCATCTTACCTTGAATTTTGTTTTGACTGCTAAACGCAACCTTATAGATTTTGGGAACTGGATTTAGAGAAGGCCAACGGCAATGCTTGGGAACATCTCTACACTTCAGCTCCGTTCTTTGGTGGATACTTTGAGGAACAATATACTTAGGTAACTCCATTTTCCCATCCTCTCTTTTAACTTCATAGAATTTACTTCATCTAAAATCCCACAAGCGTTGGTGCTTCGACTATAAAGCTAGAGTGGAACATATTTTATAGGGTTAATATCCAAAAAAACCCTAAACTGGTACACGTGTGAAAAATTTTTCCAAACTAATTTTTTGAGTACTAAAAATCTCAAATTGGCACACCTTTGACAAATTTACCATAAACTGGTACACTTGTGATAAATTTATCTTTTGTTAGTTCTCGTTAAATTTTATTGTCAATTATTAAGTTGAATGATGGGTGACAGTTAGTTAGTGTACCAGTTTGAGATTTTACTCTTTGTTTGTCACTTGATTTTTTGAGATATCAATCCAATTTAATGGAGGGTATATTTGTTACAAATATACAAATTTGGGGTTTTTGACTATCGTATAAATTAGTTTTGAGTAAATTTATCACAAGTATATTAATTTGAGATTTTTTTTTTATGGTCAATTGGGATAAATTTATCATAAGTATATTAATTTGAGATTTTTTATAATTAAAAAAATAGTTTGAGATAAAATTTTCATATATATACCGGTTCGAGGTTTTTAGGTATTAACCCTATTTTAGAAATAAAATCCCATGTTGAACGCATTTATTTTTTAGTCGGAATTAAATCCCCTTTCCCTCCTCCTCTTCTTCTTCCTCTTCCTCTTCGTCTTCGTCTTCCTCGATATCGCAATTCCTCATCGGCGAGACTCCATCTTCGCTCCCCTGTAGCCGCTGTCCAGCCATTACCATTTTCTATCTGTCTACATACTCTCTCTCTCTCCCTCGCGCGCGCGCGCTCAAAACCACCGCGACAAAAACCCTATCGAAGCACCTAATTCCCCTTCCTTCGTCCAAAACCCTAAGCCCCAATCTTCGCGGCGATCATGGCCCCAATCCTCACGGCGATCATGGGCCTACCGAAGGAGGCGATGCTTGTGCTGCCGCTACTGCTGGTTCTCTGCAGCGGTTTGTCTACTTTTGTTATCCTTCTTAACTCTTTTCTTCCCCGTTGTCGATTTCATCGTGTGTCGCCTGGGCGGAGCAACGCGAAAATGAAATTACTGAAGAAGAGATGATCTTCGTATCGTGTGTTAGCTTTTCGAATCATGCTGCTTTGCTCTTGCCCCGTTTGGCTTTACTGCGCCAATTTGCCGGGTTTGAAATCGTCTGGCTTTGGATTAAAAAACGAAAAAGTAATCAAAGCTTTACTTTTGCAGATCTCGGCAAGGCTTCAGCTGATAATATCACTTTTGCTGTCAAAAACTCCAGAAGCGATGAGATTTTCCCGAGGTTGATGGTTGCTGGGAGTTCCGGCCTTCAAATAATTGATTATCCACCAGTTCCATCGAACGGCACAATCGACATTTCTGTGGAACACGACAGTCATTCGGTTCTGTTATTTCGCATTGGGTGTTCCCAGATCAATGGACAAGTTAAGTGCGTCAGTGGAGACTGTCCTCGAGATGATTGTGTCAAGGAACGTCCGGTAGACATCACCGCGATTGAATATAACAAAGGCACTCTGACCATTAGTGCGCTTCATGGCTATAATGCCGGTGTAAAATTGGTTTTCCAGGGTTCCGGTTGTAATTGCTCATCCATCAGTTGCGTTTTACCCCTGGACAAATGTCTGGAGCGTCATAAGATTTGGCGAGGACCTGAAGAGAGGGGACAGCAGCGAATGCTCATGGCGTGCAAGAATGTGACTGGCCTTTCACTTCCGCCTGGCCAAGATTGTGCCATGCCTGGCTCTTATGATTATCCTCCAACAGCAGGGACCCGTTGCGAATTCAAGAATGGGATTTGGCAAGTCATAGTCAGATGACCACTGTTGGAAAGCTTAGTTGTGACGGTGACAGTTTAGTTCATGAGAGGGGAGTGAATAGTGTACATGAGAAGGGGGTAAAGGTTTTAAGTTTTGCTTGTGTCTTGTTTTTGTATCGTCTTCCATTTCTTATGCTTTGTTTGTACCCTGTTTCTTCTTTGGAGATCTGAACTCCACGCTTTGTCATTCACTTTTTTCTGTCCTTGTTGAGGATGGGTTGTCTCGGATTTGGGCTGGGTCAAAAGTGCTCTGTTGATATGTAGGGAGAAAAAAAAAAAAAAAAAAATTTACAGGATGACTCCTGATAGAAAGTTGAATTATGTGTGTGTTGTGTACAGTTTGTAATGCTAGTTACTCATTCTGTTGGGTCATCTACCATTCATGCTTGTAAATACAGTACAGTTTATCAATGGCAGTGCAACTTGCTATCCACCTAGGGGGGAGGAGGGAGAGTGCGCCCAGCACAAATTAATCAGGAGTCTTGTTTCATGTTAAGCATACTCTGTTTCAACATAGAACAATTGAAGAGGTACATAGCTGTAGATGGTGGTTATATTGGTATGTTCTTCTAATGCTAGGTGGATTTTTTGAATTGATGCTAGCTTTTTTGATTCCATTCCTTGCCGATCCTGAATTTGTAGACACTTGCATTCTCAAATTAATCAGGAGTCTTGTTTCATGTTATGCATACTCTGTTTCAATATATAACAATTGAAGAGGAGGTACATAGCTGTAGATGGTGGTTATGTTGGTATACCATTCTTTTAATGCTAGGTGGATCTTTGAAATTGATGCTGGCTTTTTTCATTCCATTCCTTGCCGATGCTGAATTTGTAACACTTGCATTCTCAAATTAATCGGGGGTCTTGTCTCATGTTATGCATACTCTGTTTCAATATAGAACAATTGAAGAGGTACATAGCTGTAGATGGTGGTTATGTTGGTATGTTCTTCTAATGCTAGGTGGATCTTTAAAATTGATGCTGGCTTTTTTCATTCCATTCCTTGCCGATGCTGAATTTGTAGACACTTGCATTCTCAAATTAATTGGGGGTCTTGTTTCATGTTATGCATACTCTGTTTCAATATAGAACAATTGAAGAGGTATATAGCTAGCTGTAGATGGTGGTTATGTCGGTATGTTCTTCTAATGCTAGGTGGATCTTGGAATTGATGCTAGCTTTTTTCATTCCGTTCCTTGCTGATGCTGAATTTGTAGACGCTTGCATTCTCAAATTAATCAGGAGTTGTTCCATGTTATGCATACTCTGTTTCAATATAGAACAATTGAAGAGGTACATAGCTGTAGATGGTGGTTATGTTGGTATGTTCTTCTAATGCTAAGTGGATCTTTGAAATTGATGCTAGCTTTTTTCATTCCATTCCTTGCCTATGCTGAATTTGTAGACACTTGCATTCTCAAATTAATCAATTCGGGTTGGCCTTTTTTATGTGGTTTTCACGGCGTATAAAGGAATATGACGCACGTCTGCTGGGCATCCTACTTGTGATACTAAAAGTTAAAATGAATCTCATTGCTTTTATAAGAAAGTTTTTTCACCTTAAAATGGGAAAAAGAAAGTAAATGAACTAATGCGTAAAAAGTCAATATCACGTGGTAGATTTGTGCATATATAAATTGAACTCCACAGCAAGAATAAGTTTGTTATAATTGCCAGACAATTAATGGCCTCTGCTATCCCATAAAGATGAAAATGGACATAAAGGTCAATTGCCACGAGTACAAATGTACAATAGTCGTGGCGATGTTGCTTTGACTGCTGACGAAACTGGAGATTTTTCCTTCTTCGTGTGATGAGTGCTGCTCAATTCTACACGGTACCTTTTTCTTACCATCAAATTCTTGAAAATGGATAATTTTCTAACCGCTCGCAAATAACTCACGTGAGCTTGCTCCGCCAAACTTCCTCTCTTGGTAATTCTTTAAGGCCGTGTGAATGCAAGGAAGACTATAGGCTTTAGCCGTAACGTAACCTTGAAGCCAATAATTCAATAAGTAGGAAATGATTGTTAACCGTTCTTAGCCCATATGTCCTTTTTTTTTGACAAATACATATGGAATATTATATAGGGAATAGTTACGCTTTTGTAATACGAGTATCATGTGATAAAAATTTGAAGCTAAAAGGGTTCCTATTAATGGAATCATGCATACTTATACAAGGAGGTGGATTTTCCATTTTGTGCGAACATCAAAGAGATGTCAATTAGGGACAAATCATCCTCTCCTATTTTACCGTTGTCTTTACTTTGATCTTGGGTTAAACAATGGCGAACTAATAGAAGTGTTTGGAGCTAAGTGTTGTTAGATCTATTTTAATCTATCATTTCATTCCTTTTATGAGGTGACGTCTCATTCATATCCGCCATTATTCATGAAGAAGATGTATACCTACTAATTGTAACTATAATCAATTCGGTCTCTTAATTGTACGCATGCACGTGAAAAAAAAAAGCAAAAATAAAAAAAAAATAACACCCCATGATTAGCAAATGCACTCCTATTACTCGTGGACCATATGCTAATGCATCAATCCGTGTGTTCTTTAAATGATTTTTTTCATTTATAGTTTATTTTGTACTGTGAATCGATTAGATGTCTAATTAATTTCCAATCAATGTTCTCGATCTAGAAATCATCGCTTTCATTCATTTACATAAAAGATAGCCTCGTTTCAGGTATAAACTAACGAGTAATAATGAATCTCAATGCATTTATTGGAAATTCCTTTTTGCTTAAAAAGGAGAAAGATAGTAATCGATATGATGCATAGAAGACAACATCACATGGTGTTATTTGCGAATATATAAATTAACTCCATTACAAAAATAAGCTTTTTTTTTTTGTTATAATTTCGAGATAATGAATAGCCTCTATGACTGGATGAAGATGAAAGATCATCAATTGCCACAAGTACAACACTCAAGTCAAGGCGATCTTGCTTTTTTCTTTTTTCTTTTTTGGGCGTCTAGGCGATCTTGCTTTAACCACTGACGAAGCTGGAGATTTTTACTTCTTTCTACAATATCTATTGCCCAAGTCCGCATGAGTTTTTCGCCAACTTCCCAAATTTTCAAGGACAAGTTTAACTTGTGACAAATAATCCTGTCCGTTGCCATAGGAATTAGTCCTACATTGGTAATGACTAGTCTTGTACAATTGATGTGTCCAATATTTTGTTTCCATATTTTAAGCGTTAAGGGAATGTGATTAATGTAGATTATAAGTCTATCTTATAAATACTTTGAAAGTTTGGAACTCACATATAATGCGTATAATCATAGCCCTCCAAGAATATTTGTCAATGTAGCAACAAGAAAATACGGATTCATAAATTGTGAGAAAACATCTTAATATACAAAGACTCTGTTGCCAATACGGTAAAACCAATTAATTCCTTACTATTCTTTTTAAAAAGAAATCTTAAATAATATGATTGGTAATACAATGTATATTCTTCTAAAAATATACTTTCTCATGTGGGATTTTGTAAGACTACTATCAACTATTTTAAAAATTTAAGCTATTAAATAGATGCATGGTTTAATATTTAAATATTCCATCAGCCCTTTACATTTAATCTAGTCCTTTTTTGTTTAGCACCAAGCGTGAATAATTAATTGGGGAGGCAAATAGAGGTTTGTAAATATTTGAACTCAAGACCAATATTATTTGTTAAACAGTTGGCACCAGTTTCACAAAATTTTAGATTTCATGAAGTTGATATTATCAATAGAATAACATCATGAAATGAATCCTACTTTTCTAAGAATTCGATGTTTATTGTTTTGAAGGGACTAAGAGATAGGGGGCCATGAAAAATGAGCAAAACTACTCCGTTTTTCTCTTTCTCAACTGTCTATATTGGCCTAAAAAACCATTGTTTGATGTGATCAGAATATTTTGTCCAGTACCTTACGTTGCTGTCTCCTCGTTATGTGTACGCCTTTGGACACACAGAGACCTTATTTCTTTCAGGTGAACTTTTCCGTTCTTTTTCTTTGTTCAAAAAAAAAAAAAATTCCCGTTCTTGAAAAAGGATTATTTGTATACTGATAAAGCCGTCATTAGTTGAATATCAAAGTTACACGTAACTATGATCTGTAGTCATCAAGACAAAAAAAATCCTTGCTCAAATAGTCAGTTAAGTTCTCAGAGAAAAGTCACAACAAAATTTGAGATATTGTAGTTTTTTAACTCATTAAGGGCTACAATACACTTGATCATGCGTGAGCTTATTCAAATTTTTGGTGCAAATATATTTTTGACTTTATGTTCCATTGATGAATTTTGCCCTTCCTCAACCTAGACCGGCTCCATCACTGAGTAGGTCCCCAATCATTTCTGCGCCTCCAACTTGTATAGCCATCAGCTTGGCAGTCCATGATCACCAGGCATGTTCATGTGGGTCGCTAGCATCAGGCAGTATAGGCCCGTGAAGATTTTGTTGGCTCATTTCCTATTAATGGTGTTAATTATCTTAGGATGTGTTTGGTTCAGCTTTGTAAATGAGCTTTGAGTGTAATGCAAATGTTGAAAGCCAACACTTTTTAGGGAATTGCATATTATGTTTTGGTAAAAACTCTTTGTAAATTAACTTTGAGTTCAAGTGATATTTGAAAAAAAAAAACTTTTTGGGGGTTTTACCTTTAAAGAGCTGTGATTCTCTTGTGATTAGACCATGTCATACACATCAGTTTGATGAGTTTAGTGGGTCAAAAATGGGTCCAACCCATAGTGAATATTCTATGAAATATAATTTTAGCAACTTGTACCTGAAATCACTGGACTGTGCCCATTCACAACCCAATCCTGGCTCCAATTTTTAGCAAATTTCCCCCCTCAAATATGGAAAAGAGCATACTTAAAGAAACTAAACAATTAAAAACAAATTACATGTGAAAAGAATAAACAAATGAGAAATTACTAAATTAATTGAAAAAAAGATGCAAATTACTTAAGAATGTTTGATTTGCTGCTGAAAGGAAAAGAATAAACAAATGAGAAATTACTGAATTAATTGAAAAATCAAGATGCTACGTTGTACGGCAGTTCCCGGGTACCAAAAGAAAAAAAGAAAAAAAAAACACATCTCTTTTTATTTTTCATGGTGCTAGAAGTTTGAAACTAACCCTTTTTTTAATCTTTTATATTAATGTGGGTATTTTAAAGATTTGTATTTTGGAAAATCTAAACATACCTTAAATCAATTATATAGAAAAAGAAAACTTTCTAATTGAGGAATGATTGTGCAACAGTCTGTAAAAAAAAAACTACAATCGTGGAAATGATGGAACTCGTCAATTACGAACTCTTGAGAATCACGAGGGAAGGATGTTCCATTAGTTGCATATAGGATTGGCCCAAATTGCTGGGGCGGGGGCTTGTCCTATTTTTATTAAGACGTGATAATAATCCCAATGTGTTCGTAATTTTTTCAAACAAGGATTAATGAAGTAGTATGGGGAAATTTTATATATTGAGTTAATTACTTTTCAAGCATATTTAGTAAGGAACACAGGACCATATTAAAACCCAATTAATGAACGCAAACCGGATCAATAAATTTTAGCATGGAATGAAAAACTTGTCAACAATTATATGTCTCTCTCATCAGTCATCACGAGGAAGCAGGAGATTGGGCCATGATGAAGAGCGTGGATAGCTCGTTTGACGCGGAGCAACCACCCAAGTGTGGAGCGTGGGTTGAAAATGGGTTTGTTAGACCCGTTAAAACCCATATCTGGTTGGGCTTTGCTGCTCTAGAGCCATAACAATATGTTCTTTAAATTCGAACCAACACAGATAATACCCAGCCAGCTAAGCATGAGTTTTTTTTTTGAGTTAAAAAGTGGATCTTTGGCCCATTTTGCCACCATTGCTTGGGATAGACTCAAGGGGGTTAAGGCTGCCACATTTGCTTGGGAGAGAGACTGTGAACATATAGAGAGAGAGAGAGAGAGAGAGAGAGAGAGAGGGGAAGAAGTGAGAGATTTTGACAAATCTGGCAGAGTACAGGACACATGTCAATCAATAAATGATCTATTATTTTGCTGACTTGTCAATCACAAGTGCAGCCAATATCTTCTCGGTTCATATTGTTTTGAACCTTTTTGCTTCATGTTTCCTCCACTAAACCCCCAATGCACGCGCACCCATTCCACCACCATATAATCAGACACATGCGCCACACGAAAGAAAATGGAACTTAACATGTTTTAGCCTTCGACAATTGAAGGGTCTCATCGGTCGTGTCACATAATTTTCTTCATAACTTGGCATATTTAAACAGCCTCATCGGTCGTATAGTATCTTAGACTTTTCCTTAACAAACAGCTATTTCAACAATTGTATTTTCTAAAAGACACATTTATATTTTTGGATTTGAATTTCACATATAGTTTGTTTCAACATGATATGCTGTATTCTACCTTGTTGCTAGGCTCTCTTATGAAGCATTAATCTGAGTACTTCCCTTTGTTTTCTTTCTTCTTTTCTCTCCATTTCCTTCCATTTTTATTGTCTTTTTTTTTTTCATTGGGTTCGGTTGATGGGATGAGAGCGACACTGTATCATATGATTTCTTTGAATCTTATCAGCTATGAAGCTCAGAGTTATTTCACTGCCCTCTTCTTTTCATAGCTTTTACTACTGGTGCACATGACTTGGCAAAATTGAATGATTTGTCATCTTTAATGGTTTCTTTGTGCGACGTGACTGACTTTTTAATATTAATGTTTGATGCCGAGGGTTCAGAAGAATTTGTTTTTTGTTGGTTCCTTAATTATAATTATGTTATTGCATTGCCAATAAAGATTATCATTCTCCGCCAAATATTCAAGCTCTACAGCATCAATCTGGAGCATCGGATGATTTTCAGGAATCAGAAGAAAAAACAATCCCTAAAAAACAATATGATATGGATGCTGCTATGGAGGACAAGATTTGGGATCTCTATGACCTTTTTGTTGATGTACATAATTCGTCTGCATTTTTTATACTGCCTTTTATGAGTGGAAACATGCTTTAGAAAGCTACTTTTAAACGTGGTTGTCTATTTGATTTCATGCTTTCAAGGTCTTGATGAAGACACCAGTCCACAAGTCAGAAAATTATATGCTGAGGTACCACTGGCCCCAAAAAGCTAAAAATTACTATTCATATTGCTGTCTAGCTGCTATAGACTTGTTGCAATCTTGTTTTGATGGTTCATCTTTGTGAAGGATTGTGTATATTGCCATAGTTTTGCAGGAAATAATAGCTGGATGTGGGATCAACTGCATATACAGTGCTGATATTCAAGATGTAGTATGGTCACAGTTGCAAGCATGTTCATATAGTTGTCAAACATGGTGATGATTTTTCTGATGTGGGTTTCACATGCAGTGTTAATTTATGATTTATTTATGTATTTATATGAAATTATGCAAGCACCAAACCTGCCTTTGCCCTGGTTCTGAATTAATATCTAATGCAAAGAGTGGATGGTTCAACCCGCTTTTTGAAATGGCTGCAGTTCTCAACTTTGGGCATCTGTGAAGTCGTTTCAAGTAAACATTTTTATGATAATCGTGATAGCATGCATAATGAAACATGGGGAACCCACTAAATTGGTTGGCTTGACTTATTATTTTATATGGTCTCTGTTTATTTATCACCTCCAGTTGGTTTTACCTGCATCCACTGGTTCTGAGGCTTTTGTCAGAGTAATGTCTTGACTTTTTGGAGACTGCTTACAGCTTGCAGAGTTGTGGCCAAATGGTTTTATGGACAACCATGGTATCAAGCGTGCAATTTGTAGGGCCAAAGAGAGGCGAAGGGTGCTTTACAGCAGACACAAGGTATGATTATTTGTACATTCTTCCACCGACTTTCTTTTCCATGGACTGAAAGAGAATATGCAGTGCTTGGTGAAAAGGGAGAACGCCAATTTTTTGTGTTCTGACTTAACATGGTTTTCCTTCAAATGATTATTATATTGTCCTTGCTTATTCCACCGATTGCTTTGACATGTTTTATGGGCAATTGTACGTAATATGGCTTTTATGTTTCTTCATGTGGATGGAAGGACGGTGATTCCCGAGTCCCAAAGTAAATTAAATTGGTTGTCTGCTTTGTAGAATAGATTAGACGTTGATAGTAATAATTAATGTATGTGCCTTGAGGGGTGTAATTTATGCATTTGGAGAACTCATAGTGGTAGAAGTATATGCAGTTTCGCTTTTCATGAGAATGTAGAGTAGCATCTTTCTTCTTTATTCCTGTATGTGAATTTCTTTTCCAAGTGCGACGTGTAAGCAGATATATACCACTAAATGGCAGCTTATGCCGTTCTTATGATCTGTTTATAGGAGGATCAGGAGAAAATGAGGCGGAAAAAGATGTTGGCGCCTAAAACAGAGGAGTCGGTTCGAGTTGAGGGTCTTTTAGTTGCTCAGCCATAAGCCGCCCCCCCCAAGAGTCTATTGATTCAGGTATTAATGGTTCAACTTCTGCTAGCAAGCCTATTCACGGCCCAACAGCAGCAACCGCTAGGATCCCAGTCCTTTAGCAAATGTCTCCTCAGATAGAATTAAGCAAGAGAAAACCAAGGTAACTTCAAGCAACTTCTCGAAAGATGCGAGACCGGGAGAGGTCATATTGCCTATGAAAAAGGTTAAGAGAAAACCGGAGGTGGATTTGAATGAAATGCCTTTACATTCAGAGAAGTTCGAAGAGGAAAGACTCGTATCTTCCAAACCCAATCCCTCTCATCCCCTAAAATAAACCTTCAACCAACTATAGCGTCGAGTTTTGAATAGTCGAGTTAACGCTACATAGCGAGAATTAGAAAGCATACAGATGTCCCTTGCAACATAAGTTCATTTCCTTTTGCTGATCTTTTCAATAGCTATTTGAATTCATTTGACTGACTGGTTATCACCGCCTTTGTAGTTAACTGGTATTGTGGGATGCCTCATATCTCTAGTGGTGATTTCTCTAGGGCAAGAGCTGTAAATTCCTATTTGCCTTAAAATTAGTTGCCTTTTTTCGAGTTTATTTAGTAGATCGTCTTCTAATGTCATCGATATAGAGCAGCAATTACCAAGCAATTTTTCTCTCGATGGACAAGGTACTCTTGGTCTTTTTGTAATGAAGTACCTTACTAGGTAGATAAGTTGGGAGAAGCAAAGCAAATGGAATGAGATTTCCCATAACTTTTCAGTGTTTCACTGTTTGATCACGCAGAGTCCAGTTGATTGCATTGGATTAGAGATTGAGTTTGGTCCAACTCCTGCATCAAGCCTGACCGTGGGCATACCGATGAAATAGTCAAGCAGCCCCCTCAAGAATCCTTAATACAAACTTGTTTAGTAATTGAGATCAAGACATATTTCTGATGAATACTAAACTTAGTATGAGGTACTTCAAGAAGAGAAGTGTCATAACCTCAACGTGATTTAGCACACAAATTGATCCGACTGATTCAGGTTCGTTATGATGGCACGGCACGCTAAGATTTTCTAAGTTCAAAAATACAAATGAAGCAAACATTAAAATTTACAAAGTAGAAAGGGCCGACTTCAAAACTGTTTTTACAAATTATTTTGGAGAAAGAATAGGCTTAATTGCTGGAATTCCTTCTGAGCTTTGACATTGTTGAACAATTGCCCCCAAATTTTGAAAAGTTATAAATCACCCCCTTGACTTTGATATCATTTCACAGCAACCCTCAAAATTTGAAAAGTTACAAATTACCCCACTGAACTTTGATTTTTCTTGGTCTATAGCATTTTGGGAAAACTACCCTGAACCTATTACACTTTTGCCAATTTAATCCTAAAATTTTTCAATTTTTCCAATTCAACCTTAAATATTTTCACTTTTACTAATTAAGTCTATCTTGCCAATTTTGATCGAAATGTGCTAACGTAGACACCGACAATGCCACGTAAGATAGCCAGCTTTAAAGTGGATAATTTTTAATAATATTTTAATATTTTTGAATTATTATTTTTCTTTCTTCTTTTCTCTGCCGATTGCCCGCCATGGTTGAGCCGGGCTTGCCCTTGCCTTGGGGAGACCTGGAAAGGGTCGACCTTGCCCATGCCAAGGTAGCCTAGCCGACGCTCGGCTAGGCCAAGGTGAGGCTAACCCTCGCTAGGTCCTAGCGAGGGTTAGCCCCAGTGAGGGTTCCCCTACCGGATCTAGCTAGGTCACCCTAGCCTAAGTGAGGGCTACCCTCGCTAGGGCTTGTACTCCCTTGTGGTAGGCAAGGCCAGCCCACCCATCCAACAACGGCTGGTAGTTGGGTCAAGGTCACCCTCACCCAAGTGAGAGTTGGTAAGGTGAGTTGGACCTTGCCTCGTGGTTGGTGAGGTTAGGCCGCTTGCCCGGCCATGGCTAGTGACCTCGCTGGGGTTGCCCTCACCCAAGTGAGACCGGACAAGGTCGCCCTTGCCCAAGCTAGGGCAACCTAGCTAGGCGTTAGTTGGGCCAAGCCAACACTGGGTGAGGCCGACTGTCGCTGGGTTTCGCTTAGGTTGAGGTGAGCCCCGACAACAACTCCCCTCCTTAGATTTGGTGAGATCGCTCTGACTTGAGTGGGCTCCCATTGCCAGGGCTTACCCTCGCCTGGCTAGTGGTTAGCCACCGAAAAAAAAGAAGAAGAGATAAAATAAATAAATAAATTCAAAAAATATTAAAAATTGTCAACGTTAGTGCCAACCGTGCAATGTAGAATGACCGGCATCCACGTTAGTAAATTCTAACCAAAATTGATGGGATGGACTCAATTGGCAAAATATGAAAATATTTATGACTGGATTGACAAAATTAAAATGTTTAAAATCGAATTGGTAAAGGGGAAAAATTTAGGATTTTTGGACAATTTTCCCTTAGCATTTTGGTATGTATCTCATTAAGCTTCACATGAAAATGGATTAACTACCGTTTCTTGACCAAAGTATCTCTTCCTGAATCTTCTGAACTTCGTCAACCTTGAATCATCTATGTTTTTTTAACTTCATTAGCCACTGGTCCTCACGCATGCGCTCCTCGCATTTCTGACTGCTTTTTGTGTCTTTGTGTAATAAAAGAAGAAGAAGAAGAAGAAGCGATGACTGAGAGCTATGATTGAATAGACATATAGTGCAATGAAAGGGAAAATTCTAAATAAGGACCCGAAGTGAATCTATTTTCTTAAATAAGGATCTAAAGTGAACTTTGTGTCATATAAAGACCCGAAGTGGACCCATTATTTCAAATAAGAACCCAAAGTGAATTTTGTGTCAAATAAGGATCCGAAGTGATCAAGTTAATCTCTATTGAGGACCTTAGCTCGCTGGTAAACATTTTCCGACAATTAAAATAGGGGCAATTTTGTTAGAAATTTGTGATTGGGAAAAAAAAAGGGAAAATTCTATATTAATTAAGTTTAGGTATCTATTTAGATGTTTACGTTTTCTTCTTTCTTCTCCCTCGCTGCTCCTCACTTTGCTCGATCGACAGAGAATTTGGGTCTCCTCAAAAAAAAAAAAAAAAAAAAAAAAAGCAAGAAGCGTCTGGTTTTCTTCTTATTTTTGAATTCGTGCCTCAACCAACGAAAAATTTGGGTCTTCGACTTTGCGAAGGATGGGTACAAGGAACAGGGAGACCGTAGAAAACCTAACGTTTTTTTTTTTTTTTTTTTTTTTCTGTTTTAGGATTTGTTAATTTTCCCTATATTTTTTTGGACAAAATTGCCCACACTCCGGTCGTTGGAAATATCACATGCTTGATAGTCGGCGAATATTTGGCCGACCAAGAAGCTTAGGTTCTTATTTGGAATTAAGGTCTTTATTTGAGACAATGGGTCCACTTTAAGTCTTTATCTGACACAAAGTTTATTTTGGGTCCTTATTTGAGAAAATTGATCAACTTTGGGTCCTTATTTGAGACAATGGGTCCACTTTAGGTCTTTATTTGACACTAAGTTCATTTCGGGTCCTTATTTTAGAAAATTGGTCAACGGGTCCTTATTTGGAATTTTCCTGTAATGAAATATATGAAATGACTATAAGCACCATTACAGTAGAAAAACATGCCTAAATGATCATGATTAGCATGTTCATGAAAAAGTAAAATTATTATCGAGAAGTTCCAATTAATACGAATACTGGTGGGCCTAAAGTAATAGATCAAATGCTTATATGCTTTTCATTTTAAGCACGTGTATACACACACACAACGGGAACAGTTCCACAAAAAGAGTTTTTCTTTTTTCCAGAAAAAATGGTGAAATAAGTAAAGGCATGGCAATATTTCGGCTAAGTAAAGTGATACAAAAAATTCAGGACTCACTGTTGATCAAAAGAGGAAAAATTCTTCAAATAAAATGGAAGACACGTATGCCTAAGGGGTGCATGACAAACAGAATTTCTATTCTAGAAACAATTTTTCTATTCCGTTTTGTTTCGGAATAGAAACCGTTTGTAACATTATTTCATTTTTCTATTTCGAAATAGATTCTTGTTTCAGAAATAGGTTTGGAATAAATCAAAAGCTAAAATTTTCTACTTCTCTATTTCGGAATAGAAATCGACATAAAAATTCTTCTCATCGTTCGTCAATCGGTCCTTCATCCGTTGCCGCCGCCGCCGCCGATAGCTGGCCGCCGCCGCCGCCACCCACCGTCGTCTGAAAGGAAGAAATTTTGTGTCGTTATCAAACAAATTTCTATTTTTAGAGTAGAAATTTTGTGTCATCATCAAACGATTATTTTTGCTTAGAAACTCTTCTAGAAATAGAAATAGAAAAATTTATTTCTATTCCAGAAACTATTTCTGAAACAGAATGATTGTCATGCGCGCCCCTAGTAATCAGCTGTCTATTGAGAAAATATTGACTACTTTGGTGCTCCAATGTGGCAAACAAGAAAGGCACCTCAAATTACTTCACATATCCAACGCGGGCCAACATTGTCAGGCCAATTTCCCCCCACCTTTCTCTCTCCTCTCTCCCTACTTTTCTCTTTCCTTTGCACGCTCTCTAGTTTCTACCCACTTTTCTCTCTCCTCTCTCCCTCCTTTGCACACTCTCTTGCCTAACTCTCTCTCTCTGATCACTCTATTTTTTTTATTTTTTTTAATGTGGATTTATGTGCGTTTCCAATCCGACCCATTTTAGGCCGCTTCTGTCTTCACCAATGCTAGGAATTGGGGCTTCTTGGAGAGATGTGAGTTCTCCACTTAGTCGTCCACGTTGCCGGAGATTGTGAACCTGTTGGAATATAATCCAAAGAAAGTAAATTATTTGTTGTAATCATATCATTAATATAAAGAATATAATATCCTTCTTTTTATATAAACTTACAAATCATGGAGAATAAGAAAATAAGATATCACTGGAAAAATAACATAAAATTGGAGATGAGGTATGGATATCTGAATCTCCTTAAGGCGATTAGTTCTTGCCAATGGTGCTCCGCAGATTCACAAATTATGCCTCCCAATATATAACACCTCGAACCTGTTTGGATTAATACTATGCAAACGAGATTCGCCGAACCGTTCAATTGAACTAGCACACCCGAGAAAAATTAGAAGAGTATAGTAGTATTTCAAATTTCTTTTGGAATCGTTGTCTCGAATTGTTCTATCGAAAAACCTTCTAATGAAGCTTTATACTCTTATCTATTTATAGAGCTTTAAAGTTCATCTACAGAAAAGATATATGAATTAAATAGACGCATATATCCAAGAAATTCATAAATCAAGAGATACGTGGATCCAAGAGATTCATGAATCCAGAGACATGTGAATTCAAGAGATTCGTGAACTCAATAAATATATGAATTGAAAAGATAGGTGAATCTAGGAAATTCATGAATTTAATATGTACGTGAACAGAAAAGACGTATGTTCATTCGTTAGCTTTCGTTGATCCATTAACCATAATTACAACAGAACTGGGAAGAGAACTTCGGGAGTGTCGCGGTGTTCGATTGAATTCGCGGTGCCCCCCTCTCGCGTGTCGTTGACCCCATGCCCTCCGAAACGCCGCCCTATTGGCGTTGAGGCGGCGACGGCGGCGGCGGCCGAGGAGGCAGGAGTGGGGGCCTCATAGTGGCACCTCTTGTGCCCATCGAGAGCTTGGCCGATGGGGAAGCTCTTGTGGCAGATCAAGCACTTGTGCACCTTCCCGGACATACCGGAGGAGGTGGTTGCCGCGGAGGCCGAGGTGGCCAGCCGTTCGTCCGCACCAGCAAAGAGAGTGTGTTGGGAGAGAGGAAAGAGGAGAGAGAAAAGTGGGGGTAAATTGGCTTGACAACGTGGGCCCACGTTGGACACGTGGCGCAATTTGAGGTGCTTTGAAGTGCCTTCTTATTTGTCACGTTGGAGTGCCAGACGTAGCCAATATTTTTTCGAATAAAAGTGCACCTCAATTTGGAAAAGTTGCACCTGGAAAAGGTAAAGGAAATTACCAAAATTTCAATAAGTATGACCCCTAAATTTTCCATACGTAACAAATTCTCCCCTGATGTTTCATATTTTTTGCAGTGTGCCGCCCGATCTTTTAAAATTCGTTAAAATCTTTCTTCTGTTATTATTGCAAAATGACGGTATTAATTATAATTAAAGAAAAAAGGAAATGAAATATATTTATTGCAATCAGACGTTATGCATATTCTTTTCGAATATATCTTTACTTTTAGACAAAACTCATCTCATCCCCTCTATTGTTAAAAGGAGTAACAGGAAATGAGTCAATTCAGAAGGAAGATGAAAATAAATTTCGACAAAAAAAAAAATTGATAACTTAATTCTCAATGTTTCCTCTTTGACTCAACTAACTTGCTTGAAACAAATTTTTCTCATTAAAAAATAATTTACAAATTGATAATCCTATCAAAGAGAAAAGACATTGCAAGAGCCAAGTAAGTCACGTGATGTGGTGTGTAATTCTATTTTAAGATCAGAGGCGGCAAACCCAAAATCAAAGAAACAGTTTTGTCCCTGAAAATCAACCCGAACCGACTTGAGCTGATCGAACGTTGATGGCATCGACCAATTCAATTTAAAACCGAAGCAACCGACACCTAATAAAATCCAAATATGAAGTAATCACCAAAGCCTACCCCACTCACTGTATTGAGGAGGCTGTTGGCTTCATATTCAAGTAAATCACACTGGATGCAACTCACCATGCTGCAAACTGAAAAGTGGAGTATGCATCTCATTTGTTCAAATAAGCGTTGCCCAATTGATTTTGAAATATTTAGGTTCTGTTTGTTAAGTGAAAAACAAATTATATGTAAAATATTTTTCTAAACATGATCATATGTATTGCTTGAAATAATTAGTCAATGAAAATTGCTTATTAATGCCATCAATTTAAGTTTAAATATTTTCGTGAACATTGAAATAATTTTTCGTTCCTTCATTTTCTTGAGTGATATATGCGATTATTTTTAGGAACATATTTTTCAAATCATTTATTTTGCGTAAAGTAAACATATAGAATAAGAGCACAAGTATCATCGGTTTCACTTGGCCCTAGGGTAAATTTCAATAATTAGACAAAAAAAAAAGGAGGTGAATATAGTGTGTGTGTGTGGGTGAGAGAGAGAGAGAGAGAGAGAGAGAGCTGATATGGGATTTTTATGTATGGTCCTCAGGTAAGTCCGAAGTGTAGTTTGAGAAAGACAGACAAATATAGCGGAGTAATATTCAACATATGATATAAGGTTACGTTTGGTTGTCCGGATTTCTAATCGGGATAGGACTGGATAGGATAGGATATGAAATCCTTGAATTTTTTTATATCTTATCCGTTGTTTGGTGAATCGCAAGATTAAAGTCGGATATGTTCACATCATATCATATACATTTTTTTAATATAAACGGCATATCATTATAAATGAACCTAAATATTCATAAACAGAGATGGTGAAAATCTCTCGTAATACTATTCCTTAATTTATTTTTATTTTATTCTTATTTTATGTTTCCTCTTTTTTATATTATTTACTTTATTATTTCTTTTTTTCCCCTTTCATCATTCTTTAATAAAATTTTATCAAATAGTAAACTGTATTAACATACCTAAAATAAAAAAATACCTAAAATATATAATAAATATAAATATGTAATTTATAGATTGAATTTTTAATATAAGATAGAATTAAAGTTGAATATATAAATTAAAATAAGATTAATTAAAAATATTTTTTTATTTTTTATTTCTTAAATTAGAAGTCAAATATTATTTATATTGAAATATAATTTCAATTTTATTAATTAATAAGTTTGTTATTCGAGAAAAATAACTTTTTTTTTGTAAAGAAAAATAACTTTCCTATTAAGGATATTAGAAATCCTATCCACCTTTATTCCACCTTTCCCATGGGATAATTTTATCCCGTCTATATCCCCTTATATCCGACTTTATCCTATATTGAGCGAGCACCAAACATAGGATATGATAAATCATATCCTATCCCGAATTTTATCTCGACTGCCAAACGCAGCCTAAGAGAATCAATACCTCAACCGCTATATATACCACCAAGCGAAATTTAATGAACGGCAGGCGCCCCATGTTATATATTTGGAAAGTGTACTTCAATTTTTGAGTTTATATGTCATGCCCCGAACCTCGAGCGCACGAACATCCCTCGACGGTCGAATAAACTGTGACGTCTTAAGATACATCGCCGACCCATTCTTTTTATTTTTCAAATTAAACGCATGCGGAAGTAGTTAAAATAAACACCCAGTCAATAAACAAACAACATAAATAATAAAACCAGCATATATTGCCGAAAACAACATATTTATTTATCTACTGTTACCCCTAAGAAGTTTAAAAATTACAAGGCTTTCCACGACCACTTCCTATCGACTCTCTAAAAAACCTTCGGGGATTAGGGTTAACCTAAACTTCACTAACAGCAGGATCAGCCAAAAAGGTGTCGTATCTCGCGCCTACCACAACCGCACCTGGCAATTCTCCACGTTACGGCCCTGAAAATGGTTAACAACAACAGGGTGAGATAAAATTTTAGCGAGTCAACTTCCTAAGCTTCGATTAGAACGCAAATTCGTCTCAGAGGCAGCCTAATCATACAATGGCATACAATCTTACCTTGCCTTGGCACACCCTTGCATATTAGTATGTCACATATGTCATTATAAATATAATAAGCATAATCAATAATCAGAACACATAGCTCTCATGCACCGAACATCCGCACGGGTCTCGATTATAAGGTAAAACTCGTTTTGACACGTCCCATACCATGCTTAACAGTTTTACCTCATAATTAAGCGTAATGCATCACAACCATTCACACGTGTTTCGATTATTACGACTCCTCGGGCCACAGCCAACACACAAGCTGCTGGTCCGGCATGACCGGGCATCGTCCCGCCTCATCGAGCAGGGTATCGTCCAGAACCCCTGCTTAGACGTCATTCCATAAAAGAGCATCGGTCCGGCCTCAACCGCGACTCGGCATCCGGACCCTCGCTAGGCATCCGATAAACATCGAGCATCGTTCCCAAACTCCCGTTGGGTGACGGGTTCAATTAAATGACCTCACAAGCATACCAACACTCAAGCCAGTTTTTATCTTCCATCAATTGCCTAGTGTAAAAGAGTTCGTGCTTAAATAACAAACCTCGGAAAATATTTACATTTAAAATTCCTGTAAAATAATTGCACGTGGTCACGTATTTGAAATCAACCCATCAAACTTTGCACACTTTCATTTTAAAACATCATTGCCTCTTTTATCATGTAAAATACGGCGTCCAAACACGACACCTCAAAGTTTGTTATTTTCTTACCAATAAACCATCTTTGAGAAATAACATTTAAAATACATGATATGGGTAATCAAACATCATGGTATTACATGCTCAAACAATCAGAATTAAGTGTAAATTCATCCAATAAAACAAGCATAAAATTTTACTTAACAGCTAATCCGTCATTAATTACGCTAATCGCGATTATTAAGCTAATCATGATTAATTAGTCTAATTATAATTAATTAAACTAAACTCAATTAATTAGCATAAATATAATTAATTAAAAATTAATCGAAATAAAATAAAATAAGTATGATTAAATAAATAAATCACCATTAATTAAACTAAACTCAATTAATTAATATAACCATGATTAATTAATATCATCATAATTATTTAAACTAATTGCACTTAAATTCAATCTAAACCATCCTTAATTGCAATTAAGGCTAAACTAAAATTAATAAATACTAACCGTCATTAATATTAAACTAACCACCCCTATACGTAATTAACACCTTAATCCACGATTTGGAAGCTAACTCACGGGTTTCCAGAGACGGCGAGCTCACGGCGACGGCGACGGCGACGAAAACATGAGGCTTGCGACTCGATCAAGAACTCGACGGCGGTGATCAGCGGTGGTGGAGATGGCAGTGATGTGTGGTGGTGTATGGTGGTGTACAGTGGTAGTGGAGATGGCGTTGATGGAATGGGTGAAAAGAAAATGAGGTGGGATGAAGAAGAAACGAAGGAGGAGGAAGAGTGGAAGAGAAAAGAGAGGAGATGGAGGGAGGAACCATCGGCTGCAGCAAGAAGGGAAAGGGAATGGCGTGGGGGAGAGAAGAAGAAGAGAGAAAGGAAGAAGAGGGAGAAGAAAGAGGGAAAAAGAAAAGGGCGGTGGCAGAAGGTGGCGTGAAGGGGAGGAAAAGTGGGAGAGAGAGAGAAGAAAGAGGAGAAAAAGGGGGGAAATTTCGGTAGAAGGAGGGGTTGGCGTGAGGGGAAGGAGAAGGATGAGGGAGAGAGAGAAAAGGAGAAAGAATTTTTTTTTTTTTTTTTTTTTTTTTTCGATCTCTGATTTTTCATCTAATAATTTCTTTCGAAAATTTCGGACTCGCCGATAATTCGACGGATGATGAGGCGACGTCCAATAATTTAATCTCAAAATTTTCAAAAATTCGATACCCGAAATCAAATTAAATTTCGTGATTAAAAATCAATCGAGCGCGACTTTAGTATAACCTAATCTATTATGTGGCTTTTAGGGTTTTTCGCGTGGTTGACCCGTCATCAATAATTTTCAATCCACGTTTGTGCCTCTTTGAATCGTGAACAACCCTCGATTATCATGTAATCCCAAGCGTACAATTACGTACCATGAATATAAGATCAATAGAAAATTGGTTTATCATCGCTTGACGTGAATATCGTAATCGTGCAGAATCACACGCGAACCGACTACGTACTCCCGTCAAATTAAATTTATATCTGTTCGTTAATTGACTTATAATAGCGTAGTATCAACCTTTATCAATCCTTATGGTTGAGCGGTCGATTTCTGATCGAATTCTCTAGTCTTTTGCGTTACGGCCTCACTCAATGGATTAGTTAACTCGTGAGTGATCAGTTCAGAGTAAAATAACCATAAGTGCATCGATGAAATAACCATTTCATATATTTCGAAATAGGACCAAATTTCAAGATATCATAACTTTTCCATTCTTACAAAAATTTCGTCTTCAAAATTTGAACTATTACAACTCTTCAATAAAAAGGTAAGAGTATTGACGTCTCATCGACTCTTCATTTCCCCACGTGGCTCCCTCCGTTCCATGGTGTTGTTAGGCCACTTTGACTAAGGGAATTGTCTTGTTACGTAACACTTGCTCCTTTCGATATTCTATCCGAATCGGTCTCTCCACGTACAACACCCTCTCATCCACGTCTATTTCCTCGAAATTCAGCACCTAGGTCGGATCAAGTTCGTATTTCCTTAGCATCAACATGCGGAAGACGTCATGCACTTGAGCAAGTCTTACTGGCAATGCAAGACGATATGCCAAAGTCCCAATCTACTCCAAAATCTCAAAGGGGCCTAGTACCTTGGGCTCAATTTCCCTTTCTTGTCAAAATGCGAAGTACCTCTTATCGATGACATTTTGAGGAATACGTGTTCGCCTACTTGAAACTCCAAGGACTTACGTCGTTTATCTGCATAACTTTTCTGACGGCTCTGGGCGGTCTTGAGCTTTTCTCGAATGACTTTGACGGCGTCCATTTCGCCGAACCAACTCGGGGCTGGTAATCTTATGCTCTCCAACTTCGTCCTAGCAAACGGGAGTTCGCGAGGCTCGCCATATAACGCTTCAAATGGTGCCATCTCGATGCTCTACTAATAGCTGTTGTTGTAGGCGAGCTCAACTAGATGAAGTTGTTCCTCCCAGCTTCCTTTGAAGCCTATTACACAAGCTCGCAGCATATCCTCAAGTGTATGAATAGTCCTTTCAGACTGGTCATCCATTTATGGATGGTAGGCTGTGCTATATTGCAACTTTGTTTCTAAGACAATTTGTAAATTTTTCCAAAAAGCTGCCGTAAATTTTGAGTCTCGATCTGACGTGATTGTCACTTGCACTCTATGGAGACGAACTATTTGTCGCACGTACAATTAAGCATATCTGTCTAATGCAAAGTCATTTTGGACGGCGATGAAGAGCGCAGACTTCGTTAAGTTGTCGACCACGACCCAAATGGAATCATTACCTCACTAACTCCTTGGCAATCCCATCACAAAATTCATTGTGATATATTCCAATATCCACTTGGGAATCTAGGTTGGTGGACTGTAATGTTGTGCCTTCACTTATTGGCACGTCAAACACTTGGCAACATGCTTGACGATATCTGCATTCATACAATTCCACCAATAGTACTGGCGTAGATTCTAATACATCTTTGTGTTGCATGGATGAATGCTATAACTACTACGATGGGTTTGTGACAAAATTTATTCCTTAAGCTCCACATCATTGGGCACACACAATCGTTCACGAAATTTCAATAATCCGTCCTCCAAAACTTGAAAATCAACTTTCCTCTTTTCCACATCCTCTTGCATAACTTTCTGGATTTCAGGGTCTGTCGACTACGACGTCTTAATCTTCACCTGCACTTCTGGTTCAATTTTGAGGATAGCCATGAGACTTGAAATGTGGCATACCTCTAACTTGAAATCCGAATCTTGAACTCCTTTGAGTAGAATCCACTCTTGAATCATCATTTGTACAATCGATGACTTTCGACTTAGTGCATCCGCGACCTTGTTGGCTTTTTCAGGATGATATAATATATCGCACTCATGACAAATTTACCCCGAATAACCACAAATAACCTTAAACATTAAATTTGATTAATGCTACAAAAAATCATAAAATTGGTACAATTATGAAAAATGAAGATTAAATCTCAAACTGCCATATTAGCCAACTATCGCGTGTCATCAAATTTAATAAAAACTAATATAGGATAAATTTGTCAAAAGTGTATTAGTTTAGGGTAAATTTGTTAAATGCATACCAGTTTGAAATTTTTGATGATAAAAAAATTTAGTTTAAAATGAATTCATCATAAGTATATTAATTTGAACTTTTTTGTGATATTAATCCAAACAAATAACAATCTACAATTTTGCATCGCGTGTGACGAACGTTTGGGTATTCCACTTTCTAATAAGTAAAGACCGGCGCAACAACTTAGACCAAATTTAAGTCTTGGTCCAGTCGTACGTTTTTTTTTTTTTTTTTAATTGACCAAAGAAACGGGACGTCCGAGACGTCGTTTTGAATTTGGATTGGTGGGACGTCGCCATCGTTAGGTGGCTTTTCAAATAATTGTGAACGGCTCTTTTGACTAATTTCGATCAAAGAAACGGGACGTCGTTTTGAATTTGGTTGGAAATTTCTCGCGTTTGAGTCAGTTCATCGCTTTAAGATTTCGACACGTGGCGACAATCGACGCCGGAGGTTCGTTCAGTAGTAGTTAGCGCAAAGATCTTTTGGTTTATTATTACATCAGGAAAATAATTTACTAGTCTTTTTTTGGGGGGGTCAAGTTACTGATCACCGATGTGAATTTAAATTTTAAACTAACAAAACAGAAAAAAATACAAATATATCCATCTGCCTCACTTTTCCTCCCTCCATCATCTACTAGGGTTTCCAGCGTAGGTGGACTCGCCGGCGCTTCCTCCTCTTCCATCTACGCCGGCGCGGAGTCCAAAGCGAATACAACCCTCTCCGTCGCACTTGTGGTCGGCGCTCATGGGGATGGGGGCCGGAGTAGCAGATCTGAAAGTCGACCGCCGGCGCTCGCAGCCATGGGACGGACCGGTATGGTCAACTCTGAAGGGAAGTTTCCTCTCCCCGTGCTCGGAGAAAACGAATACAGATAAAAGCTCCACGATTGGAACTCATGGCCGAACCTTTTCCTTTTCTCTGTTCTTTGCCAGCTCGACGCCGGTGGCCATGGACGGCCAGAACGCGGCACCAATGGCTATGGTCGACGGCTAGGTCTGGAGAGAGAGGAAGAAGAAGGAGGAAAAAGAAAAAAAATCAGATTTTCAATTTATTTTTGGAATCCAACTTCGTAAACACGTTTCGATCACTTATTGGACATTAATAAAGCAAGAGAAGGACACGCTCCCCAAAAACATTTGACTTGGCTCTCTCTTTCTCTCTCTCTCGCAAGTCACGGGCAAAAGGACGAAACACACGTCGTCCAATGCTTTTGCCGCTCAAACACCTCATCAGTAAAAGCGGATACGAGACATGTGGTGTTGCTCGTGAAAGGCGTTATTGATTGCGACAAGTGCATTATGTCCCTTCAATGCTACGCCGTCCCCACCCCCACTATAATTTTTCTAGACATGGGCATCTTTACCTTTTCTTTTCTTTCTTTTTTTTTTTTTTTATCGGACGGAGACGGGTCATCAGTCAATCCCCTTGGCTTCTTATACAAGTCCTTAAAAAGTTTTGGTCCCGATTCCATCCGAACTTCGGGATTTTAAGGATGTAAAGGATCTGGAGGTATTCCCCCATGGGCCATTGTGAGGAAGAAAAAAGACACATGTAAGAAAGGCGGACTGGCAGCCCCTGACAATGCCAAGGCAGGCGGGCCCTTGGAGGTTCGGAGGCAACATCCCTTCTCGATGACGTTTCCTGTGGTACGTAATAACAATGTACGATTCCAATTGCTTCGTTTGGATTCTAGGACACATAATATTATTGTACGATTTTTCAGCCTAATCATTCATAGCGGGTGCAGTGATAACATTGTGCAATTCCAACTTCAATAATGCAAGTTTCGGTGCCCCCTCGTCATAGGGCAACACGTTTTTTTGGGGGGCCCAGCAAGTAAATTGGGAGAAACGTCAAGAGTCAATATGCCATCGATTCAGAAGGAACTTCCACGCGACTCACCTCGTCCACCCTAAATCAATTCGAGTTTTGCCCTCTGTTTCACGGCAGGCCAGCACCATAAATCAATTCATACTGTTTCGCAGTTTCGCCAGTTTGCTCCAAGATACACGGGTCAATACATAATATGCCAGAACTACTTTTCCATTTTGATAACCAATCGAAATTACGCACTCAGTTTAATTTTTTCTTTTTTTTTCTTTCTCTTTTCTCGTTATGACATCAGACCTGAGTATGCCCTAAAACCGTTTAAAATTGGAGATATTCTCATGGGTGAGGGAAGAAAAACTCTCTCTAATGAGAAAAGACAGGGTACGTGGACACCGATATGTTAAAATAATAAATACATTCAGGCTGAGCATCGAATTGTGGGATTACCATTCGATGCTTCCATTGAAAGTTTGCCTTCTATTAGTGAGATGTGCTTCGCATAGTATCTGTAACCGGTACTCCTGATTTCACACACCATGCGAGCTTTCTCCGGACAAGTCTTAAAAGGCTGAGGAGGAAAAAGGAAAAAATAAAAATAAAAGGCGACACGGGAAATCACAAGTCACAAGTCATGAGGGGAGTTTTTTTTTTTTGGTCTGAAGTCATGAGTTTTTGGGGAGTTCCCACTTCCTAAAAAGTAGATGAATTAAAGGACGCCTTGTACGCTGCCAGAAATTTTGAAATGGGTTCCGACTTTAAAAAAGCAAAAAAAAAGAAAAGAAAGCCCAATGTTCTCCGTCTCATTGCTAAACGTTCCCAACGTCTATTTCAATAGACATCTCCTTTTGCTAGAGGTTCCCAACGTCTCTTTCAGTGATGTCTTTTCCACATCGTATTCTCCGTCTCATTGTGGGACCACGGAGCGCTTTGTAAATGGTTGCTTTCCTTTTCAGTTGCGTGCTTCGCCACCTAAACGGCCTCTTTCGGCATCGACTTTTTGTTCCATGGCACATCGCATTTGTGCATTTTCGCAGAGCCTCCAGGGGAGAGGAAGCATCGGGGGGAGGAAGTCTCCTCTTCCTTCTGCATCTTCGTTTCTAGCGTCTCCCCTCCGTGCGAAGGAGCAGCAAACCCAAGCGGAGGTTCGAGATATGGATGGGAGGAATACCGTCGGAGGAGCGAAGAGCAAGCGGCGTCGGCGGTGGAGGCGGAGGATTCTGGAAACCCCAGATACGCTACCCTCCGGCGACCGAAAACGGGCAACGGGAAGACCCAGCGCCACCACTCGCCATCCATGCAAATCCTGCCGGCGAAGGTAAGAGGAAAGGAGCATGTTAAGATTAAAAAAAAAAGAGAGAGAGACAGAGACAGAGAGAACTGGACCATGTGATTCGTTTCAAGTTGAATCAACTGAGTGTCTTGCGTGCTTGCATCTCACCGTGTTTCTGTTTTTTTTTTTCCTTTCCTTCGGTTAAAATATCGCCAAAAATTAAATATGGGGCGATAGATCGATTTCGGATCATCGGCGGTACTTTTATTTGTTTTTGCTTTTGGTTTAAATCAGGTGTATAAGAGCGGTCGTTGGGATCTAGTTAAATTCAAAGAAATCCCTATAAAAACTCACTGTAACCTGCCTTCATGAGGAGGCATCCCTTCTTCCGAGATTACGGGGATATTTTGCCGAGTTTTCAAAAGAAAAAGGATCTACAGTAATACAAGAGCTCATCAGTTATATCTCCTTCGGAGAAAGGCTATATTTTTTATGTTCCTGGTTGCACGGTAGATTCATCCATCGATGTTTGCGTTTTCTCTTACAGGTTCGAGAGCCAAACTAGAAAGGCCAACAGCATAGCTGGGAACATCTACGCTTCAATTCCGGCTCGTGGATGGACGTTTCGAGGAACCATAAGCCGGTAATTCCATTTTTCCATGAATCCCACCGGCATTGGAGCTTGAACTAAGGCCCATCTTCTATCTTTGTGGGCTCGAGCCCACACCAAACTTTGCTCTTCCAAAGGCCCAATTGGTCCCAGTACGGGCCATGGCCGATCTTCTATCTTTGTGGGCTCGAATGCCCACACCAAACTTTGCTCTTCGGAGGCCCAATTGGTCCCGGTCCCCTTCAACTCACTCCACGGGCCACGGCCGATCTTCTAATCTTTGTGGGCTCGAGAGCCCACACCGATCTTTGCTCTTCCAAAGGCCCAATTGGTCGACTCCGCCACGGCCCACGGCTGATCTTCTATCTGGCCCAACCTACCCAGAAATGACTTTAATTCCAAATGAATCAAATCTCTCACATAGGATTCGAACCTACGACCGGTCAGTTAACAGCCACTCATGAATTACTTCATTATACATACGATATATATATATATATATATATATAAAGATCCATCTATATAAATATCATATTTATATCCAGAAAGCTGTATGCTTTGGGAGAAGCTTGTATAGGAAGTTAGGGTTCCAAAAGAGCCCTTTCTGCCTCTGCCCCGTGGCCGACTCGCCATCGACGAGTCGGGTGATCACCTTCTCGGATCTCCACTTGGGCCTCAAGTTCCTCGACGAGTTTCTCTCCGGCAAGACCTACATCTCCGGGTAACACTTCAATCTCTCTCTCGGTTCTTCGCGCGGGGGATCGATAGGTCGATTCGGTATCTTGGGCCCCGTTGCTTGTTTGGGATGTTTATCGGCGACGTTTTCGATGGCAGAGATCAGCTCACGAAGGACGACATCAAGGTGTACGCCGCAGTTCTTGAGAAGCCCGGAGGCTCGTTCCCGAACGCCGGCAAGTGGGACGAGTGTGTGTCCTCTCGAGGTTCGTTTCTCTCCTCGATTTGGCTCTTATGTTTGCTCGGTTGCTCGGTTTTGCTTGATTCGGAACTTCCTTTTTGGATAGGATTGCTTCTAGTAGTTTGTGTAGTGATTGATTCGATGATTGTGAGTTTCAGATGCTGGTTCTTGATACCATGTTTCGTGATTTAGCATCGTGATTTAGCATCTTGGTACCAGTACCCAAAAGGGTCCTGAAAAGCGGGGATTTTTCTGTGTTTACGAATGCGAGGGTTCTTGGTACCATGTTTCATGATTTGGCTCTTATGTTGCTCGGTTGCTCGGTTTTGCTTGATTCGGAACTTCCTTTTTGGACAGGATCGCTTCTAGTAGTTTGTGTAGTGATTGACTCGATGATTGTGAGTTTCAGATACTGGTTCTTGGTACCATGTTTCGTGATTTAGCATCTTGGTACCAGTACCCAAAAGGGTCCTGAAAAGCGAGGATTTTTCTGTGTTTACGAATGCCTGTTATTTATATAGACTTGCATGAAAGCATATTCGGAGGCCCTTATCTTCAATTTAAGGTCAACAATATCGATCACCTGATTTTCTTGGTATGGTTTGGGGAGGAGATCGGTGCATGCCTGCGTCGTGTACTTTGAATTTGTTGAAGTTGAGAAATTTTCGGCATTGTCGCATCTCATCTTGTTATAGCATTTTATTTTGATTTTAGAGTCGAATGCTTCCTAATGTCTCCTACTTTTGTTCAATTGTTTAGCTTTCCTGGCAAAGCTGCTGGTGTTAGAGTAGGTGCCAAAGGTGCTCCAGTTGAAGAAGTTAAGGGGTATGTTATATGTACTGATGTGGTGGCTTCCATAGAAGGGGACAAATGCATCCTCTAGCTATGTTTTCCCTTAATGTCCTCTAAATTTATATTCTGTGGATGTATTATCCCTCCCTCCTTTGTGACATCTATTAGCTGTCTCTTTGAAGAATTGGTGTTACTTTTCATGCTGCTATGGTAGGCCTCCATAGAACCATTTCTTGTTTGTATTGAGCCACGACTTGCATCATCTATTAGCTTTCTCTTTGAAGATTTGGCGTTACTTTTCATCTTTGCTATAGGAGGCCTCCATAGAACCATTCCTTTTTTGTATTGAGCCACTTCCAAGGTCAAAATTTCATCCCGTGACCATGTTTTTACCATTATGTAAAGTTTAAATTTTCTGATTCAGGAAGGTTATGATCCATGAGACGCTCATGAGCATTATACATCCAAAGTTATTGTTTAGGGGTAATTCCATTTCTGGTCCTATGGCTTAGGTGGATTGTGTAATCCAAGTCCTGTAACTCTTAATTCGTGCAATCGAGGTCCTGGAACTTCAGTCCATTTTTCAATGCAGTCCTCTTAGGTGGGACACTTTATGACAGAATTGCTTCTTCTCTGCATAACCTGAAGTTTCTTTTTGCTTCTTCCCTGTACAGTGTACACCTTTCGGGCGGATCACGAGGCAGCTAACGCCGACCAAAGATGACGAAGGGATGTGCTTGGCCACTACCACTAGCCGTTTTCACAATATATTGTAAGTCCATTTTGTTATACTTCTTAATTCTTCTTTTCTGTTGTCGATTAGATAAGGGTGATTGGATTGGTCTTGCCTGGGAACTGGGAAGGAACAGTTCTGAAATATTTGGAGCTGGGAACCGCCAAAGTGAGGGGGAGCAGGAGCGAAGGTGAGAGACGGAGGCAAGGCTGCGAGATGAGTGAGGAGAGATGAAGGGGAAACTTGGGTTTCGATCGGGGAAGTTAGAACTTTGTGTATGCCGGTCTGGTTGGGGTGGGCGTGGAATGGGTAACCCAATAGGTCCTAGTTTTGGGCAGGGAGGTCCGGACGGTTTTTGGTTCTTCTGCACACCCCAAGCTGCCTGCGACTCAGATTATCAGTTGAAATTACTGAAAGTTCTTCGAATTATGCTGCTTGTTGTTGCGCTTTGGCTTTACTGCATGATTAACTGGCTTTGAACTCAACTTTAGTGTTAGTAAAAGGGGAAGGGTACCTAAGATGGCCATTTGGGTTGAGCATTGAGCAGCCAGTCCAGTTCGACCCAAATCTTTTTTAAATGGAGACCTCTTCTAGATAAAAAAGGAAATATAATTTTGCACCTGTCAAGAATTAAAAGCTTTTTGTCATTAGAATTTGAACTTTTACCGAAGTAATTAAAGTGCTGCTTGTGACGCAGATGTTTGGAAGGCCGCTACTGTGTCTGGCAATGGAACTGTCGTAATCTATAACTCCATAGAAAAAAGGATTTACGCTAGGGTGGTTGAGAAAAGTCTTAAATCTGTAAGCATGGACTATGCTGTCCAACCGAATGGCATCAAGTACATTTCCTTTGAACAAGGCAAGGATTATGCGCTATTTTTTGCCAGTGGCTGCTCCGAGGACAAGGATGGTCATCTGAAGGATTGTCACAGCGGAAATTGCCCTGGGAGTGTTTGCACTGCAGAGCATCCCCCAGATGCTGCCACCATTATATATTATAGGGACGGCGGTTTGACCGCCAGCACGGCGCTTGGTTACAACTTTGGCCTCCGTGGAGTTTTCGAGTGCGATTGTAATTGCACCCCCATTTCCTGTATTATTCCCCTCAACAAATGTCCGTCTTCAACCGTATTGGAAGAGTCCGGGATCGCCCGTGGCATGCAAGATGGGGGTCGGCGTCCCCTCCTGCCAAGACGACACCACTGCACCTAGCTCCTATTCTCCTCCTCAAGCAGGCACCGGTTGCTTCGATGGTGCAATTATGAAGATCACGGTGAGTTCACCACCGACGTGAACTCTTGTAATTTCATGACGGGATTTTATAGGGGAGATTTCTGAGGAGCAATTTCAATTTTAGTATGTAAGAACGTTTTCAATTTTGCGCCTCTTGTAATTATTTTGAACTCTTTGTATCGCATTCTCGTCGATTGATGAATTTGGTGACCTCGCATTGGTTGAAGTATTTGCAATATCTTTCTTCTTTGCTGCTTGTCGCGACCTACCAATGGGTAGGGAATAGATTTAGGAGTGTTGCCTAAAAGGCGGACCTATAGCCTATGATCAGACATGAGTTCTCTCAAACTTATACTTTGGGCGACATTGGGATGTTAATAAGAATTTTGTAATAAGGAGTCGCCACTAATTAGTCTATTGGGGTTGGCTAGAAATCAAGGGAAGTATGGGAGATCACCTCATTTTCTACGCAATTAAAGAATTTAGGATTGGGGACTTGATTACACTAATTAACTAATTAGTGTCATTTCGGTACCTAAACTTGTTCATTTTATAAAGAAATTTTGTCAAGCGGTCTGAATTAATTTTAGATCAATCCATTAATTTGCGAAGTGATTTGCGAAGTGATCATGCAAGTACGTAATAATTAAAATAACAATTAACAGCTAAGGAAAGCGTTTAAATAAATTGCTTGGGAGAGTAAATATTTAACATTAAGGAAAAGATAAATACTAATTTTAATTAGATTAAAGGGATCAAAACAACAAAAGCATACAAACAAGGGTAATTGTCATTGAAGATAATTGAAACACTAAGGTGGAGCCTTAGAAGTTTACTCAATATTTTTAGCACACTTTAGAGTTAAGAAACTTCCTTTTTTTTTTTTTTTTTAAGAAAATAGCTTAGAAAGTTTGTTTTTAAAAAATTTCAAGTGAAATTTTGAATTTTCTGACATTTTTTTCTAATTTTTTTAATTTTTTAATTATTATTTTAAAAAAACTCGAATTTTAATATTTTCTGATTTTTTTGATTTTTTTCTCTGAAAGTTCTTGAATTTTCGGAAATATTTTTTATTTTTCTTTTCAATTTTTTTTGAATTTTTTAATATATATTTAATATTTAATATTATATTCGGAAATAGGGTCCCAATTGGGTAAACCGAGTCCGGCCTGTTGGCCCGACGACGAGCTAGACCCAACCCAATTGGATTAAAAAAGGAAAACTTCTTTTTAAAAAATTAAATGAAATTTTCTAAATTTTTTCAAGGGTTAATACCTTAAAAAACTTCAAACCCAGTACACACATGTGCATTTATCTCGAATTATTTTTGACCATGAAAAGTTCCAAACCCAGACACTTTTGACAAATTTACATCGATCGATTATAAAAACCTTAAACTGCATTTACTTCAAACTAATTTATTCGATCGCAAAAAATCCCAAAATGGTAAATTTGTGACAAATATACCCTCCGCTAAATTGGATTAATACCACAAAAATCACAAAAATCGTAAATTGTGACAAATATAGCGTAAAATCTTAAATTAGTATACTAATCAACTGTCACGTGTCATTTAACTTAATAATTTAACAATAAAATTTAACGAAAACTAATGAAGGTAAATTTGTCACAAATGTATTAATTTGGGGTAAATTTGTTAAAGATATACCAGTTTGGAGTTTTGGTGGTCAAAAAATAATTTCGGATAAATTTGCGCGGGTGTCCAATTTAGGGTTTTCAAGATATTAACTATTTTTTTTAATGATTTTCTTAATTTCTTTTATCATCCACCATTTTGTCATCTTTCCTATTTTGTCTTTTCCACTACACCTCATTCCAGAAGCAAACTTTACTTTCTTTTTCCATATTTTGTTTTACTTTTTAACTTTTTCTGTATTTTTCTTTTATTTTTCATTCGTCTCTTCCCCATGTATTTTTTCTCTCCCTGCATCTTCTTCTCCCTGACGCCTCTTTGCACGTCTTCCCCCGAAACTTCACCCAGACAGCAACACCGGCATAGCAACCAGCGACCCTTCCATCGTCGAACCACCACTGTCTACCGGTTGTCCACTCCGACCGGCGATGACCACCGTCAGCCACGAACTCCGGCGGCCAAACCATTTTTGGGCACAAAAATCCCCCCGGCTCAAGAATACACGATTGCTCCACGAAAATCGCATGAAATCGCAATGGAAACATAAAAGACAGGCACGGTCCGACGTATATAAGAGCAAGCACGAACCAAACCAAGCTTCAACCCGGGTTGCTTCTCGGTTCTCTCTGGGCATTTTGTCAAATACATGAGGTGCGCTACTATAACGAGGTGTTTTTGGTTCAACCGAAGCTCGAACCATAACGGGATCTTCGACACACGACAAACAAGACGTCGGAAACAAAAAGTAAGGCAATGCAGGCTGGAGCTCGCGCGAACCGGACGGCCACGAGCTCCGGCCTGGTGTACCCGAGAAAGAGAGCACACACAAAGGCCGAGGGGACTTAGCTGGTTCGGGTGGGGCGCTGTGGCGGACGGCAGCTAACGGATAGGCCATCGACGATGGCAGATCGCTCTCTCTATCTCTCTCCTGGACTCTCACCGAAGAGCTCCCCCTTCGCAAATGAGTGAGCCCCTCTTTTAATGGCGACCGGCAGGCGCACATGGCCCCTGCTACCGCCAGCTTGCCGGCCGCACTAATCCGACCCGCGGATCATGCCGCCATCTGCTCCGTGGGGATCCTCTGTCTCCTTTTGCTCGTACTCTGCTTCTTTCTTCCTTCTTTTTTGCAGGAGCGTGGTTGGCATGAGGGGAGGAAAGAAAAAAGAGGAGGGGCCGGGCTTAGGGAAAAGAAAAGAGAGACTGGGCTTGGGCCCAGGCGGCAAAAGATATAGAGGAGAGGAGAATTTGAAAGGACTGGGCCTAGCCCGGTCTGCTTTTTTTTTTTAATTAAATTTTATTTTTTTTAATAATAATTAGTGATAGTAATGTAGATGCTCCTAATGTCTACGCGTAATGGATTTTAATGAAAACATATGCGATGCATTTTAATGAAAATGATTTATTTTACTCTTTACTTTTTTCTTTTTCTTTTTTTTAGCGACTAATTCATAATTTTGTACACAATAATATCCTAAATAAAATAGTAAAATTTAGGTGTCAATACCGCTGTATGTGAATAATTGCCGAGTGCGGTGCATAAGCGGATGTGGGCCACTAAATGAAGTACTGTTTAAGGTTGACCGTGGGCAATACTGATGAATTAGTCCAGCAGTCTTGCTCAAGAATCCTCAATAGGAACTTGTTTAGCAACTGAGCTCGAGACATTTTTCTGATAAACAGTAAACTTATCATAAGGTACTTCCAGCAAAATGGTGTCATAAACTCAACGTTGATTTAGCTGCAGGGTTAATTAAATGAATGCATATCATATAACCCATTGTACCTCTATGGAAATTGCTTATATGCGTCTTGATGGCTTATTCAAAATCTTCTTTGTATGAGGGTGCCTCGGATTATTCAACATTGAGAAACTTTATTTGTGATCAACAGCATTACTATAACACTAATAAAAGTGATGAAAGTATTCTTAATAAATGTTTCGATAAGAAGAGTTACAAAATATGCAGGAATTTTTTATAATTGTTAATTTGCAGCGATGGAGCACATTAAAACTTGTGTTTTCTGTTATTTAGCAAAAACTCACGGTATTGAATGAGGAAATTTGAATATAGAGCATAAAAAAAGGCACTTATTAAAAGGATTTACTAAGTTCGAAAGCCTTGTATGTAACTCTCGATCGTCATTTTGAGAAATGAATGGAATCTTTCTTTCGATCAAGAAAAAGAAAAGAAAAGAAAGGAGAATGATTTTAGACAAGAAAAAAAAGGGAGAATGATTACCACCTTAACAATAATTAGAGTTTCTAAGCGGCGACCCTTGTAAACAATTCTTGAAGAGGAATTTGTCGTGTATTTAATAATTTATACAGATAGGGGCGGGTCAGGCGGGTCGGGCTCGTCTCCGAGGTATGCCCGCATTGTCGTGTAAGGAAAGGCTACTTCGCTCTACGAGATTGGCATTGCCGTCATTACTGTGTTTTTGGAGGATTGAGTGTGTGGATGTCCACGGCGTACTTGTTTTTTGATGCTTGGGATGCTTGTACTGTGATTTGGTTGAGTAGGTGATTAGCGTAATCGGTTGAGTAATTTTGGACAGTCAAGAGAATGGTTTTTGAAGGTGAAATGCCTCCTGCATTTTGGACGCTTAGTGTAATCATCTTGGTCATTGCTTAGTCCTGCAATCAGTGAAGAAGCTACTGGGAATGATTCATCGCATTGTTCTTCGCTTTTAAACTTGGAAGTACATTGATTCGTGTGTGCGCGTGTACGTGTACACACCCAACACTCGTCACATGCTGTTATGGAAGTATTTTTCTAACACTTCAGTTCTTGAGTAAATGCCTGTTCTGCGTCTGGATATCTTTCTTCCCGGGGAGATGCTTTGCTCTGCTCCAGACATGTCATGCTTGAGCCATCCTCGTCGGGCATGTTCTCGAACTGAACTTTTGTTTAGGCATTAATGTCACACTCATCGCTTTCTCTTGAGGCTTTAGTTGCTATTTCCATAAGTACGGGAACGCATTGCTAACTGTGCTGGAATTTTCTTATCGTTACCTCCACAGTCAGCAATGCTTTCCCTTTGCAAATATATTCTTTCCTTTCCAGTTTCAGCAACAGAATAAACATAATGTGGAGGATTATCATCAGAAGTTTAGTTGAATGTGACACATAGAATAAGACATTTTCAATGTCTGTTGAAAACTATAGTTGTTTACTGAATTGCATTTCTATGAGCTCGATTTGGCTTGCCTTGATGCCGGTTAAGAGGATGGTATGAAAAGGACGATGTGGAAGTCGGTCAACAAGGAGATGTGTCTGCACATTCATTGCTTTGTTAGTGGTCCAAATCCCTTGCTAGACCTTGCTGCTGAGTTCAGATACCACATTTTATCCAAGGAGATGCCTCTGGTAATTATCTAAGTGGAGAGGCCCTAATTCAATCTTCCAAGCTCTGTTAGCCGTCCTTCTGTAAATGTGCAGGCAACACAGTGCCATTGGCCCCCTCTAAGAGCCCGACTCAATTTTCCCACGGAGCAGAGGAAGACTCGGTGATATTGCGGAGAAACTCCAATGAAGATATAAAAGTCGGACGGCATTTGACAATGACGGCACTTGACAATGATTATTTGGTCCTGATTCATTTACAGTTGACTCATTCAGTTAGCTGGAAATGTTGAAAATCTGGTGCAATTGCCACCCATTTCTTTAATTTCTTTAGGCCAGCAGCTGAATGCATCTCTTGCCGAAAAACATGTACAAAAAAGAACAACTAGATTCCCAATCTGAAATCATGAATGCAGAGTTTCACATTTTTGGTTTCTCCACGAGCCTATTTCCCCCTCGGTTGGTGTGTTTATGACCTTCTTTTTGTGTGTGGAGCTCGAGCTCGAGCTATGTGGGGTCATTGCTTGAATTGAGGGTAATGAGCTCATGTAAACCGAGTCCATTAGAGCCTGTTTAGTAATCATCACATTATTCTATTTTTATGTTTGTTTCCCAAAATAAAAATAAAAAGATTAGAAATCTGTTTAATCGGTTAGAGAATAGATTTGGAATAGGGGTAAGAAATAAAATATCCTCATTTGGTTCAGCCTTTCCCTCAATGACAATGGAGAGTGATGTTGAGTTTTATAGCCCAGAATCCACTTGAGCCTATGCTATGAGAAAGGCTACTTGAGGCTCTTGAGGGCACCGTACAAGTCCATAAAAATTGGAGCATTAAGAGGTGTTACCATATGTATACAATAACCAACTAATCCTTAATTAATCTAATTTATAAAGCAGTGCCTAAGCCCTTAGAAGTTAAAACACCACCGCGTGCGTATGTTGTCCTTTTCTTCTACAGCCTTTACAATTCTGTGGCGGCTGCATTATTATTTTGACATGAGATCGAGAGAGAGAGTCGGAGAGACTATTGCATCAAAAAGACTGCGCCATTTAATATGTTGCCGAAGTTCACAAGCACCCCTTAAAAACTTAGACAGCCGGGAACTACTAACCCAAACCAAACTGCAAACCTACCAATCAGAAGATACTATTCATAAGCATGCCGTGGCAAATTGGCAATGACGAGCATTCTGGGACATTTTCCATAATCCAACTAGGACTTGATATACAACAAACCCATCTCATTCCTCTCCAAGATGAAAGAATTCTACAATTGGAAGAAAGTTTCACATAACTTAATTGGCCAAAGTTAAGCTTAAGGTATCTCATAACACAATGCCCTTCAACACTATTCTCTCTCTATCACGTTCTTGATTTCTCTTGTTTGCATGATTTACATGCATCTTCCGTGAAGGCTGATGCTGTTTTCAAGTCTTCTTGTTTAGTTTTCTCTTTTATTTTTCTTCATATGTGTCATTTGCACCAAAATAACACTTGTGCATGGGAAGAAGCACTTTTCCTCATAGAATCTGATGAAGCAAGGAATGTACGAGACCAAATTCAAAGAATTTTAATTGGATGGCCCCTCACACAATTGTTGATATGTCTTTTTTCCTAATAGAATCTGAGGAAGATAGGAACTTAAGCGGGTGCTAAGATCACCTGTAACTAAGAGAGGAACCACAGAGACTAAGGTTTGACTATTTAGAGGGATCTAGAAGTATAGAAGAGGTGTTTAGGAATCGAGCCCAGCACATCCTTAAGGACGGATGGACTACTCTCGTCTCCTATTGGAACTCGGAAAAAAGCAAGGGCGTGATACTCATCTTGTCGAGATTCTCATCCTTATATGATTGTTATGACTTTAAAGGTTCTTCTCTCAATAATAGAGAGGGAGCTTGATTGATAGGAGCAATTTGCTGAACAAAAGATGCTTCACGCTGGGGGATCAAAGAGCATTGCTCGCCAAATAGCCAAAAATATAGATATATAGTCTCCTTGTTATCATAAATATTTTCTTTTAAAGAGGGTTTTTGAGCATTAATTATGCGCGCCAGATTAATAACCCGTTTGTTTTAGCTCATTAAACATAGGATTTCCCTATCTCCAAATTACTAGATAATGGGTTTGGTCATAGATTATGGAGAAATAAATAAGTGTAATTCAGGTCAATGACTAATAGTGCACATCTCCGTGGGCAAAGGTGCTTGATCGACCCACAAAAGAACAAATCATACATTGAATTCATTAAAAAACTCTCTCATCATCAAGTTACTCATTAAAATTTTTCCTTCTCATGTGAATGAATTCCTTCATGGCTCTTACATCTCTCAAAGCATCCCTTCACGTTCCTTTGAGTTATATGTTAATCGTGAATGTTGCTGATCCGAACAAAGCACCATTACAGGTCTGGTTAAGTAGGTCTGCAGTTCATAGACACGGATTAACTGAGAATCGAAGCAAGCTTTGGAAAATTAGGAAAACTCAAAAAAATTCATTTCTGCCCTAATTTAGCATTAATCTATATTTTTTAGGATTAATACCCTTAAAAACCTCAAACTGATATACCCGTGACAAATTTACCTCAAACTAATTTTTTTACTATGAAAAACCCTAAACTGGTACACCCGTGACAATTTTGCCCTGACTAATCATAAAAAAAAATCCTAAATTAGTACACTTATGAAATATTTATCCAAAACTAATTTATTCAACCACAAAAAAATCTACACTAGTACATTTGTGACAAATATACCATCCGTTAAACTAAATTAATAACATGAAAAATCAGAAAAATTGTATAACTATAACAAACGGAGAATAAAATCCCAAGCTTGTATATTGGTCAACTGTCACGTGTCATTCAATTTAGTAATTTGATAGTAAAATTTAACAGAAATTAGTAGAGGGTAAATTTGTCACAACTATACTAGTTTGGCGTAAATCTGTCAAAGGTGTACTAGTTTGGAGTTTTTAGCGATTAAAAAATTAGTTTGGGGTAAATTTGTCACATGTATATCAGTTTTGAGTTTTTCAGGATATTAACCATTTTTTTATTTTATTTTTTCGGAAAATTTCATGATTTTTCATTTTTTATTTTTATTTTTATCTTTATAAAAAAATTAATTCATCAACCCGATCTATGCTTGATTTACATGAACATGGACCCTCGGAACATGAATATCGCAATAACCAAGCTTGAATCAACCTTTTCAAGATTGAAACTCGGTTTGGACATCTTGTCAAATAATTGATGCACACCACACCACCTACACCAGTTACGTTGGGCCATGTTCATGGCTTTCAATCTTAAACTATAGATGATCTTAAGCAAAAATAAAGCATCAAGGTTATACCAGCATATGCAAAAAAAAAAAAAAAATTGACAAGAAATATCATCCGAATAATAGTGATATTAGCCTCAAAATTACGAGGTCGATATGTTTCTGTATAATTGGATTTGAACCCATGTCAAGCAAATAGGCTGCATATTAAGATTCAAGCCCCGACACTTATCACATGTAAGACCTATGGGAAAATCCATTGGATTCGAATGCAAGTGGTAACGTGAAATTTAAAATGTGATGAACATCTCGGAGAATGAATAACTAAACACATCAAACCAACCTCTCAAAGTAACCTTCATGCGTGATCCTCCCTAGCCAGCCATGCACAAGTGTGGATTGGCTCAACTTTTGGCTCGAGTTTTAAGCAATCTCATGGTTCACATGGGGAATTAAAGACCAAATCAAGTTGACCAAAACATCAATTGTTCTCTCATATTCATCAAGCTCACAAAGACTGATAATGCATCCAAAGGGGGATAGCAAGTCCAACATGCAAGACCCTTGAATAGGCTTCAACACTTGAAAAAATTCCAACCTCTAAAATCAATTTTATGGACTAATCTTTCTCTTGATTTCCATTCATTCTCTTCATCGCCTTGCCACCAACCAAAGTCGGCTCAGCTACTCCCCCCTGTCTCTCTCTCTTGTGTTGAATGTTCCAACATTCATTTGCATGAAAATGTCATGAATGAAGCAATGGATGGAATAGAGTTAGGGGTGAGTATCAGTCCAGGGTCCACCTTGGATCGACCTTGGACCAACCTAACCCTGTTCATCTTGGTTCGATTCCTAGGAGGACTGGGTTGGTCCTTAGTCCTGGGACCTCTGGATGTTTAGAATTGGTTGAACTCGGACCAACCATGTATTATATATTATATACTTTTGTTTACTCTAAATTTAGCACCTCCTCCTTGTAAATTAGATAGTAAAAAGCAATCTAGCCTTAATTTGACAAAAAAAAAAAAAAAAATCTTCACTCACCTTGGCCTTGCTCACCTTATTCACCGCTCGCCTCGCCGCTTGCCTCTGTTCACTCGCCTTGCTGCCTGCCTTTGTTCCATCATTTCGCGTGTTTGTTTTTATGGTTTATTGTTTTTAGAAAGTGTATATTTTTGTTGTTGTTATCTTATCTTATATTTATGTTTGATATGTATTGTGTTCATAGTTTAGTTACTCAATATCATATTGTTGATTGATATGTAATTTGAAATAGTATGTTTGTCATTTTAGGGAATGGGAAAAATAAAATAATAAATTAATCGGTTTGACCCTGGAACTAGAATCGGACCCATAGGGTCGGTCTAATCTTCGGTTCGAGGCTCAGTAGAATCGGTTCTCGATTTCAAAAATTGGGAACCAATACTGTGTGGGTTGATCCCTAGGTTAGGTGTTGGATCGGCCAACCCGGACCCCCTAAATAGATAGTGACTTTTTTTTTAATTTATGACATCATTAACACTATTCTCACCTTAAATCTGATATAAGCAAGACAATCACATCTAACTTCAAATCTTTCATTTTTTTTTTAATGATTAGATGAGTTGACAAAATACCTTTCATAATTACACAAAAAAGTCTATCGAGTTACTTCTCATTTGCCTTTTTTTTTTTTCCTTTCTAATCTTAGCCTTTTTCACTTCAAATCTTTTGCCTATTGCATAGGCCATATATTTATGATATACTTTTACTTCGTTTGCACAAAACATTCTTACTATAAACTCAAAATCATTTTTTTCAAATCACAGGTTGCATGTACTAGATGAGCAATTTCATCCTACAAGCAAAGAACAAAAAGTATTTGACGCAGGATTCTTGCAAGCAAACTAACATCTCGTCCATTTCTTGAGAGCGCAAATATCTTTAACATAATATGAGTTCAAGATTTCCTCTTATTCAACTATGAGATAATCTTACACATGCGAATTAATTGACTGATGCCTTTAAAACAGAGAGTACAGCAATAATCTTGATAAAATCCATGTTCAATGCTGCTGATGGAGCTCTGGAGGCGGAGGCGGGGGCAAGCGCCTTCTTAATCTACGAATAAAGATATCTTGGTCAGTGGGTTGTAACTTGCTTAATCCTAAACAGATTTTGACTAGGAAAAACAGATCAGTTGGACAGAGGGTATACGAAATAAATTGCAGAAAAAAAGTATCTTTTCTGGAGATCAAATTCCTCACGGTTACATATTAGAGGTGTCCGCATTATATTAAAAAAGGAGTTGATAAGTCACTTACTGAAAGCAGCAGTAGGATCCATTTAATCGGCCCGAATGGATCGTGACATTTTGGCCAACTTGCATGCATGTACATCAGCTTTTTAACATACCACAAATGTGACTATGAGCCGAAAGTGGATAGTTTATGCCATAAAATAGCAACATGCGTCCTCGATACTTGATCATATTTATCACCACAAGCATGCTCATAAGTAGCGGAGTCAAATGCATAATGACAAGTTTTTCGATTTAGCTCAATTTGGTTTAAATTTGAATCCTCTAGACTAAAATTAATTTGACTTTCTTTAAGTTGCAAATGATCATGTGACTCTGAGTCTTTGAGACTGAGGTACAAGTCAAAAGTTTTTAGCATAACCATTTCTTTTTAATCTTATTCGGTCCAGTAATATTATCTTCCCTTCGGTTGTCCGTTTAATTGGGTTATATAATCATATTATTTTAATACCTTAATTTAAGAAAAATAATCAAAAGTCCAAGTTAAACCTAGAACCTATTATCATAGGAAGAAGTGCCAAAAAAGTCCTAAACCTTTTGGTTTTGTGCCGATTTAGTCCTAAACATTTTTATGTTGTGCAAATTTAGTCCTTTTCGGCCAAAATTGGCCGGATTTTGCTGACTGGACGCCGGCCGGATGACGTGGCCTGATCGGCGCGACGTGGACAACTTTTAATAATATTTTAATATTTTTGAATTTTTCTTTTTCTTTTTCTTTTTCTTTTTATTTTTTTTTTTTATTTTTTTTATTTTTATTTTTTCTTCTCATCTTCTTCCTCTAGCCGGTCGCCGAGCTCGGCGACCGGCCGAGGCGACGGCCGGCGAGGTCGACCTCGACCTCGTCGGCCACCTCGCTAGTGGCCGCGAGGGCGGCCTCGCGCCGGGCGGCGAGGCTCACCCTCCTAGCGCGAGGCCGCCCTCGAGGCCCGGGCGGCGAGGCTCGCCCATGGCTGGCGAGGAGAGCCCCGCTAGCTCGGCCTTGCCGCCCAGCCTCGAGGGCGGCCTCGCGTCGGGTGGGCAAGGCTCACCCTCGCCGCCCAGCGCGAGGCCGCCCTCGCCAACCCCGCCTTTGGCCGAGTCGCCGAGCTCCGGCAACCCCTGGAGGAAGAAGATGAGAAGAAAAAAAGAACAAGAAAAAAAGAAAAAATAAAAAGAAAAATTAATAAAAATAAAAATAAAAATAAAAAAATATTAAAATATTATTAAAAATTGTCACCGTCAAGCACCGATCAGGCCACGTCAGCCACCCGGCGTCCAGTCAGCAAAATCCAGCCAATTTTGGCCGAAAAGGACTAAATTGGCACAACATAAAAAGGTATAGGACTAAATCGGCACCAAAAAAAGGTTTAAGACTAAATCGGCACAAAGCCAAAAGGTTTAGGACTTTTTTGGCACTTCTCCCTATTATCATATATATCCATTAGAAGCACCTTCAAGATCAAAAATTAAAATCATTGATCTATTCACCAATTGAATATGGTAACGTCCCTTTTTCGGTGGTACTTCTACCGTCCACGGTAACTTTTGAGTCTCTTGAACTTGTGATTTGTGAAACAGCCCCACGAATTATGTTTACGACGACACCTATCAACATCTCCTACATTGCTCTTTGGCTTGCGACCGAGTTGCCGGTGTCGATTTTTCCTGTGAATGACGACGATGAAGGCTCTCAGTCACAGCTTGGATGGGGTTTACAATTATCATCTCTTTTGTGTGTTTTTGCAACATTTAACGAACTTTTCCTGCATGGAATATTATTTTTGGAGTTATTCGACAACTTTTTACGAAGTCCTAAGATTCACGATTCGCGTGAACGATTCACACGATTGAGCAACGCTGTTTTGCACTCATCATCTTTTTTTTTTAAACAACACTAATCAGCTACCATGGCTATTATGCCGTGCAGTTTCTGAAGAAAACCAGATGAATTAAGAAAGAAATGGTTCAAAGGTAAATTTCCCAAGAGAAAAATGTCATTCACTAAAAGCCATAATTCACACTTTGCTTTTATAGTACATACTACTATTTATATTAAAAAGACAACTAGATTTCCTATTCTATATTCCAAATATCTAATCTTACAGATTGACAGGATCAATTAATCCGCAATTAGAATAATCAGAATCGAATCATATCTCTTACTCTAATCTAATCTTCTGATGGTAGAATCAAATCATATCTCCTATTCTAATTTAATCTTCCGATGGTTCACCAATGGTATTATTAACCTTATCAACCTCCCTCAAACTAGGATTAGGTAGAAAACTCAGTCCTAGTTTGTATCGTAATTACAATGATCAAAACGCGGTAAAGCTTTTGTAAATATGTCCGCAATTTGATGAGTAGCAGGAACATAACAGACTTCAAGTAACTTGAGAGTGACTTTCTCTCGAACGAAATGAAAATCGATCTCCACATGCTTTGTCCTTGCATGAAGGACCGGATTTGCTATCATTGAAATGGCCGAGTGGTTATTAGTGTAAAGCAAAGTCGGACCTGTGAGCGGTATACCCAAATCTCTCAATAAAAAAGAGACCCATGTAAGACCCGTCGTGGTAGAAGCTAAGGCCCTATATTCAGCCTCTGTTGATGACCTTGACACTATCACTTGCTGTTTTGCTGACCATGAAATAATATTTGATCCCAACAAAGTGCAAAATTTGGTCGTTGACCTCCAAGTCTCAAAATAGCTAGCCCAATTAGAGTCCGCTTACCCATATAAATTCAGTGTACTATTAGAGTAAAGATAAAGCCCTAGTTGCTGAGTTCCTTTCACATACCACAACACCCGTTTTAATAGTTTGAAATCATCATTCTTAGGAGAGTGCATTTTCTGACAGATTTGATTTACTGAATGAAAGATGTTCAACATTAGATATTGTAATCCATCCACATGACTTCGAAAGGAGTGAGGATTTGAAAAGGTTCCGCGTCTTGTACAATTAGATGAGTTTTGATAGGCAATGGGGTGTTAATTGGCTTACTGTCTTGCATTTCTACTTTCTACAACAAATCACCAGTATATTTAGATTGTGTTAGAAATAGATCTGGACCAATAAACTTGGCTTCAATACCGAGTAAATAGTGAAGTTGTCCGAGATCTTTCATAAAAAATTTTTTGCTTAAAGTTTCTATTAATTGTGGAAGTACAGATGAGCCACTCGTCAAAACAATATCATCAATGTATAATAATAATACCAAGACGGATTGATAGAGTTGTAATGAAATCCCCATTCCAGCAAAAAGTTGCTGAATTTTTCAAACCAAGCTTGCGGAGCATGTTTTAAACCATATAACACCTTCTTGAGTAAACAAACCGAGTTAGGCATCGTAGAACTCACAAAGCTCGGCGATTGTTCCACAAACACCGTCTCATTCAATGAACCGTGAAGAAACACGTTCTTCACATCCAATTGATGGATGAACCATCTTTAACTAGTGCCACGGAGAGGACAACTCTCACGGTTGCTTGTTTTGCCATAGGACCGAAAGTTTTGACGAAATCAACACATTCCTCTTGATAGTACCTTTTTGCCACTAATCGTGCTTTCGGTTCATCAAGGTTTCCTTTTGCACCCAACTTGGCTATCGCGGCCTAATTTTTTGTGTGATCCACCTAAAATTTGGCTAATGGATTGTTAAGCCTAGACTTAACTCGGGCTCTCCCAAACCCATATAAATTCGTGACTTAAGTTCAAATTCCTAACATGTAGATATATTTTATCTAGGAGTCGCCACTAATCTATTTTTTGGTGGGTGATTAGAAACCCAAGTAAAGTAACGGGAGTTTTACTTTACTCCTACGAACTAGAGACTCTAGGTACGGGGACTTGGTTACACTAGATTTCTCTAATGCCCTTTCGGTATCATTCTTTTATTTTCAAAAATGCTTTTGCAGGCAGCTTAAATTGATTTTAAATCTAATTCCCTAACATGTAAGGCGATCATACGGGTGCGCAAATCACCAATTTAACACCCAAGTAAAACAGTAAATAAATTGCAGGACTTACCTCATAGCAACGAAAGCATCTGCGTTGTTAGATCAAAATTTACATCAGCAGTCCTAAATATGATTTCTAATTAACACGCAATTTCTTTTTTTGTTTTCACTTATTTAATGAAAATCATGCAATATGCAATGCAATATAACTAAATGACCTAATTCTAATGACATGCAATTTCTAATTAAATGGACCTAATAACAATATCTAAATGTCGTGCATTTCATGAATCTAATCCTATATGATATTTACATAACATGTTTTATTTTTCCTAAAAATGCAATCTATCTAATATCTAAACTTATAATAAATTAAGAAAAATATTATCTAGAATTAAACAAAGTGCAATTTTACCCTAATATGTAATGACGTACAAAAAGATGCCCTAACTCTACATGACATACGCATGATGATTTTTTGTGTGTTTTTGTTTTATTAATTTCGAAATTAATAATTGCCAAATAATTAAATATGCAATCCAAGTTAAAAAAAACTGGCAACCTAAATTGATTGATTTAATTTTTGTTTTTTTGTTTTTATTTTTTTTGATTTTTTTTTTTTTATTTTTTTAATTTTTATTTTTAAAATTAGAAATAAAATTCCTATTCTACATATGTAAACCCTAATACAAGAAATAAACCTAACTCTAACCTACATTTTTTTTTTATTTTTTTAAAAGAAAATTAACTTAAGTGACACGACAAGTAAATCAAGCAATATTGATACCCAAATTGACGAACCATATCTCACGCATGAGATCGAGTTGGCCAATTTTACATAAATCACAAATCGAATCTCGGGCGGGAGATCATATTAGCGATTTTTCAAGTGATTGCGAGTCGGATTTCGAGCGCGAAAATCGACTAACAATCATAAATTTCAAGGCTATTTCACATCATGCAATTTCAATCTTTACATTACGAGTTAATTACACTAAAAAGAGCAAATAAAATAACAAAAACAATAAAACAAAATAAGATGAATAAATAAAAGAAAAAAAAATTACCTAAATTTTCTTTTGCTTTTTTTTTTTTTCTTAAAAGAAGAAAAGGGGGCTGGCCGGTCCGGCGAGGAGGAGGGTTGCCGGCGAGGGTTCCGGCGAAGCAAGGCACCGGCGAGGGGTGTCGGCGATCTTCGGCGGCGGGGCTAGGCACGAGCACGGCGTTCGGATCTCGGCTCGGCGGCGGCGATTTCGCGGGATGAGCGGGGCGGCGTCGGATCGGGTGCGGGCGTCGCGGGCGGAGGACCCCGAGCACGGGCGAGGGGCCGTGCGTCGAGGAGCTTCGGCGGCGAAGCGGGGCGCGTCAACGGCCGGCGAAGCGGCGAGGGCGTTTGCGATCTTCGGCGGCGAGCTAGGCACGAGCACGCGTCCGAATCTTGGCTCGGTAGCGGTGGCGACTTCACGGGCGGAGCGGGGATCGGGGCCTTCGTCGTCGGGGCGAGGCGAGCGTTGCGCCGGTGTGGCTGGATCTCGGGCGACGGCAGATCGCCGAGGGGTTCGCTCGGAGACACGGCGGCGCGGCGGTGCATGGCAGCGATCAAGGGTTGGCGTCGAGTCGAGTGGGGACACCGAGCGATCCGGGCCGAGGAGGGCGTCGGAGATGTTGCGGCGGCGACCGGCGATTCGAGATCTGCAGGTCGTGCGTCGGCGCGGTGGTGGCAAATGCGCGCGGAGCGGAGAGGCGCGACGGAGCTCGAGATCCGCTGCAAAGAGCTGCTGGCATCGGCGCGGTGGAGCAGGATCGGCGGTGGTGCGGCTCGGGGTCGCCGGTGGCTCGGCTTTGGGGCCGTCGAGGGGTCGCCGGGCGGGAAGACTAGTCTTCCTCCTCCCTTTTTTTTTCTCTCTCTCACGTCACTCTCTTTTCACCTTTTGTATTCTCTTTTCACCCAAAAGAAAGAACCCCGTCTATTTTGCACGCGATGTCTTTTAGGGTGTGCATGGTAACACTTCTTGACCGGGGAACAGCTTTTTTTTTTTTAGAAATAGTACTTTTCTATTTCTATTCCGGAGAACAACTTCTAAGTAAAAACGCGTTTGGTAATTAGACAAAATTTCTACTCTTGGAATAGAAAAAAATAATAGAAATGCGTTTGGTAACGCAATAGTTTCTTTTTTGTATTTATTCGTTTTTATTCGGCGGTAGCGGCCGGCGACCGGTGGTGGCGACCGACGGCGGCGGCGGCTGCAGAATGGGGGCGGCGGCCCGCGCGGGCGGCGGCGGTGACCGGTGGCGACCGACGGCAGCGGCGACCGGCGACCGACGGCAGCCGGCGGCGATCGGCGACCGGCAGCGGCCGGCAGTGACCGGCGACCGGTAGCGACCGGCGGCAGCGGCGGCAACCGGCGGCGGGGGCAATTGGAGGCGATCGGCGACGGTGGCAATTGGAGGCGATCGGCGGCAGCGACAACCAACGGCGACCGGCGGCGGCGAGCGCGGTGGCTCCGGGCGGTTGAAGGTGGCTACGGCAAGAGAGAAGAATAAAAAAAAAAATTGACTTATTTCTAGAAATTGTTCTGGGAACGAAATTTTTTTTTTTTTATTTCTCGTTTTTCGCTCCAAATCTATTTCTAGGCTAACTTTCTATTCTCCGGAATGGAAAAACAACTTGGCGTTACCAAACGGGTTTTTGTTCTTTTTTTGTTCGGGGAAAAAAAACAGAAATTCTAAGAAACAGAAATGTTACCATGCGCAGCCTTATAGGCCCAAAAATTGTATCTTCTCGATATATTTTATTTTCCTTTTTATTTGTGCACGATCCCCCTAAATATATCATTGAAATATACGCACCTCGAGCAATATCCTCTTTTGTATTTTTCGCATATTCTATCCAAAAAATTCCCTTCTACTCAAAATACATCCCCCAGTGTATATTACCTAAAAATATGAAAAATCTGAACGGAATATGTGAAAAATCTTTCCCTCACCGGCGGTCTAAAATAAAATAAAACAAAACAAAAATAACATAAGTGTTCCTAAACTATATGCCATGTGATTTTTATTTTTTATTTTGGTAAAAATTAACCCAAAAATTATGCAAAAATTTAGGTGTCAACATTGGCTTTGAACTTTCATCCGACGATATTCATATTTGAAGATCTCGATACTAGCTCCCTTGTTTGATTTAATTCAAGAGCTTCCAATTCTTCTATCATAGCTTTCCCCTAACTTGGATGACTTAGGCCCCGTTTGGTTCAGCATTCCCAAGAGGCTTTCAGCCCCGAAGGCCCATTGGGAAACAATTTTGGTGTTTGGTTCAGCATTTGGAGGTGTTCTTGGCCAAATGCTGACCTTTGAAATGCTGAAAGCCCAAAGCAAGTCTCCACCTACTTTTGGGCATTCAGCATTTGCAGAATGCTAGTGCTCTTATTAATGAATATCTTTTTTCTGGACATATATAACCATGTTTAATATCATGAAATGACTCTTTCTAGTCAAATTTGTATAAGAGGAACTTGGTTTTATTTTTCTTAATGAAGACCTCCCTTTTTATATGCGGTGCTTACTCAAAAAAATTAGCATCCACAATCGGTCACTTCACCATCCACCGAATAAGTTCACCTTTTTTCTTTTTTATCATTTTTATCTTTTGACAATCAATAGCCTAACTTTTTATCAATACACTAGAATGATCATTAATTAATGATGATGATTAATACTACAATAATTTTAAAAAATTATTCAAAGTTGAAAACAAACCTAAAAGAACCCTAGGCCAAAAGTTAAGCTTTGCATCTAATCTATAATCAAATTCTTTTAATATAATTTTTAAATATATTTACTAATATATATCTTTTACATTACTCTCAACACGAAAATGTAAAATGTTATATAGTCATTATTTCTTTTTGCAATTTTAAAAATACTAAAACTAAAAACTTAATTTGGTCACACCAAAAGGGCTTTTCAAATATATGTTTACCAAATAGTCTTGCATTTCCCTAAAACACCTTTCAATTATAGTTTACCAAACAGTATAGTATTTCGGAAAATCCCTTTACCTCAAAGGTATTTGCATTCTCCCAAGGGCATTTTCCCAAAGCCGAACCAAACGGACCCTTAATGCTCCTTTAACTTTTTTCAGCTCCTTTAGAATCTCAGGGGCTGTAGAGAGAACATACTTCAAATTGGGCTTTGTTATTCTCGATCAACCTTGTTTGCATTGGGTGAGTAGACTGTTGTTGAGTGGATGGAACTAGTAAATCACTTGTGGCAGAGACTGTTGCTTCTTCATAATTTTGTTGTCCAGAGCTATTATCATCAAATAGAAGTCCCATGCTCGTGTCTTGTGATGTTTGCCCTCACTCATTGTTGTTTCAAATTGTCTAGTAAGGAATTTCACCTCTTGTAACCAAGTCTTATACAACTGTGAATACATAGGAAAAATGATCCCTAAGTTATAAGAAAATGGGAATATCGTTTTATCAAATATCACGTGACAACTTACATACACCCTTCTTGTAGGTGGATAAAGACATCGATAAACTTTATGTCTTTGACTATACCCAAGAACAACACAGGGTAATGAGAATGGATTAAACTTTGTCGCACCATACAACCTAAGATGTGGATAGCATTCACGCCTAAAGACTCGAAGAAACTCATAGTCAGGCTCTTTGCCAAAAAGCTTCCCAAATGGACTACTCATTCCCAACATTGGTCATGACAGCATATTGATGAGAAATGTGGCAGTTAGGAATGTATCGACCCAAAAAATCAACGGTACTTGTGCATGACAGAGTATAGAATGACCTAACTCAACGATGTGCGGATGTTTCCTCCCATAATTTCCATTATGTTCTAGCATATATGGGTAGGAGACCAACATTTTAATTCATTTCTCATTCAAATGATTAATAAACTGGCTGCTATTAAATTTCCCTCCACCGTCGCATTGATAATTCAACTTTCAAATTGGTTCTCAACAAGATTTTGGAACATGACAAAGATGGAAAAGAACTTAGACTTTCTCTTCATTGGATACACCCATGAGAACCGTGAAAAACTGTCTATGAAGACTACATAGGATTTAAACTATTGAAAAGATTCTATCGGGGCAGTTCTCCACACATCACAATAGATTTTTTCAAGTAATTTACTAGTTAGAGATTCCGAGATATTGAAAGGCAGCTTGCTACTTTTTCTAACCTAGCAACTTCCACATATTTTCTTGGTCATCTTTGTAGATTTGATCTTATTGTTGTTCTCCAAAAAATTTATCATTTGAAAGTTTGAGTGCCCAAGTCGAAGGTGCCGGAAAATATTACCGACGGTTTACGAGACCCGAACCCCTAGAGTGCCATAACTTGGCAGAAAAGGACACTTAAGTGCCATAACTTACGAAAGGTACACTTAAGTGCCAAAATCGGAGCAAAATAGATCACTTGAGTGCCAATCCGGCCAAAATTCGGCCAAAACACTGACGTGTCAATTTTTCGGCGAAACACGTGCAAAACGGCATCGTTTTAGTGCTAACGTGGTAAAAAATTAATATAAAAATTGATTAAATTAAATTTAAAATTAATTTTTAAAAAATATTTATAAAAATACAAATATTAAAAATATTAAAAAAATTCAAAAATTCAAAAGAATTAAAAAAGGGGGCGGCGAGGGCGCCGCCTCCCCACCGCCGCCGGCAAGGGCCGGTGACAGAGGGGGAGGGTCGGCCGGGGTCGCCGGGCCCTTGGCCGGGGCTGGCGACCCCGGCCGACCGGCGGTGATGACCCACGAGCCCTCGCCCGATCCGGGGAAAGGGTCACGGCCTTCACCCAAATCTAGCGAGGGTCGACGGCTCTCGCCGGCCGGGCCAAGGGCCGCCGACCCTCGTCGGATCTGGGTGCGACCCTTGCCCGGATCGGCGAGGGCTCGCGGCCCTTGCCCGGCGGGGGAAGGAGGAGGAGGGGAAGCGGCGGCGGTTGAGGAGGAGGAAGGAAAGGGGGCGAGGAGGAGGAGGGAGGGGGGTGGCGGCGGGGGGGCCGCTGTCGGTTGGGGCCGCCGGCCCTCGGCCGGGGCTCGTCGACCCCGGCCGACCCTTCCCCACCTTCCGGCGACGGCCGGGAGGCGGCGGCGACGAGGGCTCGGCCTTCGGCCGCCGGCGACCTTCCTCCTCTTTTTTTTTTTTTTACTAAATAAATATAAATTATATTATTATTTTATTTTAAATTTAATTTAATTAATTTTTATATTATATTAAAATTCAACTTATGCCAAAACGACGTCGTTTTGGCTGATTTAAGGGCTCTATTTTGGCCAACACTCGAAACGACGTCGTTTTGGGTGATTAAGAGCTGACTCGGCTCTCCGGCGAGCCACCTCGGCGAGAAATATTAATATTTTAATGCCACTTATGATTTCCGGTCGGCTTCGCTAGAAGTGGTACTCAGTGTCCCACTTTTCTTAAAATGTGACACTTAAGTGTACCTTTCGTAAGTTATGATACTTAAGTGTCCATTTGTGCCAAGTTATGGCACTTGAAGAGATCTTTTGCCGGCGGTTCACTGTCTTTGAGAGTACCACGCTTGTGTTTGTGCTTAAATTACCTTGTAAAGACCCCTACATTTCTTTCCCAAATTGATTACCAAATCCATCAGATAGTGCTTAATAGATACACCAATTTTATCAAAGATTAGTGAGCAAGGGTGATCATCAGTTAACTTAGACACCCAAATCAAGTTTTTCTTAATCTCTAACAAAAGTACGGTTCAAGTGCCAAAAGTTGGCACAAATGGACACTTAAGTACCAAAACTTACGAAAGTGACACTTAAGTGCCACTTTTTTTATGAAAAATGGGACACTTGAGTGCCACATCCGGTGAGCCTTGCCAGAAATCCTACGTGGCATTTTTTTATTAATTGTCTTGCTTACGTGGCTCGCCGGAATGCCGAAACAGCAAAACACACACAAAATTGACGTCGTTTTGGCATAATTTAATTTTAATATAATATAAAAATTAATTAAATTAAATTTAAAACAAATTAATAATAATAATAATAATAATAATAATTTATATTTATATTTATATTTATTAAAAAAAAAAAACGGAGGAGGAGGAAGGCGGCCGGTGGGCGAGGGGGCGAGCCCTCGCCGCGCCACCTCCCCACCATCGGCCGGAAGGTGGGGGAAGGTTGGCCGGGGCCGCGAACCCGGGCCGGGGGCCCTAATCAACCGGCAAAGAAGGACCGCGTGCCCTCACCCCGGATCTGCGCGAGGGTCGGCCGAGGCCTCCGAGCCCGGGCGGCGGCGGCGGCCCTAGCTAACCGACGGCGAGGGCTGCGTGCCCTCGCCCTAGATCGGGCGAGGGTCGGCCGGGGCCGCTGAGCTCGGGCCGCCGGCCCCCGACCCGGGCTTGGCGGCTCCAACCAACACTCCCCCACCTCCCCGGTGGCGGAGGGGAGGCGGCAGCGGCGCGGCGGCGGGCGAGCCCTCAACCGTCGGTTGCCTCCCTCCTTCTCCTTCCCCCCCCCTCTCTCTCTCTCTCTCTCTCTCTAATTAATTTTTTACAATTTAACTTAATTAATTATTATATTAAAATTAAATTTATACCAAAACGACGTCGTTTTGACACTGTTTAGCCACATCAGCATACAAAACGATGTTGTTTTGCGCGCAGCTCGTCGGAAAATTGCCACGTCAGCATTTTGGCCAGATTTTCTCACCAGTGACACTTAAGTGATCCATTTTGCTTCGATTTTGGCACTTAAGTGTCACTTTCATAACTTTTGATACTTAAATGTTTCTTTGTGCCAACTTTTGGCACTCTAGGGTTCCGAATGTCCTTAATCTCTTGGACCACCAAACTCTTATTTAAAGGAAATGAATGTAGTTCAATAGATAAAGATATTGAGCCAATATGGGTAAGGAGCAAAAAAACTCCATTCCCCACCATTACTTTGCTTGAACCATAGTAAGGAGATAAAGAATTGAGGTTACCAGTTGATGACGTGATATGAGTTGTTACCCTAGAATCTGGGAACCAATCTCCTCCTTGATCATCCTCCAAGTGAAGAGTAACTAAGGCATTTGGTATTAGCTCGCTTTGATAAGAATTATCAAAGTGGTACTAGTAATATAGAGCGTCATGTCTTAGCCTCTTGCATATCTAATATCGAAGCTTCATATTATCCACATAAAACTATCTGTTCGAAGCAGAATTACCACCCACAGGTGGGTACTCCTTTGAATTAGCAATCTTAGTCGGAGTGTTTGTATAGGATCGGAAGCCTTCATTCTGAGAAGGTGATTTGGTCTATAATTTCCACGAAATTGATAACCACTAGACTAATAACCACTAGGCGAATCATTGAAAGTTCCCGAGGGTCCATAGTTATAGAATCTGGGATAATTTCTAAATCTCCTTCCAGGAAAACCGTGGTCTCTTCCTCTATTGTCAAACCTGTCATTATTTCCTTCAAAACCTCTGTTAAAATTTCTTTGGCCAGCAAAAACAAATGTTGAATTAAATGAACCCGAATCAATCTCACTGCTTAGTCAATCTTTTCACCAGTAGATGCCAAATTAGGGTTTATTTGATTCGACAAATAATTTGTGTGCTACACTTTAACCTCTTGAGCTAAGCAATAACATCTTCGTAGCTCGACTCGGATTTGAGACAATACATAGTTGTCTTAAATGTCTCATAGTCACTTCCGAGACCCTCTAAAACACCAAAGACCTTTGTGATTTCATTGATCGGTTTCCTGATTGTGTTTAACTGGTCACAAATCAATTCGAACTCACGCAAGTACTTGGTTAAGGGCCTATTGCGCTTTTGACAGGATTGAAGCTTACCCCTTAATTCGAATTCTTTGGCCATAGATCTCTGAGTAAAACAACGACATAATGTATTATATATCTTATAAGCCAATTGAAGACTGATTATGAGTCCCAGCACAACCTCGAACACGGATCTAGTGATCCATGACGACACAAGTTGGTTGGCACGATACCATTGCTAATACTCTAGATTAAGGACATCTTCAGAATTTTCCCATTCTGTGCATGAGATTCTGAGTGGTGGAGTTTGAATTTGACCATTGATGAGACCCAACAGATCCTAGCTTCTAATGAAGTGAAGAAATTGTGTCTGCCATAGATTGAAATTTTCTTCGGAAAGTTTGATAGTCACAAAGTTTGAAAGGTTTGCGCGTATAGGGTATGGGTATCTTGGATTTGGGTTTTCCGTCATGATTGTGTAATGAAGAAGAGATGAACTCAAGGAAAAGTATGAAAACAAATATGATAAAATTGGCTCTTAGTTTAAGGCTCTGATACCAAGAAGAAAATCAGAGGAATTAAGAAAGCAATGATTCAAAGGTAAATTTTCCAAGAGAAGAATGTTCTTTACTGAAAGCCATAATACACATTTTGCTTGTACGGTACATACTGCTATTTATATTAAGAAGACAACCAGATTTCCTATTCTATATTTCAAATATCTAATCTTACGAATTGATCAAATCAAACAACCCACAATTAGAATAATCAAAATCAAATCATATTTCTTACTCTAATCTAATCTTCCTATGGCAGAATCAAATCATATCTTCTATTCTAATATAATCTTTCGAAGGTTCACCAATAATGTTATTAACCTTATCAGTTTCAAGGGCCCATTGGAGAAATATGTTTCCTAGCAATCTTTCTAACTTCTCTCTTTGCTCGCCAAAAGGATCTAAGATATCGCAAGTTACTCATGACTAGTCCGAGCACTATGCCACATAATAATCCTATTTCCACGGCCTCTGGTTCGACAAAATCTGCAAAGACCAAGTGAACCCCGCCTTCAGGCAGGACAGGAAGCTTCCCCGGCGGCCTAGAATCAGCACAAGATTTGGACAATGGAAACCCGCACAATCCTAGGTTCCCACGATAGGACTCGGCTTGAAATGTGTTGAATTGGTTCCCTCGAGGAATTGGTCCTGTTAGTTGATTGGAAGAGACATTTAGGACCTCCAGAAACGTGAGATTTGTCAATTCGGTTGGTAACATCCCGCTAAGCTCATTTGAAGAAAGATCCAACCACTCAAGCTTGGAAAGGTCCCCCAAAGATGATGGTATATGGCCGTCGAGATTATTATGAGAAAGGTTGAGCCCCTTGAGTGATCCTAGCTCTCCTATTACATCCGGAATCATTCCCTGGAACTTGTTGCTTGATAGATCAACGGTCGTCCGGGTCACTAGGATTTTAGGGAGATGCACTTCAATTCCTTTAATTATCTCAGTCACTGAATCCTGGTAGTAACCTTGGTCCATGTATCGCAACTCGGATCCATCTTGATCAGTCGACATCATCGCTTTCAGCTTTGCAAAGTAGGTGCTGGGCAAAGGACCAGTGAACTCATTGGAGGAAAGGTCGAGAATGCGCAACTGCGGAAAGGGAAATTCAGTTCTGGGGTTGGCTATGGAGCCGCGAAGTCTGTTTGATCGCAAGAACAAGACTCGCAGGCTGGGAAGTATTTCCAACCATCTTGGGAAAGTATCGTTCAACTTGTTACCACTGAGATCCAGCGCTTCAAGTTGCTTGCAATTGATTACAGAGCGCGGCAACAGGCCTTCAAATTTGTTTCCATTGAGGTGAAGACTTCTCAGGACAGCATTTTCGCCGAATGTGAGTGAGATAGTGCCGGAAAGTCCATTTTCTTGCAGATCCAACACGAAAAGGCTGTCGCTGATGTTCCCTAGACAGTGAGGGATTGTTCCAGTGAAATTGTTACGAGAGAGGTCAAGAATTAGTAGGCCCTTCATTTCACAAATAGAGCCAGGTATATAGCCCGTCACTTGATTTCTAGCCAGTGAGAAGACGCGAACCGAATTCGGGAGTGATAGAGGTAGAAACGGCCCTTGGATCAAGTTCAAATACAGGTCAAGGACTATAAGATTTTCCCATGGAACTTGTTCAAAGCTAGTGAGGAAATTGTGAGATATATTGAGATAAGACAATGACCAAGTCCCAACATCCCACATCCATGGCGGGATATCACCGTGGATTATGTTGCGCGACAGGTCTATATACTCCACGCTGGTTGAATTTCTCAAGAATGCAGGCATTACAGTAATGTTGCACCCAGAAAGACTGACTTTTGAAAGTTTCGGCAAGACATGATCGATAGTTATGCTGTTGCTCAGTGACAAAATGTTGTCCGAAAGATCTAGATCTTTTAGATTTTTGAGTCTCGAGAGCAATCGTAGGTCTAAAACACTGGTCAGGTTATTTCCTGAGATACTCAAGTAGGTGAGGTTCCCAAGCTGAAAAATCGAGTTTGGGATTGAGCCACGCAACTGATTACCACTCAGGTCAACATGATCTAATGAGGGTGCAGCAAGGAACTCGTCGACGTGACCACTGAGCCTATTGTTACTGAGGTCTAGCCTCGTCAAGGATGGAAGAGAGAACAGTGATGATGGTATAGACCCCCAAATGAGGTTATTTGAAATCTCAAGTCGGGCTAGATTGGAAAGATTTTTTATGCTCGGAGGAATAGGGCCCGCGAAGTGGTTATGTGAGAAAAGCAGGTTTTGAAGTCGTGTCTTGTTGTCGAAGACATTGGGTATTGGACCTATGAAATTGTTGGAGGAAAGATCGAGCAGAGTGAGCCGATCAAGGTTTGACAGAGTTGGAGGAACCTGACCACTAAGCTTATTCAATGAGAATTCCAATCTGGTGAGTCGTGTTAGGTTACCAAGTGACAACGGAATAGAGCCAATGAAATTACACTGCTGTAGCAAGAGTGTCTCCAGAGAATGCAGGTCACCGATGGACTCTGGTAATACTCCAGAGAAGCCTGTGGAGGACAAGTCCAAAACCTTCAAAGAGCTGTTCCAAGTTGATTCAGGTAAGTAACCCGAAAGCTCCTTGTTGCCTGATAAATTGAGACATGTCAGCTTTGGCAAAAGGAAAATGTTTGCTGCTAACGTGCCGCGCAATTGACAGGAACCGAGGCTGAGGACTTCCAGAGATGGAGGGAGATTCATTAAGCGACTCACGTCAAAACCAGACATGTTTAACCCATCGAGAATGAGGATTCTTAACATGGTCAGGTTTTGAAGCAGCATATCAGAATTTGACCCTGATGGCCTTTCTGCTTTGTGAGGAGAAGAAAGATTGAGGGAACCCAATGAAGATAGTTTAGTGCTGTTTGAAGACGCTACAGAAGAGTAGCAGGTCGGGCTTGGGGGGTAGCAGCCAAGTTCAAGGCGAATCACATGACCTGTCATCCGATCGCACATGACTCCGTCCCATGAGCAACAATCCTTGTCGGCATTCCAGGAAAGCATCTTTGGTGTCGTGGGCCAAAAGCCGTCCGTTTGACAAAAGAGGGATGTTGAATTGGGCATCATCGCTTTTATGAACTGAAGCAGGTCAGACTTCTGATCAGGACGACAGGGCGCTGCTGCCCCTAGAGAGGGAGGAGAGAAAAATGATGAGCTAAGGGCTTGTATTCCAATGAGGAATGAGAACAGAAACAGGATAATCGGACAAGATCCTACCGAGCGATCCATTTTTTATGTAGAGAGTAACTGCAATAGTTGGCCGTGATATCAACATTTGGCAGAGTTGGCTTATATAGATGTGTTGGTTACTATTGTGGAAAGCGCCCCATTAAAATTTTAAAGATTATTCATGAAATACCAGTTCATTGTGTAAGATTTCACATTATTCCTTGAGGCATTGGACCCCATAAACTAGGAAATTTCTCCGCAATTTTCCACAACCACCTACGATCTTGGAGAGACTGACATCTGCCCTCTATCAGCTATTTACTCTTGTACACATTAAAAGTGCTCATTCCGAGCATGTGATTCTTCGTCAATAAGCCAAAATTATATCACCATCGGGATCTTCAAGCGTGAAATGCGACCTGGTATCTGTCCATATTATCGGAAAATCGCAAGAGGAGATGATCTGACAGTCCACGGAATACCGAAGGTAATCCTACAAAAGGGTTGACAAATGTAATTTTGAAGAGGTCATTGATAAGTAAAAGAACACCTTTGCTCCAACCCCAAACGAACAGTGGACGGTGCTTTGCTTTGGGAGTTAACCTCGAGAATAGATATAGACTGCTTTTTTGTGTGTTACCAAACAAGGAAAGATTGGACCGGAGCAGGCCCTTAAAAGGTTCAAGGGGAAGAAGTAGGCATGAAATTTGTTTTGGGGTGAGAGATCCCGTAATGTCACCCCTATATTCCCTCTCTGTTAGGAAGATAAAGATAGATAGCAAATTTGGGAGTCTCATGATTATAAAGATAGACACCACGTTTATGACTATCGTCAAGTAGGCAGATATAGTAATATTCCTTGCCTGAAAAGCCCACTGCGAGGCTAGCATGCCTTTCGGCACTGTTACTAAACCAATAGGTTAGTTCTCCTACCCTACTTTTTTGTGAATTACCAAACTGGAAGAGAATGCTTTCTTCTCGTTGATGGAGATCTCGTTCGAAAAGATTTAAGTCTTTGGTGATTCCAGGGAACATTTATTTTTTTTGTGAGGTAGATTTGCTTCCTGTTTTGGACGAGGGTCGAAGAGAGAGAGAGAGGTACATTTTTATTTAAGTTCTTGCGAGTTGCTAGCAATGAGGGCTTTATTATTATTATTTTTTTGGCCGGAACTGGGCTTTATTTAATGACTTGGGGTTCCACAAATGCTTACGTTGTTGTCCTGACATCTCAGAGCCACTCGAACGCATGCGAAATGACGCCTGACTAGACCACAGACTCAGCACATAAATCCAACTTTTGGGTGGTTGAAATATGCGTCAACTATGACAAAAAAAAGAAAGCACGCATCAACAAAATTTTAGAGATTATTCATGGAATACCAGGTCTTTATTTAAGATTTTACATTATTTCTTGAGGCACTGGACCCCATAAACTAGGAAATTCCTCCATAATTTTCTACAACCACCTATGACGTTGGAGAGACCGACATCTGTCCTCTATCAGCTGCTTACTCTTTTACATGTGAAACGTGCTCATTCCGAGCATGTGATTCCTCGTCGATGAGTCAAAATTATATCACCATCGAGATTTTCGAGTGTGAAATGCGACCTGTCATTTGTCCATAATATCAGAAAATCGCAAGAGGAGATGATCCAACAGTCCACAGAATACCGAAGGTAATTCTACAAACGGGATGAGAAAAAATGGCATGCGTCAACAAAAGGACGTTGACGATGAGGAAGATTTTAAATGAGAAGGGGGTTTTCTCCCCTTATTTCTTCTTTCTCGAGCCTTTCAAGGAGCAGGGCCCCCAAATTTCAGCCAATAGGGAGATGGGTCATTGAAGTATGAGTCAACAAAATGATGTTGACGATGATTAGTCTAAATGGGCCTCCACCCGAAGGACGTCTTGTGGTTCTCCGCTGCGTCGGTGCATTTGAGCTAGAAAAGCATTTGTAGTACATAGTACATAGTTGGTCAAGGCGAGCCTAGACCTCAGCAATTGCCAGCCAGAATGCTCTAAATTAACTCTATTGACAAATCATCAAAATATTTAGGGCTCAATTGATCAAATTGAATTTAAGACTTTTTTGGTAATTATCTACGTCACAAAGCAGATCCTCAAATCTTCATGGCCGGCAAGTAAATGATACTCGTACCTTTCATTTCCTTGGATCTTTTAATTCCTTACACTCAATTCCTTGTAATTTAGTGTTGCACTTAGATCCATAGGATTTGCACTCTATGTAAACTCCATTCCACATTTCATGCTTAAGCAGGAACCATAGCGCTCTTTAATCATTTGAATTTCATATCGCCTCGGCTTACGTCCATTTTCGTCAATCTCTTCAGCATGCTGGCAGATCGATTTTCTCCGACACTGCCATATGTGTCTATTTGGTACAACTTTCTCATAACAGCTTTAGCTTTGAATAGGGACAGCGCATCGCTTATAAGGTGTTTCCAAGCATCTCGCAATTGCAACACCTCCATAGCCAAAACAAGCAACAGTAATCTTATAATCTTATGTATCAGCAAACATGGTTCTTGGGCTTTCCAAGGTATTCTGTGTGCTTTTAAATAATCAAATCCCTACGTTATACTCCTGAATTACAAAAACAAAATCCAGAAAAAAAAAATTGAAAATGCTTGATGAGAGAGTGCTTGAACTCGTTGCCCGTTCAAAGTTTATCATAGTCCACTCGGTGCACTTTTTCCTTTCATGATCCCTCGTTTACAACTTTTCAACGCCGTGATGTGCATCGACTAAAGGTCCGTGAGCACGCATGTACCAAATTACCTCTGTTGCTTTTGTTAGATGCAGTTATTTGTTTTATGATGCAGTGACAAATTAACCCAACTGAAATTTTTTTGACTTCGATGTTTGTTTATCAATTAAGGGTTTTTTTTTTTTGTTTCACAGAAAATGAATGATTTCATTTTTTTTATTCTAAAAACAGTCGTTTGTATCTTTTACAAGAATGAATAACCAAAAAAATATTTTCATTATTCAATAAAGTGTTTAAATATAAATTGTTATTAATAATGAAAATATTTTTCATTAACTAATTATTTTAAGTTATATAAACGATTTTTTTTTTTTAAATAATTCATTTTTCACAAGGACGTTCGGAGCTTTTCCTAGAAACTCTTATAAAATCATTGATTGCGGATTGGATGTCTTGCAGTGGAATCTACGTTCTTTCCCTCCTAAAGAGAAGATTCTTTTGGTCAATTAGCGTTGACTTAGGACCTATTTGTTTTAGCGTTGACTTAGGACCTATGCATCTATCCATATTTTTTTTTGGACAAGAAAAACCGTGCATTTGACGTCTTGCAGAAGCATCCACGTTCTTTCCTCCCAAAGAGAATATTCTTTTTACGTCCAACAAAAAGAGAGAAGATTCTTTTGCCTGATCTGCGTTGACTTAGGAACTGTTTGTTTTACGTTAATTGGAAGTAAAAATTTATTTCATATTCCAATTAACATTTACAATAATATTCAAATTTAAAAAAAAATTGTAGAAAATTATATGTGGATTTAGGCATCAATATTTTTATTTTGTGAAAATTTCGAGTGTCTCGGAATCATGAAAAACAATTAAATAGTGTGATCTATTAAGCAATTCTCTGAAAAAAAAGAGAGTAAGAAGCAATACTCTATCCATATTGACCCTTAGAAAGTTTAGAGGCATGATAAATAGCAAGAGAAGTAAACTGTGTGAGTTATATATAATACTAATAAAAATATATAACATTACTGAGTATTTTCATATTGTAAATCTCAATTATAATAAATATGGCATTATTACAATTTGGGTTATATTAAGGAGTGTCAAAATATTAGATAAGGACGTATTCGGGAAAAGCAAAAAGAAACAAACTTTTTGTTTCTACTTAATCCTAAACATACAGATCCTACAATTTTCAAGTTAGTTATTTAACAAATATACTAATGGCTGGTTTACAAAATCCTCATATACATGGGTGTTACCTCCTGCCATTTTTTCTTGGGGATTAGATAATTTTTGAAACGGGGAAAGAAAACGACAATAGCAGTTACCACAGGAGATGAATATGCAACAACAACCCAATGGTGCATTAGAGCAAAGGGGTCAAATCAAAAGAATGACACTTGAAAAGAAAACATCATGCAACTTAGGTTCTAATTATTTCGCAAAAAATAAATAATTTAAAAATTAATTTTTTTAAAATAATTGTTTACATCATTTAAAATAATTAGTCAATAAAAAACAACGTCTATCACCAATGCAATTTATATCTAAACATCTTCATGGACAATGAATATGTTTTCAACTCATTGATTTTTGCAAGTGATAAAAGCGATTGTTTTTAGAAAAATATTGTTTAAATCATTTAATTTTTGGAAATAATCGGATCCTTAATTGTCAATATTTTTATCTTGACTAGACTAACTCATTTGGAACAAAAATTTCTCATTTTTCAAAGAAGAAAGACATTGGTAAAAACCAAGAAAATCAGAAGATATTTCGTGCAGCTTTAATTAAAGATTGACGCTGACAAATTCAAAGTCAAACGACCTGCTCTGTTCCTGAAAGTTAACCCGACGCCACTCGACTCGACTAGACAGATTCACATTGAAAGGTCCCGTTCGGTGCCCGAAAATCAACCCAACCATTCACACTGAAAGGACCTACTCTGTTCCTAGAAATCAACCTGCCCCACTTGAGTCGACTAGACGTGAATGACGAGCCAATTTAATTCGTTGCCAGCTGGATATTGAAGTAAATTGAACGTCGTCCTTAGCACGTTAAAAGGCTACATCCATGGTTTCATCCGGATCCAAAACAACTAGAAGGTAGAGTCTGGTATGGGAGTCAAAAAAAGATATTGTGCCAATGACGGGGAACAGGGCACGCTGAAATAAAAAACGCAATTAGGTAGCTCACCACACTGGCGGAAATGTGTATACAGCCCAACAAGATGCAACTTAGCATGTTGTGAACGGATTAGTTGAAATATATTTATCATTTGTGGATATAAGTATTACCAAGATGATTTTGAAAATTTAGAAGAGCACCAGAATTGTCGGTTTCACTATAGCATGATGGTGACATAGAGAGCTTGTTCTCAACAGTATGATACTTCTCGAAATTTCGCGGACGGTGCCAATGTCTTCTTTCAATATTTACATTTGACAAAAAATTAATAAAATGTTAATGTAGGATGTTTATATATGGTCCTCACACAAAACCAATGGCGTAATATCTACTATAATATTTATTAATAGGAGTATCAAGACCTTGATCACTGAATGTCCGGTTACACGCTCGCGCACATATATATGTCATACCATTTGCCACAAAATTCCCCAATAAAATTAGAGTATAATTGTGCTAGGCTGCTAGTCCTTTTTTTATTCTAATATATATTTTGCTAACTTTAGGTGCACCTAATTATACCTGTAACCAGCATATCGACATCGAATTTTTTTCAACGTAAGGATCTGGAATCTTTAAAGTGAATCTCTTGAGCATCTCGCTCGTTCCAAATGTTGAAAGGCCGAACTAGTAAGATTTATTAAACAGGATGCACATCATGTTATGTATTTTGAAGGTGTACTTAAAATAATTGAGATTTTTTCCTTTTTTTTTTTTTTTTTCCTTCTTATCTTATTTCCTTATGCCTGTCCGTAGTCTTAGATGGTGGCCAGCAGAGGTCACTTGTCACAAGCAAAGGCTGCAGCGCCCTCACCTGACTTAGATTTAGCTAGGGTATCATGGTCCTCATTGGCCACAGCGAGGACCCACAAGAGTTGTGGGTCCACAATTAAAAAAAAAGGGTAAGAAAAAAAAAAAGAAAAATAATCAGAAAAGTTATTAAAAAATATATATATGAAAATTATCATGTCAATGCTAGATATACTAAATATACCACGTGAGACCACAGGCATCCATGTCAGGAATTTTTGGTCAAAATTAGCTAGAATGATTATATTGATACATCGAAGATTTAATATTAAATTAATCAAATTAAAAGATTTATGACTGAATTAACATCCATATAATAAATTTAAGACTTTTTAAAATAATTATCCCTATGTATGATGTAAGATATGAAGGCATGGCATATTAAATCAAATAGTCTTTGTCTTTGTCTTCTTTTTCTGTTTTTGATAAAGAAATGAAATAATAAAAATCCGACTTGAGAAGACTTTCAAAACAAATATGACTTCCAAAACACCGCACAACTACTTCACCAGCACGCTACTTAGACTTTGGGTTCAGAATATGAGACGGGTTATATATGACTTGTTTTTTCCACTTCTTTTGTGACTTTTGACACCCTCTGTTACCTTAAATCGACCATAATATACCTTGTAGGCTCCAGATTTAAGATTATTTCTTATCATTTTTTTCTTCTCTTTCTTTGGAAATTTTGATGCATTTAGGATCGACGAGGACTATGTATGCGCAAATGGTTTGAATGGAGTGTCTTACAATGCAATTACAATTATCATAATTGTCTTGTCAACAACTAATTATTCCATTTAATCGAGGCAAAGATAATATTCCATATAATGTTTTAAGGAGCATTAACTTTTAAATTTGCATGATAATAAGGGATGTTTAGAATTTTGAGTGTAGTTAATTTTGTCATATTCTTAAATTTGTTTGACAATCTTTAGAAAAAACCGTGCAATGATGGCATGAAAAATAATTAAAAGTTGCAATATTAGATTCACCGAATAAAACAAAATTCGAGTACTCAAAAAACACAAATTATAACATAATCGTACATGTTAAAGTTATAATTAAACCAAATCCATTAATTAAACTAGTTGATGATTCTTTTCACTTTTACTCGTACTTCTTGTTTATCTGTGAACTTGGGTTAATATTATGAAAAATCATAAAGTGCTATATTTGTAACAAATTTACCCTAAACTAATTTTTTTTATCGCGAAAACTCCCAAACAAGTACATCAGTGATAAATTTATTCAAAGCCAATTATTTTTACTCAAAAAACTCCAAACTGGTATATTTGTGATAGATATACCCTTCGTTAAATTTGGTCAATACTATAAAAAATTCACAAAACTTATATAACTATGACAAATGAAGATTATGATCCAAAACTAGTACACTAGTCAATTGTCATGTGTTATCCAACTCAGCAATTTGATAGTAAAATTTAACAAAAAATATTAGAGGGTAAATTTGTCACAAGTGTATCAATTTGGGATTTTTGATGGTCTAAAAATTAATTTAGGGTAAATTGGTCACAAGTGATTAGTTTGAGATTTTTTTATTGTATTAGCCCTTTAAACTAATGGTTTCCAAGCAAAAGAAAAGAACTATACAGCTCATTAACACAATAACTTGCTAGTCATCTGCCCAATGAACTATTTTTTTGGAAAAGAGGGACACTAATTTTGTCCCAGATGGGAGCAAAAGAAAAAAGAGAAGACCAAAAAAGAAGGAAAAAAAAAGCTAAAAAATAATAAAATATCCAAAGTAAACCCTACATTCAACCTTAATTTGTATCGCTTGAGTTGAACATAGCAGATTTGCCTCCTAGTAAATTTGAAAGAAAAGAACTGAAGGAAAAAAGGTAACTAATCTTAAATGAATAGTGGAACCCATAATGGATAATTAGATTAATTCAAGGTGGTATGGATGTCAAAAGCCAAAAAATTGATGGAAAAAGCGCAAACCTATATGAATTGCTAATGGCCTTTTGATGGAACCCTAATATAAGGTTCTTTAATGGTCCGTCATCCATTATTAGATCCCATATATTTTTCTTTTCTGGTAATATTGACTATCCTAATAACATTTGAAAGAAAAATAGAGCATACGTAGTTAGTGAAAAAAAATTACACTAGCAATCTTATCTATTATTAGTTCAAAGGGTTTAACTTCTTAATCTCTTACCAACCATCAAATCAAGGGTAAGAAAGTTGTTTAAGAAGAAGTTTTACTACATTGGCAATTTATGCTATAAATGGCCTAATACCCTATAAAACCTTCAACTTTAGGTCCAATTTCAATTCTAAGCTTTTTTCTTAATCTCATAAAAAACTCCAACTTTAGGGGTAGTCTCAATTTTACCCAAAATTCTTTTTTTGTCAAAAAAAATCACAAACTTTAGGTTTTGTCTCAATTCTACCTCAATTTTTTTTTTGTCTCATTAAAACCACCGATTTTTACTTAAGTCCCATAGCTACCCCCGTTGACTCTCCGTTCAAAATTTCTCTTGACAATCGAGAGATGGAAAACTCCCAAGCAAGCTATTGGAGCATCTCAAGCTGAGTGTCTCGAGCGCAAGCTCTTCAACCACAAGAGATTGAAAATTGAGAGCAAAATTCAAAAGTCTTGAACAAGATAGAATGAAGACTCTCTTAAAAGTAAGAGCTTTTTAATAAAGCAAACCCTAATTGCTCTAATTTTAACTCAAATTTTTATCCAATTAGATGTCATTTGGGTTTACATAGAAATTCATCTCCAACAGACGCTTGGTTATGAAGTTTAGGGGAAAACCTAGAGTAATGATATGAAAATGACACATAACTAAAAGCGATTTTGAATGCGATGTTAACGAGGACTAATATGGAACTCAAGTAAAAGTTAGAAAAAAAAGTTGAAAGTAGAATTGAGACTTGATCTAAAAATTTTAGTTTTTTATAAGACCCCAAGAAAAAAAATTATAATAGAATTGGGACAATGTCATAAGTTTAAGGTTTTTTATGAAACGAAAAAAAGTTTAGGGTATTTTACCAAAAAAAAAAAGTTTAGGGTAGATTGTAACTGAGCTAAAAATGGGAGGGGGTTGTTAGGGCTTAGGCCTGCTATAAATACTCTATTTTAATTTGTAAAATTCAGTTTTTTCACTGCATGACACGCCATCATCTTAAAGCAGTTCGATTAGTTTGCAGTTTTGCTTGCACCCATATACACGGGTCAATTTATATGCCAAAATTACTGTTCAATCTTTTAATCACGAAATGTTAGATCCGCGTCGTTAAGTAGTCCCTCTAGTTTTTCTGGTATGACGTGCTTGCTTTAGAAAAATCATAGACTAAGAAAGGACAACACATATAACATAATAATCTACAATTCCACATCATGTATAACAAGTCATTGGGAGTTCTACTTTCTAAGTAAATAAATTTTAATATAGTCGGAAAAGAAGGAAAGGAATCTTTGGAGTTGGTCCAGACAAGGAGAAAATTAGGTAGGTTTGACGCAGTACATTCAGTATGAACACAACTAGAAATTTATAACATGGTTCTTAGCATCCTGGCATCGCAATGCCGAAGACTTGACCGGCTCCAACGCCTTGACCAATTTTGAGCATGGTTTTATCTTCCTATCATCGGAAAGAAAGAAGAAAAGTATATTGCAGATTGATACTAAAGTTGGGAATGACCGGCTCCAACGACTTAACAATTTGAAGTCTTTGTTTAATAATTTTTTTTAGCTACTTCCAAGACGTATTGGACCAAAAAAGGTCTTTGCTTAATGCTTTCTTTTAGCCAACTTCCGTGCGGTAAATCAGGGTCCATTAATAAATTCAACCAGGAAAAAAGAGTCTTGGTAATTCGGTGGCCATTAAAAAAATTCTGCCTGTTTTCTTAATTCGGTGGTCATAGCCAATAGATAAATTTAACTATAATATTTTATAGAAAAAATTACCTAAAGTTCTAAACATATTACACGGATCACTATTCAATTTTAACTTTCGATTTAGTTAATGTAGCCCTATTTTGACGATTTTCATATGTAATTTATGTTGGATATTTCAATAATATTTTGAAATATTTACAATAATAGCTTCGATAAAAGTTATGACCGCATTGAAGACCATCATTATTTTTAACGGTCACATAACGGTTTCTTAACGGTCATATAACGGCTTTTCAATCGTTTTGTAACGTTTAATTTATTTCTTAAATAAATCATTCATTATTTTACAACGACTCTTTTAACGGCTCTATTTTGTCCGAATATAAAATCTCATAAGACAATCTTAAAAATATACTTGAATGAAACAGATAATATTCTTTCTTGAGAAAATCTTTCCTTTCCTTTTCCTTGCTGGGTTATACACAATGTTGTTTCTGTTCTTTCAATATTCAGTGTGGAATATAGAAGAAGGTCTGTTGTATCTTGTGAGGATAGCCGTCGAAGCCTATCGCACCGAGTTTTGCACTCCGTGTGACGACCTGCACAGGGACAATACGGAGGGATGGGTGAGATCGCCTTGGCGACGGGTGAGGCTAAGGACATGTCTCCCGTCCCACATCGCTTAGGGGAGAGTCCTAGGCTAGTTTATAAAGGCTTGAGTCCCTTTAATCGTATAACGCGTTTTAAAGCGGTGAGAACTCAGTGTCCAAAGCGGACAATATTATACAGTGGGGCCCAGGTCGTTACACTTCGAGGGGCGGAATTATCCTTAAGGACAGTGCTTACGCTTGCACGCCTCAAACAAATTTATTTATTCTCATCAGTTTTTTCCTACAATCTTAAGGATAATCTCTCATGGAGCATCAAGTTAATACTGCTACTGATGCCTCAATCTCCACCAGTCCAGTTGCACTACCACCACTACCACATATGTCCTATGCCAAACCATTCCCGACATATCGAAGATTGAAGTTTTTAATGGCAACAATTTCAGAAGGTGGCAAGAAAGGGTTTTCTCTATCCTAGATGTGCACAGAGTGGCTTTTGCACTTACGGAGGCCGAACCAACTGATAACAAGCTTCGAGATCAATGGATACATGCTAATAAGGTATGTAGGCACACAATTATCAGTACTCTTTCTAATGAATTATTTGATGTCTACTGTCCGTACAAGGAAGCAAAACAAATATGAGACTCCATGACTGCAAAGTACACTGCCGAAGATGTGGGCAGATAAAAATTTGTAATCGGAAATTATTATTGATGGGAAATGTCCGATGATAAGAAGATCAAGACACAAATCAATGAATATCACAAGCTAGTGGAGGACTTGAATGCAGAAAACATCAATTTACAAGAAGAATTTATTGCGGGCCTGCTGATTGAAAAGTTGCCTGAGTCTTGGAATAATTACAAGCAACAACTCAAGCACAAGGACAAGCAATTGTCACTAGCCGATCTGATCGTGCATATTATCATTGAGAATACAACTCGCAAGGAGATCAAAGCTGCCAAAGCTAAGGAAATTGCTACCAGGGCAAATTTGGTGCAAGGCAAATCTCAACATCGCCAAAACAGGTATTATAACAAAAAACCTGATTACAAACCCAAGGTTGCTCACCCCACCTTCAAAAAGAAAGGCACTTGCTTTGTTTGTGGAAAACTAGGTCATCATGCAGCGCACTGCAGAAAGAGAATAATGGGAAATGACAATCCTGCTAAACCAAAAGTGAATTTGGTTAAAGCAGATGACTCTAATGATATAATTGTTGCGGTTATTTCCCAGGCCAACATTGTGGCCAACGTGAAAGAGTGGGTGGTAGACTTAGGTGCTACCAGACATATTTGTGCAAACAAAAATGCCTTTTCCTCCTACACGCCAGTAGGGAAAGGAGAAGAAATTATGTATCTTGGTGATTCAAGAACAGCTCAAGTTCTTGGGAAAGGAAAAGTTCTTCTCAAACTCACATCTGGCAAGACTTTGGCCCTGAATGATGTATTACGTCCCTAATATAAGGGCAAACCTGGTCTCAGTAGCGCTTTTAGGAAAGGTTGGGGTGAAGGTGTCATTCGAATCTGATAAGATTGTAATGACAAAAAATAACGTCTTTGTGGGAAAGGGTTATTGTAATCAAGGACTTTTTGTTCTTAACGTTTCCAATGTTATCAATGAAAATGCTACTACTTTCGCTTACTTGGCTGAATCTGTTGATTTATGGCATGGTAGATTAGGTCATGTTAGTATTTCTTATATTAAGAAAATGCAAAAACAAGGTTTAATTTTTGGAATTAAAAACTCATGTTTTAATAAATGTATAATATGTGCCGAAACAAAATTAACAAAAAAGCCTTGTATTTCTGTAAATAGAGAATCTAATTTGTTGAGTTTAATTCATACTGATCTAGGAGATTTAAAACAAACCATGACTAGAGGAGGTAAAAAATATTACGTGACCTTCATTGATGATTGTTCTAGATTTACTAAAGTTTATTTGCTTAGGCATAAAGATGAAGCTTTTGATATGTTCCTTTTGTATAAAGCTGAGGTAGAAAACCAATTGAATAAAAGGATAAAAAGAATTAGATCGGATAGAGGTGGAGAATATGTATTGCTTAACGAATTTTGTGAAAAGGAAGGAATAATTCATGAAACTACGCCTCCTTATTCCCCTGAATCTAATGGCATAGCTGAAAGGAAAAATAGGACTTTGAAAGAAATAATGAATTCTATGCTTGTTAGTTGGGATAAGTACACTATCAGTGCCAAAACTTGTGTATGGCGCTCACTTTGGTGCCAAAAGTTTCTGTCGGATCACTTAAGTGCCAAATCGGAGGAAAAACGATCACTTTGGTGCCACCGGCGAAAGATTCCGGCCAAAATGATTACGTGGCTTTTTAAAAAAAAAAAAATCGACAGGCCTTTAAACGACGTCGTTTTCGGTCCTCTTTAAGAAAACGACGTCGTTTTGCTGTCCTACATGGATGGCCTTACGGAAACGTCGCCGTTTAGCTCACATGGGGATTGAAATTAGGGTTTCCGCCGCTCGGCCACTGTCATTCGCCCGCCGTCGCTCGGCCACCGTCGCTCAGCCACCGTCGCTCAGCCACCATTGTAGTTGCTCAACCAAGTGAGCGAGGAGAGACTAAGATTGTTGCTCGAGCAATAAGTGACAGGAAAAATCGGAGGCGAGGGCGGAGGAGGAGGAGGAAGAAGATGGGTCGAAGGTGCTGATGGTGCGCTGCTGCTGTTGGTACGTTGCTGGTGTCGCTGCTGGTGCGCTGCCGATGCTGCTGTTGGTGCCGTGCTGGTGCCGTTGCTGGTGTGGGTCTTCGAGGAAGAAGAAGACGAAGACAAGCCTTTCCTCTCTCTCAATTTGGGGATTATGGTTTCTAAGTTGGGGGAAAGATGCCAAACGGCGTCGTTTTGGTGTTTGGATGTTGACTCACCTCTCCGACGAGCCACGTCAGCTTCAAAATTAATAAAAAAAGGCCACGTCGGATTTCCAGCCAATTTCATCGGCGTTGGCACTGAAATGATCGTTTTTCAAAATTTTTGGCACTTAAATGATCCGACGGAAACTTTTGGCACCAAAGTGAGCGCCGTACACAACTTTTGGCACTGATAGTGTACTTATCCCCTTGTTAGTTCTAATGCTCCAAATAATTTATGGGGTGAAGCTATTTTATCTGCATGTCACATCCAAAATAGAATACCTCATAGGAAAACAGGGAAAACACCCTATGAATTTTGGAAAGGTTATTATCCTAATTTAAAATATTTGAAAGTGTGGGGGTGTCTTGCTAAGGTTATGCTTCCTAATTCTAAGAAAAGGAAAATAAGCTCTAAATCATCTGACTGCATGTTTATTGGTTATGCTGAACATAGTGCTGCATATAGATTTCTTGTATTAAAAAGTGATGTGCTTGATAATAACACTATAGTTGAGACAAAAAATGCAGAATTTTTTGAGTATATTTTTCCATTAAGTGTTGATACTATTTCTCCTGCACCTCTTCATAAAAACGTTTTCGAAAATTCAAATGATGAATTGAGAAGGAGCAAAAGAATAAGGAAAGAAACTTCTTTTGGGAATGATTTTTATACTTATCTTATTGATAATGATCCTTTGACTTATTCTAAAGCAATATCTTCCTCGAAAGCAATTTTTGGAAAGAAGCTATAAAAATCGAGATTGATTCTATCTTACAAAATCAAACTTGGAAATTAGTTGATTTACCACCCGGTGCAAAACCGATCGGTTGTAAATGGATTTTTAAAAGAAAATATAATCCTGATGGTTCTATTGATAAATATAAAGCAAGATTAGTTGCAAAAGGTTTTACTCAAAAACAAAATATTGATTATTTTGACACTTTTGCTCCAGTTATAAGAATTTCATCAATTCGTGTTTTAATTGCTTTGGCTTCTATTTACAAACTCATTGTTCACTAAATGGATGGTAAAACAGCTTTTTTTTAAATGGTGATTTGGAAGAGGAAATTTACGTGGTGCAACCTTAGGGCTGTATTTTTCCTGGCCAAGAAAACAAAGTCTATAAACTTGTTAAATCCTTATATGGCTTAAAGCAAGCACCAAAGCAATGGTTTGAGAAATTTGATGATGTTCTAGTTAATAATGGTTTTTTTTTCTATTGGAGTAGATAAATGTGTATACACAAAAATTGTTGATGGTGAATCTATAATTATTAGCTTATATGTTGATGACATGCTTATTTTTGGTACGTGTATTGATGTGGTGAATGAAACAAAATGTTTTTTGACTTCTAAATTCGATATGAAGGACATGGGGGAAGCTGATATTATTTCGGGTGTTAGAATCATAAAGAGTGATAGTGGCCTAATGCTTACTCAAGCACATTATGTGGAGAGGCTACTTAAAAAATATGATCACTTTGATGTCAAACCTGTGAATACTCCTTATGATTCTAATATCCAATTAGTGAAAAATAAAGGAGATGGTGTGGCTCAGTCTAAGTATGCTCAAATTATTGGGAGTTTGATGCATTTGATGAATTATACTCGACCTGATATAGCTTATGCTGTATGTAGACTGAGCAGATATACACAAAATCCCAATGATGATCATTAGACTGCTTTGAGCAGATTAATGAAATATTTGAGAGGAATCATGAATTATGGTATTTTATATAGTGAATTTCCCGCTGTATTAGAAGGATACAGTGATGCTAATTGGATTTCGGATTCAGATGAGACAAAATCTACTAGTGGATATGTGTTCACCCTTGGTGGAGGTGCTGTAACTTGGAAGTCAGCCAAACAAACAATCATTGCTAAATCCACCATGGAGTCAGAGTTTGTGGCTCTAGAATTGGCTGGCAATGAGGCTGAGTGGTTAAGGAACCTCTTAGTGGATATTCCTTTGGGAATGAAACCGACACCTTCTGTGTCTATGCATTGTGATTGCCAAGCGGCAATAGCCATTGCAAAGAATAGAACTTTCAATGGTAAAAATAGACACATCCGATTGAGACATGATGTAGTAAAGCATTTGTTTAAAGATAGAATTATATCCATCGATTTTGTAAAGTCGAAGTGAATTTGGCTGATCCTCGACTAAACCTGTGGGAAGAAAATTAATTTACGACACATCGAGGGGAATGGGACTTAAGCCAATTGAGGAAAAACAACAGTGATGGTAACCTAACCTATGTGATTGGCGATCCCATGAATTAGGTTCATATGGGTAATAACAAGTCACTTGTTGTTATAGTGATGCACTATTAAAAATTATTGTCCATCCTAAGATGAGAATGGTGCGAAATTGCAAGAAAAAAAAACGGTTGAGCTAAGCTCTTAATGAAATTCCATAGCCATTATTGGTAGTGTATTAAGCTGCAGAATACACTTGATGGAATCACCTATATAAGTGTAGAGTGGGGCCGCTCCTATGAGAATTTTTGGCGAAAATCTCTAAAGCACTTATGAATAAACCAAGCACGCGCATGGCCTATTAGCGCAAAATCGCGTTGAACAACAAAGTTTGTGGGAGTGCAATGTGATTGATGAAAATTATAATTCACAAAAGAAATTTTTGGTTCATAGAAGTTTCAAACTTCACCAATAATTTCGTGAATTATATTACATTTTTCTAGGGTTGGTTCATAGCCTAACAAGCACCAGTTCCGATGCATTATACTCCAATAACCTAGCATCGTATTAATTTTTTATTTTCAAAATCTTTTGAAATATGTGGGGGATTGTTGGATATTTCAATAATATTTTGAAATATTTACAATAATAGCTTCGATAAAAGTTATGACCGCATTGAAGACCATCATTATTTTTAACGGTCACATAACGGGTTCTTAATGGTCATATAACGGCTTTTCAATCGTTTTGTAACGTTTAATTTATTTCTCAAATAAATCCTTCATTATTTTACAACGGCTCTTTTAACGGCTCTATTTTGTCTGAATATAAAATCTCATAAGACAATCTTAAAAAATATACTGAATGAAATAGAGAATATTCTTTCTTGAGAAAATCTTTCCTTTCCTTTTCCTTGCTGGGTTATACACAACGTTGTTTTTGTTCCTTCTAATATTCAGTGCGGAATATAGAAGAAGGTTTGTTGTATCTTGGGAGGATAGCCGTTAGAAGCCTATCGCACCGAGTTTCGCACTCCAAGGGGCGGAATTATCCTTAAGAACAGTGCTTACGCTTGCACGCCTCAAACAAATTTATTTATTCTCATCAGTTTTTTCCTACAATTTATCTGGAAAAATTTTTTTACGTTGAGTATTGGTTAGCATTGTCGGTCCAACGTGACACGGCCTATGATATGATGCATTTCTTTCTTTCTTTTTTTTTTTCAAACTTTTCATAATTTCCTAGTGATGAACTGAAGTGCTCCATTGACTGCTCTTCTTCTTTGCCATCGCACATTCGCTCCGCCATCCTCTATTTGCCATGGAGACCGGTGACCCTGAGATCTAGGCCACGTTGGACGACCTTGAGCTCCGCCGGCAAGTCGAGCCCAAGCTCAAGATCTGGGTTTTGGTTTCAAAGGCACCCAGCTCAATAATTCATGGGCATTGGAATTTCTTTTTCATTTGTCAATAATTCATGGGGTTGAAACTTCTTTTTCATGGAGTTCGAACTTTTTATAACCGACTTTTTCCTTAGAAATTAATAAAATACCTTTCATCACAAGTTGATCTTTAGTTTTTTGTGAATTGAGTTCAGTGATAATTCTAACACGAATTGAATTGCGTAACGATAATCAAGAATAATAAAGGAAAAGAAATGCAAATACTAAAATTTAGGATAAATTGATAACTGAAACTGAGAAATACATAAATTTTTGTTGACGATAGTGAATGCTCTACAATGCCCACGCACTAACTTTTATAGTCTAAGCAGCGCAACTGCTAATAGGTAGCTAATATTTTTTATGTGGTTAAAAACAGTTACAGTTGCAATCATTAAACTTTATGTCCCATGATTGCTCTTTACTATATTCACAAGCGATTACAACTCCTTAAATATGACTAGAATTAACTACCAATCATGTATTCTTCTTCAATTGGCCTCCTCACTTGTCTCCTTTCATTTCGTGTCCAACACTTAGTAATAATCGTCAACAATTGCCAGCCTACGTTGGCAACTATATATCATGCTCATCAATAATCATCATGATCACCAACAAGTGATGCCGTCCAGTGGTCTCTCGCGTTGTTGGAGCATCATCAGGCGTTTATTGTGAAAACAGAAAGTGTGTGATGACTTCGAGTGAATAACGTGGGAACAAAATGAAGTAATAAACAAATTCATGCGGCCGCATAAATCAAGAGTCGTCCCAGATCAGTCAAATGTTACCTTTTTCAGCATAACCAACTAATCCTTAATTAATCTAATTTATAAAGCAGTGCCTAAGCCCTTAAAAGTTAAAAACACCACCGCGTGCGTATCTTGTTCTTTTCTTCTACAGCCTTTACAATTCTGTGGCGGCTGCATTATTATTTTAACATGAGATCGAGAGAGAAACTATTGCATCAAAAAGACTGCGCCAATTAATTTGTTGCCGAAGTTTTTTTCTTCTTTTTTGTCGGAATGTTGCCGAAGTTCAGAAGCACCCATTAAAAAACTTAGACCACCTAGAATTATTAATTCAAACCAAACTGCAAACCTACCTCTCAGAAGATACCATTCATAGGTATGCCTTGGCAATGACGAGCATTCTGAGACATTTTCCATAGACCAATTAGGATTTGATATACAACAGACCCATCTTCTCATTACTCTCCATGGTGAAAGATTTCTACAATTGTAGTAAAGTTTCACATAGTTTAATTGGCCAAAGTTAAGCTCGAGGTATCTCATAACACAATATCGCCCTTCACCACTTTTTCTCTCTCTCTCTCTATCTCGTTCTCAATTCTCTTGTTTGCATGATTACATGAATCTTCCCTGAAGGTTGATGTTGTTTTTAACTCTTCTTGTTTATTTGCTCCTGTTATTTTTCTACACGTGTCATCTACACCAAAAGAACACGTTTGCATGGGAAAAAGTACTTGTCGTCGTTGAATCTGATGAAGCAAGGAATGTATGAGACCTAATTGAAAGAATTTTAGTTGGGTTACCCCTCGCACAATTGTTGATATGTTTTCTTTTCCTTACAGAATCTGGGGAATATAGGAACTAAAATGGATGCTAAGATCACTCGGAACTAAGAGTAGAGACCAGAGAAACCACTTAAGGTTTGGCTATTTTGAGTGATCTAGAAATATAGAAGAGGTGTTATGGAATCGACCCGAGCACATCTTTAAAGACGGATGGACTACTGTTGTCTCCTATTGGAACTCGGGAAAAAGCAAGGGCATGATCCTCATCTTGTCGAGAATCTCATTCTTTATATGATCGGTATGACTTTGAAGGCTCTTCTTTCAATGATACAGGCGGAGCCTGATTAATGGGAGCAGCCGTGCCAAACAAAAGATGCTTCACGCTGGGGGATCAAAGAGCATTGCTCGTCCAATAACCCAGAAGATAGATATTCGATTTTTCAAGTAGTGTCCTTGTTATCATAAATATTTTCCTTAAAGGAGGGTTTTTGAGCATTAATGATGAGCACTTAATTAAATAACCCTTCGTTTTAACTCATTAAATATATAGGATTTCCCTATCTCCAAATTACTAGATAATGGGCTTAGGTCATAAATTATGCAGAAATTAATGTCCTCGCCTAGATTTAGGGCCACAGCACCCTTGCTATGGTCGGTGAGGAAATGGTTGAGGGCCTCGGTGCCTTCGTCGGCCAAAGCGAGTGTGCGTGGTCCCTCACCCAATGCCGAGGAGGGTGTACTTGCGCTCCCCTATGGCTGATGAGGGTCTGCTAGCGACCCTAGCTAGTCCTCAATAAAAAAAAAGGTAAAGAAAATAAAAGAAATTTTTTTAAAAATCATAAAAAATAATAATACATTAGAAATTAGAAATAAAAAATTTCAACGTAAGCATCATTTGTGCCACGTAGGATGACCGATGTCCACATCAATAATTTTCAACCTAAATTGGTTGGATTGACCCAATTAGCAAAACATGAGAAGGTTAAAGATTAAATGGGACAATCTAAAGAGCAATTCACAAGCACAATAGGGCAAACTATCAAAATGTTTAAGACTAAATTGGCCAAATTAAAAGGTTTTAGAACTGAATAGGTACAAGTACAATAAGTTCAAGATTTTTTGGGTATTCCATGGTAAAACAAACAAGAATATAACAAACTCGGAACTTAATGTTGTCCAAAAGATCGAGATCTGTTAGAATTTTGAGTCTCGAGCAATTGTAGGTCTAAAACACTGGTCAGGTTATTTCCTGAGATACTCAAGTAGGTGAGGTTCCCAAGCTGAAAAATCGAGCTTGGGATTGAGCCACGCAGCTGATTACCACTCAGGTCAACATGGTCTAATGAGGGTGCAGCAAGGAACTCGTCGATGTGACCACTGAGCCCATTGTTACTGAGGTCTAGGTTCGTCAAGGATGGAAGAGAGAAGAACAGTGATGATGGCATAGATCCCCGAATAAGGTTATTTGGCAAGTTGGGCTAGATCTGAAAGATTTTTTATGCTCGGATGAATAGGGCCCGCAGTGGTTATGTGAAAAAACAGTTGTTGAAGTCGTGTCTTGTTGTTGAAGACATCGAGTATTGGACCTATGAAATTGTTGGAGGTAAGATCGAGCAGAGTGAGCCGATCCAGGTTGGACAGAGCTGGAGGAACCTGACCACTAAGCTCATTGACTGAGAGTTCCAATCCAGTGAGTCGTGTTAGGTTACAGAGTGACGATGGAATAGAGCCATTGAAATTACACTGGTATAGCCAGAGTATCTCCAGAGAATGCAGGTCGCCAACGGGCTCTGGTAACGCTCCAGAGAAGCCTGTCGGGGACAAGTCCAAAGCCTTCAAAAAGCTATTCCAAGTTGACTCGGGTAGGTAACCCGCAAGTTCCTTGTTGTCTGATAAATTGAGACATGTCAGCTTTGGCAAAAGGAAAATGTTTGCTGCTAACATGCCACGCAATTTACAGGAACTGAGACTGAGGACTTCCAGAGAGATGGAGAGAGATTCATTAAGCAACTCACGTCAATGCCAGACATGTTTAACCCATCGAGAATGAGGACTCTTAACTTGGTCAGGTTTTGAAGCAGCATATCCGAAGTTGACCCTGATGGCCTTTTTGCTTTGTGAGGAGAAGATTGAGGGAACCCAATGTAGATAGTTCAGTGCTGTTTGAAGACCCTGCAGAAGAGTAGCAGGTCGGGTTCGGGGGGTTGCAGCCAAGTTCAAGGCGAATCACATGACCTGTCATATGATTGCACATGACTCCGTCCCACGAGCAACAATTCGTGTCAGCGTTCTAGGAAAGTATCTTTGTTTCACTGAGCCAAATGCCGTCCATTTGACGAAAGAAGGATGTCGAATTATTTGGCATCTGTCGGGAATATCGGATTCCCAAAACCGGATTCGACACTAAATCGAACCCCTAAAACAAGTGCGGAAGACGAGCCCGGGAAAATCACATGTATCACCGATCCTAAGGCACATCACAGAATCGAACGTACCTTGTTAGCCACAGATTAAACACCGACGCTTATATGAGGAAGAAAAACTGATCCCGTTCGATTCGATGACGTCAATTCGCCTTGAAGGGAAGAGAGTTTCGTCTCTTTTTGTTACTGTTCTTCTTTTGGAGGGAGAGAGGGAGGAGGAACGTACGTAAAATCCAAAAGATGTGTTCCTCTCTCTCTTTCCCCTTAAATACGTCCTCTCCAAAGGACGTATCCCTTTGGCAAAAGACGTCCCCCAAAAGTTACAACTCTTCAACGTATCCCTCCATCCATGGGCCCTAATCTTGTGGGCCAGGCTTTTAGGCCCAACATAGGCGGACGGGCCAACTTAGGCCCATCACAATAATTAATAAAATCATCAGCATCATTGCAATCATGAACTGAAGTAGGTCAGACTTCTGATCAGGACGACAGGGCACTGCTGCCCTTGGAGAGGAAGGAGAGAAAAAGGATGAGTCGGGGGCTCGTATTCCAATGAGGAATGAGAACAGAAATAGGATACTCAAGACAGGATCCTACCAAGCATTCCATTTTTTATTTAAAGAGCGAAGTGCATTAGCTGGCTGCGATGTCAACATTTGGCAGAGTTGGCTTATATAGATGCATAAATTACCGTTGTTGAAGCGCCCCTTTAGAATTTGAGAGATTATTCATGGACTACCAGGTCTTTGTTTAAGATTTTACATTACTCCTGCGAGACATTGTGTTGGGAAAATATGGCTTCGAATTGGGTAGAACAATGAAGTCGGATCTTTAGAGTACTCAAGTCGGACTTTGAGGCGTGATATCACTTTCTTTAAGGATTTATTTGCCCCACAAAGTTGCTAATGGTCACCGACAAATTTCCTCCAAAATACAATAAAGTCTCAAGTGAGAATACTAGATAGCAATTTTAGTATTTCTCCAGGGTCTCTCATGGGAAACAATTGGAAACAATGGCCGTAGTTTCTCTCTAAAGAAAACGAAAAAATGGAAGAAGATGTGTGTTTGATCTCAAAACAAACGTATTTATTTTTGTCTTTCGAATAGAAGCAACTCTTCAAAAGATTGCAAAAGAACAAAGGCAACCTTTCGGGAAAGGTTACAAAATGAACAAGTACGTCTCAAAGGTTACGTTGAAAAGACATAAAAATTCGGAATTAAATAAATAATAAATAAAATAACCGTAACTTTTCGTAAACAGTCGCACTGTTTCAACAAGACTTTATAGTTAAGTTTTATAGAAATAAATCCGAATTTTTTCAATAAATAAAAATGATGATCGTTGGTTAATGCCAAATCTCGTCTACGTGCACACTCACATCTTTTCAATGTGGGACAAGGCATCTCTTTATTTGTTTTATAAACAAATTACCAACAATCCCCCACTTTTGTTTATAAAACAAAAACGAGAAATAAAACGTTAAAAATATACAGCCAAAATTTCCGTGAGATTAATATACATACATAAAGGTCTCTTTCGAGTTAAACCTTTACTTAGTGCAAGTATCTCAAAGCTCTATCAAAGTGACAAGTAGCTCGGCTTTAAACTTGTACTTTTATGTAATAGAACCGGACATACCGCACATACACTAACCTCTTGTTTCAGCGAGAAGTTCTATATTACTTCGCACTATTATGGTCTTGTGCTTGATCCTGTTTCATGAGCTCTCTAGAAAGTAACTCTCACTTTCGTAAAAAGCGGCACCACTTCTAAGCTCATATAGGTGAAGTATCTACCATGTGTTTCTGTTACTATCAACACACTACAAATTTGTATCATACTTCATTAAGAATTTAATTCAACCTACAAAACGTAACAGACGATACTGACTTCTCATATCAAGGCTACGTCAGTATCAAACAATCACATTCAATAACTTGTTCTTACCCATTAAATCTTGTAACTAGTGATGTTCTAGAAAAAGGTCGGGTTACCATTATTGGTGATTTCAATTAAAGGGTTTCAGCCCCGTATGAGGTCATTATTATCATGTCTCTTGGTAAAGCCTTTGTCAAGGGATCGACAAGATTATTACTTGACCTCACGTAGACAATTGTTATGGTACCATCTTTAATCAATTGTCTCACATATTCATGTCTTAGACTAATATGTCTAGACTTACCATTATAGGTGCTACTAAAGGCTCTTGCCAAAGTAGCCTGACTATCACAATGGATAGAAATAGAGGGCATAGGATTAGGCCATAATTTGATATCCAACAACAAATTCCTAATCCATTCGGCCTCTTTCCCAGTTGCTGCTAAAACAACAAATTCAAATTCTATCATTGAGTAAGTTATTTGTTTCTTGCTCGTCCAAGAAACAACACATTCAGGTAATGTGAAAATTAATCCATTAGTAGATTGTTTATCTCTCACACTTGTAATCCAACTAGCATAGGTATATCTTTCTAATAAAGCTGGATTATTATAGCACAATAAGATAACTCTCAAATGTTATATATTTGGATTACTAGTATACTTACTCAAGTTGCACAAAATCAGGTCTAGTTTAATGCATCACATACATTAAAGACTTCATAGCATTAACATATTTAAATTGTGCTACTGCTCTACCAGTATTATAATTTAATTTAATACCGAATCAAATGGAGTACACATTTCTTTGAAGCCAAGATGTTTAAATTAACATCTTTTCCGTGTCATCACTTTGGCTTAAAGAATAACCCCCACTATTTTTTAATTTTAACACCCAATAAAGTATCTACTTCACTCAAATCTTTCATTTTTTAAAATGAAAGTTAGATACTTTTTTGTCTTAATGACTCCAATCACATTGGCTCCATAGTCCCCTTCAAATACCCCCACTTCAAGACTATTTTAAGAGGCAATTAATCGAAATTATGCATCATCGAATTTTCATGCCACTGCTTATGTGCTTACATCAGCCCATAATAACATAAGCATTCATGCACATATTGATCCAGGACATCAAGCAATCAAGCCGATTCCAATTAATCTTGTGCTTGAATGCATGGCTCAGAAATACTAAAGCATGAAACGAATCAAGGCCAAAAGTCTAGCTCAATCACACGATACCAAAATACTATTAAAGTTCTTATCTTCTCTTTCCTGATAAAGGTTAGAAACTATTATATGCAGAAATAAAAATCCCATGGTGCAAATGATAGATCAACCCTTTAATTTTCTCTAACCAATTGATCTATCCCTTGTACATACATAAATTCCACCCACAACAAAGATCCTGCTATAGAGACGCAAGAACATAAATATGTGTAGACAAATGTCTCAATAAAAGAAACATACCCAGGATGTCACCACTGGCTAATCATGCATGAAACACTCATGAACTTCAATTTGATTAGAAACAAGAACCTGCATTGGAGGAAGCCTTGATGGCCATTTTCTTGCTTGCCCCACAGCCAATCCGAATTTTATCTAATAGGCCACATCAAACTCAACGATATCGATGAGATTAGCAACATTCAACAACGATGAGCAACTCAGTCCAACTCAACTTGTCAAAGGTCCAACTCAACTTGTCAAAGGTCCAACTCAAGACCAATGAAATAATAAATGGAATGAAGCAAATAATCGATAATATTATCACAGTTGATGTAATCATTTTCTTCCCAAATTTCAAACAATGAAGTTACATACCTTGCTGAGGGTGTACGCAAGAGCGCTATTGGCAACTCTGATGCTGATGATGATTACATTGGTAGCGTCAAAGGCATTTTCCGATGAGCAATTGCCATTCGTAGTATCACACGGTGACGCGTCATGTACAATGACATGATCTCCGTCTTCCCTCGGAACCTTCGTTCTCACGTCACCATTCCTCCGGTGTAGGACGTAAAATAGGACAAGGCCCACTAGAGACGTGAGGAAAGTCCCCATAATGTACTAATAGATCACCACCATCTCCATTTCCTTCTCTCTCCCTGTCTCAGGCAATGCCAATGTTACGCAGCACAAGAGCGAATTGCAGTTCCAAAATCACCCTTCGTGGCCAGAAATTCATGACGCAGGAGTGACGTTTCATATGGGACACTTAAAGATGGATCACGTAAATTGACGAAATTGGAGGACAGCAGAATGGCAAGGTCTCCATCCCTCCTTGGAGAACCAACGTGTCAACGCCATATGTCAAATTCGCCTGAAACCACTGCAACACTTCGCTGAGTCCGTCCACGGACTTGCAAAACAATGAAAGCTCGCTGGTGCAAACCCAAAAACAGGGAGTGGCATGGGGTGAGACCAGCAGCGATGGCGTGGGTATGGTGAAGCGTCGTGTCTGTTCGCTGAGGAGCAGTTGTGGGTGTGATCTGATGCCAGAGTCACGGATCTGAGAGTCTGTCAGCATTTGTTGTTGATTCTTTGGGAGAGCGCGTCAATTCGAAGGTGCAGATAAGTGATCCGGCGGAGAACTGTGGTGTGGAACACTTGGAAAGCAAAGTGTTCGATTTGGAAACAAGTGTCTTCGTGAGGACCATGGATGATATTTCCTAGTCAGCAAACTGCTTCTCTTCGCCCTTGAAATTGATGACAATCACGGGCTTGTGGCCGGGACTAGTAACGACCTTGAGCGACCAATTCCTCCTATTACTCTAGACCAAAGGGTCGGTGATTCTCCTCCCGATCAATCGCTTCGCATCAAAGATCGTGTCGGCGGGATTCATAGCAACCTGGTTCTTGGTAGTGGCGCAGATCAGCCTCTCTCATTTTCTGCCATCAATTCCTTCCCTTTGACTCCATTGTTGCACAAATAAATCTTTAAAATTGTTGGGAAAATATGGCTTCGAATTGGGTAAAACAATGAAGTCGGATTTTTAGAGTACTCAAGTCGGACTTTGAGGCGTGATATCACTTTCTTTAAAGATTTATTTGCCCCACAAAGTTGCTAATGATCACCGGCAAATTTCCTCCAGGATACAACAAAGTCTCAAGTGAGAATACTAGATAGCAATTCTAGTATTTCTCCGGGTCTCTCATGGAAAACAATTGGAAACAATGGCCGTAGTTTCTCTCTAAAGAAAACGAAAAAATGGAAGAAGATGTGTGTTTGATCTCAAAACAAACGTATTTATTTTTGTCTTTCGAATAGAGGCAACTCTTCAAAAGGTTGCAAAAGAACAAAGGCAACCTTTCGGGAAAGGTTACAAAATGAACAAGTACGTCTTAAAGGTTACGTTGAAAAGACATAAAAAATTCGGAATTAAATAAATAATAAATAAAATAACTGTAACTTTTCGTAAAACTTGATGACATTTGTTTCAACAAGACTTTATAGTTAAGTTTTATAGAAATAAATCCGAATTTTTTCAATAAATAAAAATGATGATCGTTGGTTAATGCCAAATCTCGTCCATGTGCACACTCACATCTTTTCAATGTGGGATAAGGAATCTTTTTATTTGTTTTATAAACAAATTACCAACATATTGTATCACATAAAGTGGGAAATTCCTCTGTAGTTTTCTGCAACCACATACGATCCTGGAGAGACTCATAGTTGCCCACTGTCAATTGTCTATTCTTGTAAATGTGAATCATGCTCATTCCGTGCATGTGATTCTTTGTTGATGGGTCAAAACTAAAATCACCATTAGGATCTCTAAGCATGAAATGCAACCTGGCATTTGTAATATTGGAAAATCCCAAGAGGAGATGATACAACAGCATTCCACAAAATACCGAAGGCAATCCTACAAAAGGGATGAGAAATGAAATGTTGTAGAGGTCCATTGTAAGCGAGAGAACACCTTTGCTCCAGCCCCAAGTGAACACGAGAGAGTACCTTTGCTTTTGGACTTAATGTATCAAGCACCGGTTGCTCTGTCTATTACCAAACAGAAAGATATTGCTTCTTCTCGTCGATTGACTATCGTACATCTATTTTTTTTCTCAAGGTAGATTTGCTTCCCGTTGTCTAACTTCTCACTAAAAACACAAATAGTTTTTATCTATTATTGGTTTGAAGGGTTTAACTTCTTACTCTCTCGCTAACCATCAAATCAAGAATGAAAAAAGTCGCTTCCGGAAGATTTCTTACTACATTGACAATTTTATACCATGAATGCTCTATATTAATTGCTAAATTCAGTTTTCTTATTGACATGCCATCGTCTTAAAGCAATTCGATTATTTTGTAATTTTGCTTGCATCAATATACACGGGTCATATGACATATTAATCTACAATTCTACATCCTGTATAATAAGTGGTTGGGAGTTCCACTTTCTGGAGTTGGTTTACACAAGGAGAAAATTAGGTGGGTTCGACGCGGCATGTTTAGAATAAGCACAACTAGCAATTTTGAATATAGTTCCTATCATCCCATCATCGCAATGTTGAAGATTTTATAATATGGAAAAGAAAGAAGAAATTCATATCGGTAGTTAACGGATGTACCGATTTGTGATTGTCTATGATTGTTAAGTTAAAAGATAGCGATAGTTGAAAGATGTACCGATCTAAATTTTTACCCTCAGTTCGTTATAAGTGTACCGATTTGTGATTTTTCATGATATTAATCCAATTTAATAAAAACTAATTGAGAGTAAACTGGTCACAAATATATTAGTTTGAGATTTTATGATAAAAAATAATTTGAGGTAAATTTATCATAAATGTATTGGTTTAGGTTTTTTTTTTAACCCTTAGGGATGTGATGTAAAGACTGGAATTGAATAGTGAGGCAAAGAGGACTTTTCCCTAATATTAATGTAAAGTATGGAAACTCAATTACATTTAGAAAATTCCTAATTGTCTTTATTTAGGTGTTCCAAGTACTCCTTTATATGTTCCGAAGTCCCAAAGTATATATCGGACCTAATTGTATGTCTACTTTTACCACTACCCTTACTATTTTGCGGCACTCATGTGCGATCTGAGATGCCATGTACTGATTTATTTGATTTTCACAGTTGTTGCATTTGTCCCAAGATTATATGTGCAAACATAGCACGTGTATTTCCAAAGTTGAGTTCATAGGGATCCATCGTATGTTTTGCTGGTGTGGGATATGTGTTTCTCCATTGATGAATTTGTAAGTCAACCTAAAAATTGTTGTGATAATGCCTTTGGGTCTTAAAACTTTCATTTTGTGTATCTAATCTCTCAATTTATCGTATTTGTCCACGTTAGTCTTTTCATTAGTTCCGTTAGGTTTTAGTGGGCAGAAAACGCCAAGTGGCTGGTAGTATCCATCGACTGATGAAATTAACAAAATGACTAAAATATGTCAGAGTTATAACTTTTGAGATTTAAATGCACGAAATTAATGTTTTGACTCGCATTTATTAGCATGATTAACATTAGGACTTGCTCCGTAGAGATTTTTTTGGTTGGTCATATAGTCTACAGATGAACTCTATAAAAAGATTTATCGCTAAGAAGCCCTAATATTTGGTTGCTCTCAAAACACGATCCAAAGTGTTATCCACGATCCAAGTAATTTTTCTACATTATGGGTCCACAGTAAAAAATTCATGTGAACATTCAATCAAGACATTTAACTGTCTTCTTAGGAAAAATTAATAAAACAATCATAAACAATCATAAATTTATTATACGGATGTCAATCCAATCATAAATTTTTTAATTTGACAAATTTAATTATAAATATTTTAATAAATTGTCAATATAATAATTTTGGTCAATTTTGATTAGAAGTTACTGACATAAATGTCTGACTTTAGTCTTAACTAGTGCTTAGATAGACGAATTTCATAATTTTTTTAAAGATCATTCTGAATTTTTCCTTTTATTTTTTTATTTTCTTCTCTCTTTTACGGTGCCGCCGGTATAGTATATAGCTTTTCCAAGTTTTTTTTTTTGGTTGAATTATAGTAATTTCATTGCTAGCCCACTAAGAGTGCGAATGGTAACGCTTCTTGGGCTGGAGAAAAGTTTTTTTGAGAATAGTTATTTTCTATTTCTATTCGGGGAACAATTTCTGAGTAAAAGAACCCGTTTGGTAACTACATAAAATTTCTACTCTTGGAATAGAAAAAAAATAGAAATACGTTTGGTAACGCAACAATTTCTCTTTTGTATTTATTCGTTTTTTATTCTTGCCGTCGGATTGCCGCCGCCGCCGGCGGTGGCGGCGGGCGGCGGGCGGCGGCCGGCGGCGGTGACCGGCGGTTGGAGGTGGCCGCGGCAAGAGAGAAGAATAAAAGAAAAAAAATTAGCTTATTTCTAGAAATTGTTCTAACGTAAGCAATTTTTTTTTTTTGTTTCTCATTTTTGCTTTAAATCTATTTGCTAACTATATATTCCAAGTGAATAGAAAAATAACTTTGGTGTTACCAAATGGGTTTTCATTCTTTTTTTGTTCCGGAGGAACCAAAGAACAGAAATTTTGAGAATGAGAAACGTTCTCATGCAGCACCTAAAGGGGCACCATCAATTGGAAAGTCTAAATATACGATTGAAATTAAAGGTTGAGGAGGAATTGAAAGCCAATTACTAGGAAGAGTGTTTGCTCGGTGGGCTTCAGCGATCCAATCCGCGGCCTTGTTGGTTTCCCGAGGCTCATAGATGACCGAAAGTCCATTCAGCTGGGCCAGGATTTCTTTGCAATCATCAACTATGGACTGGGCTGGCCAAGGGGTTCTTCTCGGCCCAATAGGTAACGGTGTGGGAGTCGGGGGGGTTTTTTGGGACAAATTATCCACAAAATCAACAGCGAAAGAGGGGAATTAAAAAAAAAGGGAAAATCCGAAAAAAAAGGACCCAAGAAGAGCCCTTCCCGCGCTTTCTCACGCCCTAATTCATGCCAATTTGGGGGAACAATTCAGAACAAGCTCACTCCCACTCAATTTTCTACCCCCAATTCCATCCTCCATCCTCCATCCTCTTCCAAGTTCCGATTCGTCTTTGCGCACGCATTCGGACTCCGCAGAATCCTCAGCGATGAGCCCGATCGTCCGCTGAAGGAAATCCGCCGCCGCTGTCCGAGAAGGAAGAGGAGAGGAAGAATGATGAAGACGAAGCCGTTCCAGGGGGCGAGCGTGTTCATGTCGAGGAACCTGGTGCCGCCCGAGCTGTTCGACACCCTCCACGACGCTCTCAAGCTCAACGGGGCCGACGTCTTCCTCTGCTGCGATCCGTCCAGGAACGGGCCCTCCGATTTCCACGTCATCTCCTCCCCCGATCACGTGAGTTCGGGCATCGGGGTCGGGCGCTACGGCTGTTCGAGTTTCGTTTCGAGGAATCGGGGTGTCTGAAGGTTGTTTTGTTGTTTTTTTTTTTTTTTCGCAGGAGAAGTTCGAGGATCTTCGGGCGAAGGGGTGTAAGCTAGTCGGTAAAGTTCTCGTTCTCGTCCTAGTTTTTATTTAGTTTCTGGTTTTCATTCGAGGTTGCTCAATGCTAAGCCGCGACTTGTGGTCGAGAAATGAGAACGGGAGCATTGGGGGTCAATGTGCTGGATATGCAAGTCGAGAGTCGGAGTTCTTCTGGCTTTGGGGAAAAATATCCGATTTTTACGGAGGATGTTTCGGCTTCTTGGCAGGTCCGCAGTGTGTGGTTTCGTGTGCGAAAGAACGGAGACCTCTGCCTCAAAAGGGGTATACTTGCTGTCTTGCGATGGATGGTGTCAAAGTCCTTGCTTCTGGTTTTGAGGTGGATGAGAAGGTATAGCTGTTCGTAGATAAGCCTGGCCTTGTATGATCCTTTAGGGTGTAATCTTTGTTGTTGCTTGTCTCTCAAATTCAGTGCGGTGCGTCGGTTATCCTTATCCATCTATCCTTCTAGGTGACCCTTTGATTCTTTTGGCTTCAGGCATGCTTTTGTCTGAACAAATATGGCGACAGCCTGTCATCTCTCTAATTGTTTCGCCATTTCCGTGAATCTGCAGGCTGAGATTGAGAAATTGGTAACTTCAATGGGGGGAGTTCTACAGACTAAAACTTCGGCCGATGTTAGCTTCATCATTGCAAAGAATGTTTTGGCTGCAAAATACAAGGTTTAAGTCTTGGAGTTGTTACTTTGAATTTAGTCCTTTTTTCCTAATAAATTTAGTTTAGGATTATTGAATTTGTCATATAAGGTTAAATCACTTTAAATGAGATTCATTATGCTTTTTCATTAAGTATGGGAAGCATCCTGGGTAGTACTCTGCTTAAGTTGTTGGCTGAATTAAGGAAGGGTTTCCTCCATATTTTTTTGAATATCCTCTGTGAAAATTTTCTTTTAAGAATCCCCATCCTTGAGAGATGATTTGTTTTTATCAATTAATGTTGTCATTGTGCAGTGGGCTTTAAATGTTCTGAAGAAACCTGTCGTCACCATTAATTGGTTATACCAATGCCGTAATGAGCACCGTGTGGTACCTCAGGAGTCTTACAGAGTTCTTCCATTTTCTGGATTGACGATATCTGTCACTGGAAGTCCTGCAGGTACTGATTATTTGATATAGTTGCTTCTGTTGGTTGTCATCCAGTTCTTCAATTTTTATGTCCTTCATTATCTCAGATGCGCGGAAGGAGATTCAGAAGTCTATCACACAAAATGGTGGGAAATATTCTGCAGAATTGACCAGGAAGTGCACTCATTTAATAGCAGAAATATCCTTTTCTTCTTCAAGATTAAGGTCCAGTGATTTGCTTGCATATTTTCCCTTTGATATCTGATTGACATGTGAAATGCACATATCTTTATCTTGTCTGCGCTTATGAAAATGCTATTTAAGAGTTTGAAAAGAAAATCTGTATCATTTCAAGGTTTAGGGACGATTGAAGTTTGAAATGGGAAATAGCTATACTTGATTTTATCCTGGTTTTGGTAATATCCTTTAGCTTGGGAATTTGATTACTCAGATGAGAAACAGTGAAACTTCCTGGCATGAGACTGTCATGAACTTTGACTTCTAAGTCATTCCTAAAGAGTTGTGTCCTGTGTTTCAAGGATCCAAGGTGTTAAACAATGTACAATTTGAACCGCCAATTGTTAAAAGATCATCAATTTCTTCGGTTTCTGTTACAAGTTTTTGCTTTTCCAGTGTGAGTTAGGACTGCCCGTTGGCTGCTCAAAGCACATTGCTCAGCAATGTTATTACCATCGAATCATTCTATCGGCCTCATATATGATGCCTTGAGCACCACGAGTCCCACTATGGTGCTTCTAAATTCTTTAGATTGCGTTGTGCCCTTGACTGGCTGTAAGCTCCAGAAGGTGATAAGTACAAGGTTGCTAAAAGATGGGGTCACATTCATATTGTGAATCGCAAATGGTTTGATCAATCAACTTCCAGGAAAGGTGATATTTCAGTTACTAAAAACCTTGTTGCTGTCAACTATAGGAACATTATGTTCTCTTTGAGCCATCTAGTTGTCTGACTCTAATTTTGTCTGCTTTTGCTGACTAGCATGTCTTAATGAGGAGTCCTATCCTGTTCAGGGTAGTTCCATGTCTTCAGTGAAAACTGCAAGTAGTCAGCAAAATCAGGACAGAGTTATTGGAAGTTCACAGTCTCTCCCCTCTTCAACAGTTGGAGATCGGGACTTCCATTCCATTTCAGCTACTGACCATGCCGATCCAGATTTAGAAACCACTCTCTCACAGAATGTGTCTTCAATGTTTGTGGATCCCCATGTCCTTGGAAAAGAGGATAGTGGTGAAGTGCCAGCTGTGCAATCCAATGGTGAAGTGAATCATAATGGTTGTGTTGCTGAAGACTCTGAAAATGAAGACAATGACCTGTATTTGTCAGAATGTAGGTTAACACTAGTTGGTTTTGAGTCTTCTGAATTGCGTAATCTAGTCAATATGGTGCGGAGAGGAGGAGCCTCTCGGTATACAACTCTAAACGAAAGATTGACGCACATTGTAGTTGGATTACCTTCAGAAAGGTGAGTTTTGGAATTTTGCAGTATCCATTGAGAAAACAAACTCTGGATTTTTTGACACTCAGTTTGAGTTGGCTTTTTAATGTGCTTTGCATGTTAAGAGCACAAAATGTCCGGCTATGTCAGCTTGAGGTCACTAGTACTTGATGCACCTTTGCTGGGCCTTACTTGTGATTTCTTAATTGCTTTTTGTACTAAAGCTTTTGTATTTTGCTCATATGATTTCTCTAGCGAGAAAAAGGAGGTACGAAGCATTGCCTCAATGGGTCTTATAAATGTGGTGCGAAGAGGCTGGCTTGAAGATTGTGACCATGAAAAGAAGGAAGTCCCTGTCCTGCAGAAGCACATTGCCCTTGATTTACTCGTCCCAAAAGGTTTGCTAATTATTTTTAATTATACGTTGGGGTTATATTTTCTGCTAGTTCTGAGAACTGTAAAGGAGTGTTGATTTGCACTCGATAACTTATTTCCAACACACTTCAATTCACAGGATCCATGTGCTTCAGCAAGGGACCCGCTATCAATGCAATTAGCATGAACCAGGGAAGCAGTAACTGTGCTCCGCCTAAAATTCCTGCTGATCAGCTGTTGAGTAATTCTAATGGGGAAGTTAGAGTATCCCTTGATAAACGCGAGCAGGAGCGAATTACCAATGGCAGAACCAGTCTTGAAGGAGTAGCAAAACCATCAGAGCTAAACGTTTCTCTTCCCGTAAGTAACGAGGATAAAATCCTTAAGAAGATGTGGAGTAACTGTATTACTCAGGATGGGAAGGCATCTGGTGTGTTTAAGGGGAGAACTTTTCATTTCTCCAACACCTTTCCTGAAGATAGGGTACGTTCACAGAGCTGGACTTTTCTTAAATTATTAAGCATAAAATTAAAGTGGTCCAACTTTCTCTGAAGTGCCAGTTGGAGCATTTGAATATTCAACATAGTTTCTCCGAAGTGCCAGTTGGTCCAACTTTCTCTGCTGGGAGCCTTTAACATTGTTGGTTTATGTATAACTGACGTGTGAATTCATAAGCATTGGTTTTGAGTTTTTAATTTTCTATATGAAGGAACCGTGAAAGGCTGCATGGTTAGATATAGTCTTTGTGGTGCATGGGCCTTGATGCATACCCCTAAGTTGAGCAGTCCTACTTCTTAATGTCTAAGTTTATATTCAATGCTTACTGAAGCATCAATTTCTATCATATATAGTTTACAAATTTCTCTAACTGTATGATACATGCCCATTTCATGCCATTGGGTTGCTTTTCAATTAGTTACTAATCTAGATTAGTTATCTATATTTGGTCTTGCCTATTACAGAGATGACCCCACCACTGTCATTAATCTTGTATCATGCATAATAAGATCAATTTACAACTGCTACCTTTTGGATTAGTCACCTTCATCTAACTATTAATTCCTTGGATTATCTAGCTCCATGTATTGAGCAGTATTTTATTTTATTTTCCTTCGATTGAGCATTCTCTTTTCAAGTCGCCTGTTTAATTTTTCCCATCAATTTGACACTGATTGTGTATTCTGTTTTTATGTCTACATTTTTCCTACTGTTGTAAATCTTGGAATGCTTTCCGTATTCAGCGTGATGAAATTATTGAATGGCTAAATCAAGGAGGAGGTGTGGTGGTGGGTGATCACGAAACACAGAATGTTCATTTCATCATTGAGTGTCATGGCGTAAAGCCCAAAGACCATATCACCGGAACTATTTGTGTGTCCAGCCACTGGATTCGGTGTTGTTTAGAGGTATGCTTGACAATTTGGTTTGTGTAGCTTTTCTTCTGTTAATTTTCAGCATGGAGTTTCTTCTTTTTCCTATCTCTTGTGTCATTATCATATATTTGCAATGAAAGAAGTTATATACTTTACTGGCTTATATTCATGAATTCAAATTTTTGAACCCGTAAGGTATAGCCCCTATCATTCTTCATGAGGGTTATTTGATGTTGAGACAGTTGAATTAAGAGTTCTTTAAATTCTCTCTTTGTTAGTTCGTCAAACAGAGGAAAGAAGAGGGCTTTCTTGTGAGCATCTTTAAATCTATAATGCATCCATTGAACAGTTAACTAAGTCCGTGTTTCACTATTTTGTCTGTTTTGTTTTGGGGATGGATGAGAAGTATAAAATTTTAACTTGTAGCAATGTTATCTAGGCCATCAGGTTTGTGACATATAACCATGGCTCAAGCAGACATGGAAAGACAACAGATATTGAGCACCCTAATTGGTCGAAAGATGATTGTAAAATTAGGTGAATATGGTTCACGGCAGTAATTTTTAACTGGTGATGCACTTGAATGCAGCACTAGCTATTCCGTTCTGAGGCCATGCAATATTATTCCTCTCTCTCTCTCTCTCTCCACCCCAATTGAGGACACAAGTTCATGGATTGAGCTCAATTCTTTTGTCATAGCATAGCTTCCTCATACGGGAAACAGAAAGGAAGAGGGAAGGAATTGAAAACCAATGAAGTTCATTATTCCTCCTTTGATTTTGTTTATATGGTATCATATATTCACAATCTAGAACAGATCTTTACCCATTAAGGAAATTTCCTAATTATAACAAGTATCATGTTCTTGTCAGGTTCAGTATTGTTCTTTGGAGAATTTTATATTAGTTGTTGACCTGCAGTTGATTGAATATTTGGTTGGCTCTTAATTTCTTTCATTTGTGGCGCTTTGTCTAGAATCAGCCAATTTTACATAGATATACTTGTTATGATGCCTTTCGCACTGAATGCTAATGCAAGTGAATCTTGTCTTTGAAGGCTGGATGTTTGCTGGATGTTGATAGTCATGTCCTCTATTCTCCACTTCCCTGTCGAATTCCTCTTCCGGGGTTCGAGAGTCTACGCTTTTGTGTTTCCCAGTATGAAGAGAAGGATCGACTTTTACTAAGAAATTTGTGTTTTACTTTGGGAGCTAAGTTTGTGTTAAAGCTGACTAGAAAAGTCACGCATCTATTGTGCAAGTTCAGAAATGGGCCAAAGTATGAGGCAGCGTGTAAATGGGGTATAAAGTCAGTCACATGTGATTGGATATACGAGTGTGTCAGGCAGGTACGTCTGGTACTGTCTCATGCTTGTGTAAATGCAAACTATGATAAATTATGAAAGGTCCTAATAAAATCTGTTTCTGAGCAGAACAAGGTTGTACCTTCTGAGCAATTTTGCCCAAAAGAAGTTTCTGAACAAGAAGCAGGATTATGTGCTATGACCCAGTTTCCTTCACAGATTGTCCAAACAATATCTGGAGATCATCCATCACAGTTTCCAAGTCAATCTCAAGACATGAGAATTACCCGGAATCAGAACATACACAAGTTCTCTCGGGAAGAAATTGACAACTCAAGTTCTAGTAAAAAGGCAAGAGTTACTCCAGACAATGCCCCCAAAGATTTGTGCTCATTTAGAGAACATCTTAGTTACTCTACCGGCAATAGTGATTGCAGTAAAGGAGAGATATTGAATAATTCTGGGGAAGCTGCAGATGCTGTTCCTGATGTTGCTGCAGCTATTGAGGATTTGCTGGAGCAGACAAGCAAGGTAAGAGATTATATTCATTCTTAAGATCAGTTGCACATGACTGTTCATTTCATTTGTTGAACTAATCACCTCTTTTTTTTGCAAGATTCACGATCTGAAGTCTCCAGTGAGGATTGCATGTGATAGAAGTGTCTCCTTTCTATCAGGTCTTTCTTTAGCTCTACATAGGAAACTTTTCTGTTAGTATGGATCCTTGACTATGGAACAACTTTTCTTATCTCATTGTCCATTGCTAGGCCAAGAGCATTCAGGGCCTCCTACAGTAGTTGGATTGTCCAAGCAATGGATAAACAGGTGAACTTTGTAATGCATCTGCACTGAGATTTTGTTTTTCCTGCATTTTTCATATATATATATATATATATATATTTTGTTGGGATATACGCCTGCAAGAATGACTGAATCACATGCTCAAATTGTGTATCCATATTATTTTTGAGTTAATATTGTTATTAACGTTTTGAAGAAAAGTAGTTTTCTCTTCTCTATTTGAGTCGATTCGAGAAGAAAGTTTAGGGTATAAATGCAGTCTATTGGTTAGACAGTGGTGGACTAGTGCGTTTCTCACTTGGTTTATGGGCTTCAATTTTTCATTGCATCCTCTAATTTCAAGACTGAATTCCGCAAATTGTAGATCGGCAGATAAACATAAAAAATGGAGTTTAATGAATTTAAGGTTGGCTAGTGACAGGTAAATGAACATGACGCAAGGACCTTATGTTAAACTTGTCACTCTTGGTTTTGATGCTCAAATAATGACTATCAGCATGACCCTTTCTTTTTCTTTTCTAATTGGAAGTTGCTTATGCATGAATAAAAAGGTGATGCGGTCCAGTTTTCAGTTCATCTTCATGTGTTTTCACATTACCATGAGAACAGCAACATTTTGGTTGTCACAAAAGGATTGTCTTGGATCATCATTAACTAGAGCCATAATTATTTTTCCTTTATCCTGGAATGTTTCGTCTATAAATGGAGAGAGAGTTCCAGAATGAGAGCAAATGTACATGGGCATCTTGTGTCTTGTCTTTGTTTTACCTGTGAGCTCGTGATCTTTTCAGGAGCCAGAAGACTGAGAATATCTGCAACCCTTCTGTTAATGCAAACGCCCTTGATGGTTTTAGTGAGACACAAACTGATTCTCAGGTTTCCTCTCAACTCATTCTGATGCGGTTATTTCTCTTTAGCAACGTTTTATTTACTTTTTATTGAAAGCCATTGGTCATCATTGCCAAATCTATTTCAGCATCATTAGCTTTATGGTGATTATATTCGAGCTTGATGCATGAAATGCAGGTAGTTGGTTATGAGGAAGATTTGTCAGGTCGGCAAATGATTATAGATCGAGTTCGAACACAAAGCAGCATGAGCTAAGCCTGGCTGAATTTGTGTAATAGATCAATTTAAGAGGTGATAGTTGATATGGTGAAAGGACAAGGCTATACTAAACCGAGGCGATACATGGTGAGGTCAGGATACACTTATGCACGGTGATTGTCCTGGACAGATGAGCAGATCATGAGATGTGGATGGTGGGCTGCCCCTAAATAGGAAAATGAGACATCTAACTTTCACACATAGATGCTTTTGTAATAATCTATTAGTGCCTAATATATTTGTAAAATAAACGATCTGTATGCACTAGACGCGGAAGCCTTTTTTTCTAATAGAGATCGACTGTATATTACGCCACATCATGTAACCATTCTAGGCTATGGCGTATATGAAGCTCAGCATTTCGGTACAACCATCGAAAGCCTGTCTGATTTGCGAGAAACTTGTGTGTTTTCTGTGGAATACTTATGCTACAATCTTGCCAGGCCGGCAAATTAGGTGTTGTGGGTCGTTCAAAGTCGTGTTCCCTGGATCTTGTCATCTTATTTTCGAAAGGTCATCCTCAGTAAGATATTGTGTTACCAATGATGATTTTCAGGCCAAGGCTTAGTCACCTGTGGATGAAATGTACAGCCAATCGTGACATTCACAAGTGCGTTTGCATCAATTGACTGTAGGGGAATGATAGGGATTCTGATGAATGACATAAAGAGAAGATAAAAAAAGGAAAAGAAGGGATTTTGGTTCTTTCAAGTTTGGTTAGGGAAGAGAAGATAATGAAGAGGAATCTAATTGTTATTTTATAGGCAAACTAAGGGGCATCTTGCAGCTATCATAATAAATTCAAACCCCTCCAAATTCTTGAGAATTAGCACGAGTTCGAGGGGATTTAAGAAAAACAAGATATGGCAGTCTTTTCGATAAAGACATCAATTGTTTGTTTACATACTCTTCTCTAATTTCTTCTTGTTGTCTCTGTATTTTTTGTTTTGCCAACATGAATTTTAAGCTAAATATTTTCTTATTTCAGTCTATGTTCGATCTTCATTACTCATACTAAACAACATAATTTTGTTGGAAAAAATCGTCCCTCTCCATTGCCTCCGAATAGAAAGGAGGTTGGTAACTTTCTAAAGTCAAAAGAAAGTGACTCGACCAGGGGTTTAGTAGTTATTCATAATGGAGAGTACTTTTATAAGCATAAAAAATTCAGTGGCTTCTTATAAAAAAATGATATAAGGCGTTTTTTTTTGTCAAAGAAACATTTCATTATACAATAAAGAAATGCAATAATACAAGTTTGAGATAAGAAAATGAATAATTAGAACAATATTAGGCATTATGCACTCAAAGAACAAATCCGTGACTTCTTCCAACCAAAATTAGCGGTCAATTATTGAATTCATTTTCATTAATAAGCACACATTGAGATTTATATCTATTGCTACGGTTTCGCCTTTGTTGGTGTTTATAGTAACAAGATTGAACACGTAAATATCTAATATATGCGAAAGTAAAATTTCATGAAGCTCCTCTTAACTTATTTGAAACTGAATTTGTATACTAACAAAACTTGAGAAAAGTGAAACTCCAAAATCATATATGCAAAAAATCCTAAATCTAGACTAGATTGGGATAGACATCTCTCCGAAACGAGAGATAAAAATTTCTATATTTAAATTAGAAAAATTCCTCAAAACGGAAAAAAATAAAAAAAAGGAAAATAAAGAACCGAAAAATGAAAAGAGAGAGAAGGAGAGGCGGGAGAGATCTAGCTCAAACCTTCTACTTCGTCGATGCTGAAGAAGAAAGTTAGGAAAGGGCAAGGAGAGAACCCTTGGAAGGAGGAGACAGATGCTATGTACGAAAAATCTATATAAATATTATGTTCAACAATTTATGTTTTTCAACTAGCTGCGAAACCATCGGAAAATGGATTTAATGCGTAGCTTACCTCTAGCTCGAAATTGTCGTCTCGCTAGACGTTCGTAGCATGGGTCCCACGCCGGTCCCCATGTGGGACCCACCGCGACTCGAGTCCAAAGTGAATCAAGCCTGAGGCGAGTGTTTTTCCAGCACTTTCTGTTACAAAAATACAAAAAGGAAAATAATGGAAAAAAAGGGGAAAATACATAAATAAAAGCGATGGCGGGGGGGTGTAAAACATGTCCCGCGAAAAAAAAAAAAAAAAGCTAAAAAGGGAGACATCACATCGGAAGATCAAAACGAAAACTGCCTGTCCGCATCGAACTGTCTACTGTTCCAAGGCAAAAGAGGAAGAGAAAAACAAGAAGCAACAACTAACGAGGGAGGAGCAACGGAAGCCACCCAAATTGCCCCCGCCACCCGCCCAACGATATTTATCCACAATCGACATCATCGCCACCTCAACAACGCCACCGATCTCCTCTCCTCATCCCCCCGCGCGATCCGTCCGGAGCCTCCCACCCTGGACCTCCCTCCTCCGCCCCCTCCATGGCGCGTTGCCCCCACGCGTCCCACCTGCCGGCGCCGGGCGGAGCTCCCCCTCGCCCCTCCTGCTGCTCCACCTCTGGCCCCTGAAGCTGAAGCTGAGCCCGTGCCGGGCGGCGCTGGGCAATCGGAGCTCCGGGATGTTGGGGGCGGGTTCTCGCCGCCGCCCCCGCGGGGGAAGGCCGGGCTCCGGCGGCGTTTCGGGTTCTGCGTCTGCGCCGAGATTGGGAGCGCCTTCTCGCCCGGTGTCGGGTTCGACTCGCAGGTGAGTGGCGATTCCTTGGGGAAGACGAGTTCGGCGCTAGTCGATATGTCCGGGAAAGTTGCGATTTTTTTCTTTCTTTTCTTTTTGGAGGTTTCAATTTGCATTTCATGGCATGAGAAATCGCAGTGGTTGCTTTGAATCCTTGTGAATGAGTTCTCTCTGTCAGTAGAAAGGTCTGCTCGTGCTCGGCTGCTAGCAAAGTGTTGCCTTTTTTGAACGTGATTGGAAGTAGTACTAAATCGATGATGCTGAGTCGGTGTCTGGGTGCACAATAGACTGATATTTTGTTTCTTTGGCAGAAGATTGGCTACTCTCCGGACGCGTCGCAGTTGGCATGGGTAGGTCCTGTTCCTGGGGATATTGCAGAAATCGAAGCGTACTGCAGAATCTTCAGAGCCGCTGAGGGCCTCCATGCTGCGCTGATGGACACACTGTGCAATCCGTTGACCGGAGAATGTGTCGTTCCTTATGATTTCGCGGTGGAGGAAAAACCGCTTTTGGAAGATAAAATTGTCTCTGTCCTAGGTTGTGTGTTATCTCTCTTGAACAAGGGAAGAGAGGATGTTCTTTCCGGAAGGTCTTCGATCATGAACTCGTTTCGGGATGTAAGCACGATGGGGGATGATCAGCTTCCTCCCCTCGCGATGTTCAGAAGTGAGATGAAGCGATGTTGCGAGAGTCTCCATGTTGCTCTTGAAAATTTTGTGACACCGGATGATGACAGAAGCCCGGATGTCTGGAGGAAATTACAAAGGCTGAAAAATGTCTGTTATGACTCGGGCTTTCCTCGTGGGGATGGTGATCCTTCTCATCTGCTATTTGCTAACTGGAATCCTGTTTATCTGTCCCCTTCCAGAGAGGACCTAGATTCTGAGGTTGCATTTTGGAAGGGCAGTCAGGTGACTGATGAGGGTCTAAAATGGTTGATTGAGAATGGATTTAAAACTATTGTTGATCTAAGGGCAGAGACGATAAAGGATAACCTTTATCGATTGGGCTTAGATGAGGCTATTTCGTCTGGGAACATCGAACTGATCAAAATTCCAGTTGAAGTAGGCACTGCACCTACGATGGATCAGGTGGAAAAATTTGCATCGGTGCTATCAGATTGCAGCAAAAGGCCTATTTATCTCCACAGTAAAGAAGGGGTTCGGAGAACTTCTGCTATGATTTCTAGATGGAGACAGTACATGAGCCGATTTGAGGCCAATTCTGCCTCTGCTAAGGATGTGGCTTCAGAAGCAACAAACGGCATTGCAGATTATCATGAATCTCTTGTGGGTGAAGAGGGGATATTCGTTGGAAATGAAGATAAATCATTGAGGAAAAGCTTGGAAATGGCATACAGTTCCAATGGAGCTTCTCATGGGAAACTCCCTCCAAATGAGGATAGTAGCAAAGAGGACATCAATGGGACATATGGTCCCCTCTGTTCTAGCGACACTGTGAAATCATTAGACACAGACATTAAACGGGCAGAATCTTCTAACAACTCATTCATTAACATCAATCCTCTTAAGTCTCAATTCCCTCCTTCCAACATATTCTCTAAACCAGAGATGTCGAGGTTCCTCAATAGCAAAAGGATCTCACCTCCTACTTATTTCATTAATCAGCCGAAGAAGTTGATAATAACCCCAGCTTTGAGTGAAGCACTTGATCAGAGAGCCCAGAAAGACCAATATGCTAGGGGAAGTCCAGTGTCGAGTTTTGCAAATTCAGGAAGTCCCAATGGTTCCCTTAATGGCAAGAGCCCCTCCCAAAAGCCCCAGAAAGCACCAGCTTATGACAGGATGAGTGCCATAGATGATGATTTAGATTCTACCGGTCCGTCTCTTGTGTATACCACTGTTGGTGTAAAAAATAATGTAGACGAGAATCTTATGACTGAAACTATTGTGAAGGATCGTAAAAGAAATGCTGAATCATCCTCAGTTAATGGCGATAATGGCACGGAAGTTGAGGGAAATATGTGTGCTTCGGCCACTGGTGTTGTACGGGTGCAGTCAAGAAAGAAAGCGGAGATGTTTTTAGTTCGTACAGATGGTTTCTCTTGTGCCAGAGAGAAAGTTACTGAATCTTCTTTGGCATTTACTCACCCTAGTACGCAGCAACAGATGCTCATGTGGAAAACTACCCCAAAAACTGTTCTGTTACTGAAAAAGCTGGGGCCGGAGCTCATGGAAGAAGCTAAAGAGGTAGATATTTCCTATACATAATAATACAGCTTCGCTGTTTGAGAAATTATATGTCACATCTGCCAGCGTTGATTCTACTCTGTTGGGCTAGGACCAAGGAAAGGGCATGTTAATTAACATTTCTCTTAGCCTCAGCATGGGCATCATCTTCGTTCACATACACATAACTGTGTGGAAGCAGATTTATATTTTTTATTTAGAAATCTAGTATCAATTGGAACTAGCTATTTAGTACACCTTTAATTTTCCCACCTGCACTTTTTCATGAAGTAAAAAAGCAAGATCTTGAAAGTGCCTGCAACTTGAGATGCAAATTGCTGATGCAAGCACAATGGCTTGATGTGAACCTTTATATGAAGGATTCCAAAGCCATTGACACCAAAGAAGGATATTGAGCAAATATGCGACTGCTACTTAAGAGCTTTAATAGAATCTGTATCATTTGATAGGAAGCGACTCATTAATTGCTGCTGTTTTTCTGTGTAATGCCAATTTTGGTATGTTAGGGTACCGGTGTAATCTAGGGAATATGTAATCGTCATAATAGCTGCTGTCTTGTTGTAGTACCGTGCATAGTCAAGTTCTCAGGATTTGTTACCTCATATACAGGTCGCATCCTTCTTGTATTACCAAGAGAAGATGAATGTCCTCGTTGAACCTGATGTGCACGACGTATTTGCTAGAATCCCGGGTTTTGGGTTTGTTCAGACATTTTATAGTCAAGATACCAGGTAGTCCAAGTTGCATTGAAAGAACTTTCAGGCAGAATTTCAATATATTCCACTGTAATTTGACTACAATTTGATCACCCTGTGGTGTTTTTATTAAGTGATCTGCATGAGAGGGTTGATTTTGTGGCTTGCTTGGGAGGAGATGGAGTAATATTACATGCATCAAACTTATTCAGGGATGCTGTTCCCCCTGTCGTATCCTTCAATCTTGGGTCTCTTGGATTTCTCACGTCCCACAAGGTAGGCTCTGCAATTCGATTTTCCTCTCATTGTTTCAGTAGGATTTCTCTTTTGATTTTAACTCATTACTTCTCTTTTGGTGCAGTTTGATGATTATAGACAGGATATGAGGCAGCTCATACATGGGAATAATACAGTTGATGGTGTTTATATAACTCTTAGAATGCGTCTGCGCTGTGAAATCTTCCGAAACGGGAAACCCATGCCTGGCAAAGTATTTGATGTTCTAAATGAGGTTGTTGTTGATCGGGGTTCTAATCCATACCTTTCAAAGATAGAATGTTATGAACATGATCGGCTTATTACAAAGGTGAGTCAGTGAACTGATTCTCCCAAAGAAAAAAGGTTGGAGAAAAGATATTAAAATTTTTCTCTTAAATGGGGCAACATATCTAGTCATATTTTCCTCCTGCTGACAAGAGTCTATTTTTCTTGGTCAAAGCTTTTTGAGCACTAATACATGTCATACATGAAGCAGTCTTCATATCAAAATGGAACACTATTTTGTGCTTCTCAGCAGGAAAAAAATGAAACTCCCAACTTGTTATGCAGTGAACTGATTTCTTTGTTGCATCAAATTACAATTAAAACCTTGTCATATAGGTGCAAGGAGATGGTGTCATTGTAGCCACACCCACAGGAAGTACAGCTTATTCAACTGCTGCGGGAGGTTCTATGGTAATTTTTGTTTCGAGCTTGTGTGGTACATTTTCCTTGTCAATTGTGGATGTATTATGCATAAGGAATAAAGCTTAAAACTCTATAATTGGTCCTCATTTACAGATTTGATGTTGCCAGAAATACATGCATTTGCAGGCATATACATTTACTTGTTTCTTTGTTTGCCCCCTGGAAATAAAACCACCCATACACTCACTGGACCAAAATGATATCATATTTGCTTCAAACACAGAAGCTGGTGGAGATCTGCACTTGTTTTATTCTCTCTCTCTCTCTCTCTCTCCCCCTCTCTCCCGCGCCCTTCACGCACGGGCGCGCGAATATGCACGCATGCATGTGCATGTTAACCCAGGTTTTGTATAAATATGGTATTTTAATTAGAAAAATGCCAAGAGAAGTCTGCCAAAATTTCAACCAAAAAAAAAAAAAAAAAAGAGTCCGCCAAAAGAATTAGACATTGTTACCTTTCTACTCTTACTGGTTTTCTAATTGTGACATCGCCTAACTGCAGGTGCATCCAAGTGTTCCTTGCATGTTGTTTACTCCAATCTGCCCACACTCTCTTTCTTTCAGGCCTGTCATACTTCCTGACTCTGCTAGGCTTGAGTTAAAGGTGAAATTCACTATAGCTGTTGAAATTTTAACACTATTATTCCTCATTTTATGAGCCTCGTGGCTAAAATCTAGGTGCAACTTTTCCTTCAATTGCTTTACTAGCATTGCCTTTGCAGATTTAGATATATGTTGATTGACGCGGTATATGGTGCATTTTTTGGTGCATAATGGAGAGTGAAAAAACTCTTTTCAATATAAGTGTCTTTCATGCTGCCATGTTCTGTGTCTACCGCACCAGTGTGACTGCGCTCTTCAGCTTGTAGGGGCTTACTTCAGTTCTTAAGTTTATGCAAAATGAAGTGCTTGTGTGTGACGAAGTGGGAAAATGCCTTGTAAAAACTGGAGCCCTGAAAGGATGATTAATTTGTTGAATTTGGTATATTTGGGGCTGTATGTTCAAGAAGAATTTGAAGTTTCTTTCCACATCGAACCGTCTCTTTCACCCGACTGGACTCATGTATGACTCTGAGGAGTCAACAAGAAAACAATAGGGCATGTCTTGTCACGGTGTCATCTTGAGGATTTGTCCATCATAGAAGTTGCTCTTTACGTGCATAATCATATTACAACGTGGAGCATTTTCTAGGTAGCTCTTTACATGCATAGTCGTGTTACGAAATAGAGCTTTTTCTCAAGTATTTAAAACATTCTGGTGAACAAACAGATTCCTGAAGATGCGCGAAGCAATGCATGGGTTTCTTTTGATGGGAAGAGAAGGCAGCAACTCTCGAGAGGAGACTCTGTTCGAATATCTATGAGCCAGCATCCGCTCCCAACGGTCAACAAGTGCGACCAGACCGGCGACTGGTTCCGTAGCTTAATAAGATGCTTGAATTGGAATGAGAGGCTTGATCAGAAAGCTTTATGAAGCTTTCGAAAGCCAGGGAAAAAGTTGCTACATTCAAGACCCATCGAGTCTGGTTAATGTACATATCTGTACAGTATATAAGTCCAACAGGTAATACAAAATCCCACTTACCAAAGCTGCATACTATTATTAATTCACACCATATGGGCTGCCCATGGAACTGGGGTGCCATTCTCCATTCTCTCTTCCTCATTTCCCTTTTCAATTTTTTTTTTATGGGAATTGATTTGGTGTATAGAAAAATTATTTTTGAGGGAATGAAGGTCTAACCCGCTGGCTTCTTCTAGCCGGGATATCGGATATTTTTCATTTCGTTTTCTCAGACTCTCCTAACTTCAGGAGTCCTTGGACAGCTGTTGGGGTCGTCATTCCAATTAGATTTCATTGCTTAATTCACCAGACATTTTGTGAAACCCGTTCTTATTCTCTAGAAATCGAAGCCTTTTCTATCCATCTAATCCACCTAAGAAATATCTTTAGAGCGCACTCCAACATGACTCTTTAACAAAGTAAAATTACATTGATTGATGACCTGTCTTAAAATTATATTTTTGTGATTGTCGAACGGTGACCAAGAGTTATGTTCATAAAAATGGGTTTTCTATCACACAATTTTTATCGCTCACAAAAAAGGCCCTTGCAGTCTGTCACAACCACTTGGAAAATCTGTAGGATTTTTCTAAGCACGCTAGACGGTGATGCTTGCCATCTTAATTAGGCCCAAACACCTCAAATTGTAAATAAAAGTTTAAGCTCCTGCAAGAAAAACTCCCAAGACAGTCGAACTCGATGAGGAAACATGTTTCTTCCCTTTATGTCCTCCTAGAAAGGAAACAGTTAAGATTCCAATCTGGATTGCGATCCACGAAGTAGTCGTTGGGCTAGGCAAATGTGAATCGGCTTGAGGTTGATAGTCAAGCATCGATCAAACCCACATGAAATCTGATGCCACCACCCGTATTGCACGTTCCAATTGTTTCCTAAAACGGAGGAAAACTTACCAACTGTCTACCCTTGGAGGAAGTCCGGTGTTTCCATGTCACCCAACCTCCCTTTAGAGATTGTAGTACTACAAACAAAACCTCAACATTCGACCTAAATGGAAGCTCGATGTTTTCTCTTATTAGTAAAACTAGGTAAGTTCTACATCTGTGAGCGGGAAATGAGCGGTTACATCCAAGGAGAATAAGAAGAAAAAAACAAAAATGAAAGACTGTATACAAGTGCAAACACTATTACAACACAAAACAAAGACCAGGGTGCATTTCATAGCATCTCGTGGTCAGTCACAAATCATCACAAACCTAAAGTTCACACAATCCAGAGTTCAAAAACAACTTGCACTCCCATCTCGTCCACACAAGCAGCAGTTGAGAGATGACAAAGACACCGTTGTTTAAAGAAGAGAGATAATTATGCTATTCTCTTGTAGTAATTCACATCAGAAATTTCTTTTCCTGCATTATTACATGGACTTCACAGCTTGGAACCTGGGCTCTTTGGGACTGAACTTCTGCTCCGCGTAGACTGACATGTAGTCCCCAAACACAAACTTGGGGTAAGCACCAGCCTGCTCCACCAGCTGCGGTGCGGGGGCAATGGTGGCAGCGAGGGATGGGTTGTAGAACGAGGCGATGGAGCGCCGGTTGCCATCCGGGGTGGCGAGGACGCGGTGCCAAACACTCTTGTACTTGCCGTTGCTAAGGACCTCGATCTGGTCCCCCGTGTTGATAACGATGGCGTTGGGATGCGGCTGCACATCGACCCACTCACTGCCCTTGAGTATCTGGAGGCCCCCGACGACATCGTCCTGGAAGAGTAGGACCACGCCGCCTGCATCGGTGTGGGCCCGGAGGCCATTGACCCGCTCGGGTTGCGGGCAGGGTGGGTAGTGGCTCACTTTAGTCCCGAAGAAGGCCTTGTTGTTGTTGCCGTTGTTGCTGCTGTTGAAGACGCTTTTGATATAGCCCTTTGGCAACCCCAAGTTCTCATCCATGACTTCCATGACCTTCTCCGTGAGCTTCTTCACTTCTGCGCGGTATTCAGCCATGGTTTCCCTGTTGCGTCAAGCGTGCAAATTGTTAACAAATCCTTTTATCAAAATTGGGTACTTCATTAGAGAAGTATTTGTATGTGGTTGCACTTAATTAGATTAATGAGAAGATAGAATAATGACAAATTTATCAAAACCAAACTTCTAATGGATGCGGGTATGACCGAGTTTAAATATCCGCAAAACGAAAATCATCAATATGTTTGAATTAAACTGGCCTGCCATAGAGCGCATGCATATAATGTTATACATGGCAAAAAGAAAAAAGTAGCAATATAAAAAAAGAAATGCATATGGTGTGTATTTAGCAAAAGCTATTAGTCATATCTTGCATTTCTCTTTTGGACATTACAAATGTATTCATTGCTGAAGTTTTGCAATAAAACAGGAGAGATTACTCCTTATGAATATGGGTGTTATTTTTTCTGTTTTATGCAAAAAAACTATAATGTTTTACTCAGCAATATATGATGAAATCACTCAAACTTCAGAGAGAGAGAGAGATGGAAAATTACTTGAAATCGGGAGTGTTGGAAGGCCATTCATTGTCATCAAGAAGAGTGATAACATCCTCCCAGTCCACGTTCTCTATTTTTCCACCGTCACTCTCGTTCAACAGCTTCACAGGGGTTGACTTTTTGAAGTTCTCTTCCCTCTCCAACTTGTAGAACTCATTACACACTCTCTTCACTCTCTCCAGCAGCTCCTCTGGTATCCCATGGTTCACCAGCTGCATTCATCATCACATATTCATCGATTCAGGTGATCAGAATAATTAGCTCTAGATAGTTTTTAGCGCAAAGTGATGCATGTATCTTTTACGGGAGCCACTTGATCGCGTGGGTTGTGCATGAAGTTACCCCATTACATCTTTGTGATGATATGCATTGAGCGCACATGTACTCAGACGATGAATCTTATAGTTTTTTTCTCTAATGAACCCACCTAGTATCTTTTAATAATATTGTTGCACTGGGATTTGTATTTACCTAACGTGTCATGTCATAATCGCCTCGTTTGGACAGTTGACAGAGAACCATTAGTCTAGATATGTTGAAATTTCATGGATATAGAGGGATTACTCTATTGGAGAGTTCTCCTTTTTGGGAAATGGGACAAGAAAATAATGATAAAGATGTAGAAAATTTGGAAAAAGTGAGAACAAAACATTCCCATCAATGATTGAGAAACCATTCAAATCAGGACATTTTCATTATTCAGAGACACAATTAAATATTCCTAAGTTACCAAGATCTGGGTGAACACTACTAAGCTTAACCCAAAAAGATGATTAGCCGCGCGCCTACATGCACTCGGAAAGAAGATCAAACTCAAGACTTTCTCTCCCTCAACCAAAGTCTCAAGAGAAGATGAATACAGGATAGAATGTTGTACCTGGAAGAAACCCCATTCCTCACAGCCATTGGCAATGTGAGCCATCGTCTTGGCCCTCTCCTCGCCGCTGAGCTTCGAGAAATCGATCACCGGAATCGCCATTTGACGTGTAAATACTTCTTGAAGTTTATAGGTGAATGAAAATAAGTAAAAGAGAACTCTGAGAGGATCACTCAAGCTACTTGCTTCTTTATGCTGAAACTAAACTTGTTTCTGATGCAGCAAACAGAGATGTGCACGCCTTTATTTATATTGCGCTCCTGCCGTCTTGGATCGATCTGAATTGTCAACTCTACACAATATTTGTTTATTCTTTTTTATTCTATAAGTAAGAAAGTTCTCTGTCAAAAGGCAGCCGTTGGATCAGGGGTAAGGTGTGGGACGGTGACCCTTTATTTTAACCACCCAAAAGTCAATGCTTGCAAGGTGGGGGTCTTTAAAACTGGTAGCCCATAACACAAGCACTTATTTTGTGTCTTTCAATTCAACGGTATTACCTGTGCCCTGCTGCCACCGGGGAACCTTTACCCTAGTTTTTTCGTTTTTTATTTTATTTTATTTTTATATTCCCATTTTCTACTTTTAGATTTAGCTTTGTCTTCACCAGATAAACCTAAACCGAGGGTATGCTTGTCATGCGGACCCTTTTTGTATTCCAAAGGAGGAAACTCCTAACTCAAGCGCCTTATCTCGTTAAACCCCTCAATGAGACTTCGATCTATACAGCTCTAATGGTTTGATGACCAACAACATTAGTGTGTTCAAAAACAGCAAAACCCCACTAATTTTAACATTGTTATTTAAGTAATAAATCAAGATTAACATCAAAGCCGTCATTTGATGGAACTTTTATTAGTTTCAACGGTATGTACCTTATTGATTAAAAAATAAAAAGGAAACAAAACTTGCCTTATTTGATACCTTAAATAGCATTGATCCAATTATTATAGCATGACTCTCGTAGCGATGGATCGAATGAGGCCCCGCGAGGCTCATCACCCATCTAGCTAATTGGTGTTTTGGTGCAATTTTGATGCAATATGTGCCATAATCTATCAAATATCATATAAAATTTCTATATTTAACACCCTCGATGAGCTAAGTATTGCAATTTTTTTTTATCCTACCCTCTTTGAGTTAGGTTTCTGATATTTAATCCAATCAGTGCGTGCGGAAGTTGTTAAAATGGCTGCTGCTTCTATAAACTATGCTTGCTATGATTAAAGTCAAGTACACCCCCAATCGGCAGTCCCATCTTTCCCTTTTTCATTATTCTTTGGCATGCAATTGATGTGATTGTGTTGTATTACTTGCAATTCAAACCTCTGCCGACTACCCTTCATCAAGATGACGTGCCAACATCTGTAGCCCCCCCAACTCAAGCCTTTGACCAAGAATGAACAATCGGGCAGGCTTTTCCGTGAAAGGCGCAATACGTGTTGCGTATCAGAAACGGGATACACTGATCTGGAGGCATGATTCGAGGAGCAAGGCCGGAGTTGGTGACTTCAATAGAAAGGGACATCACCCATTATAATCTTGTCATTTACTTCGTCAACTCCCCATTTTTTTTTTCAAAGAAACTATGACTAGGAAGTTGACTTTATGTTGTTAACTCTATTATGTATGATGTAAGTCGAAGCTCGATTGAGTAGTTCAAACTTGCATTGTCTAGCGCTTAACAACATAAAAATTGACCGTGCATCGTGAGTCTAATCGATTAATACATATGTATCTCTTCATCAATAAGCCATCATTAAGCCAATTTTATGAGTTTATTATTTCTTTTCTTGATGTTGGTGTCTATTGGCCTCACAAAACGTTAGGATTGTGTCTATTGACACCCAAAAATGATCAAATTTTTTTAATCGATGTGACACCTATATAGAACTTGACGTTGAATAGTAAAAAAGCTCGTCAATGAACACATATACTAATAATGGATATGGCACTATACAAGGTTGGTGTCGAGCTATTAAACTATCGATAGGATATAAATGGCAAAGGAGCTTGTTAATAATTATGAATATCGATGACCAAGTGCTATTATTAACGTATGGTGACGCCTGGTCAATGACTGGCACTTAGAATAGATTTATCTAAGTGTTGAAGGCACAACTGAAAATGATAAAGATGCCAATTGAGGCATTATAATTGGTTCATTGAGAAGATTGATGTGCAATCATGGAGAGCAACCATGGAGCTTGTAAAGGAAATATGCAGTTGAGCTCCATGACAACTGAAGAGTCGTAACCGCTTGTTGATAAGATGAACATGCAATTATATGGGGTGTGATCATGAAGTTGATGTGGTTGTAACTTCTAATTTGAATATTAACCACTCAAAAATGATTATTTTTTTGATAGGCTATATTAGCCATGTTGAATTGTTGTGGAGAAGAACCCTTGATCATCAACACAAACAATGTATCTTTCAATTTATTTTGAGTTCCTACATATACTTCTTTAGAGTAATTAGTTCTATTTCTTATTTTTGGTTATGCTTAACACTTTTTGTTCAAACTGTCATATAACCTCAATTAAAATCAAAATCAAAGATTTAACCTTCGATGAAAGGTATATCGTTGCATGAAGCCATCATCAATAAAACAGTGTCATTGATTTAGGACACTTCTCATTAAAACCAGATCGATGTTAGGAGGCATTGGAGAATTTCCAAAAGATGTTAGCTGATTCGACAATGATTCGTTACCCCATATGGGTATGACCTGTAACGCCATTTGTCCTCCTAGGTGGCTTTTGATTTGATTCTGATTCCTGTCCAAAATTTGGGGCACAGATGATTATGGCCTTGTCTCACCAAGGAATGACTTGCTGTACTTGTGGTACTTCCACCACCATTGTCCCCATAATTTTGTTTATTTTTTACGAGCAAATAAATCAAATAAAATTAATTACATGATTGCCAATTCGTTGACTAAAGTCTAATGTAACTCTCCAGATTATTCCGTGTTTAGAATTTTATAATCCCTCGTTAACGTTCCGATCAACTGTGATAACTTCTGGGCACATTCAACCAAAGTAATTGGACTATCAATGTGATGATGCAAGTGCTGCCCGTATAAGTTATTTTAGCATAACCCTGAAAGCTAGAGTTTTTTTTTTTTTTTTTTTTTTTTTTTGCATGTAGAGCCAAGAAGATTTTTACATGTCATATTCAGAAAATTAATAACTATTTTCCACATTCTTTCTTGTAAAAACTTTAAGGCAGGATTAATTCCATTATCCATGTCTGACACCTTTTTTTCCCTCCCTTGCAAGCCATTGACGTTCTATGAAAACTCAATAGATGACAGTGATGGTAAGATGATGTTGACCATCATTAAATTCCTTGACTAATTACCATCTACATCATTATTTTGGTCAGTGCCCTAATTACGTTGATTTTGCGTTAAAACAACCGATTAGATAACTCCATTGTAAATATACTGATCAGCATTCATTTTTATTCAGTCTCGAATTGGGAAAGATGATTTTCACATATGCCGTCTCAAGATTCAAGTATGCGTACGATTGGATTTCATTCATTTGCTAATCAGATCTCATATGAACACACGGTTAGATCTCAACATGGGCGGTGAACGAAATAAATGTGCTAAAGGTTCATATCAATAACTTGAGAGTTGAATAAGTGTTTTGGACGTGGAGCGAATGCCGCCCATTAGGAGTATTCAAGGGTCAAGTAGATGAAGAGCTGTAGCCACAAGGAACACATACTTAAAAAAACAAAAAAGGAAAGTCAAACTTTTCATTTAAAAATACAGGTCCATTGGTCAAATGTCAACGCAACTTGCCAGCAAAATATAAGTGTTAACCGGCCACAAAATTTTAATATATAGGCACGAGATCTCATTGTCTTGTATATGCACATAAACATGGAGACTTTCCTATTTACGTAATATCAGGTTGACGGAAGAGAAGGAAAATGTGCATGGCCACCACATCAACAGATTGGCTAATGAAAACATGCCGAATACAAAGAAAGACATAAGATGTACGGATTCGTCGATGGCTGTTAAGGTAGATCGTTAATGCTGATGAATTCGAATATGAACAAAGTACGTAGTGGTCACTGCACATTTCACACGTAAAAAATAATAGTCGGATGTTCAATATCCAACTTCGACGAAAATAAACTATCGAATCTCATTCAAAGAGGTTTCTTTGAGTGAGTTGAGGATTGACATACAAAAGAGAGTGTAATAGTTTGTACATTACCAAATGAAGAGTATATGGACATATTTATAGGTTTTACAGGATGACAATCTAAAGTAGCAAAATATCAATTACAAATCAATTAGAATATATAACTTTAACATCCCCTCAACTCAAGTTGATTTGGAGGAGGTCAACTTGAGTTTAAAGAAAGATCCCAAAAATTTATTGGTGGATATGCCTTGATAAAGACATTAACAGTTTATTTAGCAGAATATATACACGAAATATGTGTCGGACAACAAGAACATGGTCATAGGTACTGGATCTGAAGGCAAGAGATTCCATGGTTGAGCTAAACTTGAAATGCATGCACAAGAAGCCTATTTCAAGCCATATAATACTTGTTGTAATCGACTAACCTTATTGGAAGGACGCTAGATGCCAGATGTATATATCATACATAAGTTTCACGGTAGATCTTGAAGCAGTTTAATGTGCTGGAGAGCGAACCAGCTAACATTGATGTCACTGCTTATGTGGACATTGTGTAAGCTACATGACAGGAGGCTATTGTGGAGCTGGAGGTCATCGTTAAAGAAATTTTAGGATGTGGCTTGTCTAAGGGAGGTGAGTTTGGCGGTAGTGTTTGTTTTTTGAAATGAGTAGCGAGAGAGTCTCGAATAACAATTGAAGTTGTGGACTTGGTGGAAAAATGGGAGTGACGCGGACTTTGCGGCTGGCGTTGTAATAGCCACTATGGAGAAGCGCCATTGATTGGCTGGCGTTGTTATGAAACAGACTTGAGGTGGTCATCAAGTGATAATGATGACTTTGATACCATGTTGAAAATTTAAATGATAAAGAGAGTGTAATATTTTGTACATTACCATATGGAGAGTACATTTGCTTAATAGGATAATAATCTAAAGTTGCAAAATATTAATTACTATCAATCATGATCAATTAAAGGGAAATATACAAAATATCCTAAGTATAACTCTAATAGAGTGTGTTGGCCCTCAAAATGATGAACTTTTAGTTATAATTGACAATTGATAGACTTGGTCGATAATAACAGATTCCGGTGAAAGACAAAAGTCATTGTTGAAAAGAACGGTCGACAACTTGAAGAGCATCAACAACTTGCCAAGGAAGTTATCGATATAAATCATCAATTATTGATAAGAACCTTCATTGGGAATGAAGTCATCAACATCAACATATTGCAGCCGAACGGATATGTAACTTCTTTTAAATGAGTGTTGTTAGATAATAAGTAACTACTGGGTTTATGTTTAATGCCTCTATTTTAGGATTTTTGTAATTTCTTGTGGATAAGTAGTGTTGTAACTTTTTTATGACCATATAATTAGGAAGCTATTTGTTTTGAAGAAAGTATTAGGAAGTCATCTTTATAAAATCAATAATCGTTTATAACAATCGATTGTAGGCTCTAAATAGCCATGTCATATTATTTGTAAAATGCCAATCATTATTTGCAAATTTATCTTTATCTTTACTTTTTCACAATTTTAATGTCAGTTGCTAGGGGTGATCGGTTCCAAGGTGTCCAGGTGCAAGGTTTCCGCCCTAGGATTGGGAATCACTCACTAATGATCGGTTTGGAAAAAATGGAATCGGAAACTGCCAATTGGTTCCATGGACACACTCGGAACTGGATCATTCAATCCGCTTCTTGGCTGGATCTATGGAACCAGTTGAAATATCCCCATTTCGAAAGAGGTGTGAAGCTTGAGAGTGAGAGATGAGGGTAGAGGTGTGAGGCAATTGAGAGCAAGAGTGACTGAAGAGTGACGAGGCCAGAGACAATCTAGAATGAAAGTGAAAGAGGGATCAACAAGGCCGGAGGCCACCAAGAGCAAGAGCGAGAAAGGGAGGCGAGGCCTAAGATGAGTGAGACGAGAGATGAAGAGAGACGAATAGGAAACTAGTTATAATATGAAAAGTTAAAACTTAATTAAAAAAATGATATATATGTACCGGTTCAATCTAGCCTAAGTCGACGGTTCCACACATAGAACTGAGAATCTGACCTATACTCACTAGTTCTAGTAAATTGAAATCGAGAATCGAACCAATCCCCAAGAGAAGTGCTGATTCTAGACCAATATGGTCCAAGTCCAAGCGGTCCGGGTGCTTCTTGGTTTTTTTGCATACCCCTATTGGCCGTGATTGCCTCAACTCTTTGTACCTTTAAATTTACTTCATTTACTTTCTGGTCCAATTTGAGCAAAGGACCTTTCATATCTTTTGTTGATTCACTTATCCATCCATCCACGTTTTGAAAGGATGTTTAGTCGTAACTTTCTGGCGAAACAAAGTGAAAAAATGTCTGCTTCACTCATTGATAATCTTATGTGAAATAGAATCACTATGTGAGAAATAAATAAGTGTTTTAACACTTGATCGATCGCTCTTCACCAATTTCCAAACTTCTCTCATCTTCAACCTTTCACGGAAATTAAGAGAAGTTCAAAAGGAAATCACAAGCGTTTGGTTTCTCTTATGACCTGATGAATTTGTATATTTCATTTGGGCAACTATGATTTTTCAAGAAGCTCTACGCATCTCGAAGTCACACATCCGATTTTATTCACTCCCAAACTCATCTTTCGGTTTCCCAAAAATAACTCTATTCAACTTGTTTGTTATTTATTTATCAGCTTGTATATCGATGAATTGTGAGGGCTGACTTAAACTTTTCTATAGTTTGTTGAGTATCGGTTGGTTATTTTTTCATTACAAGACACCTTTTTTTTTTCCCCCGATTACAGTCCTCTCTACTCTTACTCCTTGTACACGCGCAAGTTTAGGTACCCGATTTCTTCCTTTCAACTTCAGTAAAACCCTAGTTTGGTGAAGAAAAACTGACAAAGGTTATTGATCCAGCCACGTAATGTTCTTGATCTTATATAGATCCATCCTTGTACAAGTGAGGTGTTCAAAACCTGGATACTTGAAGTTTTACCAATAATGGAGGCAAAAAGAAAAGGGAAAGATAATTGTACGTACAGAGTATACAGTTACGAGTAAACAAAAGAAAAGGAAAGAAACACTAATTAGCACGAGGGAATGCATGAGAGGAACTCCATTCATTCCCCCAAGACAATCTGTCGATTAGGAGAAATTATAAAAAACAACGAAGTTTTAGTCTTCAGACAAGTGAAACGATTGAAGGGATTGTTCATGCATGAGGATCAATGCCACATGATGCTGAACTGCTATGTCTCACGCAAAGCACTCAGAAACGGTCTAGAGTGTCTGTACATAGATTTGGTTTTAGGTTTCTCTGTCTCAACGCAACTTTTTTAATCAATCCTTATCATGTGTTATTGCAGTCCATCACACATCTTGTTATAGGAAGCCTTGGATGGCTTCAATAAAAGAGAATTTGCTGGACATGCAGAGTACGCCAAGCAAAGTCATTGCCATGGTCGGCTTCGCTGCCTGCGGTACTCCTGGTTCACTTCAATTAAATAGGTCGGGAGAATTTAGGGGAAGATTTTATTCGAATGAAGTGTATTTTTTTTCTCTATTATTGTCTGACCGGAATCTTTGAATAATCATTTCTCTAAATTGAAACACAAGTTCATTTCACTTTGCAGACATTAAATGTGATGACCGTGTCCAAGTTTAAATGGTCCAAAGCTCATGATTAGTAAATAATTAATGAGCAAAGACCAACTTTTCTTGTTTAGTTAGAAAACTACCTCAACCGTTCTCTTCCTCCTATGAAGTGATGAGTTGGGGTTCCTAATTAATGGCGCACAAGATAGAGATTAGCATATTTAAACTGGTTGTGATGAGTGTCATATGTTTATCGAAAGTTAATTTTTGAAAGATACAATCAATTTTCTATCTCGTAGATTCATACATTTAAAGATTAAAGTTCCATGAAAACATGTATAAATATTCATGTTCCTTGATTGCTGCCATAAAATCCTTCACAAACTATTTGTGTTCTCATTTTCCCTGTACCTAATTGTCCTTAAACCAGAAACTACTGTGGAGGGCCGTAAAAGAAATGCTGAATCAAACTTAGTTAATGATGATAAGGACACGGAAGTTGAGAGAAAATTTTTGTGTTTCGGCCACTGGTGTTGTACTGGTGCAGTCAAGAAAGAAAGCGGAGATGTTTTTAGTTCGTACAGATGGTTTCTCTTGTACCAAAGAGAAAGTTACTGAATCTTCGTTGGCTAAAAACTCCCCCAAAAACTGTTCTGTTACTGAAAAAGGTGGGGCCTGAACTCATGGAAGTAGCTAAAGAGGTTGATATTTTCTTGACATAATAATACAGCTTCACTGTTTGAGAAATGCTCTGCCAGATTTGCCAGCATTGATAATACTCTTCCGGGCTAAGACCAAGGAACAAGCATGTTAATTAACAGTTCTCTTAGCATCTGCATGAGCATCATCTTCACTCACAGGCACGAAACTTTGTGTGGAAGCAGATTTATATTTTTTTAAAAATCTAGTAACAACTGGGACTAGCTATTTAGCATCTAGTGTGCGCCTTAGTTTTTTTCCCATCTGCACTTTATGATTCAAGTAAAAAGCAAGATCTTGTCTGGACATAAATAAAGTGCTTGCAACTTGAGACACAAATTTGCTGATGCGATCACAATGGCTTGATGAGGATTTCAAGTCCATTGACACCAAAGAGGATAATCTAGGACGCCACAACAGCTTAAGAGCTCTCATAGAAGCTGTGTCTTTTGATAGGAAGTGGCTCATTAGTTGCTGCTGTCATTCTGCCTGATGCAATTTTTGGTCTGTTAGGGTATCAGTGCAATCTAGGGAATATGTACTTGTCATAATAGCTGCTGTATTGTTATATTACTGCAAATAGTCAAATTTTCACCATTTGTTACCTCTTATACGAGTTGTATCTTTCTTTTATTACCAAGAGAAGATGAATGTTCACGTTGAACATGACGTGCACGACGCATTTGCTAGAATCCTGGGTTTTGGGTTTATTCAAACATTTTGTGTCAAGATACCAGGTAGTAGCCGTTGCAGTGGAAGAACTTTCAGGCAGCCCTTCAATACTTTTCACCGTAGATTTGATTTATGTAATTCTTTTCATTTTAACTGATTATTCTCTTTTGATGCGGTCTGATGATTATAGTCAGGATTTGAGGCAGGTCATTCATGGGAATAATACATGTGATGGTGTTTAATATAACTCTTAGAATGCGTCTGCAATGTGAAATCTTCCGAAATGGTAAAGCCATGCCTGGCAAAGTATTCGATGAGGTTTTTGTCAATTGGGGTTCTAATCCATACATTTCAAAGACAGAATACTATGAACGCGATTGGCTTATTACAAAGGTGACTCAGTGAACTCATTCTCTGAAAGAAAAAAAAGAAGGGAGAAAAGATACGATAATCTTGGTCTTAACTTGGGCAACATGTCTAGTCACATTTTCTTCCTGCTGACAAGAGTTGATTTATCTTATTCGAAAATTCTGAGCACTAATACATATGGTAAATGTCATGTAGAAACATGAAGCAGTCTTCGTGTCAAAATGGAACAGGAAATTTTGTGCTTCTCAACAGGAGAAAATAGAACGGGGAACTCGTTAGGCAGTGAACTGATTTCTATGTTCCATCACATACAAATAAAACCTTGTCATATAGGGGCAAGGTGGAGTCGTTGTAGCCACACCCACAGGAAGTACAGCTTATTCAATTGCTGCAGAAGGTTCTATGGTAACTTTCGTTTTGAGTTTGCACATTAGATACATTGTGCATGGTGGATGTTTTATGCATAAGGAATTAAGCTTAAACATCAATTTTGTTTATTCACAGATTTGATATTGCCGGAAATACATTCATCTGCATGCATATCCATTTACTAGTTTCATGCTGCCATGTTCTGAATCTACTGCATTGGTGCGCTTCAACTCGTCAGGATTACTTCAATTCTTTAGTTCTTGCAATATAGAAGTAGCCTTTTACATGCATGATCATATGGCAAAATAGAGCATTTTCTATGTCGCTCTCTGCATGCCTAATCATATCACAAAATAGAGCATTTTTTTTTCCAGTATATAAAACGTTTTGGTTAACAAACAGATTCCGGAGGACGCTTAAAGCAATGCATGGGTTTCTTTCTATGGGAAGAGAAGGCAGCAGCCCTCGAGAGGAGACTGCGGTCAGATATCTATGAGCCAGCATCTGCTCCCGACGGTCAACAAGTGTGACCAGACCGGCGACTGGTTCCCTAGCTCAATACAATGCTTGAATTGGAATGAGAGGCATGATTGAAGCAACTTGAATTATTGGAAAGTAAGGAGAAAGTTACTACATTCAAAACCCATTGAGTCTGGTTAACGTACACAACTGCACAGGATATTAGTTAAACAGGTCATAGAATTTGACTTCATTTCTCAATTTACTAGACTTGTTTTGTGAAATGCGTTCTTGTTCTCTGAAAAGCGAAACCCTTTCCATATCTCTAATCCACTTAAGAAATACCCTTAAAAGCGCACTTGCTAACACAACTCTAACACGATAATAGTACATTTATCAATAATGTGTCTTTGAACTATCTTTTTGAGATTGTTGAACGGTGAACAAGAGTACTTTCATGGGGTTGGGGAATCAAAATGGGTTATCACACAACTTGTCACTCACAAGAGGGTCCCTTGCATTGCGCCACAACCCTTCAGAAACTCATCGACAGTTTCGCTTAAAACGCTTGACGGTGATGCTGGCATCTCGTTTCCTCCATCCTCTACTAGGCCTAAACACCTCAAACTGCAATCAAAGTGTACGCTGCTACATAAATTTGCAAGATGATTGAACTCACTCAATTAGGAAACATGCTTCTTCCTTTCTATTTCTTCAAGAATTGGGATTGACAAAGTAGTCATTGAGCTTGAGATTAAAACTCAAACGGTGATCGAAGCTAAATGAAATTTGATGCCACTACTCCTATTACAAATTCAAATTGTTTCCAAAACTTTAGGAAAACTTACAAACAATCTACCCTTGGAGAAGTCCAGTGTTTCCATGTCACAAAACCTCACTTTCAAAAACGTAGTACTACAAAACCTCAACGTTCGACATAGATGGAAGCTCGAATTTTTCCCTTATTAGTAGACTAGGTAAGTTCCACAACTTTCAGCGGGAAATGAGCAGTCACATCTAAGGGGAAAAGGAAAAAAACAAAGACAAGAGACTGAAGACACGTGCAAATACTATTACATGATAAAGCAAAGACCAAGGTGCATTTAATAGCACCTCATGCTCGCATATTATTACAGACCTAAAGCGCGCAGACTTCAAAGTTCAAATAACAACTTGCATATACATCTCCTCCACACAAGCAGCAGTTGAGAGAAGAAAAAGGCCATAGTTATGCATAACCCTAAAAAAGACAGATAATTATGCCTTTCTCTTCTAATAATTCACAAAGAAATATCTTTTCATACATTATTACATGGCGTTCACAGCTTCGAACCTAGGCTCTTTGGGGAGGAACTTCTGCTCAGCATAGACCGACATGTAATCCCCAAACACAAACTTAGGGTAAGCACGAGCCTGCTCCACCAGCCGCGGTGCGGGGGCGATGGTGGCAGTGAGGGATGGGTTGTAGAATGAGGCGATGGAGCGCCGGTTGCCATCTGGGAAGGCAAGGACACGGTGCCAGACGCTCTTGTACTTGCCGTTGCTCAGGACCTCGATCTGGTCTCCCGTGTTGATGACGATGGCATTGGGGAGCGGCTGCACATCGATCCACTCACCTCCCTTGAGTATCTGGAGGCCCCCAACGGCGTCATCCTGGAAGAGAAGGATCACGCCGCCCGCATCGGTGTGGGCTCGGAGGCCGTTGACCAGCTCAGGTTGCGGGCAGGGCGGGTAGTGGCTCACTTTAGTCCCGAAGAAGGCCTTATTGTTGTTGTCCTTGTCGCTGCCGCTGTTGAAGGCGTTTTTGATATAGCCCTTTGGCAAGCACAAATTCTCGTCCATGACTTCCATGACCTTCTCGGCGAGCTTCTCCACTTCTGCGCGGTACTCCGCCATGGTTTCCCTATTAAGTCACTCATGCAAATTATTAACAAATCCTTTTATAAAATACATTAACCTAACAAGAACATTAAAAGCGAGGAACTTTTTGTAAAAGACAAACTTCTAATGTGTCGGTTTACGATTATGATCACGTTTAATTCTTTTAATATCCACCAGACAAAAAGATTTTACTATCTTTGGATTAAAATGCATGTACGTAACATAGGAATATCAAGACCTGATATTTTCTATAAAGTGAGCTTAGTAAAAACAGTTGGTGACAATTCGCATTACTCTTTTACACATTACAAATATATTCTGACCTCTGTAGTTTTGCGATGGAAGGATTAGTTACTCTTTTATATATATATATATATATATAGAGAGAGAGATAGAGAGAGAGAGAGAGAGAGAGAGAGAGAGAGAGAGATGGAAAATTACTTGAAACCGGGAGTGTTGGAAGGCCATTCATTGTCATCAAGGAGAGTGATAACATCCTCCCAGTCCACGTTCTCTATTTTTCCACCACGACTCTCGTTCAACAGCTTCACGGGGGTCGACTTTTTGAAATTCTCTTCCCTCTCCAACTTGTAGAACTCATTACACACTCTCTTCACTCTCTCCAGCAGCTCCTCTGGTATCCCATGGTTCACCAGCTGCATTCATCATCACGTATTCATCATCGACATAGTCATCAATTCAGGTCATCAGAATAATTAGCTCTAGATATGTTTTAGCTTAAAGTAATGCATGTATCTTTTACAGGAGCCACTAGATCGTGTGGGTTGCGCATGAAATTAGCATTCAGTGTTGATATGCATTGAGCGCATATGTACTCAGATAGACGATGTATCTCGCAGTTTAAATTTCATGGATTTAGAGGGGAAGAATTTACCCTGTTGGATAGTTTTCCTGTTGGAACTGGGAACAAGAAAAAAACGATAAAGTTGTAGTTCGAAAAAGTGAGAACAAAGCATTTCCTTCACTGATTGCGAAACCATTAAATCGGGGCATATTCATAATTCAGAGACACACTTAACATTTCCTATATTACAAAGATCTGGGTGAACACATTGAACTTGAGCCAAAAAGATATGCTCGCGGACACATACATACAACAAAAAGATAATTAAACTCAAGACTTTCTCTCCCTCAACCAAGGTCTCAAGAGAAGATGAATACAGGATAGAATGTTGTACCTGGAAGAAACCCCATTCCTCACAGCCATTGGCAATCTGAGCCATCGTCTTGGCCCTCTCCTCGCTGCTGAGCTTCGAGAAATCGATCACCGGAATCGCCATTTGATGTGTAAATACTTCTTGAAGTTTATATGTGAATGAAAATAAGTAACAGAGAACTCTGAGAGGATCACTCAAGCTACTTGCTTCTTTATGTTGAAACTAAACTTGTTTCTGATGCGGCAAACAGAGATGTGCACGCCTCTATTTATACTGCACTCCCGCCATCTTGGATCGATCTGAATAGTCAACTCTACACAATATTTGTTTATTTTTATTTTTATTTTAGAGATATAAAAATTCTTTGTCAAGAGGCAGCCGTTGGATCAGGGGTGAGGTGGGGGACGGTGACCCTGTATTTTAATCACCCAAAAGTCAATGCTTCCAAGGTGGGGGTCTTTAAAACTGGTAGCCCACAATACAAGCACTAATAACTGTCAATTCAACGACACTGCCGGCGCCCTGCTGCCACCGGGGACCCTTTAGCCTAGTTTTTTCGTTTTATTTTTCGTTTTATATTTCCATTTTCTACTTTTAGATGTGGCTTTGTCTTCACCAGATAAACCTAAACCGAGGGTATGCTTGTCATGCAGATACTTTTGTATTCCATTGGAGGAAACTCCTAACTCAAGCGCCTTATCTAGTTAAACCCCTCAATGAAACTTCGATCTAGAGGGCTCTAATGGTTCGATGATCAACAACTTTAGTGTGTTCAAAAACAGCGAACCTCCACTAATTTTTAACGTTGTCTTTGTTAGTGGTAGATCAAGATTGACATCAAAGCCATCATTTGATGGAACTTTTATTACTTTGAACAGTGCATACCTTAGCTAATACCTTAAACAGCCTCGATTCAATGACTATTACACCACTCTCATAATGATGGATCAAGGAGCTGGCGAGGCTCATCACCCATCTAGCTAATTGTTTTTTCGGGTCAATTTTCAAGCAATAGGGATTATAATCTATCGAATTTCATTAAAAAATTCTATATATAACTCCCGCAGAATTAAGTATTGCAAACTTTTCTTATCTTGCCCTTTTTAAATTAGGTTTCTAATTTTTAATCTAAACAGTGCATGGCAAAAATTGTTAAGTAGCTGCTGCTTCTATTAAACTATACTCGCTATGATTAAAGTCAAGAACACACCCAATTGGGAACCACATTCTTTCACTTTATTATTCTTTTGTATGAATGTGATGTGGTTGTGTGTTGTACCACTTGCAATTCAAACCTCTGCCGACTACCATTCATCAAGCTGACGTGGCAACATCTGGGACCCCCCCAACCCAAGCCTTTGACCGAGAATGATCGATCGGGCTGGCTTTCCGCGAAGGGTGCGGTACGCGCCGCGTATTACTAAACGGGATATACTGATTTGTGGGCATGGCTCGTGGGCTAAAGAAAGGCAGTAGTTGGTGACTTCAATAGAAAGGGACATCACCAATTATAATCTTGTCAATTACTCTTGTCAATTTCCCATTTTTTAAACTATGACGAGAAAGTTCACTTTATGTTGTTAACTATATTAATTCAAAAGATGTAAGTCGAAGCTCGATTAAGTAGTTAAAACATGCATTTTCTAGCGCTTAATAATAAGAAAATCAACCGCATATCGTGGGTCTAATTTATTAATACATACGTGTCTCTTCATCATTAAGCCAATTTTATGAGTTTATTATTCTTTTCTAGATGTTGGTGTCTATTGGCCTCACATAGCATCAGGATCGTGCATGTTGACACCCAAAAATGATCAATTTTTATTTATTTGATATGACACCAATATAAAGCTTGATGTTGAATAACTACAGCCAATGGTAGAGAAGCTCGTCAATGAACACTGATATCAATAATGGATATGGCATAAGAAATAAGTCGAAACTCGAGTAAGTAGTTTGAGCATGCAATTCCTACGTTTGGTAACATAAGAATCCACTAGGTATCATGTGTCTAATCTACTAGTACATATGTGTCTCTTCATCATTAAATTGTTATTTCATCTGAAGATGTTGGGTGTCTATTGGCCATGGAGAAAAGTGCAAAAAAAGTCCTAAACATTTTGTATTTGTGCCAATTTAGTCATAAACCTTTTTACTTAGTGCCGATTCAATCATTTCCGGCCAATTTTGGCCGGATTTTGCTGATTGGATGCCGGCCGGCTAACGTGGTCTAATCGTACTTAATAATATTTTAATATTTTTAAAATTTTTTATTCTTTTCTTTTTCTTTTTTCTTTTTTTCTTCTCTCCTCCTTCCTCCGGCTGTTGGCCGGACCACGGCGACCGGTCAGAGGCGACGGCCGGCGAGGCTCACTGGCCACCTTGCCAGTGGCCGTGAGGGCACCCTCGCGCTGGGCGGCAAGGGCGAGCCTCATCGGCGCCCCCTAGGCCGCAATTTGGCAAGGTCGAGCCTCGCCGGCCATGGGCGAGGCTCAACCCTCCCGCATCCCGCCGAGAGGCCGCCTTGCGCCGGATCCGGGAGGGTCGAGCCTCGCCCATGGCCGCCGAGGCTCGACCTCGCCGAATCGTGGCCCGGGCGGTGCCGGTGAGGCTCGCCCTTGCCCGCCCGGCGGGAGGCCACCTCGTGCCGGGCTAGTGAGGGTCGAGCCTCGCTGGCGCCGGCACCGCCTAGCGCGAGGTCGCCCTCGCGACCACTGGCGAGGTGGCCGGTGAGGTCGATCTCGCCAGTTGTCTCCTTTGGTTGGTCGTCGTGGTCTGGCCAGCGGCCCGAGGAAGGAGGAGAGAAGAAAAAAAGAAAAAAGAAAAAAGGAAAAAGAAAAAGAAAAAGAATAAAAAAATTTAAAAATATTAAAAATTATTAAAAGTTGTCCACGTCAGCACCGATTAGGCCACGTCAGCCGGCCAGCATCCAATAAGCAAAATCCGGCCAAAATTGGCCGGAAATGACTGAATTGACACTAAGTAAAAATGTTTAGAACTAAATTGGCACCAAAAAAAGATTTAAGACTAAATTGGCACAAATACAAAAGGTTTAGGATTTTTTTGGCACTTTTCTCATTGGCCATGCTTGTCGCTATATCATGTCAGTTGATTTCGACAATCTATCGTCACTTTATTTTGGTACGAAAATATAGTAGTTTTTTCTCAAAGTGAGGAAAAAGAATAATATATTACTCCTATATTAGGGAATGACCTGTAACTCCATTTGCCCTCCCGGGTGTCTTTGGGCATACTTGACTGAATAATTATTCCACTTTTGATTTGATTCTGATTACCGTCCGAAATTTGGGGCACGGTTCGAGGGACCAGATGATTATGGCCTTGTCTGACCAAGGAATGCCTTGCTGTGCTTGTGGTCCTTCCACAACCATTGTCCCCATTATTTTGCCACGGAATTCCATCCATATCATCAAAGGTTTCTATTTTCCCTGTTTATTTTTTACTAGCACAAAAAATTTAATTGATTGCACGATTACCAATTCGTTGACTAAAGTCTAGTCAAACCCTCCAGATTATTAATGTTTAGAACATTTTATAAATCCCTAATTAATGTTCCAATCGATTGTGGTTACTTCTGGGCACAATCAAGAAAAGTAATTGGACTATCAATGTGATGATGCAAGGGCTTACTATACCCTGAAAGCTAGAGTTTGATATTTTTACATAAGGAGACAAAAAGATTGGTTGATGTCACATTCAGCTAATAAATAATTTTTTCCGCATTCTCTCTTATAAAAACTTTAAGGAAGGATTAGTTCGATAATCCATGTCTGAGGCCGTTTTTCCCCTGGCAAGTCATTGACGTTTCAAGAAAATTTATTAGATGACAGTGATGTGGAGTGACGTCGACCATTATTAAATTCGTTGACTCATTGCCATCCACATCATTATTTTGGTAAGAACCCTAATTTAGTATTAAAGCAACCGATTAGTTAATCTCCATTGTAAAAATGATGATCCTTTTTTTATCGTTATCGAATTGCAAAAGATAATTATCATACACACGGTCTCAAGATCTGACCATGCGTGCAATTGAAATTCACTCATACACAAATTGAACCTCATAGAACACCCGGTTGGATCTTAACATGGGCGGGCCACAAAATAGATTTGTCAAAACTTCAAATCGATAACTTGAAAGAGTTCAATAAGCGGTTTGGACGGGGACCGAGAGCCGACCATTAGGAGTATTCAAGGATCAATTAAATGAAGAGCCACAGCCGCAAGGAACACATACTTAAAAAACTGAAAAAGGAAATTCAACCTTGTCATGAAAAAACTAAATAAATATAGCAGGTCTACTGGTCAGATGTCAACGCAACTTGCCAGCGAAAAATAAGTGTTAACTCTGGCTACAAAATTGGAATATTGACTCACGAAATCTCATTAGTTTGCATATACACAAATACATGGAGGATTTCCTATTCATGTAATGTTAGGTCGATGGAAGAAAAGGAAAATGTGTATAGCCACCAAATCAACAGATTGGCTAATGAAAACACACTGAATACAAAGAAAGACATAAGATGTACAAATTCGTGTAGATCGTTAATGCTAATGAATTCGAATATGAACAAAGTGCTTAGTGGTCTTTGCGCATTTTGCACACAAAAAATAATACCCGGATGTTCAAGATTCATCTCCGACAATAATAAACCATCGGATCCCATTTGAAATTGTTTCTTTGAGTGAAAAGTTGGTTTTCTTCACTCATGGGTAACTCTTACATGGGATAGAAAGTCAAAAGAAGCTCCCTTTTCTTTTTGCTCAATCGCTCTTCACCAATTTCCAAACTTTCTCTCATCTTCAACATTTCAAGAAAGTCAAAAGAAGTGCAAAAGGAAATTTCTCTTATGACTTGGTGAATTTACAGATTTTATCTGGGGCAACTATGATTTTTAAAAAAGTGAATCTGTAGATTTTATCTGGGGTAACTTTTGTCTTGAGGGAATGAACGGAGTTCCCTTTTCTTTTTGCCTCCATAATTGGTAAAACTTCAAGGATACAGATTTCGAACTCCACGCTTGCCCTTGATAAAACCCTAGTTTGGTGAAGAAAAAATGTCCAAGATTATCGATCACAATTTACTAAAATGTTCTTGATCTTTTATAGATCCATCCTTATGCAAGCGTGGAGTTCGAAATTTGTATCCTTGAAGTTTTACCGATTATGAAGGCAAAAAGAAAAGGGAACTCCCTTCATTCCCCCGAGACACTGAATATAGAGTTCAAAATGTTCTTGATAATTATACGTATCGAGTATGCAGTTACAAGTGAAAAAGGAAAGAAACCCTAATTAGCGTGAGAGAATGCAAGAGAGGAACTCCATTCATACCCCCAAGACAATCCATTGAGTAGAAGAAATGAAAAAAAAAAAAAAAAAGAAGAAACGACGAAGTTTTAGTCTTGAAACGAGTGAAGCGATTAAAGAGATTGTTCATGTATAAGGATTAATGCCACATGATGCTGAACTAATGTCTCACGCAAGGCACTCAAAAACGGTCTAGAGTCTCTGCACATAGATTTGGTTTTAGGTTTCTCTGTCTGACCGCAACTTTTTTAATCAATCCTTATCATATGTTATTGCAGTAGATCATACATCTTGTTACAAGAAGCCTCGAATGGGTGCAATTAAAAAGAAATTGCTGGACACGTAGAGTACGCCAAGCAAAGTCATTGCCGTGGTCGGCTTCGCTGCGTCCGGTACTTCTCGTTCACTTCAATTAAATAGGTCGAGAGGATTTAGGTTTAAGATTTTACATGAATAAAGTAGTCTGTTTTTGTCCACTTTCTTCATGAACAAGGTGATAGGGGTGTATTATTGTCTGAAGAGAACCTTTGAGTAATCATTTCTAGTAACTTGAGACTCAAGTTCAATTTCGTTCTGCAGCCATTCCAAAGCTCGTCATTAGTGAAGAAGTAGATGAGCAAAGTCCACTCAACTTGTTTAGTTAGATAACTACCTCAACTGCTCTCTTCCCCCCATAAAGCGATGAGTTGAGGTTCTCAATTAATGGCACTCAAGAAAGGGATTAAGATATTCAAACTGGTTTTGGATGACCATAACATGGTTATTAAAAGTTATTTGGAGAGATAGAATCAATTTTCTAGTCGAAGATTCAAATGTACGAAGATCAACGTTTCGTGAAAACATGCGTGAATAGATTACTTTATATTAATTTCCTTTATAGGTAAAGAATCCAAACTGAGATTTCCCCCAATTGCTGCTGTAAACTTTTTATTTTACAAACTTTTTTTATTGTCTTTTTCTCTGTACCTAATTGTCATTAAACTGGAAATTGGAGGGTAGCAAGGGGTTAAATATAAGAAAAGAAAATCCCCCCTCCCCCCAATCAACTAATGAGCTATCAGACCCCCAAAAAAAAAAAACTAATGAGCTGCGAACACTCTGCAGAAGAAGATAAGTCCCACTTAACAACCTTCATTTGAATAGAAAATACACGCATGTGAATCTACTGCAAAAGCTACTTCCTCCACGTTAGTCCCTAGTTTAGTGTATTCTGAAATACACATTAATCTCGGGTCAACCCAATATTTGTTTTTACAGTACCCGCCCATATTCTTACTTTAGTAATTCATTGACCTCAATGATGTGACAATCTGCAAAAGCCATCGTGATTTGCCTCATTTAGACATAACACCGGTCATTCTTTTTTTTTTCCCTAACGATTAATTAACATCCTCAGTCAACTAATCTTACCTGTTGAACGAAACATTAACCGTTCGTGTTTTTGGTACAGCTGCATTATGCTTTGGTGGCGATTGGGACTATACGTATGCATCAAAAGTTACTCGAATTAACTTAAGGTCAACAGAAACACGATAGGCTGAGTAAGACAGGGCGAGGGTCGAGGCCGATTGATTTCTAGCTTTCATTTTACATGAGGTCACGAGCCGGTCTGGGAAATTTGGGCTTCAGTTTTAGAAGCCCAAAACCCAGATGGGCCCGTTTGATTCCTGGGCTTGAAAAGTCGATCCAGGTTGTCGGGTTATTTTCTACAGTTCATTGCTTTAGATCAGAAGCTACACTGGGGTGAATTAAGCAAAAGAACTCCATAAATTGATCGATGAAGGATGCCCAATCAACATACTGTTAATTTGTCGGTCGCATTTTTTCTATGTCATGCAGTTGCAGAAAATGGGAAAAGAAGAGGGGGTTTTTCATCATCCTTTTGACCGTACAAATCGTGATTATCGGTTGTGAGGAATTTCTTCCCCACATCTCATTTCCAAACAACTCCTTTGACAGGGTACTCTTTACCATATGTTCTTCACCTTCTTCCATTTCCAGACACCAAAACATGATGTTCTTCAGAATGCATTCATGTCATAGTCAAGATATAGGCTCAAACTTGAACTGACTGAGCCATTATATGTACATCCTCCCCGTCCAATAACAATATATGTAATGCAACAGGGCATCCTCTACATGTGTTCCACAGCTTGGAGTTAGATATTCTGTTAACCAGTGGTGAATAGGACGACACTTCTATCTGAAATCGCAGATACAAATGGAAATGTATAATCAATTGACATACCACAATGCAATTTTAAGCCATACGAAAGATGGCTGCCTTGATGACCCATGTTACAGAGGAGATTCCTCACCAGCTTCACTTTCGATCCAAAGACTTCACCTAGTGGCGCTCTCTGGTGGAATCCTCACGGACAGAAAAAGATTACAGTCAGTTTGATAATGATCGAGTGACATTGCTTCTTCGGGCCAAACCAAGGAATCCCTTAGATATGATGCAAAAGGGATCTTGCTCTATCGTTGATCAGAGATTTCTCTATGAAAAATACGAATCGGAGTTTGAAGAAAAATATCTCTGAAGCTGTGCACGCTCTCCTCATAATTAAACAGGGAAAAGGGAGAACTGTAAAATCAGGAAAACCGAAAAGCAAAGCGCACACAAAATCAATAACAATGGGTGCATCTCTAGTTCCAAGGGATGCTGAAGACTACTAATAAACCTAGTAGCCTATGGAGGTTTTACATGCCTATTTTCTAATGATTTTGAGCAAATTCTTCAAATGTTGCGACTGGAACCTACACCAAGTAAAAAAAATCTCTAACTCTGGTTCAAGTTATAAGAGAGACTGATACCTCAACTTTAAATAGACTACCATCTCAATGATGTTATGCCTAATGCAAGGTCGAAGGTCAAACTTACAGATAGAAGCCACCGATCGTGATGGAGTACCTTGACCAGCAATTCTTTCCTGATTAGTGGTCTGCTTCCATGGAAAACAACAATGAACCATGCAAAGCAGTTGATTATCAGTGAAATATGCAAAAGCTCCATCTGCATTGGGTGATTCCAAAACCAAACAAAGATGATTGAACATTAGCCTACTACAACTACTTGGTTTACTTGGTTAAAGCCAGAACCAATGTGTTGATTATTGCCCATAACCCCATCTAGTGGAGCTTTTCAACTTTGTCATGCAGTAAGTTACATCAAAATTGGGTCACTAAATAACCAATCATCACAAGCAATATCTAAAAGATCAGAAAAGGTATGAAAGGCCATCCGAGTTGTAAAATATGACATAGTAATCCTAGGATGCATAAATAATCCCAAATTGATCACCAGTCACCAATGCCTCTGAAAACTTGTAGTTGTCAACACAAATTTTTTGGCAAAAGAACACCCCAAGTACCAAAACTTGGTACAAGGGGACACTTAGGCAGCACATGATAACGTTTCTCTTCCTCCGAATTTCTGTTCTTTTGTTACTCGGAACAAAAAAAGAACAGAAATCCGTTTGGTAACGCCAAGTTGTTTTTCTATTCCAGGGAATAGAAAGTTAGCCCGGGAATAGATTTGGAGTAGAAATGAGAGATAAAAAAGTTGCTTCTTGTTCTCGGGAACAATTTCTAAAAATAAGCCAATTTTCTTTTTTTTTTTTTTTTTATTCCTCTCTCTTGCCATGATCACCTCCAATTGCCTGGAGCCACCGTCGACCGCCGGCTGCCGCCGCCCGTCGCCCGCCTCCCGTCGCCAGCCGCCAACCGCTGCCCGCCGACCATCGCCGGCCGCGCCGCCGCACGACCGCCGATGGGCGGTGGCGGTCGGCGGTGACGGTCGGCGGCCGGCGGTGACGGTCGGTGGCCGGCGGTCGTGCGGCAGCGGCGGCGACAGGTGGCGGGCGGTGGTTGGCGATCCGTGAGTAAGAATAAAAAACGAATAAATAAAAAAAAAGAAACTGTTGCGTTACCAAACGCATTTCTATTCTTTTCTATTCCAAGAGTAGAAATTTTGTTTAGTTACTAAATGTATTCTTTTACTCAGAAATTATTCTTTTTTTTTTTTTTTGATGACCCAGGGAACCCACGCACCGTACCAACACGGACAGCCCGACAGCCCGGGGTAATGGGGGTAAACCCACAGGGGCGACGCTAGCGGAGGACCCACCATCCCGACATCGCACTTAAGATCCCGTGCGGCCAGCGGGATTCGAACTCCTCTCCTCTTCGCAAAGGATCATGGGAGCCTTATCCAACTGGACCACTGCAGGCGGTGGTTTACTCAGAAATTATTCCCCATAATAGAAATAGAAAATAACTATTTCTGAAAAAAAAAAAAAAAAAAAAAAAAAAAAATTCCCTAGCCAAGAAGCGTTGTCATGTGCGGTCTTAAGTGCCAAAAGTTAGGAAAGTGACACTTTCTATGAAAAATGGGATACTTGAGTGCCACATCCAACAAACGCCGCCGGAAACCCTATGTTTTTTTATTAATTTTCTCGCTAACGTGACTCGCCAGAAAGCTAACTCAGCAAAAAGACACACAAAAACGACGTCATTTTACACATTGATGTGGGTAAATAATTAATATAAAAATTAATTAAATTAAATTTATTTGTTTTAAATTTAATTTAATTAATTTTTATATTAATTATGGGTAAATTTAATTTAATTAATTTTTATATTAATTATTTACCCACATCAACGTGTAAAACGACGTCATTTTGCACTTGGTTCACCGAAAAATTGCGACGTCAGCGTTTTAGCTATATTTTCTGGTCATTGGCTCTATTTTGCTCCGATTTTAGCACTTTAAGTGTTACTTTCCTAACTTTTGACACTTAAGTGTCTCTTTATATCAAGTTTGGCATTCTTTTGAGACTTAAGTGTCCCTTTATGTCAATTTTTGGCACTCTTTTGACACTTAAGTGTCCCTTTATGTCAAGTTTTAGAATTCCAGGTGTCCTAGTGTCCAAATTTTTCAGATAGATGATGATGGTGCTCGTTAAGTTGTCTAACTTTGCAATATCGAGGAAGATGAAACATTCAAATTCCCGAAGCAGAACGGTGGAAATAAAACAGTAAGAACAACATAGAAGAATGACCTGCTACTCTATGTGGGAAAGGACAACTCCACAATACCTGTTACGGGCTATGTAAATATCTCAGTATATTAATACTCCTTCCTTTGCTGCAATACACAAAAACCCAGGAACTTTCAGGTGCTCCACCTGAAAAAGTGTGAACATGAATCGGATGGGCAAGTAGCTAAATGGCTAATGAAAATGAGTAATTTTCCAAATATTGGCTCTGAACAACCAAGGAAAACCAAACATTAAGAGTTCCAGACATGAAAATCTAGTTGAGAAACGACATCAGGCAGACAAGAACCTCTGAAATGAATTGATCCACCGACCTTTCTTAGAGCATAATGCATAAACAGAGTTCCTATATATACTCCACACAAGAAGAGAACTTTGTGGTTGTTTTCTCCAGTACTTCTTGAGGTGCTTTGTGAACTTAACTTTCACAGGTTACAGTTAAAACCAAGGAAGAAAGAATTCTGGTGAAAACAAGGCAACGTTGTACCCATTGTGAATGCAATGACCACAAGATGAACATTCACAAAAAGTCCATGGAAAGGTAAAACAAAGACAAGCATAACGAGACCCATTGTCATATGCACACTAGATTAAGATAAGCACCTGAAAAAGCAGAAGTCTAAATCCACAAATCCAGAGGCCTGTTGATCCCCCATCCTCTCCCTTCTCTTCATCTCGTTCTTCACCAATGCTACCAGACTTATCATTTGATTCCTAAGGCTGTTATTCCAAATTTCTGAAGACTGCTGGAACCATAAATCTTCAATGATTATCCAAGTGCTCCAAAAGGCTCCCTCAAAATTTGCACCCAGAGGAATATTGAGGAGGCAACCCTCAGTGCTACAGTACGGACGCAAAAACAAAGATGCACCTCATGAGACCAATACGTCGGTTTGACATGAATAAGTGTCACCCATTGCCCAATCTAAGTTTCTTAGTAGATCCTTCATCTCATCTTCCTGTGCCTGAGAAAAATTTCCCTTGGTAAATTTTCTCAGTGTCCCATTAGCCTCAATCAAACTGTGGCCTGGCTCTTTCTTCAGTCCACTGACTTTCAACAACTTCCTTGCTTCGGCAACATCACCCCATGCCCTACCTGAAGCATACAAGTTTGACAACAGTACATATGGCGAGGTTGACAGAGGCTGGAGTTTCCAAAGCCTTTTTGCTAGACGTTCTGCAATATCAACATTCCCATGCAGCCGACATGCAGAAAGCAAGCTTCCTGAGATAACCGGATCATGCCCAAAGTCAAATTCACTGATTAGCTCTTCTGCCTCATGTAATCTCCCGGCCCGGCCCAACATGTCAATGAGGCAAGAGAAATGTTCTAAATCAGGGGAAATTCCATACTGCCGTATCATAATGTTAAAGTAAGTTAACCCTTTGTCCACTAGCCCAGCATGGTTGCAAGCTATCAAGAGTCCTACAAATGTTATAGAATCTGGTCTTACTCCCATTGCAAGCATCTGCTCAAATATTTCAATGGCTCTCCCTCCGAGCCCATGGTTTCCATATACAGCAATCATGGTATTCCATGAAACAAGATTCTGGGAGAGCATCCTCCAAAATACCCTACAAGCATATTCCAGAGAACCACATTTAGCGTACAGATTGACAAGGGCATTACCAACTCCAACATCCCATGACAGTTTTGTTCTAATCAGATGAGCATGAATCTGTTTGCCATGATGAAGTGAAGCAAGCTCCGCACAAGCAGCAATCGCACTGGTGTAACTGAAGTCATCAGGCAGTGCAGTGCACTCTACTTTCAGCTGCTTGAAAATTCTCAAACTCTTTGTATAATCAAGGCATTGATTACAAGCAGTCATTAACGCGTTACAGGAAATGGAGTCTTTATCTTCGATCACTCTAAAAGCCCTCTCCACTGAATCACACAAATTGAACTTGGAATACATTGTCATTATCAAGTTGCCAACAAAAGCACAGGAGTCAAGTTTAAGCTTGATTGCTAGACAATGATAAGCCATTCCCGTCTGTAAATTTTTTGACTCAAGGGGAATCCCTGATAACACGACAAATGTGAACCTGTCTGGAAGAAGACCCTGTTGACGCATTAGCTTAAAGACTTCTAATCCCTTTCCAGTCTGACGATTTTCTACAAAACCAGCAATTAACGTATTATAAGTAACGGCATTCGGTTCGGCAACACAATCATACACCGACTTGGCATCATCATCACGACCCAGTTTCATGTACAACGAAATCAGGGAGTTGGCAACGAAAGAAACGGGTGCGTAACCGGACTTCAGCGAATGGGCGTGAATTTGCTGGCCTTGCAGCAGCCCCTCGAGCGCGGCGCACGAACTGACGGCACTGGCGTAAACATACTCGTTCGGGGCAACACCCATTCGGGAGAACAGCCCAAGCGCCATGCTGTGGTCCCCAGCCTGGCTGCAGCCGGCAATCATGGCGGAATAAGAGACGAGGCTTCTCTCGGGCATTCCGTCGAACACGCGACGTGCAAGCGAGATGTCGCCGCACTTGGCGTACATGTTGAGGACGTGGGTGGAGACGACGGTGTCGGAGTGCGTGCCAGATGTGATGGCGAGGCCGTGAAGGCACGTCCCGCGGCGATAGGCTTTGATCTTGGAGCATTGGTGCAAGAGTGAGCCGAGGCCTTCCAAGTTCATGTGTTCGATATGGAGGGTGGAGGCGTGGGCGAAAGCGACGTTCGACGCCTTTTGTCGCCGTAGATTTGGCGGGAGGGAAGGAGGTCGCGGATGCGATCGCCGGACGGCCGTCCTCGTACTTGGCGGACGCTCGTTGAAGTCCAAGTCGTTGTCCGAAAGCCGGCCCATTGATCACGAGGCCTGTCATCCGATCCCATCTTTTGTTTTTTTTTTTTTTTTTGGTCGAAAATCTTTTGTTCACGAATGGGATAATACCACAAATTGTTCATCAAATGTAACCAAATTTACAATAAAGTCCTTAAAATTTTATTTCGTTCAATATGGTCCATGAATTTTAGTCTAATATTCAATGTAGTCCCTAGATTTTTTATACATGTTAGTGTTTTTGAACTATATAAAAATATTCAATGTAATCATTCCATTAATTTAATGTCAAGGATAGTCTTATACTCAAATTTTAGGGATTATTGAATAAATTAAAAATTTATTGACCACATTACATATTGAGTCAAAGTTCAGAGATTATTTATGTTATTTTCCCTTCACCAATTCCAACTTTATTTATTGAAAACATTTCTAATTTTCAAAACAATTTATTATTATTTATTTTGATCAACCCGATTACTACAGTACGTATTAGGAAAAAAATCGTTTTTCTTTTTTAATCATCCAACATAACTTAGAGCCGGAATATGATACTTTCAATGTTTTCTATGATAACTTTTACAACTTAATATTTACCACTTGTTTTTTTCGTAGTTTTTGATAGGATTTAAGAATTCACATTAATCGAGCGACTCTTATGGACAAAATTATGCTCGGATCGGACATTACTCGACGGAAAATTCGAATTTGCAACCTTTTTTATTTGTGATTTTCAAAGTATTTATAAGTAAAAATTCAATTTGAAAAAAGTGGCAAACCTGTTTTGTAAATTACCCACACGGTCTTGTAATTAGAGAAAAATTGGGACATTCAACCTCTTGGCATCATGCCATTAGTAAATCGACGGAGTCATTAATGACCATTAAAGAAAGGACTTAAATGATCAAAGATAATTAGATTATTTCATTGTAAAAAATTAAAATTAAAAAACCGGAAAAACCATTATAACACGTCGACCGTTGGATTCCGAAGGTCAACTTCCACAGCATACGGATCCACGTGAAAGTTCAGTACGAGAGAGATCCACATTGAGGGTTGAATTGAATCATTCGCAGATTCCTTCGTAATTTTTTTTTTTTTTTGGTTTGTTTTGTTTTTTCTAAGAAGTTGGAATATTCAAAGATGACGACGGACTTCAATAATGCGCATTGGCGTTTTCGCTGACCTCTTCGACCGCGATCCCGGAGTACAGGCAAATGCTACCGGTTGCCTTAGGACAAGAAAGTCAAAATTGCAAGCGTACTTTAGGACAAGAAAGTCAAATTTGCAAGCATACTTTACCCTAGAGGATATCGCAATATTGACCAACCCGCACCAGTTGTTTTGGAGAGAGTACACTATTCTATTTCCAATTAGACTTACACTTTCGTAGATCTAGCAAATAACTTGCCAGAAAAAGTTGTAAATCGTTGAAAAATTGGCCCATTTGTCCAAGCTACTGTCCATCATCAACATCCCCGTTCACTTTCCGTTTTGCTAACAGGGTCGTTCGTCCATCCTATTTTTAGAGACCAATTCATAACAACTAGTCTTGTGCCTTTCGTCATCTAATGGCATATTTTTTTTGTATTCACATGTGTTATTCTAAACTCGTTCTACTGGATCAAGCCAATCATGTGTCAAGATTCAATGTGATATTTATATCAAACTCACGAATCAATTATTTTATCATGTCTCACGTAGTGCCATAAGTGTTGTCCATCAAGTCAACGAGTTGTATACTTTATATCTCTTTTTCCCCACGCGGATGTGTGTATATATCAACGTCATGTCTCTGATGAAGTTTTGATAAGCGCAACAAACTAAGCACAAGCTTCTGAGTTCATATTGGCCAGCACCGGTGAGGGGGAAGAGCTCTATCTGCGTTCTCCATGATGGATTCCGGCGAAAAGCGTCTCAACGAGCTCGGATACAAGCAAGAACTCAGAAGAGAGATGGTTCTGCGCATCACTAAACCCGTCCTTTTCTTCTTTGAATGCTCGTTTCCCTTAGTTGACCTTCATATTCATATGATGCGAGGAGATATGTGTAAAGTTAATGAACCACACATGTATATGCTGATGGATTTTTTGCTATATTGCAGACAATGTTCAAGACACTTGCACTAACGTTCTCGAGCATGGCGGTGTTCACGGGGACGCCGCTGTACGGGTCGAGCCTGCTATATGCGGGACCTGCGAGCTTAATATGGGGTTGGGTCGTGGTCTCGTTCTTCACTTGGTTTGTAGGGCTTGCCATGGCTGAGATCTGCTCCTCCTTCCCTGTATGTTCAGTTCTCTTTTGGCCTTTCTCTTTTCTCAAGAGATTATTAGATAATAATGGACTTAACTTTGAGAAGAAAACTCGTTCAATTGGGAATATTAGTGAATTATGCTTGATTGATATTTACAGACTCTACTTGATTGACTCTATTGTAGCTAATTTATTTGCTAGCTGAGTGAACTATGCTAATGGTCAGTGGTATAATTGAACAGACCACTGGTTCACTTTATTTCTGGGCGGCCCATTTGGCCGGACCGAGATGGGGACCATTTGCATCGTGGTGCTGCGCATGGCTCGAAACCATTGGTCTAGTTTCGGGGATAGGTGCACAGGTATTTGAGTGATGACTTCTCTCATACCTTAGTTCTTGCCCGATGTAACTGCTCGCATTAGTTCAGTCCATATGATTTGATTCACATTACTAAATTGTGTTTTCATGAAAGTATGGCTTTTTGATTTTGCTAGGCATATTCAGCAGCACAGACACTACAGATGATCATTTTGCTGTCGACCGGGACAAACAAAGGAGGAGGCTACTTTGCTTCTAGAAGTATATTCCTGTGCATGTACATTGGCTTCACCCTAGTATGGGCTGTTCTCAACACTTTTGCACTCAAAGTCATCGCTTATCTGGGCATCATTTCAATCTGGTGGCAGGCGAGAATTCCTCTGTTCAATGTTTACAGCTTTCTATATGATTAGGAAACTAGGAACCGATCGTTTTGAAATGAAAGGCCATTCACAGTGCCATGTGTTGTCACAAATGGTTGCAGGTTTTGGGTGGTGTGGTAGTGATTATGGGGCTTCCTCTGGTGGCGAGTCCGACGCAATCAGCTTCCTATGTCTTCACTCACTTTGAATTGTCACCGAAATCGACTGGCATTAGCAGCAAACCATATGCAGTGATTTTATCTGTGCTTCTCAGCAACTACTGTTTATATGGCTACGACACAGCTGCTCATCTCACTGAGGAAACCAAGGGAGCTGACAGAACTGGCCCTACCGCCATTCTTTCTAGCATTGGCATCATCACGTTCTTCGGATGGGCGTATAATCTTGCTCTCACCTTCAGCATCAAGGTAAATATGGGATTCCTTTTACGCCCAAGTATGCAATTTTGGCACTGACTAGAATGAACTAAAAAGGAAAGGAAATGGGGAGAGAGGTTTGACATGGGAACGATTCAAATGCAGGATCCAAACTACTTATATGATCTAAACAATGAGACAGCAGGAGCACTTGTTCCTGCGCAGATCATTTACGATGCATTCCACGGGAGGTTTCACAGCTCAACTGGAGCTGTCATATTTCTCTGTATCATCTGGGGATCCTTCTTCTTTTGTGGACTTGCAGTGACTACAAGTGCTGCTAGAGTAGTAAGTCTCTCTCTCTCTCTCTCTCTCTCTCTCTGTCTCCCTCTCTGCTCATGCGCGCATTTGCACTAGATTGACAAGCTTTTGCTTCTCCTTTAGGTTTATGCACTCTCCAGAGACAATGGAATCCCATTCTCACCAATCTGGAGACGAATCCATCCAAAGCACAAAGTCCCATCCAATGCTGTATGGCTCTGTGCATCGATTAGCATACTTCTAGGGCTTCCCATACTGAAAGTGAACGTGGTTTTCACAGCCATCATTTCCATCAGTACCATTGGTTGGGTGGGCGGATACGCAATTCCGATTTTCGCGAGGCTCGTGATGGCCGAGGAGGATTTCAAACCGGGACCGTTCTATTTGGGCAGAGCAAGACGGCCAATCTGCTTAGTGGCTTTCCTGTGGATATGTTATACCTGTTCAGCGTTCCTACTCCCGACTACGTACCCAATTCAGTGGAAAAATTTCAACTATGCGCCCATCGCATTAGGTGTTGTCTTGACACTAGTAATGCTGTGGTGGTTGTTGGATGCTAGGAAATGGTTCAAGGGGCCGGTAAGGAACATCGATGAACAAAATGGAGCGTGAAGGATTTCTGTTGCAACGGAAAGATAACAAAAGGCGGGGGCTGAAAATTGCTCTTCCATTGTGTGATGCCATATGCTGAACTAAACTTTTGTCAATTCTTCCCCCAAGAGTAAACATCAGACGTTTATAACTCAGTTGAATCCTGGGGTACTCATTGCACTTTTTCCTGATTCCATTGTCGTCGTCATCATCATCTCTCCCTCTCTTCTATCGTAATGCCCCCGAATGCCTTCGAGATTCAGAAACTCCCAAGCATAATAGCATACTTACAACTTACGCAGTAGTACAAAACTTAAATAATTATTCAATTGGATCGAAATGATGACAAATGGCATTCTCGTGTTCTCACCATCCCCAGGTGCTTTACACGAATATACAAAAGCTATTGCAAATTTGTATTCTAGGTCTCTCTATCTCTCTCGAGCATAACAGGGTTCCGTTACAATACAGTTGAACCCCGCATCCCAGCTCCCCAAAAAAGGAGAAAATGCGGGTTCCTATTTCAGTCACTTAATCTAGGTGGTATGCATTTTGAATTGTATGTGTAATGAAAAAACAATATCTGTGCCCTGCAGCTGCTATGTACTCTTCGGAAGAATTGTCTGTGCACTGCCATATCTCGAATATCCGATCGAAACTCGAGTAAAAACCATACTGCAAGCTATCATACTCCAATGTCAGTCCTTCCAGCAGCAAATAGATATCTTGACAAAAATGCAAAAACTTGTTATTGTTAAAGAGAGAATTTCAACTTCTATACCCAGATATTGCTGCAGGTTCCTTGAGCAAATCTATAGAATGAGATTAGTCTGGAAGTCATTCACTTTGAAAACCAGTAAGTTTGCAGGGACCAACATATTCCTTAATAAACAACTAATGCCATGCAAGAGCAACATCTCCAGAACAGCAATTGGGCATTGATTTGGAGAAAATATTCCCGAAAACCAAAAGCCTTTATGTTGCAACAACTTAAGACTTCCAATCCAGTGAGCTCAAGAATAATCGAGACAGCAAATTTAAAGACACAAGAAAAATAAATAAAGAAGATAAATGACAGAAGTTATTAACCCTATCAAAGATCACCAAAGCGAATAATCTTATTACACACAGTGCTATACTCTGGATGAAAATGAAACACTGTAGTTCTCAGACAAGAAAAGTACCTCTCAACAGAAATTTCTTTAGGTGTCATGACATGTATATCTCCTCTGTGTCCAATGGTGATGACCAGTAACGAGTCAGTGATTCTACCGTCAGCCTTCTTGTGGCGCTGAGCATTGAGATGAAGAACCTGCAACCGTCAATTTTGTATTCTTCAAGAGGATTCCTATGCCCGAAACTTCGCACGTTTACCTGTCAAGATGCACATATAATTCAGGTACTTAGTCAAAAGCCAGAGAGAAGAAACCAGGAGAAGAAGCTGAAGTACCGCAGAACTGAGCCGGTTCATGTTCACAAGATGGTCTCTCCAGAAGCAATCTAGGGTCTTCACAAGAACTGCTCTCTGTTTTATGATATCATCATTTACATTAGTTCAAGTACATTTAGCAACAAGCAATATGAATTATGAACCGAGGTAATTCACCATTAGTGTACCCTGCTAACAAGGTAAAATTAAAACCTGACCTATCCGGGATTTAGCTTTAGAAACATAGAAAATGACACGTCAAGCAAATTTGTTGTTTAATTTTGTGTAATTCATTTGCGCTATGTGCCTGTGGAAAGAAGATGATTTTTCCCCCTTTACAGCAATTAGCAACTAAAAACAATTCACCACCGTGATAAACTTGAAACAAACCAGATATTATCTGTCAACTATTTTGGCCAGCTAAATTCTGAATATCTCATCATTTACAAGTCATCAGATTTCCTGACTTTGCATCTTCAATCACAGAAACCTCAAATTTTTCATTCTTTTCCTTACTCGAACAGTTTCCACAACTCATAAAGTGCTTCAAAAATAAAATTATACTCCTTTTCTTGATAAAGAAAGTTTCAAAATGGAATTTCAAATTCACTTATTACTCTGCTAACTGGACACACTCGTCAAGATCTTTCGCTAGCAATCTATTGACCAAGTATTCTCTATGCAATAATAATAGCAACTAGAGCTACGAAAACTTTACCTCAATTTCCTTCACATAAGCATAATCATATCCTGACTCTTGTACGGCATCCAAGTATGAAGTAATCAAGAGATCTCCAAGGTACTTCCTAAGTAAACAAATGGCAGACCGATACCTTCCATTCCTGCATGACATAAATCCATTGCATGAATTGGATATTATCCTGCTAGACATTACCAAGAAATAACAATCCACTCCACAGAGTTGATACAAAGATTGTACTCACTTGGCCATATCATCAGAGCATATGACAAGCCAACGTTTCAATGAAGCACTCTTCATGTGAATTCCTCTAAAAGTATTTGGAGGTTTTGGCAAGTTTGGAAGGTTAAAGTTGCTAATATCTACAGAGTTTATGTCATCAAGATGAATAAGTGGCTCTAGTAAAGCCTCCTCAGTGATTCCTGAAAATGAGCCTGCAAGTTTAACTATGAATAGACTTGACAGAAGTAGGCCAGGGCAAATCAAAACAGAGAATCATCAGCAAGGCCCTCACCATCCAATAACTTCCCAGAAATGGAAAACAAGTCTTGCAACAGCTTATTCAAGCTCCAGGTGCTTGGATGCTATCAAAAGAAAATGAATAAATTCATGAAAGAGGCAAAAATGGCCAATGTAATAGCAAATTCTATTATAAACTGCAAATACCTTTGCCGGATTAACATTTGATATTACTATTTCATCAACTACCGCTTGCATGTACCTGCAAGAAACATCTTTTCAGATGCTACTAGAAGTGTAGTCATATAGAGCTAAAATTAGTATCCTCGTCTAGGTCATGATGAGATATGCATGAACCTGTCAGTTTTGGGGATGAAAAATGCTCGATACTCCTTAATTGGTCTGGCTCTCAACCTATGTGCCTATAACTTCATGCCTATTCTTAGACATAAGAACCGCATCATGAAAGCTACACATGCTTTATCTAATAAAGAGTACTATAAGTTCTGCTATAGCTAGAGAAACAAGTAGCCAAGTACCATAAGGCCAACGAATATTTTATGCACAACATTCATATCATTATGAAAAATGTCTCCACATATTTCACATTAACACGTCCAAATGTACACAGCTTTCGTGCATAAGGATCCTTGAGACAGCTTTGTGTGAGAAAATGATGTAAACAGAATGTCCTTCCTGCTATGAAAAACCATAGATAAATGCCTGCAAAAGCAACAAACTTAAAGTGCCCACAGAACATAAGGATGCCATTGCTTCCACAGGAACTTTATAGCAGCACATAAATGACATTACTGAAAGGTAGAGGCACTGACTGGTAAATGTGCTGGGAGCAACTTTCGCTATCACCCATAAGCATCAGCTGCCGAAGATCATACACATGCTTTCTTTGTACCTAAAAAAAAAAGAAAAATTCAAATCATATAAGGGATTTCTTGTTCCTTATCGACAGTAAAAATTTGTTCTTTTAGTTGAAAAGGACATGCACTTCTCTAGTTCCATTAGACACGGAGGAAAAATCCTGGAACTATAAAATTGTCAAATACCGACAAGAACTTCGATAGAGTTGTGTTAAAATGGCTGCAGATTTTGTGCAGCATGTGCAATTCAGAGGCAGAAAGATGGTTGCAGTATGCTGGACCAAATTTTATCAAGGCCTGGACCAAATTTTATCAAGGCCCAGTCAAGCAGTCTATTTATCAAGGCCCAGTCAAGCAGTCTATGTATGACACGCACCTCTAATACTTCATCAAATTCGACCAGGCTCTTTCTTATGCCGAAGAAGTACTTTTCTGCATTTATTTGCAGTGCCAAGAGCTAAAAGCAAACACATCAAGTCAAAAAATGGAGAAAATGAGGGAAGATGGAAAAGTACTTCACAGTGGATAAGGACGTTTATGAAGGAAATGGTAGCGCAGGACCTGTTTTACAATTGCATCGCCTTCAATGGGTATGTCCTCATCGTTTGTAATTTTTGATATCAGCCTAACAGCCCACTCCGTGTCAAAATTGAACTTTTGAAACATCTCATCCTGCAAGCTGTTGCAAAAGGAGCACCAGATGGCTTAAGACAGAAATCCTGATTTAGTAAATTCAATGCGATCAATAGCAGCAAATTTTTTCAAACCAAATTTGAGGTAAATCCGAAAACCTGATTTCAGGCCAAAGAATGAACAGCAACACAAAAGTACGTAGGTAATCCGCTATTTGAGTTATCAACTAATTATGAGCGTGGAATCAGATTTTTACTAAACAAGATATATCATTACAAACAATAAGCTATGTTTAATTCCAGGGGTTGGCTGCATTAGAATATTTGCAGCCAGAACATTTTTTCTTTCGTTACCTCGCCATCTTGTATAATGGCTATTTATCTGGTTGACATATAGCAATTTCATCTTGATAAAACATAAGAAAATGGGAGATTTCCTCAGTGCATCCAGAAGTTGATGTAACTCTGTCACATTGGTCCAATGCAAATTTTCAGACTAGGGTCACTTTTTTTAAGAATTAAAAATTCCCGTATGTGTCATCATGGACCTACTGAGCTTAATCTCAAAGGAGAAAATTAATTAATCTAGAAACAGGATGGATGAAGGAAACTCAAAGAATCACCTGATAATAGACATTTATGGATCCGAAAACATTTCATAGTTTTCATTTTTCTTTGCCAAGAACATACTAGGAGTCAAATGTTATTGCTTATTGGACAAAGCATAAAAGTGCCATTAGTATTCCTGAAAAAAAAACTACAAGAGAGGCCTCCAAGCTGAAAGTTCTCACATGATGACACAAATAAAATGATGTCATGACTAAGAAAGGTCCCCAATATCCTTATTCACAAACAATTGACGAAACAAAAATTCCACCCCACCCCCCGGGATAAATTCATATGATCTAAGCTTATGGCTGGGTCACATATTATCACGCAGCAATCTACCTGACCATAAATCGTGTTGATCCAGGATCCCCCTGCCTTCCTGCTCTGCCACGAAGCTACACGAGCAAAGAGGGGGCAAATCAAGATAGGAAATGGACATGAAACATGATAAGATCAGAATTTTCAGTGACCAGTAGAACAATATAAGTGACAGATAAGGCATACAATTTTAAAAATAATAATCTGAAATCCATATGATAAAAAGTGTGAAGAACTGCAGCAATGCATAGCAATAGAAGAAAGCACACAGACCTTAAGAAAGATTAATGAACAGGGAACGCTCCAAACTTAGAGATTCTGTTTGTCTTCCCAATTTAAATCAAAACATAATTAAAAAGAAAAGGCTGAGGAATCTAAATGAGAAATAAGGCCACTCAGAAAATAGTCAAAAGATATTGCAAAAGAGGAAGGCACTCAACTTATCCACTAATTAATTAAATGCTAGAGTCGAAAGATACCAGAACATGTTGAACGTACAAAACATTGTGTGACCCAAATAACAAGGGGAGCACAAGAATTTTAAGCTGAAAAGGCATGTATCAAGCAACTATGACTTGTCATTAAGCATAGAGTGCATCTAAATTGGGCGACAACTTATTTTGGTAGATCACTGAGCATCAGACAGCTCAGTCCAGGAAATAATTGCAAGATCAAAACTTGCCTGGTTGTCAATTCTGCGAGACTCATGCAAGGAAGTTCCAATTACATGAAGCCCCCCGAGCCTTTTAACTTCAGCTCCTTCATTCAAAGAGTGTACTTCACAATCCTTTAAAACTTCCAGATAAGCTATTGCTATGGTAGGACCCAGTGGGTACATCTCAGCCTGCTCATTGACAAGCCTGTGTAATTCCTTTATATCAGTTGATTGACTTATTTCGACAGATTCTGAGATAATGGATCTGGCCTCCTTTAACGTCCAGTATTTGCCCTCACTCTTGCGAACATATTTGGCTGGTTGTTTACATTTGAAACTTACACATGTTAGCAAAATATATGTTTAAGCAAGTGCTCCTATAGCGTACTAATGTATAATAGATGTGACAATGAAAATGGCACCAATGACAATTATCAGAGAAGGTTCACAAACCCATTAATGCTGTCTTTGCTAGCAGAGCTAACGACGACGGTCCCACCTTTATTTTTGAAAGAACCTACAAAATAAAATCAATTGAAACCACAAATAAATGTCCAACTGGATATATTGAATTTATAACTACCAGTCAAATCATTCATTTTCTGCTAAAGGTCGTACCTTTTCTGTAAGCATTTCTCCGTCAGCCTCCAATTCTGATACTTCTTGGGTGAGAAATGAGAGTAAACTGTCTTCTACGATTTCTTTTGCTAACATCTTGAATTTCACAACAAAGAGAAAATGGATACTACCTTTAATACTTACCCAAGAAGATCAGAAGAAACAATGCTATGACACATTCAGATGCCAGAGAAATAGATTAAATGCCATTTAGAGATATTTTAAGATTTAGACTTTCCTAGGACAAGTCACGCAAAACTAAAATTAATAAAACTAATGATTAAAGCATCACATACTTTTGGGTTTCCTCCAAGGATTATGTCCGTGCCCCTCCCAGCCATATTTGTAGAAATTGTAACAGCATACTTTCTCCCAGCTTGAGCAACGATCTCCGCCTCCCTTGCAGCATACTGATGAAACAAACATAACGTTGAACGAAAAATACGGGTACCTTACAATACCTCATCTAGCTAACACTTTGAAGAATATATTTGAATTGACCTTAGGTCGGGCATTCAAGACATTGTGAGGAATCTTCCATTCCTTCAGCAGATCAGACAAATGCTCGGAGTTCTTTACACTGCATTAAGAAGATAATGCTTTCATTGAATGGTTTTTTATTCTGGATACTCATTGATAAAGCTACAATAAGAAGATACCTGCAAATAACATGAGCAATTAAATAAAATAATGCGTGAGATTAAAATATGACGTCAAGATTCAGTACCCTCAGAAACTTATGTGAGGACCAGCAATGGACATGCAATAAATGAGATAAGTCAAATCTCCATCCTCGCTCTTCAAAGATTTTAACATAACCCTCAATTGTCCCACAGAATACCCCTTTTAGAGCCCAACCCACATGGCTTCATATAGGTTTGTTAATTTACATAATTTCCAGTTCCAGGACTATGTCCAGCCAAAAAATCTATATCTGACACACCACTCAATGTCCGATGTCTCAGTTATTCACAATATTTCACCCAATAAACACTCTGAACAACTGCCATGGTGAATATTTTTAAGTTCTATTCTACTCCATTGATTATCACATGATATAAGCAACTCTCATTCTATCCAAGAACACAGCTCGTACGGAACATGAACCTACTCTCACTACATATCTGTGTTTATATGCATGTGTCGCATTTAATTCAGTTATTGTCTAGGTTAGACCTAGTAGATTAAGTTTTTCAACCACGTCTGCCCCCAAATGTTCTTTGAAAGGGCCCATCCTTAGTGTCTTTACATTTTTCCCTAATCAAGGTGCTCCTCACCAAGTTCTTGACTTCACATATGTTAGAATAAATAAACATCAAACCACACCTTCATCTAAAAGCTTAAGCTTTTAGAACAGTTGGTTGTGGTCTTACAAAATCTTCAAATGATATCAGAGCTGGAGATCTTGAGTTCGAATCTTTTTAGGTCTCTTTGCCTCCCTAATTAAATTTCCACGCTTGGTGCTTGGCGAAAAGACCACACTAAGCATGAAGGGGAGTGTCTGAATATATAAATATTAAACCATGCCTTCATCTAAAAGCTTAAGCTTTTGGAACAGTTGGCTATGGTTCCACAAATCTTCACAACATATTAGTGCCCTCTTCTTTGAGGCCTATAGATGAGGAAACTAAGCAAAATCATTTGAATGTGGTTGGGACGGTGATATTGTTATGAGCTGCGCATAAGTGTTAGACCTTCTCTTCATTGCAAAGACACAGATTTGGTGGTCCGATTTTTGTCTAGTAAGGAGAAAAACTGAAGCGGTTCACCTGGTCGTGCCCACCAAAACAGGGCGTCCATGTCTAAACATGTACTCAACTTCTTCACGAACATATTGCCACTTTCCACGAGCAGTCTATAAGTAGAATCAAAGGCATAAGAAGAAAGAGTTATGGTTGCTAAATATAAGATGATTGCTAAATATAAAACAATGAATAAAAATGTATATCACAGATGTTGTTCTCCTACAGCAAAAGCTTGGATGGGTAAATCTTTGCGGATATTTGGTAGATTTGTTGGAACTTCTACGACTGGTGTATGGAACATTTTCAGGAATTCTTTCTCCTGCAGTGACATTTGATGTGAGTAGTCAGTATTATAGGCGAGTTAACCTAAAGCAGGAAATGCTAGAGAGGTTCAAAAATAGGGCATCCATACTTCAGTTTTTGCAGTCCCAGTCATTCCAGAAAGCTTAGGATAGAGCTTAAACAATGATTGGTACGTGATTTGTGCCACAACAACTGAATCAGCCTAACATTTGTTTAATCACAATTAATTTCATAAATCAATACGAATGTCATGGACATTAAAATATGAGAGAACCGACAAAGATGAACCTGAATCTTCAAGCCTTCTTTCGCTTCTACTGCCTGGTGTATCCCTTCAGACCATCTCCTCTTTTCTTCAACTCTCCCTGTCAGCTGCAATATAGATCAGCATATCATCATAGCTAATTTTTCCTTCCAGATAAATGAAATCATATATACTGTTCACACCTTACATCATGACAAATAACCTTGCAACTGAAGCAAGATATTGAAAAGCGCAATAGAGACTTTTTCCTTTTACTTCCTTGACAGGCAGAAAACCAAAAGATGGAAGTATGTATCACTAAACAAGCATCCTGAACTAAAGAAGGCTTTTTTCTTTACTTTCTTGTATGAGTCATTAGTGCTTCAATGACCACATGCTCTCCAAATAAATATACTTCTTTTCAGAAAGACATATCAATAACGCCAAAAATATGGAAAGTATGTAAATTAAGAAGGAAGGAAAAGATGAACCAATGGCCAACCATGGACATACAACAGTGTATCCATGTACCTCATTAATAATCAAAGCCTTTCCATTTCTAACTATGTATTGGACATCCCGTCGGTAGAATTCTTTGGCCTTTAAAGCATTCATCACAAATCTATTAAAAAAACAATGGCAGATATTAGTAAGAAGATAAAAAAAAGTGCTCCTGATACATACATGCAACAGCGTAACCTCTATACTAAAGGATTTAATGTACTCATGTAAAATTAAGAGCTACATTGAAAGAAATAAGAGTCAATGAGAATAAAGAAGCTGAACTAGATCGAAATTGAGCAAATTTATAAAGGAAAGTTCCACAGAAGTCATTGGAGAAAGTAAGATGAAAAACCCCACTAAGCAAACTACAAAATGACACTTATAATCGTGGACTTCATCTTTTTTTTTTTTTTTTTTTTTTTTTAAGTACATATTTAAAACAAAGAGTCAAATTTTAACCTAGCCCAGGGATCCCTCTCATCCCATAAGTCATTTGTTTCAAGAGCCAACTCCGCAAGCTCTATCCCTTCCTCGGTCAACTCCACAGAGTTATCTTTAAGCTCCACTTTGTAGTGCTGTCAATAATCATTCATAAATCTATCCATCCCCCAAAGATACCTGATGAAAAATTCTTCATGCCTTTGAATAAATGAAACGTAAAAGAACTTACAACCCCCTGCACGAGCAAGTCAGCCACCTTTGCAGCAACGGGATAGCGTGCGGCATCTTCACTAGCCTGAATTGCACATGGAACTAGATTGTTTTAACTTTTTATTGCACATCAAATTGAAATATGTGTCTATTTCATGGTACATACTTGTAAGATAATTCCAATTTGACACTTCAAAAGCGCGCACATGAAAATTAGCAGACATTACCTCACCACTAATTAATAAAGGATTTCTTCCTTCATCGATAAGAACAGAATCAACTTCGTCAACAATCGCAAAATGAAAGGGCTTTGGCCTACACAAAACTATATCTAATCAGGATTATAAGATCGGAGCACATACTTCTAGTAGAATTGTGAGTTTACCATCTCATAACAAGGTGCTCGCTATTGCCTGCTAGATTATCCCTCAAATAATCAAAGCCAAGTTCCTGAAAACATTATTTGAATTAAACATAAGCAACCAAGAGTACATGTCATCAGAAGGGTGGTGACAATTTATGAAATTTCTCAAGCAGAACATTCATTACTCTAGTATCCAAGGGAGCTATAAGGGTAATGACTGTTCTAAAACACGGATCTCACAAGTGCACAAGTGCACAAGTGCATAAATGCAAGGATGACAAAGAAAAAGCACCCTACTTTAAGTCATAGTGAATAGATTGCCAATCAATTGATAAATTTGAATCTGTAAATATGAGCAACAAAATCCAAAGTAAACTGCCAAGGGAAAGAGATCACCAACAGAATTATTAGTGTAGGTTATATCGCATTGGTAGTTGCGTCTCCTTTCCGCTGATTTCATTCCCTTCTGAACATGCAAGCACATAAAAAGACAGAAGATAAGCAAGTTGAAGACTGAAGTTGTAGCATTTTTCGCGTCTTCCCACACAAATATTGGTAAGGTTTTCACAGCTAAACACAAAACCAAATCAAATTCTGATTGAGCCCCTTTTCTTTCCCAATTGGATTTTTAAAGCAGTATATGGCACCGTGAGAATAACAGATGACTCTTTGCAAAGAGCTTTGTTAATAAGTAACCTGTATTAAACCCACTGAGAGGCCCAAGAAGCGATGAACACGCCCCATCCACTCAGCATCACGTTTAGCTAAATAATCATTCACCGTTACCACTGTCAAGGGAAAGGATAACAACATCATGAAATCGATAATGAAATGACCAATTAATCTTGTATAACAAAGGTTAAATATCCTCTTGAACAAGCAACAGAAAGATTAGAGAAACAACTCTGAATATGGTAGAGGTAAGGACAGATAAGTGAGTGACAAGCATTTCTAGGTGAAATGACGGACTGTTGACATATGTAAAATATATACAATACGCACTGTGTCAAACACGAATAAATTTCTTTATGCTTGAGGATAATATGTCAAACATATTCAATTTCGACAATATTTTCTGTTCCAAAAGATGAATCAGAAAGTACATAGGAAGATGGCAGTTTTGAATGGTATTTTGTTGGAGGAAAAGATGGAAGGAACATGACTTCCTTCAATATGCTATTAAGGGACATTATGACGGTAAGCTCCTCAAGTTATTGAGCAAGTTAGAGATGCAAAAGAACTATCACTATTACAGCTTTTCTTTAAGTGTGTAGTTTGTAGGAAATTGTAAAGCACTGTTAAGCTACCAATTTCCACGATTCAAAAGATTACTGTTGAAGAACGACTTATTAGCTGCATGCAGTTGGATGGCAACAAATCCTTCTATACATTAACATACCATGTACACCTTCACCAGTCAAAGCATTAAGATATGCCGCCAGAGTAGATACCAATGTCTTTCCTTCCCCCGTTTTCATCTCCGCAATGGATCCGTCATGAAGCACAGCGCCACCAATAATCTAGACTAAAATATCGGAATAATGTGATGGCTTACAAAGAGATGGAACTAAAGAAGATGGTCAAAAGACAAACCTGTACATCAAAGTGGCGCATTCCAAGCTTTCTCTTTGCAGCTTCGCGTACCACGGCAAATGCCTCTGCGAATAAGATAACCGAAGCAGAATGACTGCCTCAAAAGGGTTGAAAATACAAAGACCTAAAACTCAAGACCCATAAAATGAATAGCAAAGCTCCCACCACTTTGAATATCAGCCAGTGTTTCGCCCTGCCCCAACCTTCGTCTAAATTCCAGTGTCTTCGCAGCCAACTAGCAAGCACACCACAAGGACATTTGCAGAAAAACAGTACCCAGTTATTTAGATTGAAAAGCTTAGCACGTAGGCTTAATAAAAGGAATTTTAAATTATACCAACCTGATCATCAGCGAGCCTCTGCATCTGTGGCTCGAGATAATTGACTGCCTCCACAAGTCGATAATAATCCCGCACAACCCAGTAATTCAAGCTCGCGAAATCCCTCCACGTCCTCGCGACACGTCCATTATTCTCCTAACGGGAAACCAAGAAAAAAAAAAATAAAAAAATGAGCAACCTTTAACAGGAGCATACCATCGAGCAGGTGGCGTGCGATAGCAAAAAAAAAACACACGCCGAGCCACAAATTCAAAACCTTCACAGCCGCGACCGCAGACACCCGAGTCAAGCGACGCCGCCGGAGGCCGTGCGACGAAGGAAGCGAGCGGGAAGGAGATGCCGAGCATGGGAAAGATGATGTGGGTTTCAAGAAATGAAGTGGGTATTGTTCAGGTGGAGGTGGGTTTGAGCTGACGGTGTGGAGCTGAACAAGGGCAGGCACGGTTGCCATGTGATGCGGGAGAGGGAGAGAGAGAGAGAGAGCTAATTCATGCCAAGCTCAGGAAAGCAAAAATGGAGCTTCAACACCTGCTCGTCTTGTCCTCTGCTAAGCTTTTGTATTTTGACTGCCACTGCAAAATGCAAACCGCGAAAGAGAAAGGAATAGAAAAATGGCTAATCTATATAGGCATCCGATGATTAATTTCTGATTTCATCTAACCTTCCGTTAATTTAAAGGTTAATATTATGAAAAATTCCGAACTAATACATCTGTGGAAAATTTAATCAAAACTAATTTTTTACCATAAACAATCCAAACCGATACATTTAAGACAAATTACTCTTCTTTAGTTTCTCTTAAATTAGATTAATATTACAAAAAACTATAAATTGATACACTTATAACAAATAAAAAGTAAAATCCCAAATCAATATACCTATGAACTATTATATATCATCCAACTCAGTAATTTGACTTGTAAAATTTAACGGAAAGTAATTTGTTTTAGGTATATCGGTTTAGAGTTTTTGATAATTAAAAATTTATTTTATGGTAAATTTATTATATGTGCACCAATTTGAGGTTTTTAAGATATCAACCCCTTCATTAACTCTACACATAAAATTCTATCTATGCTATTATACTGTTCGTAAGGAAAAAATTGGAACTTACCCATATCTTGAACGGGAGAATTACCAAAAAGTCTTAAACCTATCGGTCAGATCAATTCGGTCATAATTTTTTTGCCAATTTAGTCCTAAACTTTTTATAATTGTGTCAATTCAGTCCATCTCGACCAAAATTGGCCGGTCGGCGCGACGTGAACGCCGGCGGGGACAGCCGGTCGGCGAGGCAATTTTTTTAAATTTTTTTTAAAAATTTTAGTTTTACTTTTTTTTTTTTCATCTTCTTCTTTCTCTCGGCTAGGGAGGCTCGCCCTCGCTGGCCAGAGGCGAGGACTGATGAGGGCGAGGCCCCGCCAAATCTGGCGAGGGCGAAGCCCCGCCAGATCCGGCAAGTCGACCCTTGCCAATGCCCCCCCGCCAGATTTGGTAATTCTCCCTATCTTAAACTACCAATTGTTTAAATAATTTACTAACATTTACTTGAAACGTTTATTAGATCGTTTTGTAAATTGCCAACGTTATTAGATCGTTTTGTAAATTGCCAACGTTATTAGATCATTTTGTAAATTGCCAACGTTCTTATAATTATCTAACAAATATTTGTTGAAGTTATACAAAATTACTAAAAACAGGTGGCCAGTTCTAAATAATTAAATAGACTGACTTAATCAAATAAGAGTTGGTAAAGCTATCTGGACAATAACTTTTTCAGTGAACAAACGGTAAACACTCAAGTCAATATCGCTTTTGATATTAGAGCTAGTAACTTATAGTTATCTTAGCAGACAAATATGGGCAAGTTCTTGAAGCAATTAGTTATTTTGAAATAAGCAAATAAAAGTTAGTAAAGTAGACTCAGGTAAGAGAGTAATTTTCGTACACTATGCAAGTAGATATTGGTGATTGATAAAATTATTGATAATTTAAAAAATTAAATAACTGTTGATAATTTATCAATACATTACAGGTTAAATAAGTTGCCGGTCAATATTAAATTACCACAGGGCTTTTAGGTTTGCAATGCTTCATCATTACGAAAGAATACTGGTTTGCATTTCCACGCACATAAAGCCAGAAATATGCAACCAATTCGCTTTTACATAAAAGTGACTTAATTTCTAAAATTAGAAAAAAGTTATTCAGAACTCTGCATATGGCTTCTTCCTGAAACATGCACTCTGGTAACGTAAAGCTAGAAATATGCAACCTAGTCGTTAACCCATACCGTTATACGCTAATTCATTTTCCCTTGGAAGAGTAACTGGATTTTAAGTTTCTATAACATGATCAATTGGTGGGTTGACAAATCAGAAATCATAATATTGGCTGATGATAAATTTTGGAAAATTAATAGTAGCACTTTCAATTAGACCATGAATTCGAATCCATTAATAATAATGTTGCGGGCCCAAGATTAGTCCAAACAAAATTAAGAGGAAGAGATTTCCCTAACATGGATTAGAAACCTCCGAAGTAGACTAACCAATGAACGGAATAAGGCATATCAAATCGGGTCTAATTGTCATGCGTAACTTTAATATCTGACTCCGTCTACCGAGAATATCTCATAACAATTTTCGGTGGGCGAGCTCCGGCCACATTGTTCAAAAGACCAGGCATTTAAATGGGTCTGTAATTTATCTATTCGACAAAACGCACAAACCTTCCCCTGCAAATGCCCCATGAGGTCATATAACACTGTAATATCGGTTCTGTGTATTGGATAATGTTGCTAGACTTGCTGAAACCAATGGAAGATGGTCAGGAGTGTGATTCACAGACATAGAGAAACATCAATGACCTGTGACTGCCAAATTTCTGAAAGAGAACAAGTAGTGCCTGATCAGGGAAATATTTCATGCACCATTACACTTTCATCATACAAACTGAGAAGCTGGTAGTGTAGATTATACCTATTTGAATCAACACGTCTTATAAAAATCCATTCGCAGGCGGATACTGCATGCTCAGAAATGTAAACGACCATAGTAACTAATGTCTGGGCATACCCACAGCCGCACGGAGTGGGGTTGGGGGTTTGTGCCGGTTAAGTCTCAGAAGCGAAGCTCAAAGCCGGGTAAGAATTGAAGGAAAAAGGGAAAAAAATAATTTTCGTTTTATACTATTCTTTGTCAGAGTATTAACATAGATCATTTACTCCAGACATCGTCTTTATTGGAGGTAACTTGTGTTATATACATGTCACACAGAAATAGCTTCTTTACATACAAGAGTAACAACTGCTTGCATCAACCCTGTTGCCTTCAACTCTCCAAGCAGTTGAAGAAACCACCTGTAACAAATAGATCCAGCTATCCTTTTGTGTTTACTAGGGATCTGAGTGGTTATTATATACATAGAATCAGATATTTAACTCAATATCCAATGAGGATTTGTTGCTCCAAAGTAAAGACGCAACACCAAACTTAAGGAAGCACCTTTAGATGAAAAAGTATATCTCTATCATCAGAAAATCAACGATCTCTGCCTAGAAAAACTCACTGGCTAAGATAATCACTTGCCAGAATAATAAACCTGCATATTGGAACATGACCACTGAGATCAGCTTATCATCTGTAAAAAGTACACAAGAACAAAATGATGCATTGAGATAGAAGATAATCACATTCCGGAATAATAAACCTGCATATTTGAATTCGTTCACTTAGATTAGCTAATCATCGTAGAAAGTACACAAGAACGAAATGATGCGTGAGAAAGATTTTGACTATGTTGGGAGAAGTTGAAGAGAGTAATACAAAGATTAATCAGAACTTTTGGGGTGGCAGACGATATTTTCATTCTAAAGGAAGCTCCAGCCTAAACTACATGGATCAACACGGTGCAGTTTCTATATTTTCCCAGGTGGCTTGGGAAAAAAATAAATAGAGGATGATACAGTTGACAAATCTGAATCTGGAGGCAATAGATTGTTCAAGTGGATGACTCAGCAAAAGATATGTAGCTTGTACGACATACTCGCAGTTCACAGTTTCTCCTTAATAATGTAACAAACACAAGAGAGAGATTGGGAACATTAGGACAAGAACTCAAATAGGTTTACATGCAAAGATTTTACAAGCATTGTGAACCAGCGCAATTATTGATTGAACAGGTATGACCTTCTAGGATTGTAAAGAAATATGTGTCAATAATAATAGAGCAACCAAATGATCAAAGGCATGCATTTGCTCCATAAAATTAACTCAAAAAGTATGGCGCCATGTAAATAGATATATCACAATTTTTTTTTTTTTTGCCAGTGTCAAAGAAAAATATTCGACCCAATCATGCAAACCACTGTATGACATTAAGATGGCAAAAGCAATACGGGAAGCCAGCAATCTTGATTCTTAATAACATGATAAGAGAATCATTAATTCGGCAGAGTACCTTTGCAGACCTATTAGCACATCCGGCAAAAATTTTCCCTGCCAGCTTAAGAGAGCCGTTACAACAGAACCACAAGGTATTGAACCAACCGGTCTTATGTCTACCTGAAGTTCATCATCTGATAATTCCTGCAGATTGTTGTGTAGATAGGATGCAAGAAAAAAAAAAATTCTCAGCAGAGAACAATAATAAAAAATGGCCCAATTCTCTTAAAACACTGACTTTTGTTCAGGTTACAATTTAAGCCCAATTATTTATTTATTTATTTTTTTCATAAAAGAGCATCTATTTTAGCTCATGTCTCAATCCTAGCCCAAGTTTTGTTTTATCTCATGAAAAACTCCAACTTTAGGTCTCGTCTTAACATTGGCCCAACCTTTTTTTTTTGTCTTATTAAAAAGCACAGACTTTTAGTTGGTTTCCAAACCTAGCCCCCATTAAGTTTCCGTCCAATGATAATATTCAAGATTCAACTTGTTATTCAATGCATATTCGGCGGAAACTTGACAGGGGCCGGATTTAGGTACCGACTGAAAATTGGTACTCTTTTACAAGAAAATAAGAAGTTAAAGTCAGAATTGGGATTCCAGCTAAAGTTGGAGTTTTTTTACGAGACAAAGTAAGTATGGGCCAAAATGGGAACTGAAGCCAAGTAAGTAGGGGCCAAAATGGGAACCGGAGCTAAAGTTGGTGCTTTTTAATGAGGGAAAAAAAAATTCCGGCCAGAATTGAGACTCGAGTTAAAAATTGGTGCTTTTTAAAGGAATAGGGTCAATAAAAACTTACCGGTAGCGATAAGTGCAAATTAACCACAGCATATATTTCTATCTGAGAAAATATATACAGCAAGAAGTCAATGACTACTACTTTACCAGTACATTGATGGTTTTTTCCCGGCCTCCAGTTATCAGCCATTTGCCTTCTAAGCTTACCGCAAAAATAGCACTATTATGCACTTTTGCAGATTTTATGAACACGTCATTTTTCCAGACCTACAAAACAGAATGGAGCAAAATCAATTTTCAGTGATAGGGGCATCCCATGGCAAAGTTTCATCCTATTAGAAATGGCACTCCACATGAAAAATGCCGGCTAGCTAGTCCCCTCCCTTATAAGCTTCAGAATCCAAAAGACTGCCATTTCCAAGAATCCACGAATGAACAGTTTTTTCAGTGATTCCATGGAGAACAAAGTTTAACAATTCTTCTTTCCCTTCTCCAGAAAATCTCAACGGTGCTTTTATTATCTGTCTTTCTGGGAACTATAGAAACCGAACAGACTACAATTCATCAATTTCATCAATACAGCACCATGAGTTGCCCAATAACCATTCTCAGCATGAGACTGAGTAGGAAATGTCACCAAGTAAAGTCAAGAACTAATTCTCGCTATCATTTTGGTTTGAGACAACATATAGTCATTGACTCATATTACGATGAAAAAGCTGTCTTTAACCTCTATCATGTACAAAGACCCAATACAAATGATAGAAAGCCCCAAAAAGATTAAGAAAGACTGAAAGATGATAATACCTTTATATTTCCATTTTCATGAACTGCAACCAGAAAATGCCTCTCCCCTGTAATAGATAGGACCGGTGACATACTTCCAGGTATATCTTCCCCCAATACTGCCAGGGGACTATGATCACTAAGGCACCATAATCTGACAGTTCCATCCCAACTGCCACTGTAAAGGACCCCATCGAATGTAACCAATGTGGAAACTACAGATTTATGACCATCCATGCTGCATGAAAGGGTGCAATCCTAATAAAAAAGAAACTCAAAGATTGTAAAAATTGTATCCCCCTTTAAAATAAGCAAAACAGCAGCATCCATAAAGCTAGAAGCACAAGTGCCCACCTGCAAGGACCATGCTTTTATCAATTTGTCTCCACTTCCAGTATAAAGGTACCCATTTCTTGAGTAGGCCAATGCATGTATACCACTGTACCGCCAATCCTTTTGCTCATACCATTTTTTGAGTGGCTCTTCCATCATAGGGGAATGTATTTTCCAGACACAAATGCCACTTCCACTATCAGCACTGACACATAATTGTTGATCCCCATCAGCATAGATTACAGCCGTGACCTTGTGTTCATGACCCCTAAATGAGTGTATATGAGAGAAATCCTGGAAAAAGATGGGAAAAAGGAAAAAAGAAGCTTGTATTAACTTTCTGTATGAAGGTCAGGGAACCATGCTTTTCGACTGTGGCTTCCTGAAACTCTAGGTGAGCCTGAGAGTTATGGCACCTGTTGGGTTCATCTATTCATCGATCCCAACAGATTGGGCCGGGCTTTTACATTGATGGCGATCATAATCTTATTCAAGGTATTACCTTAAAAGCATTGTATTTTCAAGTATTCCATTTAGTCACGAAAACAGTTCTCTCAAATCCTCTGACCCAATACGGAGAACTCTCTCAAACTCCAAAAGTTGCCATAGAATTTAAGCTTAGGGACTCAATGGCAACTAGCCTCTTCCAAGTTTTGCCTTCAAAAGATCAACTCAATAGATTAAAAAGACTTGTCGAGAGGTAAATCATTACTGTAACTGTAAGCTTCTGTTGAACACTTTCAACAGCTACAAGGCCCACAAATTACGTGATATGTGATCTTTTCAAAAAAATTTCCCTAAATCACTCACACAAGTTTGTTTCAAACATCAGCTTAGACCATTAGTCAGAATTGCTTTTCACTTAGAGTCATGGGATGCCTCCATAATCAGATTGAAGTCTATGATAATGAGGTTTGACGAATAATATAGTGGAAATTAGTAAGTCAGCCTAAGACAATTATTGAAAACACATTCAAACTTTTAACACTATAAGCAGAACATTGGGAATCAAAGACGTGAGTTGATAGATCGCAGTGTAATCTATTTTGCTTAGCATGCATACCTGCAAAGACCACACCTGGACCGTTTTATCAAAAGAGGAGCTAAAGAGAAATCCTCCTACAAGAGCAAAAACAAACTTTAGAATGCAGTTATAGTATCAAACTAGCTGGAACTCAATGAGCTTGCTAAATAACCTAAGCATCTGGGCTCAATAAGATTCGTCAATAGCCTAAGCATCAGAACCTTGCTATTCCAACTTTGTACCCCATTCCAAAGCCAGTAGTAGTTTGAAGCAACAACGAAAAAACTTACCAAGAAACCTTTTAAAGAACTGAAAAAGAAATTGGTCAAGAGTAAATTTGCAGGTTATGTATCTCTTATGCATACAGAAATGTTGTCAGAGCAGGTTCATACGAATCTGTCCTTCAATGTCTAAGTCAACATCACTCAATCAAAGCCTGTTCTGATGTAAGTATACAAAGTTAAGCACAAGTTCTACTCTCACTGAAATGATGCATCCACAACATGAGAGAAAGCCCAGTACACTTGAGAGCAACACAATGCCATGGACAAGAAAGCTAAAGTGGCAAAGTGCTTCATTAAAAAAAGAAAAGCAAATAAATGAAAAGAATACTTCTTTACTAGAAGGAATTTGAAGTCAACTGATTCAATGCTTTTAGAGGGCAGTGGCACCGTGCAGAAAGAACATGGATCAAGTAAACACATTGATGAAGAACATTAAAAATGAGAATTAATATAAAGATTTCAGCAACGCAAGCATGGAGAATGGCCCCCATACCTCCAATGGCGAAACCCGTAATACAGTCAAGATGACCCTGCAGATCTTTGCATCTAACACTTTGCTCAGAGAGACCCTCAACTAACTCTTTATCCACTCCAACCTTACCACTTTGAATATCTGCTCCACCAGCATGCTCGCTCCCATGCAAATCTTTTCTCCATGTATCTGAACTTTTCCATGCCATCCGACATAATTTCCCAAAAGTCAAGCAATGAAACTCAGGATCTTCTCTAACTACTTCCTCCTCAATAGCCCCATTGCAACATTGATATCCCACAATCAGTTCCCTAATGCATTTTCTAACATCAGTTATAAGCGGTCGTGTTTGTGGATCCAAGTTAAAACATTCAAGGAGCATCAGCCTCAATGACACAAAATTCGAGGTCACTTTTTTCTCCAATAAAGAACCAACATTTTCCAACCAATTATTGTACAAAACTGAAAAATCTGAATCATCTTCTTCTCTCACGTTCCAGGTGTCTCCAGGGAATGCAGCACCCAGAAGAAGCCTAATGAGCATACAGCCCAATACCCAGACATCTGATCCATACCCAATAAGATACGAGCTGCCAGAGTCATCTAATTTAGCATCCCATCTCCTCAATAGCTCAAAAAGTACCTCGGGGCTCAAGAGAGAACCACTTTCCAGTAACTTGTAAAAGATCTTACGCAGCTCTTTGTTATCAATTCTTTTTCCATCAGAAACATATTTACCAGCAACCCTGGCGACCTTCCTTTCCTGCACCAAGACCTCATTCAAGTCAATATGCACATGTCCAAATTCATCTATCTTCATACATGAAAGATTCAAACAGCCAGCTAGAAGTCCTTGCTTATGCAAGCTGACTACCCCCTCGCAAATCTCCATACCTGTAATGGCAAAATTGGACACCCAATCCTTATTCAAATCGTTTCCATTGACCCCATCAAACTGTGGCACCTCGTCTAAAACCCGTAAAACCTGTCCACTGAGCCTCTCACATACCAAATACAGAATTTCATCCTTAAGATTACCCCACAAGCCATAAACTTGACACACTCTACACTGTCTTCTCAACGACGCCCTCAAAATTAAAGCCAATTCATTCAATGCTTCCTCCCCAATACTACTCAAACAAGTCAAAACCCTCGCAACATAATCGAACCTAAATCCCAAACCGTCCTCACTCCCATTCGACAACGACGCCATCGGAACAAGACTAATTTCCTGCTTCTCGCCACACCGCATGGACAACAAACCAGAATCAACACGACCAGTTCTCCCTACCAACTTGTAACAAAAGTCACGCTGATCGCCCCCGCGATCTTCTTCAACCGAGACAGCGTCGCACGGGAGTATCCACTCCTTCCACGCGGCGTAGAACTGGTCGGACCACGTCTTGCCAACGAACAGCTCCCGATTGACCCGACGATCATCGTCCGACGATTCACGACGCGATCGGTCGCGGCCGGCGCGATCAGGCTCGGGGTTACACAGGCGGAGGAGGTCGATGTTCTTGGGGAGAGAAGCGGGGCCCTGAGGCGGGAACTTGACGAGCTGAGTGCAGGCGGGGCACCGGACGGCCTGCGGGAGGGGCCGGGGGAGGCGCGCGAGGCAGGCCTCGCACGCGCTGTGGCCGCACGCGAGCACGCGGGGACAGCCTCGTCGCCGTCGTACGCGGCGAGGCAGACGGGGCACTCCGGCGGCTCCATCGCTGAGGTCGCGGAAGCGACGAAAATGGCTTCTTCGGCGTGCGGAATGGTGTTCCGTTTCGTTACCAGCGAAAAAGGAGTGGGAGAAAATTGGGCCGGAGTTCACCAAAGCCCAAAACCCATTTTCATGTCGACTTGTTCATCGGCCTCAGTTGCAGAATTAGGGCAACGCGTGTTTCATGGAACGGCCGCGAACGAACTCCATCGTCAGAAGATCAGAGCCGAACGAAGAAGAGCACTTTTTGGTGGTGGATCCAGCTGCATATCCATCTTCATCGTCAGTCGACTGGTGAAAAATTTATCATAATACTGTTTGTTTCTTCTCTGGCACTACGTTGTACTGGTTTTTGTTCATGTTGTGGTTGTGTCTGCTGGCTGAGTTAGATGGACTCAATGCAATGTGTAGTTTGGGTGAGACCAGAAAATGATAAGTCTTCCTGGAATAGATTTGGTCTCACTTCGGAGTATGTGATTGAGAATTGATAGAAGCGGTGGATTGCCAGTGGTCATAGCAGCGTAGCAGGATGGCGTGAGTTGAATTTTGTCGAGTGACTCGTGCCGGCGGGATTAGTTTGGTTTAGAGTATCATTTAGTTGGGACGAATCGAACTGTTGAAGGTGCGAGGTGAAATTTTGTCTAGAGGGTTGTGCTGGTGGGGTTGTTATGGTGAGAGCCGTTTAGTTGGGATGAATTGAACTGTTGAATTTTTCCAGAAGATGGTAGGTTAGCTGAGCCAGCATTGTTTGTTTATATAGTTTAGACGTTAATGCTGCAGGACTCAATTCCAAGGCTGCTCTCCAACGTGAAGTTAAGACTGGTTTAACTGACTGGCTCAGGTGGATTGTGAATTATCAGTTTGGCTGATAACATGCCAAGAATCAACACTGGGTTTTCCTTGAGATGGAAAGTGTGGGGAAGAATGTACAGTTCAAGTGAATCAGTCAGAGACATTTCAGAATCATTGAGAAAGATAAGTAAAATTATGATGTCCACACCGGCATTGGCCCTTGATACTGCCCTCGACCAAAGTGGCATCAGGGTGTCCCCGGATATAGTGGAGGATGTCCTTAAGAGATTTGAAAATGCAGGTATGTTGGCTTATAGATTCTTTGAATGGGCTGGGAAGCAAAGAAATTACACGCACAGTGTTAGGGCTTACCATATCATGATCGAGTCTCTGGCGAAGATCAGGCAGTATCAAATTGTGTGGGATGTTGTGAATGCCATGAGGAACAAGAGCATGTTGAATGTCGAGACGTTTTGCATCATCATGCGAAAGTATGCCAGGGCCCAGAAAGTGGATGAGGCGGTATATACATTTAATGTCATGGAAAAGTATGACATGCCCCCAAATCTAGCCGCATTCAATGGCCTCCTTAGTGCTTTGTGTAAGGCCAAGAATGTGAGGAAGGCTCAAGAGATCTTTGATAGTATGAAACAGCAATATGTTCCAGACTCAAAGACGTACAGTATATTGCTAGAAGGATGGGGAAAGGCTCCAAATCTGCCCAAGGCGAGAGAGACCTTCCGTGAAATGGTTAGCGCAGGTTGCGACCCTGATATAGTGACATACGGAATTATGGTTGACATACTTTGCAAGGCCGGGAGAGTCGATGAAGCTGTTGGAATTGTCAAGGAAATGGATTCCACTGCCTGTCAGCCAACATCTTTCATTTATAGTGTTCTTGTGCACACCTACGGGATAGAAAATCGGATTGAAGATGCTGTTGAGACATTCCTAGAAATGGAAAGGAATGGAATTGAGGCTGACGTGGTAGCATACAATTCCCTAATTAGCGCCTTTTGCAAAGTTAACAAATTTAAAAACGTGAAAAGGGTCTTGAGTGAGATGGAGAGCAGGGGAGTTAATCCCAACTCAAGGACCTGTAATATTATTTTAACAAATTTGATTAATAGTGGGGAAACCGATGAAGCTTACAGCTTCTTCCGGAGATTGATTAAGGTTTGTGAGCCTGATGCAGATACATATACAATGATGATAAAGATGTTCTGCCAGAGGGATGAGCTGGAGATGGCTCTTAAGGTGTGGAAGTATATGAACTCGAAGCGATTCATACCAAGTATGCACACTTACTCAGCACTCATAAATGGCTTGTGCGAGAAGGGTAATTCGCCAAGGGCTTGTGTCTTATTAGAAGAGTTGATGGAGAAAGGGATCCGCCCGTCACGTATGACTTTTGAGAGGGTAAGGCAATTGCTTATAAAGGAAGGAAGAGAGGATGTGTTGAAATTTCTTCAAGAGAAAATGAACCTTTTGGTTAAAGAGCCATTATGTGATTGAAGTTATGCATAAGGACTGAGGAGCTTTCTGCTACAAGTTATGACCTTGTTAGATTCAGGCATTAGGACATAATATTCAGTTTGGCAGCAGTGCTCTGTTTGGTTAAGTTATTGGGCTGTCACTGTGGGTGAGCATCATTTTCTTGTTTGTTCATAAATTATAGGCTGCAGATCTCATTGTACCATTGGAAGAAGGCCAATGGAGGTCACCAAACAAAGCACTGCAAATATGAGATTAGAGTCGGAGAGAAGATTTTCTTGACAATGCCTAGACCAAGATTGCAAGCTTAGCGAACTCACCGTTAGAGAATGGATCAGAGGTGTCCGGAGGATATATGGCAACAAGAAGAGAAACACAGCAGATTTTGGTGGGGTCTCTTGGCCAGTGACAGCATTGGCTGTGCAAAAGGTTACTTGGAGATAAAAGGTGAATGGTTTTGTATTTCTTATGCACAAAGTCTGCGAATTTACACTATACTAAAGATCCGGCAAATTAGTCTTTGTCTAACTTCATCACAGGAATTCATGACCTCGTCGTCGAAGCGTTGCGTGGAATAAGGAGGAATAGAAATTAGACTCAGTGGAAATTGGAAATTTTTGTGACTGTACATGCCAGATCAAGAAAATAGCCCTTATCGGCTGCTACAGCTTTTTGTTGGCAACCATTGCCTTCTTCTGGGGCTATTCACCTATGGAGGACCAATCCCAAAGGTCCTCAAAGAGTTCCTCTGTGGAGACACAAGAGTCGTCGGGCTTGGGATCGACAAAATGGCAGAGAAGCTCGAGAGAGACTGCGGGTTTTTGATACCACAGAGAGTGGAGCTCAGGATATTGGCACTGGAGGGCAGGGCTTGCGAGGGAAAAGATCTCAGCAGGTGCAATTTGGAAGCCATGACCAGAGCGGTACTAGAAGGCGAAGTGGACGTCGTGAGACCATCGAAGAAGATGGCATGATTTAAGGATGATATCTTTTGTGAGTACTCAGATGACTCATCAAGTACGCAAGCGTCGAATCTGCAGAGGATCGGCACCAAGCTGTTAGGGAACAGGAAATAGTTTGATCAAATCAATTAATCTCATATTTTGTCGGTGTTCACATATGTAGACTATGGTTGATTTAGTACTCATTTGGAAACATATTTTTTTGATCTAAGGTAACAAAGACCCTGTGTGGAGGATTTTTATCTTGTTTCATCAACTTTTAACTTCTATTTCGTATCGTTGATGAAATCAAGTACGAGCAAGTTGTGATCGTAACTTTCTGAATTTGAAAATCGAAAACTTAATTGAAGCCAGTAAATTTGATGACGTTTGGCACCTCGATGCCCGTTCGTTTGTCGAATGTCCCCACTTTTTACTTTATTTTATGTCTGCCGACAATCGTGAAAAAATAGTGAACGGTAGTTGACTACCCCCCTCCGGTACAATCAAGTAGCTTTAGCCTAGGAAAACTCTCCCTGGTTTTTAAAAACTGTTCCCACTCTGATCTATGGGCCATAAGGAAAACCTTGTGCTGCCCACTATAGAAGCTTTTCCCGCTACACTCAGTAAAACATAACACATGACATAATAACAAAATTTGAATGACAAATTCGAATTCCATCATAATTTTTGTGTTCAACTACAAGGTCAACGAGTCCTTTGAGCGGGCATACTACAATCAGTCAACTGGAAGCCCCTCCTTGAAATCCGCTAATTAACCTACTTCCATCTTTAGATTGCATAAATGTCATGGCGGTGATCGAATTGGCCCACAGAAACAATTACATGATTATTTAGGAAACCAGATTGAGAAAGTCACCCATGATTCTCATTTGAATTTACGTCATATATAAATATTACTAAATAAAAAGTTTAGCACTATGGAAATTCCTTATTAAGCTAATTCTATCTTTAGATTGCCCAAAACGAAATCAAAACCCATGATTCTCATTCTAATTTAGGTTAGATAGCACTAAAGAAATTCGTTATTAAACTAATTCTATCTTTGCACAAAACAAGATCAAAAGTCACTCATAATTCTCATTTCACAAGACGAAATCAAGTCAATCACGATTCTCATTCTAGTTTAAGTCATATAAGCACTAAAGAAATTCGATATTATCTTTAGATGGCACGAAATCAGATCAAAAGCCAACCATGTTTCGACATATATAACCATTATTAAAGGAAAAGTTAAGCACTAAAAAAGTTCGATATTAAACTAAGTCTATCTTTAGATTGTATAGAACCTAATCAAAAGTCACCCACGATTCTTATTCTAGTTTGGGTCCCATATAATTTTTACAAGCCGAAGACCAAATTGTGATTATGGATTGAAATCGTACGATGTACTCATTCGGGGAAACAAATGTTTGAGCTTGAAAATTTTATATTGCACCAACTCTATTTGGATGATTACTATTGACTAGCAATGTAGAGGTGTCAAACTCCGGCATTCAATCTAAATGAAAACCCTACCAAATCTTTTAACACTTACAGCTTTCTCAATCAATGATAGGCGTCGGAATTCAAACATAATATAACTCAACTTTTTTCCTTTTATTCATTTCGCATCATCGAACAAATGGAACACAAAGAATGCAATCGGTAAGGTAATTACAACAACGATAATAATAAAAGAAGTGGCATCGTGGCTTTAGCCCTTCCCGATCCCAATATACATCATAAGTGGGACCGAAATCTGGATATATAATTTATCGCATAGCAAATGTCATGAACATAATTAACCTTGTTATGAACACAAGCACGAAAACGATCTCTCTCGGCTTTGCTTGGTGCTTTCCTTATTTGCGACGTGCCCGTTGTTTAGGGTGTCGGAACCGAACTAAAATTTTGTATATTTTTAATTCAGAAAATGGAAAAATAACTGCTCCCTCTCTTCCCTCTGTCTCCTCTCTAAATCGCCACTAAAGAAACCCTAATCTTTCATCTTCTCCTCTGTGCCGTTACCGCGCCCTCGTTCAGCAGTCGCTCGATCTCCTCCCAGATTGCACGCTCACCGGTCACGACCACGTCGTCCTTCCTCTCTCCGCGCTCGACTCCTTGCCTCGAGATCCGCTCAATGGCCGACTCTGCCATTGCTTCGGCTCCTTCCACGAAATTCCGCATCCAAAGAGAAGACGCCGTGACTGTGGATTGGGTTTTGTTTTGGTTTTTACAGCGATGCGCGACGAGGGTCGTTGTGTCAGGATTCTTGGGTTTTTTTTTGAGGTTATGCGTGAGTTGAGCGTAGGCCAGTGCTCGTGCAGCTTTTTGCTTGGCTGAGAAAGGGGACGATCAAATTCCAAAACTTAGGACGCGTTTGGTAATCATTCAACCCCCGACAACAATTTTTGATCAAAAATAATTCTTTTTGATTATGTTCCTAGAATAATTTTTAAGCATTTCAAGTCGTTTGGTAACTGTCCAAAATTTTTATTCTTGAATGAAAATTGCATTTGGTACCGATTTGAAAATTTTAATCAAAATTTTAATTTTTTATTTTTTAATAATTTTATTACTTTTTTCTTTTTTTTTCTTTTGTTTCTCTTCTTCTTCTTCAAGGGTTGCCGGTCGCCAAACTTAGGATTACCGACGACCGGCCGACGAGGGTTGGCGACATCATCAAAGCGTTGCCGGCCCTCGACGAGGGCCTCATTGGCCGAGTCTCGCTAGTAGCTAGGCAAGGCTTGGCCGAGCCTTGGTTGGGCGAGCGGCCTCACCTAGATTTGGTGAGGCCAAGCTCACCCGGCCGTTAGTGAGCCTCGACCTCGCAAGGCCGACCTCACGGTGGCCCAACGAGGTTGAGGCTCACCGATGGTTGGGCGAGCTCGGCCGAGTCTCGTCGGACTGGTTGCTAGCGATTGGCGGCGGCGGTAGCGGCATAGGTTGAAGAAGAAGAGAGAGGGAAGAAGAACAAGAAGAAAGAAGAGAAAATAGAAAAAAATGGATTGGCAAAGAATCAACTTTTTTTCATTTTTCGATTTTGTTTCAAATCTATTTTCAGAAATAAAAAATATAGAAATTTTATCCCGAGAATAAAAATTTTATCAAATAAATTTCTGTTTCAAATCTACTTCCGGTAATAAAAGAACAGAAATTGTTACTATTTAGCAAGATATCAAATGCAGCCTTAAGATGCTCTCTATTTGGGGGTATTTGAGGGGTTTTCCTGATTGGCAAATGCATCATTTGACTGATCTTTCTGTCTAATCAATGGCTGGCCGATACGAATAAGGCTGTCCGAGATTCGTACATCACACAGACATTTTGGCGAATATTCCCAAGTCATGGGGGCATGACGGGCAGCTTCGAGAAAGGCATTTGGTGAGAAAGCTCCGGCTCAATTCGAGCCTGCCAAATGATCGTCTCCACTTCCTTTTTTCTTGAAGATTTCTAATTTACAGTGACAAAAACACAAGAGTTGACATTTTATTTACGATGGCTATCATCACAATATGCAGGGCGAGGCCCTTCCCTACCGACCACACACAAAAAAGAAAAAAAAAAAAAAAAAAAAGGCCCTTCCCGTTCCCTAAATACATCACACGGTGAAACTGAAACCTTGACCTGGAATTACCCACACAGCAAACTCAATAACATAGTTAACCTTGTCGTGAACATTAGTAGCATGACATTTAAAAGCCCGAACTGAATGGCTTGTAGGACTTGAGGTCGTGAACAAATCCAGCAACAGAGCCAGCGGCGGCAGCAACAGAAACGATAAGGCAAACCACGCTTAGAATCTGGAGGAGCACCCATTTGGTGCTCCACTTGGGTATAATCTTCTGCCTAATGTACATCTCAACCGGGAAATAGACCGTGGGGAGCCAAAAATTCAGCGCTCCGAGCAGCCCGATAATGTCGATGAAGAATGGGAGGAGCATGGCGATCACGGTGGTCACAGTCACGAAGACTGTCCTCCAGACCAACTTGAAGAAGAGGAGCTTGTATGGGCTGAGCCCAAATGCCTCCTTCGCCTTCTTCTCGACGAAGGTGAATAGGGGTTGGCAATAGACTTGGAATGCACCGATGAGGTGGATCACGAGTGCGCCATTGGCGATGCTGGCCAACCAATATGGTTTGTAGAAGCCAAACTCGGCGAGGAGGTTTCTGGGCACCGTGTTGCCGGATACGGCGAAGCCTATGCACCCAGATAACATGTAGACCAAGGTTGCGACTGGTATGCTGACTAGACTTGCCTTCTTTATCGTCTTTAATGCGGATTGATCGGACCGGATCGTGCCCTGGAGCATATACGAACTCATCATATCAACGATTTTAATTTCATTACATTATTAACCATCACTAGTACTTTCTTCTGTCATGCATGTGAGAGGACATTGACTTACTCACCAGACTTTCAGGGAAGAAGAGGTAGTATTCATAGGCAAAGGCCATGACACCAAGTGCCTGAAACCACCCCCATAGCTTCTGTGTTGAGGTCACGGTGCTGGTGCCGATTCCAGCGAGACTTCCCCTGATTTTCCCCGTCGCTGAAGGTTTAACGAACCAGAACAGAAGACCAAATGAGACCATAGGCTCTATCACCGATGGAGATAGTTCAGAAAGATAATTATAGCAGTTTAGCAATAAAATAATTCAAGTACCTTTAATTTTGGCAATACCAAGGGAAACTTCAATGCTGGAGTGGCAAAGGGACATGACAGCGGCGACGATAGATATCCGCTCCAGATGCTCTGGATGCTCTGAAGGGAGGATGTGAGAGAGGAGGATCTCAATGACGCCGAATGCAATCATGTAACGATTCCTTTTGGTATGGCAGGGGTGCTCGACACCGTGCTTGTGGAAGCAAACGGACCTCTCGATATTCCTGCAGTGACCTCAGGAGCCAACAAATTCAATTCAACTCGCATAACTTTCGACACAGGTGAAATAACAATCACAAGAATTTTCACTGAAAATATACTCACGCCAGGCGAATGGAAGATGCAATGGTGTAACTGACGGCGGCCCCAAAGATGGTCACGGACTCAACCAGCCCACAAAGCTTGACTTTGAACCCACCTGGAGAATTTATTCAAAGAGAAGATTTAGCGCCCAACGCACCTTGATTGGTCATGAAAGAGACATTAGTATGTGAATTTGAAGATGAACACCAATACAGTATTGGCATACCAAGATGAGCAGCGACAACATCTATGTAGGTGTTGTCGTCGTGGCGGAAACAGGTGGCAAGGATTTGGGAGGTGTAAAAAGTGACAAAGGCGAGCAGGAGCATGATGATGGGGCTGGCAATCCAGCCGAGCTGTGCGGTGGCCCAAGCCAGGGACAGGACTCCAACACCGATCACCGATGTGATCATGTGAATACTCGTTGTCCATACTGTCCCTCCGTGTTGAGAGCCATCTTGTAAGGCAACATTATCCCTTTCACGGTTGTTTGGCGCGGACGTCATGGCAGGATAAAAGCGAAGCACAGACTAGAAGAATGTAAAGAAGGTTTTCTTTTTCTTTTCTTTTTTTTTTTTTTTTTGGCAATCTTTATGCAAAATAAGCCGAGAGAGCGAGGGAAGAGAGAGCTGGATATGGGAAACTGAGAAGACGGAATGAGTGCATAAAGAGTTGCCAAGAGAATAATGAGGAATGAGGGTGACATATACTGGGAGGAGAGAGAGAGTAACTTACAGCATCCGTTAGTGTAATAAACAAATATTTGGATACTTAGAATGTATTTAATAACCATTCTGTTCATTAAAAATAGTTTTTTCTTATTTTGTTTCTTAGAGGCATTTTTGAGCATTCGAAAGCATTTGATAATTGTACAAAATTTCTATTCCTTTTGTGACTTAAAATTTCTTTTAATTTTTTAAATAATTTTATTACATTTTTATTTTTTCCTATTTTTGCCCTTCTTCTTTCTCTTGCCAGTCGCCGGCCTCGGCCATGGCCGACAATCTTGCTGGAGGCTTGCAGTTGGTTGGGCAAAGGGAAGAAGAAGAAGAAAAGGAAAAGAAGACAAAAAAAAAAAAAAGACTTGATTATGGAATTGTTTCTTGGAACAAAGAAATAACTTTTTTTTTTCAATTTTGTTCCAAATCTATTTCCAAAAACAAAAAAGTTATCAAATGAATTTCTACTCTCTATTTTTTTTTTTTTTAAATCTTGGGGAGCAAAAGAATAAAATCAAGTACTGTTTGACACGTAATCAAACAGGCCTCAAGTCTACCATTGATCTCGGTCAATAGTAGTGCCCATTAGACCCTTTCCCGAAAGAAAAGTATTATTTATACATGAAAGTTGAAGCTTGTTGATGAAGGTAAAAGTTAGCTTTTCATCTCGTCATGTAACTTTTAATACGTTTGATTTGTGTCAATGATTATCAAATTATAGGCCAATCACAAATTCATTGCTTATTACAGATTGTGCTTATAATCCTTTTCGTAGTTTCTACTGTAGTAGTTATTACATGACTTTATATAATAGCTATACAATCCAATTATCGTCTTTCCCAAGTACCCTCTCTCTCTCTCTCTCTCTCTACTCTCTCTCTCTCTCTCTCTCTCTCTCTCTCTCTCTCATGTTAGGTAACATTCATATTAATCATTAGAATAGTATTAATGACGTAATAATAGAATCATTAGTTTGATATTATACAATTGTGGTTAATATTATTCTTAATCATAATATTTCAATATTTTGTTAATACTATTATTATTCATATTAATAATATATTATATTATACGCTTTGTATAATACAAATTCTAATATTGTTCAGTACAATAGTTGAAATTCTTTTTATGACTTAAATGAATGTAATATACAATTATCACAAATTTCATGTGCAAATATGTTTTCTTCACAATAGAATAATTAACATAATTATTAACAAACTCAATTACTGCTATTTGTGATTAAAGATGCAATTTGTAGATAATGGTGAAATTATATTGTTAGTAAACCTTAAAGTTTTATTGTTGATTATGTTATTATACACGGTAGTATAATTAGTTACGTATTCATCGGTGCTAAATTGACCTAGGTATATCTGATAGTTGAGCCATTAAAAAGAAATTAAAACCATAAAACTTTGTTCTCTGGTTCTAGCTCGACCATGAAGTGATTGAACATCGCACAAAATAAGGTTTTCAAAGATGGATCAAACAGTGCATGAACATGTAAGGACCGGAGAGCAGGGCGCGGAATGGATGTTGCTAAAAAGACCTAAATGACAAGATAGATAAATAGCTTGATTAGTAAAGTGTAAGGACCGGAGATTTAAAAGAAATTAAAGGAACGATGCATCGATTAAATGAAATTACAGCGAGGAACACAAAATCAAAAGGGAATCAAAGTGCCAAACACCAGCTTTGCTTCTCAACCAAGCTTCTTGTACTGATCATGCTATGGATTGTCTTCAACTAGAGTCAGATTGTTTAGACATGGTAAGAGCTATCACAAGTGCTAATCATTTCAAGTGAGATATACGTGTGCTTATCTTGAAAGCTCAAGATCTTTTGAAAAACTTTTCTAATTTGAAACTGGCCTATCGTAATAAGGTAGACTGGGTAGCTAAGGCCTGAAGGAAAAATTCCCTGCCTCAGAATTGGACCCTTCATCCCCCTCCCGATCTTTGGAGTCTTCTTTGTTTTGATGCTATGTCGTTGTACTCACAAGCTAAGACTTAAGGATGGAATGTATATTGTTATTCTAACCAAAAAAAAAAAAAACCAACCTTATTGTACTCCGGCTATGATTATAGAGTAAGAAAGCTTTGCCATTTAGAAGGTGTGAAATTGTGAATCACGTTGCCGAGCCGCATTTCCCCTTTATTCTCCCCTTGCTTGATTGGGGAGTGAGAAAAAGAGAGTTCAGTGTTAATTGCAATTCTATGAGGAGAGAGAATCTCTCTTTTTCGTTTCTTTCCAAATATAAAAGTCTAGATCTTTTACGTGACCTATTTTTGCAATTGTGTAAAAAAAAAAAAAAGGAAGTAAAAAGAAAATAATATTTGTCGCTTGATTATCATAGATTGATGATAACGTGATGCTCTTATTTGTAGAGACAAGGTCAAAAACTAATTATCATCAAAAGGATGGAAATAGTTATGCATAAGAACCAGAAGAAAATTGAAATAAAGAGAACAGGAAAGCCATACACTATGATGGATGATATGATAGTTAAATTGGAAATTAAAGATCCATGTCACTTCATTTTGAGAAAGTATTCGGTGGTCACTTACTGCCACGTCATAGGCTGATGTGGCATGTATTTTTTTATTGAAGCCCAATTATAGCTGGACACGTGTAGATGACCTGGACAAATACAAAAAATAAAAAATCTAGCTGGAATTTTTCTCTCTTCCCCATCTCCTCCATTCATAGCCACCGTGGACCGCCGGCGAGCTCTCCTCTGTCCTCAGCCATGCATTCAAGCCCCCACCATCTCGTTGTCCTCGTCAGTTTCATCCAGATTTCCAGATCCATCGAGAGTAAAGCGTCCTCTTCATGTATGTCGCTCGCGGCCAAAGCTCGATGGAGGGGTTTTGATGATGCGGACGATGAAGCCTTGGCCGTGAGCACCCAGATTTCCAAATTTCTAGAGCCTTGGCCGCTAGCGATGACAGCGGTTTAGACGAATCCGATGGAACCTTCTTGCAAGCGCCTAGATTTCCAGATCTGGAGCCCGAAACAACATTGCGCTAGGTTCCGCCTCGCCTTCCGGCTGCCTGCACCTCGTATAATTGCAACAATCTTGAACAGCAGATAGAAGATGAACCCAAATTTCCTCCACTTTCTTTTTCATGGTCTGCTCATGATGTTTGCTTGGAGAATAAAAAATTCAGGGAGATTTGTTATTTTTGCTCTGTAAGGGGCGACTTCAAGCCGCACTTGCTAATGATATTCTCCGCTTTGAGCCAAAGCCCACACGGATTTTAAATGCATCCTTGGTAGTTAAGATTGATGCCACAACTTATAAGACACATCACCTCACCTTCTCCAAATGATGTGGGATTTGATTCATTCCTGCCTCCAACACCATTCTCAAGAGACGTGCTCTTAGCCCATCCCTTGTAGGACCAGGTTGTTATAGGCCTACCAGCTTCCACCTGGTTCGTCCCCAAACCACACATTTTCTATTGGGCTTTGTTGACATCTAAATTTTACAATTTTATTTAGGAATTAATCGTGTACAAAATTAGGAATTAGTAATAAAAAAAGAAGAAGCAAAAATAGAACAAAAAAAAAAAACAAAACAACAAAAAAAAAAGAAGAGAAAAAGAAAAGAAAAGAAAAGAAAAAGTTGGGTTGGGCCAAATCCGGTCTTAGCCCAACTGGCCTCTCCCTTTTCTTCTCCCACACGTGCGCGGCCTGGCCCAGCTCCTTTCTCTTTCGGCCAAGCCCACGCCCAGCTATCTTCCTCCTTCGCGTGCACCTGCAAAAGAAGAGGACGACAGCAATAGCAGAAAAGGGGAACACACAGGAAAAAAAATGAAGTAAAGTAAGAGTAGTAGGGGCAAAACCCAGAAACACCGAGAAACACCGAGAGCTTGAGGAAGCACAAAAACACAAAAAGAGAGCAAAAAACAAGAAAGAAGAGAGAGAAGGAACGGAGGTGAAGGAGGACAGCGCAGCGCTGCCTGACGTTGCTAGAGCCGCTGTCTCCTCGCCGCGTCCGACCCCAACGCCATTCCAGCCGCCGCTGACCGAGCCCTCCTGCAACCTGCCCGTCCCCTATAGCCCGAAGCTGCAACGCCGCCGCTGCCCTTCGAACGCCACCTCCAAGCACCACCGCCGCGCCCCGCCTCGACGCCAGAAGCCGCCGCGACGACCTTGACGCCTCCCTTTGCCCGGTGCCTGTAACTCGCAACCGCGCGCACCTCAGCCTGTTGTCGACGTCATAGCAGTTCGCCACCGTGCCTAAGTGCCGCCTGCCTCCGTCCACGACGACTTGACGCCTCTGCCCGCGACGACCCACCGCGTTCTGCTTGCAAACCGACGCCCCTACCCCCGACGCCAGCAGATCCAGGGCCGGCCATCGCGCCTCTGCCTCTGCTCCGCCGTGCTTCCACCTGCAGAACCGCGTTCGCCGTCACTCGCCGCTGCTGTTCTGCCATTGTGCCGTCTCCTACTGCGTCCCTAACCGTCGTTGAGTCAACGTCGTCGCCGCCGCCGCCGTCCATCCGCCCAGCGTCATCTTAACCGCGAGCAAGGAGAGAGAGGTCCATCGAGTTGCGGCCGGGTAGGGTTTCATCCAAAATCGGGCCGAGCGCGGGTCGCAAACCGGGTAGGGTTTTTGAGCAATTCGGGTCGGATTTGGGTTGTTTTTGCATGTGGGCTTGTGGGCTCATGGGCTTATGAGCTTCCTTTTTTTTTTTAAAAAAAATTTAGGCCGGACTAAGCCTGCACATCAGGCCCAGCCCAGCTAGGTTTCTCTGGGTTGGGTCGCTTGGCCCGATTCGGTCCGGGTTCAGGCCCTCTGGCCAAATCTTGAGCCTTTTGCACCAAATCGGGTCAGACCCAACTCGGGGATCCAACCCGGTTCGTTTTAGATATATTATAATATTATAATATTAAAATAATATTTTTTAAAAATAAAAGAAAATATTTTCAAAAAATTAAAATAAAATAAAAAATTTCGAAAATCCAAAAATGTAGGTTTTGATTAGGAATGGCCATGCATTGCCTTTATAGTGTATTTAGGCCTTTAATTGCTCATATATTGATTATATTGCATATTTAATTTACCTGTTTAGCTATGTTTGCAATTGCTTAGTGGCATGTGTTAATTTAACTGCAATTAGGATCTTGGTAGCTATGATTGTTACTTTAATGATTGTGCACTGCGCATAATTATCTCACATGTTAGTGGATAGGTAAAAAAATCAATCCAAACCGCTTCGCCAAAAATCATTTTGTTAAAATGAACAAGATTAGGTACCGAAATGGCACTAATTAGTCAATTAGTGTAATCAAGTCCCCGACCCTAGATTCTCTGGTTGCGTAAGAAGTGAGGTACACTTTCATGCCTCGCTTGGTTTCTAGCCGACCCCAATAGGCTAGTGGCGACTCTTTTTGTGCAAAATTTCCAAAAATATATCTCAATGTCACGCGGGGTAAAAGGCTTGGGAGAGAGCCCACGCCTAATCATGGGCCTTAGGCCCGTCCTTTAGGCAATACCCCTAAACCTATTCCCTCCCCCCGAGGGTAGGTCGCGATAGCTTGGTGACTCCGCTGGGAACTTGGTTTTAAACCTTAGAGGACTTAGGCCAAAATTAATCTTATTCAAAAAATATTTTTGGTTGGCAGCGAGGATTCCAAGTACGCCTCTAACATTAAAAGTGTTAAATGTTTTTGCAGAATGAGAGGTATAAGAGGAAGTGTTTGCTCATCTTTGTCTTGTAAGGAGGTGTAGGAATGTACGATTCATTTTTTAGGTATGGAATGTTGTTTGCTTGTAAATTGTTGTGCATGTATCATTTGCATTGCACTACACCTTAGCACGCACAACCTGCTGCCGAACCTGGGTCGCATAGGATCACTTAGGATGGTGTTGAGGTGGATACCTCTCCGACTACAAGCATGTAGTACGAGTCGCCTATCTCAACCCCGAAATTTCTTTATTGATGTCAGAGGTCCCCACCCTGGTTTGCGAGCATGCGACACGGGTCGGTTCTTTGACGAAGCCGGAGTCATGAGTAACACGACCTAGCCACGAGCTTGTTGGTTTAGTCCTGTGATCCCATGGCTCCATTTTGAGCTGGATAGAGTAGAAATCGAACCACATCCCATGTGCATGTCTATGTAATTTATAAAAAAAAAAAAATGAGACAAAGGTTGGCACCCATTGTAAGTATCATTTCCCTTTTTATTTGCTCATTTTGTATTGAACTTCCATCTTGAAATTCACGAACATCAATCGATTGCCCTCGGTGCTGTAGGCTTATAATTGAAAAAATTGGTAATCACTTTTGACAAGTAAACATTGAATGCAAGTTTTAAACACTTTGATTTGGTCCTGTTGAACATATGGTTTTGTTTAAATTTCTAGTTATGGGCTCGAAATCATTTTGGAAAAAAAAAACTTGCAAGTTGTGATTTTATATTGGGGGACAAAAATTGAGATTGCATTTTTATCAAACTCTTTCCTTCTCACATTCTGGGACTGAAATGCAAATCACATTTTGTATAGACTTCTCAAAATAGAAGTCACTTCATTTTTTGCAAGAGTAAAATCAGAAAATCAATCTCTTCAAAAAAAAGAAAAAAGAAATCAATGCCACTTTTGCATATGAAACTTTTAGAATAAGAGTGGACGTTCGATTGATAGCCATCAATCGATCTTTTAATGATGCCCCTTCTCTCATGATAAAATCTTGGCGAAATATTGAAACCCGTAATAAGGACTATGGGGCATGTACCGTCGCCTCGATTTTGCTGTAAGAAGTGACCACATTGAGAGATCATTTTCACATACTCCATATACTGACATTGTCATCTTTTTGCAGGTTATGTGTGATGCTCCTTGACATTCTCGTGTTTGACCACATAGAGAAGTGAATTTTAGAGTAAGGACAAGAGTTGGTTTTTACCATTATCTATACAAGAGTTTCTTGTATTCTATCATTTGTTCTTATTCTTGTTAAGAATATTGTTTTCCATTTTGGGTTTTGATTGCAAATCTAATTGATGCTTTTGTAAATCATGCGACTCACTTTTTCATGATGGAATTCAATTTCATGAAAATCATCCTTTAAAAAAAAAACGAATTCACAAGTGTTTCAAGCGAATCTTTACGTCTACCTTCCAAAATGAATTTCAAGAAAGCTTTGCTTAAGGCCCTCTTTTCACGAAATCGCTTTTTCCGATACGGCGAGGAGGTTACCTAAGATCGACATTTGCCCATTTTCAAAGATAAAAATGTAGGCTCATGGTACCCGAGAAGCAAGCTTGCGTCGAAGTTTCGTCAGCGCTAATCTTCCAATAGAGGCAAAATGAAATTGAATTCCGTTCTGGGAAGTTTCTTTATTTGGAGATGCCTTACGTGCCAAAATAGCCCATATATCTCGTTCACTTTGCATGATGAGACAAATGAAGGGAGTTGCCAAGCATCCAAAAAAGATGAATTCGAAGGGAGAGTAAACTGTATCGATTCCAATTATTCATTTCTAATATCATTTTTGACATGACTTTCTTTTAATTGTCAATGAGATATCAAGAGTGCCAAGTTTTGTAACGTTCCCAACAAACGTTATGGAGCATTATTGGGTTCTTTTCATCTTAAACAAAGAAAGATTGAAATGATGAAACATATGGGCAATATTATCCCTTCCTTCATGAGAGATACCTTGGGATGTTGATCGCTCGACTTTGAAAATGATGTATCTCATTCCTAAACTTGATTCTCTTCATCATAAAAAAAAATGACATGTCCTTTTCTTTGGTGCAGGACAGACTCGAATAGAACAAAGGTTTATCATATAAAGAGTGGGAGAACAACGTTTGATTTAGAGAAAAATATCTCTTTCACCCACCAATGAAGTATGTTGGAACAACATTGTCAAATTCATCAAGAAGGTTGTATCGTTCCTCAGTTGAACCTAACTAAGAATGGAGATAACTCGTTTCATCTCTCTTTCTATAGGGTGATAAATGAAAAAAATTGCACATTGACCATAGAAGCGGCCCCTTCTACCAAGGAATCAGGAAAACATCAAACACTTAATGGCGAATGCAAGGGAAGGGTATTATCAAGTTACCAAATATCCATAAAGTTGAATCCAAGAGATGTTAGCGCCTAAATGATGAAAGTGAATGAAGGGTAAAAATGTATCGTTTGCAACATTTCAATCCCTAAAGATTTTGGCATTAACATATTCTTTCACATTCTTTACAGGGTTATCGAGTCGCCATACCGCAGGTAAGTACCCTTCTTCTCATTTTTTTTAAATAATAAAAAAAAACGGAGAGTTTCCATTACAAGAGAACCTTTGGCGCTTTCCTAGCGATTTAAAAAAAATGAATAATTGAGAAAAGAAAAATTTCTACAAACTTTTTTAGCATCATTTTTATCTCAAAATTATTTTCTCGTTTTGTGAATTATTCATTTTGAATCAAATTTCCTTATGGAGATTGATCTACTCAGATGATCTCGACAGAGTAAGATGGAAAAGTTAACCATGCCAAACAAGAAGTGCTTAGGATGAAGAAAGGTAAACCCATTTCCAAACGTATCCTTCAAACACTTTTGAGAGTTGAGTGAAAAACAACATTCTCTTAGGACAAAGGATTCGTTCGCATTGAGCGCAAAGATCGAAATGATAAAGGCGTTTCCTTCATCAATCTCAAGCATTGCACTAATCTCTTGCTACCCCTTTGGACTGAAAAAAGATGATCCTTCAAAGTACCCTTGTCGAGAATGACCCTATATTGGGGCAGCATAAGGGGTTACAATCGTGTTGTAGAGCGAAAGATTGAGAAAGATTCTATTACTTTCATTTACATCAATCTTCTGGTAATAGCTTCAGAGGAATTCTCATCAAAGCTTGACTCATCCCAAGGTGAAGAAGAGCATTTCCTTCTCTACCCAAACACTAATACCCATTGCTTTAACCAATTTGGGCACGATTATTCATTTCTGAACCCCGAGCGGTGATTATCTCCCTTCACTTGGGCAAGTCATAAGAATTGACCAAATACAATTGACAGTCACGAGAAAATGTGAAAAGCATCTCGAAAATCATAAGAGCTACAAAAGTTCAAAGAGCAAAAAGTTTGACAAACTATGGGGTATAACAAAGCAGTGTGCCTGGTAAAAGTAAGGCCAATGCCCGTCAAGAAAAAGAGTCAAAATGTTGCATCTTATATGAAAAAAAATTATCAAAGTCAAAGTGCCTGTGTAAAAAATATCCCAAGTGCAAAAGAAATTAGAAAATGGAGCAAAGCTCCCATGCGGAAATGATTAGTCAAGGGACTTTCAAGATACGTTGTGTTTCAAAAGTCAAATGATTTCGAAAGATCGAGTGACTTGGTCACGATGCCATGATGATCACTGACTCTTAAAAACCCTCCTGAAAATTTTAAGCCTTTCGAGCCTCTCTCGAGCCAACATTACAACCTTTTTCCGAAGTCTCTTCTGATTGGGATGGTTTGAGTGAAAATGGGAATACCAACAAGAAGCTACTGCTTGAAGGAGTGGGAGTAATTCTATCTTGTCTTATCTTCCAAGTTCTCGACTTGTAAATCCGATGAAGATAACGATAAATGTTCATTTACTAGCCTCAAAGCAATAATTCCTTTGTGTAAGCCCTAACTGAGCCTATATTGTGATCTTTTCAAAAGACATTTTTGATCGATCAGATTGTGCTCATTGCAAATGTTTCTGGAAGCCTTCAACATAGGTTATGTGAGATACCCTCAACAACCAATTATCTCCCACATGAATGGATGGGATCAAGCAACCATTTTATCGAGAGTATGTGAGAAACCGTTTCTGACTAAGAATCTCTAGTTTGGCATGCTTAATAAGCCTTCTTCACGAGTCGTAGCTGTTCTGATAAGAACTTGACTCCCGGAGAATTTGATGATAATGATATATCCTCGAGCAAGATGACAGTTTCGCGCCACATGATGCTGATTGACACCGAATGTTCTTCTAAAGTAGTCGAACTTAACTTGATTAGCTTGTTCAATTAATGTTGTAATATTGCCAATACGTCTCTTGATGACGTCTCTAATGACATTTGCTCAAGTTGAGTTTGACAGGATTCCTCAGTGAAGCCATGCAATCTTCAAGGGGTTAGCGAGTGCTTCCCTAAAAACCAAACGTTCATGGTTAGCCTTAAACATGCCATTCCCAAGGTTGGTGGGTTTATCCTTAACCCACGGGGTTGGTGGCTTTTCCTAAACCACACGGTTCGTGAGTCCTTCATAAACCACAAGGTTGGTGGGTCTATTTTTAAAACCACGGGATTGGTAGCTTTTCTTAAACCACATGGCTTGTGGGTTCATTCGTAAACCACGCTTGTCCGCATCCGGTCGAAACCCGTTTGTACACGGTGAGACCTTCTTCCCGGTCGAAACCCATTTGTACACGGTGAGACTATCATATCCGGTCGAAACCCGTTTGTACACGGTGAGACTATTATACCCGGTCAAAACCCATTTGTACACAGTGAGACCTTTTTTCCAGTCGAAAACCGTTTGTACACGATGAGATTATTATATCCGGTCGAAACCCGTTTGTACACGGTGAGACATTTCTTCTAGTCAAAACCCGTTTGTACACAGTGAGACTATCATATCCGATCGAAACCCGTTTGTACACGGTGAGACCTTTCTCCTAGTCGAAAACCGTTTGTACACGGTAAGACTATCATACCCGGTCGAAACCCTTTTTTACACTGTGAGACCTTCCTTCTAGTTGAAACCCATTTGTACACGGTGAGACTATCATACCTAGTCGAAACCCGTTTGTACACAGTGAGACCTTCCTACCAGTCGAAACCTGTTTGTACATGGTGAGACCTTCCTCCCAGTCGAAACCCGTTTGTACATGGTGAGACTATCATACCCGATCGAAACCCTTTTTTACATGGTGAGACCTTCCTCCTAGTCGAAACCCGTCTATACACGGTGAGACTATCATACTCAGTCGAAACCCATTTGTACACGGTGAGACATCCCTCCCAGTCGAAACTCGTTCGTACACTGTGAGACTATCATACCCGGTCGAAACCCGTTCGTACACGGTGAGACTATCATAATTTAGGTGTCTTTTGTCTTTGAATGGGACCTCTTCAAGCTCCATTCAAAGAGAGGTAGCTGTTGACACCTATATTTTACAATTTTATTTAGGACTTAATTGTGTACAAAATTAGAAATTAGTCATAAAAAAAGAAGCAAAAAACAAAAACAAAAAAAAAACAAAACAAAAAAAAAAAAAGAAGAGAAAAAGAAAAGAAAAAAAAAGTTGGGTTGGGCCAAATCCGGTCTCAACCCAACTGGCCTCTCCCTTTTCTTCTCCCACACGTGCGCGGCCCGGCCCAGCTCCTTTCTCTTTCGGCCCAGCCCACGCCCAGCTGTCTTCCTCCTTCGCGTGCACCTGCAAAAGAAGAGGACGATAGCAACAGTAGAAAAGGAGAACACATAGGAAAAAAAAAATGAAGTAGAGTAAGAGCAGCAGGGGCAAAACCCAGAAACACCGAGAGCTTGAGGAAGCACAAAAAACACATAAAGAGAGTGAAAAACAAGAGAGAAGAGAGAGAAGGAACGGAGGTGGTGGAGGATAGCGCGGTCTTTGCCCGACGCCGCCCGAGCCGTTGTCCTCCTTGCCGCCTTCGACCTTGACGCCATTCCAGCCGCCGCAGACCGAGCCCCCCGCAACCCTTTGCCCGTACCACGTAGCCTGAAGTTGCGACGCCGTCGCTGCCCTTCGAATGTCGCCTTCGAGCACCACCGCCGCGCCCCGCCTCGACTCCAGAAGCCGCTGCTCCTGCGCTTGCTGTAACCACGACGACCTTGACGCCTCCCTTTGCCCGGTGCCTGCAACCTGCAGCCGCACGCACCTCAGCCCGTCGTCGACGCCGTGGCAGTTCGCCACCGCACTTGAGTGCCGCTCGCCTCCGTCCACGACGACTTGATGCCTCCGCTCGCGACGACCGCCGCGTTCGCTTGCAAACCGACGCCGCTACCCCGACGCGGCCAGATCCAAGGCCGGTCGCCGCGCCTCCGCCTCGCTCCGCCGTGCCTCCACACGTAGAACCCACGTTCGCTGTCGCCCGTCGCTGCTGTTTCGCCACCGTGCCGTCTCCTGCTATGTCCCAACCGTCGTTGAGTCAACGTCGTCGCCGCCGTCCATCCGCCCAACATCGTCTCAACCGCGAGCAAGGAGAAAGAGGTCCATCGAGTCGTGGCAGGGTAGGCTTTCGGCCCAAAATTGGGCCGAGCGAGGGTCACGAACTGGGTAGGGTTTTTGAGCAATTCGGGCAGGATTTGGGCTGTTTTTGCATGTGGGCTTGTGGGCTCATGAGGGCAGAAGTACAGCTCAAGTGCCAAAACTTGGCACGAGGGGACACTTAAGTGCCAAAATTTTGAAAAGGTACACTTAAGTGCCACTTTCTTTGAAAAGTGGGACACTTAAGTGCCACCTCCGGCGAACCTTGCCGGAAATCCTACGTGGCAATATTTTATTATTTTTTCTTGCTTACGTGGCTCACTGGAGGGCTGACTCGGCTGAAACTCACCCGAAACGACGTCGTTTGCAAAATAAAAATTAAACTACCAGCTAAAATATTCTAAAAAATAAAAATGTATAAATAATTAATATAAAAATTAATTAAATTAAATTTAAAATTAAATTTATTTAAAATATTCTAAAAAAATAAAAAACTTAAAATTTAAAATTTAAAATTTAAAGAAAAAAAGGGTGGGGAGGCCGAAGGAGGTGGTCGAGGGCGAGTCCTCGTCGTCGCCGGCCCTTCCCAATGGCGGCGGGGAGGCGACGGCGGCGAGAGCTCGGCCCTCGCCCGCCCCCTTCGCCTCCCGCCCCCTTTTTTAATTTTAGGTTTTTAAATTTTAGGTTTTTTATTTTTTAGGTTTTTTATTTTTTAGGTTTTTTAATTTTAGGTTTTTAATTTTTAGATTTTTTAATTTTAAGTTTTTTATTTTTTAGAATATTTTAAATAAAATTGAGTTTAAATTAAGTTTAATTAATTTTTATATTAATTATTTACACATCGACGTAAAACGACGTCGTTTTTGCATTTTCTCACCACATCGCCCAAAAAACGACACCGTTTTGCACCAAACTCGCCGGAAAATTGCCACGTCGCAATTTGGCCGGAGTGGCAAGTGTTTCACTTTACTCTGAACCGGCACTTAAGTGTACATTTCCGAAGTTTTTGACTTAAGTGTGTCCCCCTGTGCCAAGTTTTGGCACTCCAGGTGTCCCAAACTCGCTCATGGGCTTATGAGCTTCCTTTTTAAAAAAAAAAAAATTAGGCCGGACTGGGCTCGCACATCGGCCCGGCCGCTAGGTTTCCGTGGGCTTGGGCCGCCTAGCCCGATTCGGTCCAGGTTCGGGCCCTCTAGCCCGATCCCGAGCCTTTTGCACCGAACTGGGTCGGACCCAACCCGGGGATCCGGCCCGGTTCGTTTTAGATATATTATAATATTATAATATTAAAATAATATTTTTAAAAAATAAAAAAATATTTTTACAAAAAATTAAAAAAAAATTAAAAAATTTCAAAAATCCAAAAAATGTAGGTTTTGATTAGGAATGGCCATGCATTGCCTTTATAGTGTATTTAGGCCTTTAATTGCTCGTATATTGATTATATTGCATGTTTAATTTACATGTTTAACTATGTTTGCAATTGCTTAGTGGCATGTGTTAATTTAACTGCAATTAGGATCTTGGTAGCTATAATTGTTACTTTAATGATTGTGCACCTGCATAATCATCTCACATGTTAGTGGATAGGTAAAAAAATCAATCCAAACTGCCTGCCAAAAATCATTTTGTTAAAATGAACAAGATTAGGAACCGAAAGGGCACTAATTAGTCAATTAGTGTAATCAAGTCCCGACCCTAGATTCTCTGGTTGCGTAGGAAGTGAGGTACACTCTCATGCCTCGCTTGGTTTCTAGCTGAGCACAATAGGCTAGTGGCGACTCCTTTTGTGCAAAATTTGCAAAAAATATCTCAATGTCACGAGGGGTATAGGCTTGGGAGAGCCCGCACCTATTCATGGGCCTTAGGCCCGTCCTTTAGGCAATACTCCTAAACCTATTCCCTCTCCCCCAGGGTAGGTCGCGATAGGCTTTATTCTGATACTATTGTAAGGGCCAACCTTTGACCCCACTTGCCAAAAATATTGTCCACTTTGGGCCGGAGCCCGCACAGCTTTAAAACTGGCAGTTAAAACCTAGAAAGCACCGAGACTATTTAAGAGCCTTCGTGTTGTGTCGGACACTCCGACACGTGTCTAATATTCTCCGACACTCTTGGACACTCGATCAATAGGTGTTGGAAAATCGACACTTGGTTAACTCTCCCGATACTCTTCAACACGTGAATTCGGAATTCCGACATGTGAGTTTGGAACTACGACACGTGATTCTGACACGCATAGGTCAATTTTAAAAATTTTCAAATAAATGAGTGGTTAAAATATAAATATTTAAAAAATAATAAATAATAAATGGGGAAAGAAGAAAATTTTAGTTTTTTCTTCTCTTTTGACTATCATTTCTCGTGACACACATTTCACCCTTTAGGTTTGTTTTTTCCTCTTCTCTTCCGACAAATTCTGACACACAAGTTCGGAATAAGGATTACTTATTTTTCTTTTTCCTCCAAGTTTTATGGATTATTGATATAAATTTAAATTTTCCAAATTGAAACAATGAATGATATTAACAAATGATGAATTAATGTTTTTAGTGTAAATTCATTGTATGCTCTTTTATTATTATTTATTTATTTTTGAATTTGATTCAAATTAATTTGATTAGAATAATCGTGAAAATGATAATTTATTATGTATATATAAAAATATATTTAATATACAATGTATCCTAACGTGTCAGAATTCTTTATTTTTTGAAAAACGACGTACCGGCGTATTGTGTTAGTCATGTCGCGTGTCTCGTGTTGGTGTTAGTGCTACTTAGGTTAAGACTGGCGCCATGCTTTATAAGGCACGTCACCTCACCTTCTTCATGTGATGTGGGATTCGGTTTATTCCTACCCCTATCGCCATCCTCACGAGGCGTGCTCCTCACCCATCTCTTGTAGGACTAGGTCATTACATGCTCTGTCTAGAGAGAATCCCCTCCCACGGGATGTATGGGTTCCAAAGGGAAATCCTGCCTTGCCCATGCTTTCCTTGCTCATGTTGTTCTTGCTTTGCGTGCTCATGGCTCTAGATCTAGCTACAGACGAGCCGTTGAGAACGAAGTGTGCTCATGGGTGGCGTGGCTGAGTAAACGTAAACTCACTAATTGATGAAAAATCACAGCCAAATCGATGGATTAAAGTACTTAAACCAGCTATCAAAACACAATTCACCATTTGGTCTCAATTCAAAGTTGTCGAGTCCTACTTAGCCACCCGATCATCCTGATCTCTGCTCAAAATGGAAGACTATAATTAGGAGTGCAAGTGGATGAAAATTAGCTAGGGATAAGCTACTGAAAGCAAGTGAAAATCGTAAAAAAATCCACACACTCAACAGCTGCAAAAGTAAAAAATTAGGCCAAATCAGAATGTTGGTGAAGTAGCTCAGTTGGCAGGCTTGGTAGGTGGGCAATGACCGATTGAAAGATCGTTTATTTAGTAGATAAGATCTTTGCAGCAGGCTCTTTTGGGGCATAAAGGATCAGAGACAAGGGGCACTAAGGGGAGCTTACGATTGTTATCAAAAGACACTCTCACAAGCAAGTAGGAAAAACCTCAACCCAGAAATTGAAGACTGACCCTTGAAGAGACAAATGAAATTTTCATAAACTTCAATTTAAAACTAGCCAAAACCTTCAACTAGAGAATACAAGTTCACTCAAAGATCTTTCTAACCATATTTCAAACCTCCCAAATTGAGATCGAGAAAGCCTCGTAAGTCCCCCACGAAAAATACCCTCTTGGCAACCAAAACCTCAACTAGAGTGTTGAGTCTAATTGGTCATGGTGAGGCAAAGTGAGCGGTCTTTAGAATAATGAAGGACGGATGAGGAAAATAATGACTTTTAACCTAAAGTAGAATACATCTTGTTGGGTATTTTTTCAAAGTAGTTGACAAAATGGGTCTTGCAGTCTAATTTTGGAGACCAACCAAAGCCTTCGTTGTCAGTTCTTTCTTTACATACCTCATTTTCCAGTTTAAAGGAGCCAAATTCCACGCGTCTCCAGAGGATAATTTCTTGATTTTCTCCGCTAAGAGTCACTTGCAAAGGAAATTAGGAAGCAAGATAAGAATCATAGATGCATTTTTGTTCAAGTTTGAATATGTTTAGATCATGAAAAATCAAGAGGACAACCAGCCTAGAAAATTGATTTCTGAGGCTGGAATTTTTCTAGGCGTTGAAGCCTCTTCAAGAGTCTTGAATGTTTGACTTGATATGCCCCTTTTCATGCATTACTTGTCTTCGTGAGCTTGATGGATATTAAATGGGAGTACAAGTGATGTTTACATCAACTTGGTGTAAACTCCAAGAATGCTTAGAATTATAGCCAAAAACTAAGCCGATCGACATTGATTCATGGCTGGTCATTTTGGACCATGCGTGTATGCTTCTTAGAGATGTCGTTTTGATGTGTTCGGTCAATTGTCCTCTGTGATGTTTGTTACATTTGAAAGTACATGTAACTTATTTTCATTCGAATTAAGTGATTTTTCCATAGACCTCGCATGTGATGAATGTCAGGGCTTGAATCTATGCATGCAATAGGCTTGCTTGACTTGGGTTCAAACCTAGCTTTGCAAAAATAAGACAGATCCACGTATTTGAGGCTAATTTTAGTCGTGTTTTAGGCTTCAAATTCTAACTAATATCATTCTTTGGATGTAGTGGTATAACTCGGATGCTTTGGTTCCACTTAATATTGCATATGAGTTGAGATTGAAGGACATAAATATGGCTCGAGGAAGTCGTTTGGGGTAGTTTGATACACACAAAATGCTTGATGAATTGCCCAAACCAAGCTTCGATCTTGAAACAATCGATTTTAGCTCAGTTCTTATGATATTCATGTTCTGAGTAGTTCCGTGTTCATGTAAATCAAGCATAGGTTGGTTTAGGAAATTAATTTTTTTAAAAATAAAATAAAATAAACGAAAAATATGAAAATTTCAAAAAAGAAAAAGAAAAAGAAAAAGTTGGATATTATCAAATCAGGGCAGAAATGACATTCATAATATTTTCCTAATTTTATAAAGTCATTTTTCTAATTTAATGCTATTTTCGTATTTTATAATCATTTTTGTAAAAAAAAATCCACTTTATATAGATTGAAATTATCTAGAGTAGTTTCATGCATCTAAAGTGATTTTATGCACATTTAAATTCCCATTTCGCTCATGGGTGTCACACCCCGAATCCTATAGGGATGAGGATGACATGACCATCTTTTTACCTGAAGAATGCAGTCTCAAACCATACTCAAAGTCCACTCTCAAAAGTTCCCATGATAGCACTCTTGTTCTACTAGCTGCTAACTAAAGAACCTGAAAAAGTTGGGAAAGAGAGGAGTGGGCAACTATAGCTCAGTAAGTAGTGCGTATCTCTTCAAGCAGATCGATCACTCATTATGCACTTTACAAAGTAATTTCAAAACTTATTTATCTCAATTTCAGTATATAATACACATAAAAATTATAAATGAATTATATCGCTTTAACATAACCATATACATATAATAAAACACTTACTAAATCAATAATATTATAACAAATACTAATGGTTTATTCCGTTGGTTAATCTCATGCCATACATCAATGGTCTATTCCATTGATCCACCTCATATTACACGTAAATGATCCATGGATTGACGAATCTTTTGCTAAATATTAAATCATGGTCACGACAAAATGCTTGATGATAGGAGGACCAAAATTCTCTTCTTGGTAAGGTCTCCACCTACAAAGCTGGTGGCTCAGCCCAGAAGGATATCCTAAACCAAGTTTGCATACCCACTAGCATTTCCATGGGCTCACAGCAATATTAAATACCAAACACACATCCTCCAATATCTAGAAATTCAATCCACAATCAATCTCATCCACAATTCATTTCATAAACCAATCGTATAACTTTTTGTAACTCAATTCATCAAATAAAATACACTTCATAAGACATTTCTCATAACATTTCGAAATCCATTTCATAAACCCTTGACATTTCGAAACGCCTTTTATGAAATGTTTCTCAAATCATTATAGACTCATTGCAAAAACTAGTTCATAACGCAAAACACGTCATTTCACAATATTTTTCTTAAAATTATTCTTGTTTGTTCATAAATTATAGGCTGCAGATCTCATCGTAACATTGGAAGAAGGCCAATGGAGGTTACCAAACAATGCACTACAAAGTTCAGGGATCATTACGAGATTAGAGTCGGAGAGAAGATTTTCTTGACGACGACGATTGTCAGAGACCAAGATTACAAGCTTAGCGAACTCGTCGTTGGAGAATGGATCACAGGTGTCCAGAGGATTTATGGCAACAAGAAGACAAACACGCAGCAGATTTTGGTGGGTCTCTCAGCCAGTGACGGCATTGACTGTGAAAACGGTTACTTGGAGAAAAAAAGTGAATGGTTTCGTAATTCTTATGCACAAAGTCTGCTTATTAACATTATACTAAAGATCCGGCAAATCAGTCTTTGTCTGTTAAATTATTGATCTAATTTCCGGAAACTTCAAGATAGACATTAACTAGAGAATCAAGAAAAATCCTAGAAAAGAAATCTAGCTTAGGCGACAATGAAAAGTCTGGAAAGCACAAGTGTAGAAATGTCTAGGAAAAGAAGGAAAATGCGAAGATCTCTGACAAGTACAGAAGATTTTCCTTGAGTATGTCGGTGAAATAAGCCTATAAATAGGCTTGTGGTCGCGCATTTTGAGCCGCATTTCAACAATCTCAGCTCCTTCTCCTTCCCTCTATGATTCTCATCAAATAATAAAAGCCTTCCCTTTCTCCCTCTGCTTCCCTAGCCGTGAAAGTCCACTTTCATTTACACACTCTTCTGTTGTTCCCTTGCTAAGTAAAATCTCATATGCTCACCTGAAACTATCACTATTAGCTTCCGCAAACCTTTAGTGGTATTAGAGCCATGTCTTTGGTCGGTATTGGGCATTTGTCCTACCTACCCATCCCTAAAACTATCATTTCCAAATAACCAAACGACTAAACTATGGCCAACTCTATCTCATCCTCATTCCCCAGTCCCATTTTTTATGGGAACAACTATGAATTTTGGAGCATAAAAATGACTACATTCTTGATGGCCCAGGACTTATGGGACATCGTGGAAAAAGGGTACGAGACTTCGCAAGAAGGTGCAAGTGTTCCAAAGGATCAACTACAAAAGGATGCAATGGCACTATACTTTATTCAGCAAGCACACTCGGAAACGGTATTTCCAAGAATAATTGGAGTGAAGACTACAAAAGGGGCTTGGGAAATACTATGAGAAGAGTTCCAAGAATCAGAAAAGGTACGCACTATTCGCCTTCAAACTCTGAGAAAAGATTTTGAGAATTCTACAATTATCACAACTTTCAGGTAGAAATATGTTTTCTTCACAATAGAATAACTAAAATAATTATTAATTATCTCAATTATAGCAATTTATAATTAAAGATGCAATTTTGTATATAATGATGAAATTACATTGTTAATAAACGTTAAAATTTTATTGTTCATAATGTTATTTTACATTAAAGGTGAGCATGATTTCAGAATAGAACTTGGAACCTAAAAACTAGATTGGTGGGAATATGTCCGATCCAAGTTCGAAGGTACGCAGGGTAGGTTCTAAATTCTAAAATTGAAGAATCTAGTTTGATGAGTAGATTTTAGATTTTAGATTGGTGGAATCTGAAACTAGAAAATAGTGGTAATCAGTTCCAGAGATGGTTCGATTTTACTTCGAAATCAGTTCCCAGTTTCCGAAATTGGGAACCAGACCACCTAGTCCTGGAACCGGATCAAACATACTGATTGGTCTAGTTCGGTTCCTGAGCGGTCCAACGAAACCAATGGACGTCGAGTTTGTCAACCAAGTCCAAGGGTCTAGACGAGAAAGAAGGCAGAGAGGATGGCCATAGGGTTGAGGTAGGAGGCCAACCATCGGGCGAGGGGGAGGTAGAGGCTGGAAAGGATGGAGATGATGGGGACTAGCGCAAGGCTGCCTTGTCGACGCAGTAAAGGACGCTTGCCTCCGCAGCTTCGCACACGTTGCATTGTATCTTCATATCCACACGAGCACGCACATGGCGCAACCATCGGAAATCTCATATTTGATCTCGCCACAAACCGATGCTTCAAAGGATTTTTTTAAAGAGAAACAGAGCGAACAAATCCAAGGGATTTGCGCACTTGAAACTCTTGGTTTCATAGAGGAAAATGGTGAACAATTAGCAGTGCTTTCGTTTTTCCTCTTCTTATTTTAATTCTTGGGAATTGGCGTGGAGTCATTTATATCATTTTGGCTAAATGCCCGCCACATGTACTTGGCTTTAGGGATTTGTGGTTAGGGACTCACAAAAACCATTTCACACGATTTTGCCAAATACGTAGAGCTGTCTAGGTTGTAGGTTTAGCTGCTTAGACTTAATTACCACAACCACCCTAAATGAACTTAAAAGCAAAGGACTAACAGAAGTCATTTCATTCGATTCCCAAAAGCCAGACCAATAGAAGAAAGTTCCCTTTTCCTTATGAAGAAATCGGTATGGCCGAACCGCTCGTTACCAGTTCCAATTATATGGAATGGAGAACTAGACTGGCGTCCCTCAAAATTGCCTAGAACCGATCAACCTAGTCCGATCTAGGCAACTCCTAGTTCGAGCGGTTCCTGTTGCACACCCCTACTCGGAACCTTAAACCTGTAACCTATAACTTAGAATAAGTTTTTGTGTTTTTCTTTATCTATGTCTTCACACGATTCTACAATATTCATGACGTTTGATGATGAGTGTATAATCTAGAACTACTAGTTTAAGTTTTCATTTTATAACTAAGACTTTTACTTCATTAATGTTTCATATTTTTTGTGTATTTAATTATTAGTTATGGTCAGTGAATTGTAACAGTAAATTGTGATTATTAAATGTGATAATTTGTTGCAATTGTTCAATTAATAATAAATGTGAAACGTAGGTAGATCTTGGAACCGACCTTGGAACCTATAATAGAGTATGTTCCAAGTTATAAGATATGTAGAGTAAGTTTCAAGTTTTAGAAAATGAGGAACATGTTTCAACCAAGATATTCTCATATCCAGGTAGAACCTCATCAGAGACCCGCTGCCCATCGCAAGGACAGTCCAAGGAGGAAGAAGGGAGAAAAGAAAAAGAAAAGAAAAAATTAATAAAAAAATCAAAAATATATATATTAAAAATTGTCATGTCAACGTCCGGCGTCCACATCAACGCCGGCCGGTCAAAATTGCCCGGATGGATTGAATTGATACTAATATTAAGGTTTGTGATTGAATTAATTCAATTGAAAAATTAAGAACTGAATTGATACAAATGTAATAGGTTTAAAACTTTTTTGGTACTTTTTCCCTTATTAAATAGTTATTGAACTGATAAAAAAAAAGTTATTGCTTTTCATGAAAATCCTTTACACTAAAGTATTTTTGCATTTACTTAAAAGCTTTTCTCAAATGTTGAACCAAATGCAGCCAAAATAATTGATTTTCATGCGGTCATCCCTCCTGTACTGTGTCGAAGAAAGAATTGAAAGTTGGTATTTATACGAGTCAACCCTTAATTATGTATTTTTGTTTATGGTTCTCTGAGTTGATAGTAGACGTGTGTAGGGGTGTGCAAAAGAACCGGGACTTGCCTAGACCGCCTGGAACAGGTGGTTCTTAAGGGAACCGGTCCGGTTCCCGGTTCCATGGGTGGATCCGCCCACCCGGACTAGACCGATTATATTATAATAATAAATTAATTTTTAATATTAAAAAATTCGAAATTAGCAAATTTAAAACCAAATCACTATCATGTCTCAATTTACTACTCTCCTACTCCATTTCGTCTTTCTTAGTTCAAAATCTCCCGAGCTCCCTCTTCCTCTCCAATTTACCTTCGTATCTACTCATCTCCCTTCGAGTCCTAGTCCGAACTTGGCGAAACAGTGAGTTGATTCTCTTTTTCCCCCTTGAACTTGAACTCTCTCTCCACGTCATCGCCATCCTCGTCGCCACTTCCACATTCACTGTCACTATCGTCCTCTTCGTTGTTGGGCTCGTCCCGCTTCTACCTCCCCTCTTCCTCCTCCTCAGGCCTCCCCCCATTGTCCTCATTTTTGGGGACAAGGGCGAACTCCAAGTCTAAGAATGGCTCATCGTCCCGATTGTCCTCCTCATTGTCAGTCTTGAGGGAGGAGCAGGAGACGGCAGAGGCGGTGGTGAAGATGGTGGTGGTGGTTGGATTGGAAGCGGCGCGAGGGTTGCGACCGCCGCCCCGGTGCTAATACTTGAGAAGGATAAAGTTACCATGGTCGGAAGAGCCAGAATAAGTAGATGTGAGGAGGGCGAAAAGGGGAAGGCATGGAGGTTGGAGCAGTTTAATGGATCCACCCGGGAATCGGACCGGACCGGCGATCCGGTTCCCGGGTGGATCCATGCAACTAGCGGGTGGTTCCCGATTCCAATTTTTCGGAACCGGTTCTTAGCGGGCGGTTTCCGATTCTAGGTCGGGAACCGCCCACCCGGACTATGCACACCCCTAGACGTGTGAGTGCAACTTATGATATCATTTTGAAGACTATTTCTAGCCGCCATAATTTTTCTAATATTCTTTTCCTCCAGATATAAATGTACGAAACGTGTTATAATGTAAGGTACGAATAAAGTACATGACTCTATGGTTATTGGTGGAAAGCTGTAAATAAGTCCCATCCCATTCTTGCGAGGCTTGCTTATTTATTCTTGGGGATCCTAAAAAATTTAGTGAACGTAAAATGAGGAATTGAGGAATCGTCTCCACTTGTGGGGAGGCAGCCAACAAGCAGGATCCCATTCTGTCTTTATTTGCCCCATGACCGAGGAGCGAGGAAGAAGAAAGGAAGGCAATGTGTTTTGGTGGTATCTGATGCGGATGTTACAAAGGAAGGCACAAGGATTGCAAACAGAAAGCGACATAGTGAATATAAGCATATGGGTGAAAATATTAGGATTCCCGCACAACCACAATGAAAATAAAAAGTAAAAGCGAGAATGAGAATTTTAAATGCAAAATTTTATTCCGATTAACCTTTAAACTAGAATTACATCAAATTGGAGATTTTATTTTAATCAACACCTTACACGTCTCTAATATATCCTTCAGTTAAAAGTCAAAGAGAATATATATTTATGGGCACAAATCCAAATTACTTATAAAATATAGGCTTAAACTATAAAAGCTCTCATGTTGTTGGCATCATCGGGGCATTGCCCTATAACCCCGCCCACTCATTGGGGAGATGGACTCTTGTACTATCCTGTCAATGAGAAGTATGAATCACATCCCAATAAAAAAATGATAGCACCAACCTATCCCTCTCCAAGCACCAACTCAATATTAAATTCCGGAACAAGAAATCAAGTTGAACTGAAGTGGGCATTTCTTCCTCCTGAAAAAACGACTAGCGGCACTAGAGCCATTCGCACGCCACGTTCTTCCATGATAGTTAGAGGTCAGCCCAAAAACAGTGGATGCGCACTCGGCCAAACTTCTCTATGGTGCAGCAATTATAAGGATTTGCAGAATTTTATCCCCGTAATTTCGTTGTGCTTTGTAGAACGAATTCGGTTTGCTGTGGGTTTAAAATTGCTCTAACTTCGATGTCGATATCTGAGTATGACACCCATGCTTGCCGTTCGAAGAAGAAACAATTGGACGACCATATATGTCTCCAATCGCTCCAAGACGAGAAAAAGTATGGCAATGAAGCCTGAAAGGAATGAGAAAAAGACGAGTAAATGACTACTAAATGCTAATCGTGGACTTAAATCTTCTTTCTTTAGAATCTTCTCCCGTCGCATCAACCTAATGAATTTGTTGCGATGGAGAATGGAATCCCAATTCAGTCGTTCATGTTATCAACATCAAGACTCTTAGATATTTTGAAATCTTCCCTTAGACGTGTCTCCAAATTTCAAGTTTCTATATAGTAATTTTCAGAAATGTCACGATCAATTGGTAGGCTGATAAATGAGTAAGTAATCATAACATTGGTTGATGATAAATTTCGGGAAATGAATAGTAGCAATTTCATTCGAACCATGAATGTGAATGCATCAACGATGCCACAGGCTCCAGAACCAGAATAATCTCCAAACAAAATTAGAAGGAAGAAATTTCAGACGGGGACTAGAAACATCTGAAGTAGACTTAACCAAATGACGGGATAAGCCATGTCGAATTAGGTATAATTGCCGTGGGAAACTTCGACAGTGATTTGTTTTTGTTTTTTTGGAAACCAAATGAAACAAAAATCTTCAGACAGACTATAGTTCATCCATTTCATCAGTCCAGCACCACGACGAGATGCCCAGTAACAGGCACCTCACCCTGACGGTTCCATCCCAACTGCTACTGTAAAGGACTCCACTGGACGCAACCAACGAGGAAACTACAGATTTATGACCAATCCATGCTGCATGAAAGGGCGCGATCCTGTTAAGAAAGGAATTTGAAAGAACGTATAAAGTTGTTTCACCCCGTGAAAGAGCGCAACAGAAGCATCTGCAAAGCTAGGAACCCAAATGCCCACTTGCGACAGTCTGTTGTTGAGTTGGATGGATCGTGAGTCGTGGACTTTAACGTAAACCCAATGCAATGTGTAGTTTGGGTGACCAGAAAATGAGAAGTCTTCCTGGAATGGAGTCCGATCTCAGTTCACAGTCATGCCATTGAGATTGATAGAGACGGTGGATCGCCACTGGTGAGGGCAGCCTCGCAGATTGATAAGGCTCTTGGAATTGTCAAGGAAATGGATTCTACTGCCTGTCGGCCAACATCTTCATTTGTAGTGTTCTTGTACATACCTATGGGATAGCAAAACAGATTGAAGATGCTGTGGAGACATTCCTAGGAATGGAAAGGAATGGAATTGAGGCTGACGTGGTAGCATATAATTCCCTGATTAGCGCATTTTGCAAAGTTAAAAAATTTAAGAACGTGAAAAGGATTTTGAGTGAGATGGAGAGCAGGCGAGTTAATCCCAACTCAAGGACCTGCAATATTATTTTGACTAATTTGATAAATAATGGGGAAACCGATGAAGCTTACAGCTTCTTCCGGAGATTGATCAAGGTTTGTGAGCCTGATGCAGATACATATACAATGATGATAAAGATGTTCTGCCAGAGGGATGAACTGGAGATGGCTCTTAAGGTGTGGAAGTATATGAACTCAAAGCGATTCATACCTAGTATGCACACTTACTCAGCACTCATAAATGGCTTATGCGAGAAGGGTAATTCACCAAGGGCTTGTGTCCTATTGGAAGAGATGATGGAGATTGGGATCCGCCCATCACGTATGACTTTTGGGAGGGTAAGACAATTGCTTATAAAGGAAGGAAGAGAGGATGTGTTGAAATTTCTTCAAGAGAAAATGAATCTTTTGTTTAAAGAGCCATTATGTGATTGAAGCTATGCATAAGGACTAAGGAGCTTTCTGCTACAAGTTATGACCCTGATATTTGTTAGATTCAGTCATTAGGAAATAATATTCAGTTTGACAGCAGTGCTCTGTTTGGTTAAGATGTTCGGCTGTCACTGCAGGTGAGCGTCATTTTCTTTTTTGTTCATAAATTATTATAGGCTGCAGATCTCATTGTACCATTGGAAGAAGGCCAATGGAGGTCACCAAATGAAGCACTGTAAAGTTCAGGGATCATTACGAGATTAGAGTCAGAGAAGATATTCTTGACGATGATGATTGTGAGAGTCCAAGATTACAAGCTTAGCGAACTCGTCATTAGAGAATGGATCCGAGGTGTCCAGAAGATATATGGCAACAAGAAGAGAGACGCAGCAGATTTTGGTGGGTCTCTCGGCCAGTGACAGCATTGAACGGTTAATTGGAGAAAAAAGGTGAACGGTTTCATAATTCTTATGCACAAAGTCTGCAAATTTACACTATACTAAAGATCTGGCAAATCAGTCTTCTAAGTTCATCACAGGAATTCATGACCTCCTCGTCAAAGCATTGTGTGTTATAAGGAGGAATAGAAATTAGATGCTGGAAATCGGAAATTTTTGCAACTGTACATGCCAGATTAAGAAAATAGCCCTTATCGGTTGCTACAGCTTTGTGTTGGCAACCATTGCCTTCTCTTGGGGCTATTCACCTGTGGAGGACCAATTCCAAAGGTCCTCAAAGAGTTCCTCTGTGGAGGCACATGGCGGAGAAGCTCGAGAGAGACTGCGGGTTTTGGATACCACAGAGAGTGGAGCTAAGGATATTGGCAATGGAGGGCAGGGCTTGCGAGGGAAAAGATCTCGGCAGGTGCAATTTGAAAGCCATGACCAGAGCGGTACTAGAAGGCAAAGCGGACGTCTTGAGACCATCGAAGAAGATGGCATGATTCAAGGATGATGTCTGTTGTGAGTACTCAGATGACTCGATCAAGTACGCAAGTGTCGAATCTGCACAGAGGATCGAACCAAGCTGTTAGGGAACAGGAAATAGTTCGATCAAATCAATCAATCTCATATTTTGTTGGTGTTGACATGCGTAGGCTATGGTTGATTTAGTGCTCATCTGGAAACATTTTTTGACCTAAGGTAACAAAGACCCTGCGTGGAGGATTTTTATCTCGTTTTATCAACTTTAACTTCTATTTTCATATCGTTGATGAAATCAAGTACGAGCAAGTTGTGATCATAACTTTCTGAATTTGAAAATGGAAAACTTAATTGAAGCCAGTAAAATCGAGAGACATGATTGACTTGACAATACTTGGTACAACATAAAACATGACATAATAACAAAATTTGAATGACAAATTCGAATTCCATCATAACTTTGTGTTCAACTACAAGGTCAACGAGTCCTTTGAGCAGACATACTACGTTCAGTCAACTGGAAGCCCTTCCTTGAAATCCGCTATTTAAACTACTTCCATCTTTAGATTGCATAGATGTCATGGCGGTGATCGAATTGGCCCACGAAACAATGGCATGATTACTTAGGAAACCAGATTGAAAGTCACCCATGATTCTCATTTGAATTTACGTCATATATAAATATTATTAAAGAAAAACTTTAGCACTAAGGAAATTCCTTATTAAACTAATTCGATCTTTAGATTGCCTAAAACGAAATCAAAACCCATGATTCTCATTCTAATTTAGGTCACATAGCACTAAAGAAATTCGTTATTAAACTAATTATATCTTTAGATTGCACAAAACAAAATCAATAGTCAATCACGATTCTCATTTTAGTTTAAGTCATAAAGGGCACTAAAGGAATTCGATATTATCTTCAGATTGCACGAAATCAGATCAAAAGCCAACCATGTTTCGACATATATAACCATTATTAAGGGAAAAGTTAAGCACTAAAAAAGTTCGATATTAAACTAAGTCTATCTTTAGATTGTATAGAACCTAATCAAAAGTCACCCACGATTCTCATTCTAGTTTGGGTCCCATATAATTGTTACAAGCCAAACTTAGACCAAATTCATGGGTTAAGATAACAACAAAGTAGAAGGTCCGGTGTCCATGTATGCTTATTGTGTGTATGGCTCTTGGTCGATTGCTCTTTTGTCATGCAAGCAAATGCAGCCAAGGATTTTTATCTTGTTTCATCAACTTTAATTTCTATTTTCATATAGTCTATAATATTAAGTACGAGCAAGTTGTGATCGTAACTTTCTCAATTTGAAAATGGAAAGACTAGTTAAAGCTAGTAAAATCGAGAGACATGATTGACTTGATGGCCTTCAGTAAAACATAACACATGATATAATAACAAAATTTGAGAGTTAATATCCTGAAAAATCCTAAACTGGTACATTTGTGACAAAAATTTACCCCAAATTATTTTTTTGACGATGAAAAACCCCAAACTGGTATTCCTGTGACAAATTTACCCCGACTGACCATAAAAAACCCTAAACTGGTATTTTTATGACAAATTTACCTCAAACTAATTTATTCGACTGCAAAAAACCCCCAAATTGGTAAAATTGTGAAAAATATACATTCCACTAAATTGTATTAATACCACAAAAAAATCACAAAAATTATAAACTGTGACAAACGGAGCGTAATCCCAAATTGATATACCAGTCAATTGTCACGTGTCGTTTAACTTAATAATTTGATAGTAAAATTTAACGAAAACTAATAGAGGGTAAATTTGTGACAAGTGTACCAGTTTGGGGTAAATTTGTTAAAAGTATACCGGTTTGGGATTTTTGGTGGTCAAAAAAATAGTTTGGGGTAAATTTGTCACAGGTATACCAATTTGAGGTTTTTCAGGGTATTAACCCAAATTTGAATGACAAATTCGAATTCCACCATAATTTTTGCGTTCAACTACAAGGTCAACGAGTCCTTTGAGTAGGCATGCAACTATCTTTCAACAAGAAGCCCCTTCCTCTTCATCCGATGCCATTATTAAAGAAAAAGTTTAAGCACTTTTGGTTAGCTCCAAAGAAATCCGCTATTAAACTAATTCTATCTTTAGATTGCTCAAATGTCATGGCAGTAATCAAAGTGGTCCACCAAACAATTGCATGATTATTTAGGAAACCAGATCAAAAGTCACCCACGAATCACATTCTAGTTTAGGTCATATTTAACTATTGCAAGCCGAACTTAGACCAAATTGTGATCATGAATTGAAATCATATGATGTATCAATTTGAGGCAACAAATGTTTGAGCTGGAAAATTTTATATTGCATTAACTTTATTTGGATGATTTCCATTGATCCCCAATGTAGTGGTTTTTGACTATGCATTCATTCTAATTGATAAGTCTACCAAATCTTTTAACACTTCATAGCCTTCTCAATTACGATAGGCGTCGGCATCCAAAACATGATATGGCTGGCTTTTTTCCATTAATTTTATTTCGTATCATTGAACGGAGAGCACACAAAGAATGCAAATATTATTTAATCGGTAAGGTAATAGCAACAAAAATAATAATAAAAGAAGTGACATCGTGGCTTCAGCCCTTCCCAATTCCAATATACAGTATGCGTGAAGCTGACATAGAATTTGGGGTTAATATCATAAAAAAGCTCTAAACCTATTCATTAGAAATAAATTTATTTTAGATTAATTTTTTGACCATTAAAAATCTTAAAGTAATACACCTATGATAAATTTATTTCTAAATTTATTTTTTAATCACAAAAAATTCAAATTGGTACATTTATCTCAAATTTATATTCCTTTAGTTTTCGTTAAATTGGATTAATATCATGAATAATTATAAACTAGTCAAAAAGAGAGTAAAGACCCAAACCGATAACGGAATGAGTGGTAATTTTGTTACAAGTGTACCAATGTAAGATTTTTTATAATAAAAAATTTTATGATAAATATATCATGTTTATACTAGTTTTAAATTTTGAGATTATTTTTTATGATACTAATCTCAAAATTTATCACACAGGAAATGCTATGAACATAATTAACCTCGCTACAAACATGAGCACCAAAACAATCTCTCAAACATTTGCTCGGTCCTTTTTTTTTTTATTTATGACTAGGGGTATCAGAATCGAACCGAAATTTTTTCGGTGCGGTTTTTGGTATCGAATAATGAAAAAATAATCGGTACTTGAAATTTACGCAGTCTCTCTCTTCACTCTCGCCCCTTCTCTAAATCGCCACTAAAGAAACCCTAATCTTTCATCTCCCTTCTCCATTCCGTTACCGCGCCCTCGGTCAGCAGTCGCTCAATCTCCTCCCAGATTGCACGCTCACCAGTCACGACCCCGTGGTCCTTCCTCTTTGCGCGCTCGACTCCTCTCCTCGCGATCCGCTCAATGGCCGACTCTGCCACTGCTTCGGCTCCTTTCACGAAAGTCCGCATCCAAAGAGAAGACGCCTTCACCGTGAGTCTTGTCTCGATGATTGCATTTCTGGTCTATAGTTGCCATTTCATGCTCCAATCTGCATTTTCCTTTTGCGTCTTCTTCTTTATCTTGCTTTGTATTTTGCCCGGGGACCTGCTGTGGCCATAGAATGGAACGGGTTTTGTTTTGGTTTATTCAGCGATGGGCGACGAGGGACGTTGTGTCAGGATTCTTTTTTTTTTTTTTTTTCCTCAGGTTATGCGTGAGTTGAGCGTAGGCTAGTGCTCGTGCAGCTTTTTGCTTGGCTGAGAATGGGGACGAACAAATTCTGAAACTTAGGATGCTCTCTATTTAGGGTGTTTTCTCATTGGGCAAATGCATCATTCGACTGATCTTTTCGTCTAGTCAGTGCGCTGGCCGACACGAATAAGTTATACGAGTTTCAAACATCACAGGCATTTTGGTAAATATTCCTGAGTCATGGGTATAAGGACTAACGCCCGAGGGTATTTCGGGCAGCTTCAAGAAGGCATTTGGTGAGAAAGCTCCGGCTCGATTCTAGCCTACCAAATGATCGTCTCCACTTCTTCTTTTCTTGAATCTCTCGAATTTACATTGACAAGTAACACAAGAGTCAACATTTTATTTACATGTCTGTTATCACATTATGCAGGGACTAACACTCAAACACTTTCTTTCACCAAAAAAAAAAAAAGAAAAAAACACTCAAACACACACACAAAAAGGCCCTTCCCGTTTCCTAGATACATCACACGGTGAAACTGAAGCCTTGATCTGGAATTACTCACACAGAAAACTCAATAACATAGTTAACTTTGTCGTGAATATTAGTAGCATGAGATTTAAAAGTCCGAACTGAATGGCTTGTAGGACTTGAGGTCGTGAACAAACCCAGCAACAGAGCCGCCGGCGGCAGCGACAGAGATGATAAGGCAAACCACAATTAGAATCTGGAAGAGCACCCATCCAATGCTCCACTTGGTTATGTTCGTCTGCTTAATGTAAATCTCAACCGGGAAATAGACCATGAGGAGCCAAAAATTCAGCGCTCCAAGCAGCCCGATAATGTCGATGAAGAATGGGAGAAGCATGGCTATTATGGTGGTCACAAACACGAAGATTGTCCTCCAGACCAAGCAGAAGAAGTTGAGCTTGTATTGGCCAAGCCCAAAGATCGGGATTCCAATCTCCCGCGTTATGAACTGGCTGTTTGGAAATTTCTCGACCGCCTTCTTCTCAACGAAGGTGAATAGGGGTTGGCAATAAACTTGGAACGCACCGATGAGGTGGGTCACAAGTGTGCCATCAGCGATGCCGACCAAACTAGATGGTTTGTAGAAGCCAAACTCGGTGAGGAGGTCTCTGGGCACCGTGTTGCCGGAGACAGCGAAGCCTATACACCCGTATAACATGTAGAAAAGGGTTGCAACTGCTATGCCGACTAGACTCGCCTTCTTCATCGTCCTTGATACAGATGGAGCAGACCGAATTGTGTCCTGGAGCATATACAAACTTATCATATCAACGATTTTAATTTCATTACATTATTAACCATCACATGTACTTTCTTCTGTCATGCATTTGAGAGGACAATGACTAATTCACCAGAATTTCAGGGATGACCAGGAAGTATCCATAGGCAAAGGCCATGACACCAAGCGCCTGAAACCAGCCCCATAGCTCCTGTGTTGAGGTCACGGTGCTGGTGCTGATTCCAGTGAGACTTCCCCTAATTTTCCCCGTCTCTGAAGATTTAATGAACCAGAACAGAAAACCAAATGAGAACCTCATACTTCGACTAGGTTCTATCACCGACTGTGATAGTTCAGAAATATAATTATAGCAGTTTAACAAGAAAATAATTCAAGTACCTTTAATTTTGGCAATACCAAGGCCAACTTCAATGCTGGAGTAGCAAAGGGACATGACAGCGGCAACACCAGACATCCACCCCAGATGATCTGAAGGGAGTATCTGAGAGAGGAGGATCTCAATGATGCCGACTGCAATCATGTAACGATTCCTTTTGATGGGGCACGGGTGCTCGACACCGTTCTTGTGAAAGCAAACGGACCTCTCGATATTCCTGCAATGACCTCAGGAGCCAACAAATTCAATCCAACTCGCATCACTTTTGACACGGGTGAAATAACAATCACAAGAATTTTCACTGAAAATATACTCACGCCAGGCGAATAGAAGAAGCAATGGTGTAACTGACGGCAACCCCGAAGACGGTCACGGACTGAATCAGCCCACAAAGCTTGACTTTGAACCCACCTGGAGAATTTAATCAAAAGAGGAGAGTTTAGCATCAAACACAACATGATTGGACATGACTCAGACGGCATTGGAATATGAACGCGAACACGGATACAAATGTGACATACCGAGATTGGCACTGACAGCATCCATGTAGGTGTAGTTGCGCCTGCCATTGATGGGGTCGCTGGAGCGGTAACAGGCGGCAAGGAGGGTGGAGGTGTAGTAAGTGACCAAGGCGAACAGGAGCATGACAGCGGGACCAGCAATCCAGCCGAGCTGCGCAGTGGCCCAAGCCAGGGACAGGACTCCGGAGCCAATCACTGCCGTGATTATGTGAGCGCTCGCTGTCCATACCGTCCCTGCATTCGTTCACGCACGAGCCACCATAAGTAACATAGTCACTAAAAAATTCTAAATTCTCTTTTATCAGTAGTCTCTTAAAAAGGAAAAGAGAAGGTTGTAAATTCACCCACGTTTATAAAATCACAACACGCGTCGATGCGAAATTTCATTGATGGTGTTTCATGAAAAAAAAAAAAAAAAACAAAAAAACAAAGAATTCGTCTGCTTTCCTTGAAGAGTTTCTTAATGTTTGTGGTTCTTTTCCCTGGTTTTGTGACGGCATTGACGCGACAGCAACGTTCCTAAAAGACGGGCGATTCCCTGTGGGTGTTCGTCCTCGTCTTTCCTAATGAGTCGTGAGAAGTCGTGGTAATCTACATCTCAGGAAATCGTTTCCTATTTCGTTTCGGTCGAAGGAAATCGTTTCTTGAAAACAAAAACGAAGAAAAAAGACAGGGACCTGTGCGTTTGAGACGATTGTCGTCGTCGAAGCATTTGGAGCCACCTTGCGGCGGGATATTAATGGAGACATCGAAGACCTGGTTGTTGGGGTGCTGGTTCTTCACGGCAGAGTTCACACCCATTTTTGAGATTAAACCGAAGCAAATCTAGAAGAGCGTTGAGAATGTTCTTTTCCTCAAGCTGATTGGAAGATTAGAGAAGCTTCGATCTTTATGCGCCGGAACGAAATGGGTAGCTCTCTTCCTTCCGCTTCGACTCTCAAGTGAGGGAATTGTGTTGCTGAGAGAGAAAGAAGCCGAGAGAGCGAGGGAAGGAGAGAGTGCTGGATATGGGAAACCGAGAAGGAACGACAGAGAGAAAGAGAGAGAGAGTCGTGCGTTAAGAGTTGCAAAGAGAAGAATGCATTGAGTGATGCAAGGAGGAATGAGGGAATGGTGGCTATATATAGGGGAGAGGGGATGCAGAGGGGAAGTGGGGAGAGAGAGAGATGTTAAGAAAAGGACAGCACTGAGGGAGTGAGGCCTTCACACGACATCAGTGAAAAAAACCTAAAACCTAATAAATCTCTCTCTCTCTCTCTCTCTCAAGAGTCATTGAAAATATTAAACAAAGTCACGTTGAATTCTCGATCATTCAAGATGGATGAAACTAACTAGAAACTTTTGATTGTAGTATTAGAAATTTGTAAGACTTTATAACTAAACTTTTGCTACCAACAACTAAGATGCTAGCAGAATTCAGACAAGAATAGCTTTATTATTATCTTCAAGGTCAGATCTATATATGCTGGGACATATATGACTAAGATTAATGGTAAATAGTGATCAACAACATCAATATGTCATTATCGCTCTCTATATACTGAATCAACCCTAATCAACGAAGTCCTTATTTCGGTTTTGGATCACAAATCAATTTCTTAGTTAAAGTGCAACTCTGACTTCATGAGCAAGATTCTGTTGAAAAACTTAACCAAAAAAAAAAAAGGAAAAAGAAGAAGAAGAAAAGTCCCTTCTTATTCTAACTTTTATGTGAAAAATTCAAATGACACTTTAATCAGCATATAACTTCTCAAAGTTTTAAAAAATTTAGATATTTTTCTGTATTACCGATAAAATTCAATTAGGTTGGCAGTAGTTGGCGGGAGCTTGATCATTTTGTAGTTGGGTGGGATTTTCCTCATGAAGTGCTAAAAGAACCAGCAGTATGCACATGCCATCTCCATCTCGCTCAGCCGGAGCACACTCATGATTACCTTTCTAAAGCTCTAAATATGCCATTAGATTATAATAGAGATGTTTAAGCAATAATAATAATAATAATAATAATAATAATAATAATACTAATAATAGTAATAATAATAATCATTATCATCATCATCATCTTAGCTCAAACTCTGCACATTCCTCCTACTTTCGAATACGAAAAAGGTGTGCTGCGTTTCATCCCTGGAATAAGGTTGATAAATGATAACACCATTGAACTCCCTTGGTGATTTGATCGCTTAAAATGAGAAAATCATTGCCATTTGGGAGGTGGGCAGCGCGCCGCATCTCATTCTCGTCTTTACATCCTCCATGACCGAGGGGTGAGGAAAAGACAGCCTATTGGGAAATATAAAAGGCATTGGATTTGGTACTTTATGAGAGTGAGAGTGAGAGAGAATCTCTAGTCTTTGTTTGATTTACTTTCTTTCCGAAATATTTTATTTTTATTTTTAAAAAGTCTAGATGTGACCTATTTTGTCACTCGATAATTCGGTAATTAGAAACGACAGTAACCCAATATTGTAACACTTTGTTCTTCAGAATAATTTCTGTTCAAAAATATATTTTTTTATTCTATTCCTTGGATGAGTTTCTAAACATTTGAAGATGTTCGGTAAATGCATAAAATTTTTATTCCCAAAATTGATTAGCTGATGTTACTAAACTAATTTTTTGTTCTTTTTTTGTTCTAGTGAACAAAAAGAACAAAAAAACAAAAATAGTTAAATCCTAAAAGTATATTGATTTTTCCCCTATAACTGAATATTTTTATTAGTATATATACTGCATATTTGATTCCATCCATAAATCGATTTTCTTCCCTATGAGTTTTAGTAATTGTACGTTAATCCTAGCAATTATATAGGTTTGAATTTGGCATAAACATAGAAGAGTTGGTGTGCTTAACCGCTTAGACATCAAGTCGATGCATTTAAGTTATCGTGTTAACGAATCAAATGTTTTAATATGAAATAATCAAATACGTTTTAACATATTAAACTTCATATACAAAGGCTTTTTTTATCCTTAAACCTCATAACAGTATGTCAAAAAGAATAAATAATAAAATATAGTGATAAGTGCACTAAAAATCCGAAAACTTGTTAAGAAAGTGCATTTGAATCCTAAAATTTGTCAGGTTTGTGCAATCAAGTTCTTCCATTAACATCGTCAAATTATCTAATAGAAAATGCTGACGTAGTATTTTTCAATTAATTTTTCTCTTCTACGTGGCATATCGAAGAAGTTTTGATGCATATATTAAATATGTCATGTGCAAATTAGACATATTCATGTCAGTTGTGTGTGTCGTACGACTCGCTTTATTAAGCGTGTTCTAACCGTGGAAGTTTTAACGCGTTTATTTAATATGTCATGACTGGGTTAGGCATATTCGCGTCATACCCCGATTTCGACTTAACATTGAAGTAACTTCAGGCTTCTGGCACTCTAGTGGGGCATCGTCGCGGCATCGTCGCCCTTTCCATCCTTGCTTCTATAGAAAGAATGTTCAACTTTTTCTTTTATTTTTATAGATAAGAAATAAGACTCTTGAAAAAATATATTTGAGGTGTCTCCTGCGGCACCGAGGGGTCCCTGCCTAATCAATTAACAAAGAAACTTGTAAGTATTCCATGAAAAGAAAAGGCTTCGGATCTTAAATGTTGTCGCACGTATTTTCGCATTCACAACGTTGTCGCACGTATTTTCGCATTCACAACCTTTGTAATCGTATTGATTGCACCATCAAAAAGTAAAGTCAATACAAAGCTCCCTTTTGGGCTCCTTTTGTTTCTTTCGAGAATGTTTTCCATGTTTACGCTCCGCATCAACGGGAAAGAGTAGCCGGAATTCCTACAGAGACACGACTCGTGTGGGAATGATCTTGAAAACTAGTTTAAGGCTCCTTACCTCTGAAATCTAGCTGATCTCACATGTCGGGCCGTCTATCAGGCTTATTTAAATGAAGCTCGAAGTCCACCCCTGCTTCATTCGATGTGAAAATACTATTCCTAAACATAAATGTCTCATACATAAATTGCGATCTTGATCCTTATCAATTTTGCTGCGATACAAAAAAAAAATCTTGCTATGATAATTTCCTCGAGAGCACGATAGTTGAATTAGAGGACTTAACATAGATATAGGTGGAAAGAAGGAATGCACCGCTCAGTTTTATCGGCTCGGAGAACTCTAATGCAGTTACTTGGATTTGAATGATATGAGGACGCTTTGACCCCTGTTCAAAGCTTTAACGCTTTTGAATAATAGCATATCTTCGATACCTATATAAGTTAATTTCATGAAAGATTTATAAACATTCGTCAGGATGCTCATTATAACTTGTGAGAGAGAACGGAAAAAATACATGCTTACCGTTAGCAAGGTCCTACCAACAAACTCAAGCTTATAATTAGAACGAGACTGCGTAAATATGAAATAGCTATATAAACTTTCTAGTGAAGATAGAACAGAATGTTACCAGATGATGACATGACGTGGTGATTCAATTCGATTTAAGTCAATTTAATCGTCATCTTTATAAATCTACAATTTTTTAATGGGTTAATACTTTGGAAAATCTCAAACTATTACACATGTGAAGATTTATCACAAACTAATTTTTTGACCATAAAAAACCCCCAAAGTAAGATATCTTTGACATATTTACCCCAAATTGATACAAATGAGACAAATTTATTTTTTGTTGGTTTCCGTTAAATTTTAATATTAAATTGCTTATTTCAAGAACACGTAATATTTGACTAATATACTAGTTTGAGATTTTACTCTTCTTATATCATAATTGTACAATTTTTGTGATTTTTATGGAATTAATCTAATAATATATTTGTTATAAATGTACCATTTTGGGGTTTTTGATTGTCGAACAAATTAATTTTTGGTAAATTTGTCACAAGTATACCAATTTTGAGTTTTTTGTGATCATATGAGATGTATTTGTCACAAATATATCAATTTGAGATTTTTCATGATTAAAAAATAATTTAAAATAAATTTATCATACGTGTATCAGTTTAGGTTTTTCAGGGTATTAATCCTTATTTAATTGGACGTGACATGCGTTTGTCGATGGAAAGCAGCCGCACCCATTTCATGGCGGTCCAATTTTTAGAAGATATTCACGTTGAACAAGGGACGAAGGCTTTTAAGGATTGGAATCCGTTGCCCACGCGCATGTCGGCAGGGCGAGACGGAAATAAGATACCTTGCGTGCACATTCATAAGTTCCGGATGCGCGGGTGCACGGACGGCCGGAGATGGCTTTAGACTCGAAATCCAAATATTTCCAACCACTAGCTGAAAAGAACCACCGGCCGGAGATGGCTTTAGACTCGGAATCCGAATATTTCCAACCACTAGCTGAAAAGGCTTTTCAGCTGGTGGTTGGAAATATGAGTCTAAAGCCATCTCCGGCAAGCGGTGGTTGGAAATAGAGCAGCACCTCTGGAATCCATGCCCCTGCTTTAGACAAAAAGAGAAAATAGTTAACATCATGAAATCTTCAAATTAATTAAAAAAAGATTTTAAATTAATATATCTATAATAAATTTATCATTCGTTAATTTATATTAAATTTAACTAACACGCAATAGTTGATGGGTATATCAATTTGTGGTTTTTTATGATAAAATTAACGGATAATATATTTATCATAAATGTATTAGTTTTGGGTTTGTAGTAGATAAAAATTAATTTATCATTTATATTTATCATAAATGTACTAGTTTTGGGTTTGTAGTAGATAAAAATTAATTTATGATAAATTTGTTGTAGGTATATTAGTTTATAGTCTTTTGTAATCAAAAAATTGTCACAAATATGAAAAATAAATAAATACACAAAAAGTTGAAGTGAACAGCAGATGAACAACGGGCTATAGTATTGACCTTAGCTCCATAAAATTAACTTAAAAAATGGCGCCATGTAAATTGGGGGGGTACCTTTGCTGGCCTGTCACCGTCCACGCGGAGCATTGGACGGCCTAAGGGAAAGGGAGGTGCGCGAGGCGCTTCTCCCACACCCTGTGGCTGCACGTGAGGGACCACGTCGTCACTGTCGTACGCGGCAAGGCATACGGGGCACTCCCGCGGCTACATGACTTTATATAATAGAGTTGGAAATAAGAATGCAGAAGTATTATTTAGAGATTTTAATATATTTCGATATATTGAAAAAAGTATAAGGACAATTAGGCTTAGATTGAGGAAATCAAATCAGATATGCATAATCAAAATAAATATAAAAAATCAAAGAAAATATCTCTAATATCTCTAAAAGATATTTTAATATTGCTAATATCTCTAATATCACTAACAAATAGCTATACAATCATTACTGTTACCGTTTTTCCAAAGTACCATCTCTCTCTCTCTCTCTCTCTCTCTCTCTCTCTCTCTCTCTCTCTCTCTCTCTCCCCGATGTTAGATAATACTCATATTAATCATTGGAATAGTATTAATGACGTAATAATAGAATGATTAGTTTGATATTATACAATTGTGGTATTATTCTTAACCATGATATTTAAATAATTTGTTAATACTATTAAACTAATTCTCATATTGTTCACAGTACAATAGTTGAAATTTTTTTAATAACTTAAACGAATGTAATATACAATAATCACAAATTTCATGTTCAAATAAGTTTTCTTCACAGTAGAATAACTGAAATAATTATTAATAATCTCAGTTACTGCTATTTATGATTAAAGATGGTATTTTGTATATAATGATGAAATTACATTGTTAATAAACCTTAAATTTTTATTGTTGATAATGTTATTATACATGATAGCATAATCAATTACATATTCGTCGGTGCTAAATTGACCTAGCTAAATCTGACGGTCGAGCAATTAAAAAAAATTAAAATCATAAAAATTTGTTCTCTAGTTCTAGCTCAACCATGAAGTGATCGAACATCACACAAAATAAGGTTTTCAAAGATGGATCGAACGGTGCACATACGTGTAAGGCGTGTGAGGTTGGAGAGCTGGGCATGAAATAGATGGTGCTAAATCGACCAAAATGATAAGAAAGATACATTTCTTAGTAGTAAAGTGCAGGGACCGGAGATTAAAAGGAATTAAAGGAACAATGCGTCGATTAATTGAAATTACAACGAAGAACACGAAATCAAAAGGGAATCAAAGTGCCATTTAGAAGGTATGAATCAGGTTACCGAGCCGCAATTCCCTTTCTTCTCCCCTTGCTTTTTCGGGGAGTGAGAAAACGAGAGGCTAATGTTAAGTCTATAAGGAGAGAGAATCTCTCTTTTTCGTTTCTTTTATTTGACCTATTTTCGCAATCACATGCCAAAAAAAGAAAGGAAAGAGAAGTCAATAATATTTATCGCTTGATTATCATAAATTGACGATAACGTGATGCTCCTAGTTGTAGAGACAAGGTCAAAAACTAATTCTCATGAATGGAAATAGTTATGCATAAGAGCCAGAAGAAAATTGAACAGTTTTTGTTTTTCATGAAAAAAATTTACGTTAAAGTAATTAGCATTTACTCAAAAGCTTTTCTCAAATGTTGAACTAAACGCAGCCAAAGTAATTGATTTTCACGCTGTCATCCCTCTTGTTTTGTGTCCACTCTGACAAGCAAGAATTTGACTTTGGTATTCTTATGAGTCAACCCTTAGTTACGTAATTTTGTTTATGGTTCCTAGAGTTCATATGTGTAGCCACCATTGAATTTGGCATGTTATAACGTGCTGTATCAGAGAATGGATGAATATATTGAGACTATGTAATGTGGCAATTGAATTTTTTGAAAATTTAAATTTTTTGAGAACGACAAGTATTTTGTTTACATGTGATAACAGCATTAATTAATTCTATTATCTCGTCGGCGATATAATGAGCCAACTAATGTAACGTTTTACTTCTTTTTAAAGCACTCTACACGTTGAAAACCTGTAGGTGCTTTGCATCTTTCCATAAGCATTCTCCCAAAATGTGCCCATTCAGCGTTGATTTACCTGCAAAAAAGAAAACCTCACCGTTGACTCACGTGGCGAATCGAGGCAATTCAGCCTCGCCTTTCATAGACGTGTGAGCGCGACTCACGAGGTCTTTTTGAAGACTTAATTTCTAGCCGCCATATTTTTTCTACTATTCTTTTCCTCCATATATAAATGCACGAAATGTGTTATAATGTAGGGTAAAAGATAAATAACTTTGATTATTGGAAGAATGGACCTAAGCGGGTCCTTAAAATGTTCAAGAGAGAAGAAATAAATAGAAGATCCGTCCTGCGAAGAAAAATCCCGTCATGTCACCTCTCGTATTCCCTAATTGGTGAGGATGGAAAATATTCACCTATTAACGAAGGGTGAGATTTGTGCAAACATCGACATGTTAAAATAAAGAATATAGTATGGCAAAGCTCTCCATTAGGAGACTATTGCATAGATGAAAACACTCAAGTATGTTGAGAGATTAAGAAGGAATGATCAACACTTCCTTTTTGAAGATTTTATTTCTAGCCGCCATAGTTTTTCTAATATTCTTTTTCTCCGGATATAAATGTATGAAACATGTTATAATGAAGGGTAAAATAAAAATAACTCTATGGTTATCGGATAAAACTTTTGATTTGCCCTTGATTTTTACATGAAAGCTGTAAATATAAATAATTCCCCTCCCCTTCTTGCGAGGCTTGCTTATTTATTCTTCAGCACAAATTAAAATGTATGGAGATGACTAAATGTATAATCTGCACTCTCAACGGATAATATTTGTAGAATTATTAGATACCTAAGAAATATGTAACCGTTGCTTCTATATATTGCGATAAACTTTTGCGTCCATGGATGGAATCCACTAGAAGGGAATTAATTTACCATGAATCCATTAATTAGGGATGACCTATTTACACTCCTGGCCGTAAAAAGAAGAAGGAAAAAATACATTTTTTTCTTTATATTTAGCATATTAAACAAAGGGATTTTGCAAGTAAAATTCAATTTTTTGGAAATATGAATCGCAGCAATGACAACGATGGAGTTGTTATGAGTTTCCGTGTTCATAACAAAATAATGAAAGAATATATATATATATATATATATATATATATATGTTCCCTCACAATGTGAGCCGAATTTATGGCCTCTTATAAGATGGGCAAAAAAGGAAAGAACATATATATTTTTATATTTAACAAAATGATAAGATGTTCCCTCGCAATGTAAGCCGAATTTATGGCCTCGTATAAGATGGGCAAAAAATCGTTTCTTGAAAGAGAGTGGACCCCAACTGGAGGGATGATGGGAGTGGGACAAGTACATATGGCAAAATGGGCTTTCCAGGAGCAAAAGTCGGACTCGTGGAATATCGTTACCTCTTTTGACCCAAAAAAAAAAAAGAAAGGGAAAATCTCAAATAAGAACTTAAAGTGAGCATTTGGGAAAATCTCAAATAAGGACTCAAAATGAGCATATTTTCTCAAATAAAAACCCGAAATGACCGTTGCCTCAAATAAGGACCCGAAGTGGTTAACAAGTTTCAAATAAGGACTGAACTTGCCGGCCGGCCAAAATGTTCACCGGCCGGCGAGCATGTGACATTTTTTATGGCCCGGAATATGGGTGATTTCGTCCAAAAAAAGTATAGATAGAAATTAACAAACCCTAAAAAAAATCCCCCTAAATTCTTCACGTTCTTTTGACCTAAAAAAAACTATTCACATTCTCACAATTTTCTTTTTATGCTCTTCATCTTCTCCGTTCCTTGTCCTCTCTCACTTGGAGCACCGAAATTTTCTGTTAATGGAACACAAATTGAGAGAGAGAGAGAGAGAGAAGGAGGGAGGGAGGGAGTACCTTTGGAACTCAGGGAGCTAGGGATCTTACTTCATTAACAGAGAATTTGGGTTCTCCAAACGAGAGGAGACAAAGAACGTAAAAAATGAAGAGCAGAAGAAGAAGAAGAACGTGAAGAGTTTGAGGGTTTTGTTTTTAGGATTTATTAATTTCTATCTATATTTTTTGGGACAAAATTGCATCGAAAATGTTGCACGCTCGCCAGCCGATAAACATTTTGGCCGGCCGGCAAGTTCAGGCCCTTATTTAAGATTTGTTAGCCACTTCGGGTCCTTATTTGGAACAACGGTCACTTCGGGTCCTTATTTGAGAAAGTAGGCTCACTTTGGATCCTTATTTGAGATTTTCCCTATTTTCTCAAATAAGGATCCGAAGTGACAATTGTCCCAAATAAGGACCCGAAGTGGCTAACAAGTCTCAAATAAAGACCTGAACTTGCTGGCCAGCCAAAATGTTCACTGGCCGGCGAGAGTGTGACATTTCCGGTGGCCAGAATATGGGCAATTTTGTTAAAAATATATATATATATAATATATATATATATATATATATATATATATATATATAGAAATTAACAAACCCTAACCCCCCAAACTCTTCACGTTCTTTTGACCTAAAAAGAAAAACTCTTTATGTTCTCATGTTTTTCTTCTTCTACTCTTCATCTTCTCCGTTCTTTGTCCTCTCTCGCTTGGAGCAAGGAAATTTTCTGTTAATGGAACACGAATTGAAACACAACAAGAAACCCCTACGTTCGTTTCTTCACATCTTCTTTTTTTGTTTTCTGTCTTCGTTTCTTTCTAACGAGGAAGACAAATCTTGAGTAAAACCACATTTTCGTTATTGAGACACTCGTGTGTAACACGAGAGTCTCGATTTTTCATTATCTTTTCCTAGGTTCGCTATACACTTTGATTCTCACTTCCGTTCAACCGAGATCGGTTTCATTCAAATTGAGAGAGAGAGAGAGAGAGAGAGAGAGAGAGAGGGGAGGGAGGGAGGGCACGTACTTTTGGAACTCAGGGAGACAGGGATCTTGCTCCATCAACAGAGAATTTGGGTTCTCCAAATGAGAGGGGACAAAGAATGTAAAAGATGAAGAGCGGAAGAAGAGGAACATGAAGAATTTGAGGGTTTTATTTTTAAGGTTTGTTAATTCCTATCTATAATTTTTTGGGACCAAATTGCTCATATTCCGGCCACCGGAAATGTCACACGCTCGTCGGCCGATGAACATTTTGGCCGGCCGGCAGGTTCAGGTCCTTATTTGAGACTTGTTAGCCACTTCGGATCCTTATTTGGAACAATGGTTACTTGGATCCTTATTTGAGAAAGTAGGCTCACTTTAGGTCTTTATTTGAGATTTTTTTGAAAAAAAAAATATCGTTACTCCCATCATTAAAAAATGCGAAATTCAGACAAGACTTGTCTGACCGATGTCAAGTCGGTTTGACAATTCGGCTTCTTCGCTGTAACTCCCATTCACACCCCTACATGAGTTGCAAAAAAAAAAAAAAAAAAACAAAAAAAACAAAAAAACAAAGCCCACAGGCCACAACCAAAGCTTAGCACAATCAGATTACTAGGGAATATGTATTCGATCAATAATCATGCGGATGATGTAATTAATGAGTGTCAGAAGACCAAAGGAAAAACATCAAGAAAAGGTAGAAGGGAAATAGGAGAAGAAATTTTGTATATTCTGTGTGTAATTTCTATTGTGTACAAAGTGTATTTAATTACAAAGAAAGAGATTAATAAAGGAAAAGAAATATTCCCTTATCTTTCTAATCCTAAAATAAACATGATTCTCTACCTATCAACAATTAGATACGATTTGATGAATCATATCTTCCATCACTTCCCCTCAAGCCGGTGGCTTGTAGATGTCCAAGACTCCAAGCTTGCTTAGAAGATACGCATGTTGTATTTGGCAAAGAGGCTTAGTAAATATGTCCGCTGGTTGCTCTGAAGTCCTGATTCCTCTTGTCTCGATTACTCCTTCTTGAATTTTCTCTCGAGTAAAGTGGCAATCAACTTGTATGTGTTTTGTCCTCTCATGCAATACAGGGTTTGCTACAAGCTTGAGTGCTGAATCATTGCCACAAAAGAGTGTAGTTGGTCCTTCAACTCGTGCCCCGAGATCCTGAAGTAAACCCCTTAGCCAAACTATTTCACATACAGTCTTGGCCATGGATCGATACTCGGCTTCGGCTGAAGATAGAGATACAGTAGACTGCTTCTTTGTCTTCCATGAAAGTAATGATTTCCCAAATTTGATACAGAATCTAATAATGGATCTCCTGCTCATAGGACATGTGGCATAATCTGCATCACAGTAAGCCGTCATTTTCATGTTGCATTTTCGAGAAAGGAGTATCCCCAACCCTGGACATGTCTTTAAGTATCTCACAATCTTCAAGGCTGCATTCATGTGAGATTGCTTCGGACTGTGCATAAACTGGCTGAGAGTCTACACTGCATAGCAGATGTCTGGCCTAGTCATAGTAAGGTATATAAGTTTCCCTACCAGTCTCTAGTATCCCGACGGATCTCTTAATAACGGATCATCAGAAGGAGAGGATATGCCAGTATCATAGTCGACAGATGTTAGCTTAGCATTTTGCTCAATAGGAATAATGTCTGGTCTACAGCCTGATAATCCTATTTCTGATATGATCTCCATTATGAATTTCCTCTGACTGAGAGAGATTCCCTGATCTGAACAAGTTATCTCAATTCCAAGAACATACTTAGGTGGCCCTAGATCTTTGATATGGAAAGTGGAATGCATATACTCTTTAAGATTCTTCACAGCAGAATCATCATTTTCCATGATAAGTATGTCATCAACATAAATCATCAAATAAATAGATGACATACCTTTTGTCCAGGTGAATAGAGCATAATCATATTTGGACTGTTTGAATCCAGCAGCCATAAGTGCATTAGTGAACTTGGTGTACCATTGTCGAGAGGCTTGCTTCAGTCCATAAAGAGATTTATGGAGACGACACACCTTAGACTCCCCCTGTCTCCGTAATCCTGATGGAAGATCCATGTAGATTTCTTCATCCAAATCACCATGTAAAAAGGCATTATGCACATCCATTTGGTGTAACGGCCAGTCACGAAAAGCAGCAACTGATAGGAAAGATCGAACTATGACATCCTTTGCAACAGGCGAAAAAGTTTCATGGTAGTCAAAACATTCTCGCTGTGTAAAACCTTTGGCTACCAACCTAGCCTTATATCTCTCCACAGAACCATCTGCCCTAAACTTGATCTTGTAAACCCACTTACATCCAATGGGTTTTCGATGAGCAGGCATTGTTACGATATCCCAAGTATGATTCCCCGTTAAAGCATGTAACTCGGCCTCCATGGCCTTTTGCCAACGAGGATCGTCTTTGGCCTCATTATAACTAGAAGGTTCTCGTTCTTTAGAAATACGACTCATGCAACATAAATGTTCTGGTGATAGCCTATTAAATGAGATGTAAGATGAGATGAGATAACGAGTACCTGACGATCTTGAAGAACCACATATGTAATCCTTTGTCCAAGCTAGTGGGCGAGCTGCTCGACTAGAACGTCGTGGAGGTTCTTGTTGCATTGAGGAGGACTCTTCTACAGCGGGGCTTGGTTCTGGAAGTTCAGTGAACTGTGCTGATTCTTCTATATGGGACTCTTCAGTGGAGTGACTTGTAGATGTCTCAATAGCTAGTGTAGGCGATTCACCAGTTGGTCCTGGGAGAGGAGTAGCAATAAATGTGCCTCCCGAAAGTATATCTTCTTCCAATAAGAATCTTGAATTCCCTGTCTTCTCATCTTCAGTTGAAGAAATAAGAGTTTGGAAAGGAAAAGTACTCTCATGAAAAACATCTCTGCTTACGAAAAATTCTCTTATGGATGGTGCATAAATCCGATACCCCTTTTGCAAGGTGGGATATCCCATGAATATACATTCACTAGCACGTGGTGCCATCTTATCCTTGTGTCCCACTGTAGTGACATAATAGAGACATCCAAAAACTCTGAGATGACTCAAATTCGGTTTCTTTCCATATAACATCTCAAATGTCATCTTCCCTTTCAGAATGCATGATGGCATGCGATTAATCAAATATGCTGCTGTGACCACACAATCTCCCCAAAAATTCTCAGGAATAGATGCTTGAAACTTGAGGGCACATGCTACTTCTAAGAGGTGACGATGTTTCCTCTCAACAACACCATTTTGCTGTGGTGTATAAGTGCAAGAACTCTCATGCAAGATTCCATTCAGTGAAAATAAAGAAGCACACTCACCATTGAAGAACTCTCTTCCATTATCAGTTCTAATCCAACGGATTGTTTTTGCAAACTGAGTTTTGGACAAGGTAAGGAATGTTCTCGGGTGAGAAAAGACTTGATTCTTGGACTGCATGAGGAATATCCATGTCGCACGAGAGAAATCATCAACAATTGTGAGGAAATATCGTGACCCATCGTGGTGCATAGTATGATAGGGTCCCCAAACATCAGCATGGATTAATGAAAAAATGCTATCTGCTCGGGAATTACTATTTGGAAAATGAGCACGTGTTTGCTTTGCCAAAGGATAGATAGGACACTGGGGACAAGGGAATGAAGCACTATGTCCCAATCTTTTATGATAAAGGGAAGTTTTGTCATTGATAACATGGTTACACAATGAGCCCTTGATCAGCTTTACCCAAGCCCATTAATTTGCCAGTCGAAAGGGCCTGAAAGAAACAATTATCTGGAGTGAACTGGACATGACATGAATTTTCTTCAAAAGCTCGATTAACTGATATGAAGTTGAATTGGAAGTCAGGCACATAAAGTACATTTCGAAGCATAATTAGGGGACTAAGATTCACAGTGCTGGTCATGACAACTTGTGTGGAATTTCCATTTGGAAGTTGTACTGATATAGGAAAAGATAATTTCTTGATTTTGGAAAAGAAGCCCTTATCATAGACTATGTGATCACTAGCACCTGAATCGATAATCCATGCATTCTTCGAAATTGAATTCGTCAAGCAATAAGATGTACCTGTGAAGCTTCCAGTCTTATCAGATGCATCCAACTTTTTTAAAGCCCTCATCAATTCCTGATACTGCTCATGGGTAATTGATTTATCTATTGGTTGACTCAGTACCTGAAAAACTTGTGAAGATTTTCCTCTTTCTTTTTCTCCAAGTCTCCCATGTAATTTCCAACAGTTTTCAATTGCATGGTGCGGACGTTTACAATAGTCGCAATATAATTTACCTTTTCCTTTTTGACCATTGTTTTTTGCAGTTGAAGGGAATCTGTTCTTTGGGCTGAAAAATTGGGCCGAAGTGGGCCCATATGGTCCTTCTGGTCCAGTGGGTTGAGTTCCTCGCAGCCCATTGATTTCGCGTGGCTGAATTCTTCCTTGCGGCCCATCGACTTCGCGCGGCCCATCTGCTCCAGCGAAGTTGCTCCGTGGGCCGTCTGAGAAGGGCCCTGTCGATAAAAAATAGGAGCCGTCCGATTGCTCGCCAAGATCGGGGCCGTCCATTTGCTCTCCAAAATTAGGGCTAGGGTTTCGTACCCCTGCATTCGCCCCCTTTCCTCCTCTGATTCTAGGGTTTCTTTGTGGGGGGCGATAATGGCCTCTGGCGGCCAGAGCCATCGCCTCGCTTCCACTTCCATAGGTCGCCGTCCTCTATTGGCTCTCTTCCTAGATGGCGAGCTGGTAGATCCGGCCAAGGTTTGGCATGGGATCCATTGTTAAGATCTAGGATCGAAACGAAAGGTATGTTTCGTTTAAGATTAGGAGAAACCTAATCGTCTTTTCTCTCTCGTGCATGTTCTTGTACTGCTGTAGAATGGCTTCGGGCCAGTCGAATTTTTCTTCGGCCGATTCCATTTCATTCCACAGCGCCGACAGTTTATTGTAAACTCTCGCGACACTCATATTCCCCTGCTTCAGATCTAAAATTTGCTGTGTTATGGAAAAGATCTTGATTTGATCTAGCTTTCCATACATCTCCTTAATATTGTCCCACATTTCTTTCGTATCTTCTGTCGGAGGAAGTCCCGTTGCGACTTCGGGTGAGATACAGTTCCCGATCTAGGTTCTAACGAACTGGTTACATTTTCTCCAAAATTGAGCCATTCGCTCGTCGGTTGGAACCGGAATTGTTCCGTCTAGAAAACCCTCCTTATCCTTCATTACTAGGGCACGCCGGAGTTCCCGCGACCAAGTCGAGTAATTTTATGGGCCCGTCAATTGCTGACTGATAAGTTTCAGTTCTGGTCCGTCGGCGTTCGTCGTGTATAGAGGGTCGCCAGGCTCCGGCCGTCCTCCGGCAAAGAAGGATCCGATAAGGAAAAAAACCAGGTGAAAAATTCGGGTAGGTATTCGCCCTACATTCGACTCGCTTTCTCGACCCGCATTAAAGAAATATGGGTAGGGATTCATTCCCCCCAGTTTGCCAGATCCGCCCGTTTGCTCCTGGTCGAAGGTAGAGCCTGCCCCACTATTGGTTGGTGCGCCTCCGTCGGTCCGCACGCTGCTTTGGTAGCCCGGCTGTGATGTATGTGGGTTTACCCCATGGATCCATGGATATGGCATCCACTGGTAAGGATGGCCTGAGAAGGGCTGCCCCAGATTGAACTGAGCCAGAAAATTCTGCCATTGCACGTGTGGAGGCTGGATCTGGCTTTGGCTGAATTGTTGCTCCGCCATAGTCGTCACAACAGTTGAATCTGGATTGTGCGTACTCTGTGGCGTCGCATCTCTCGCTGGCTGGTCATTTGGTTTTAAGGTGAGAGCTTCTGATTTGTTCATTGTAGAAAAAATTTCTTTCAAGAGGAATTGATTCCTTTCGGTAACTGTTTTGCAGGTTACAGTTCCTCAAGGCAATCAGGAATGGTGGATGCGGAAGCTATGCCAGAATCGCTAGAAGCTCTGATACCATGTCAGAAGACCAAAGGAAAAACATCGAGAAAAGGTAGAAGGGAAATAGGAGAAGAAATTTTGTATATTTTGTGTGTAATTTCTATTGTGTACAAAGTGTATTTAATTACAAAGAAAGAGATTAATAAAGGAAAAGAAATATTCCCTTATCTTTCTAATCCTAAAATAAACATGATTCTCTACCTATCAACAATTAGATACGATTTGATGAATCATATCTTCCAACAATGAGTTCTCCCATCTAATGTCTTTACATTGTAGGAATAAGAAAAATGTAGACGAGAAAACGACTGCTAAATGTTAATTGTGAACTCAAGCCTTCTTTCTTTGAAATATTCTCCGGTCGCATCAATTTAATGAACTTTGTTGCGATAGAGAATGGAATCCCAATCGAGTGGTTCACGTTATTAACATTACGACTCCTGGATATTTTGGAATCTCCCATTAGACGTGTCTCCAAATTTTAAGTTTCTATATAGTAATTTTCAGAATAGTCATGATCAATTAGTTCGTTGATGATAAATTTCGGAAAATGAACAATAGCAATTTCATTCGGACCATGAATGCGAATCCATCAACAATGCCACGGGCTCCAAAATAATCTCGGAACACAATTAGAAGGAAGAAATTTCCGAGACAAGAATTAGAAATATCCAAAGTAGACCTAACCAAATGATGGGATAAGCCATGTCAAATTACGTGCAATTGCCGCAGGTAATTTCGTCGGTGATTTATTTTTGGTTTTTTGGAAATCAAATGAAACAAGAAATCTTCAGACAGACTACAGTTCATCCATTTCATCAGTCCAGCACCACGACGAGATGCCCAAGTATAGGCACCCAATTCCATCCCAACTGCAGATTTATGACCTATGAAAGCGTGAGATCTTGTTAAGAAAGAAATTTACATAATGTAAGAGTTGTTTCACCCCCATGAAAGAGGCCAACAGAAGCATCTATAAAGCTAGGAATCCAAATACCCCACCCAAGACGACAATACTTTATCAATTTGTCTCCACTTCCATTAAAGACGTACCCATTCCTTGAGTAGGCCAATCAATGTAGACCGCTGCACCGTCAATCCTTTTTGCTCGTACCATTTTCAGAATGGTTCTTCCATCACAGGAAAATGTATATCCTAAAATGTTGTAATATATTAATGCGGAAATGATAAGATTTTACAAATAAGTTAATGTGAGAAAACCACATAAATAAGCTAGAAATAATAAAAGATATCAAAGATCTATGTGATTCGATTCGATTCGAGTATCAGTATTTATATGTACAAAGAAAGCTCATAAAAAATCAGTCACTATAATTGAAGAATCAGAGTTACAATCATTCACATGTTTAAGTATTTTTCATATCCGAATTTAAGTTAATCCAAAATATTTTTAAAATGTAAAACTTGTGTTTAATATCTCCTTGTACGGCTGAAAAACAAGGAGATTCTCTTTCTCCGGGGCGACGCGGCTCTCATTCTTCCAGGAGAAGTACGCCTGCCGTTCTCTTTTCCGTATATTCGGCTACTGCAGCTCCTTTTTCCGTATACATTCGGCTACGGCAGATGCAAGAGTTAAGGCAAAGCCTTGCTTTGTTTTTTTTTTTTTTCTCTCCCAAGGACCTTTTCGACCGTTGGATAAGACGAAAGAATATACTCTCCTCTGCACAAGCGAATGATCTAACCGACCACAAAAAAATAAGTGAATGCTCGAATCTTCTTTTCTTTAGTTTCTATATCGTAGGAATCTCCACAAATATTATCTTACATCGTGTCCCGCTTCCTTTACGAATGTTTTTGTGCGGTCCAACTTGGATATTTATCTAATCGAGCTGAATTTCGTCAACAGTTTAAACTCGAGATATAATTTAATATAAATAAATATGTGCTTCCACTATCACCACCGATGCACAATTGTTACTCCTCACTAGCAAAGATCACAACCACGACCTTAAGTTTTCGGACCACTAAAAAGCATATATGAGAGAAATCCTAGGGGGCAAAAAAAAAAAAGAGAGAAGAAGGAACTAAATAAAGCGAAGCATTGATAAAGAAATGGGTTAATACTACGAAAAATCATAAATTTATATATTTGTGATAAATTATCTCAAATTAAGATTTTGACCACCAAAACTCCAAACAAATTTACATTTTGTTAGTTTCCGTTAAATTAGATTAATACCATGAAAAATCACAAATTGATACAACCATAACAAACAAAAGGTAAAACCCCATACTGATATATTCGTCAACTATCGCATGTCATTCAACTCAATAATTCGAAAGTAAAATTTAACGGAAACTAACGGTAGTTATATTTGGCACAAATATAATAGTTTAGAATTTATTGTGGTAAAAAAATAATTTATGGTGAATATGTTATAAGTATACCAATTTGAAATTTTTTATGGCATTAACTCTAAAAAATAAGAGGAATAAGAGATAAATAAAAAATGATAATGACACAAACAATTCCCGAACTTTGACTAAATGTATAATTTGATCCCTAAAATTTTAATTTATTTAATGTGGTTCATGAACTTTTACTTCGTCAAATATAATTCTTGAACTTTTGATATGTTTTCAATAGGGTCATTGAACTGTACGAATTGAAGAATGAGAGATATCGGTCATCCATATGTCATCTAGCAACTATGATTATTATGGATGATAAATCTGCACATAAATCTGTTAAGGAAAATCTTGAGGTTATAGATGACGAGGGAATGATTATAGCTGCTGAAGACATTATCTGCCAATTTCATTATATATGCCCCGAAGTATTCTCTTTCAAAGTGTTTATTAATTGTCAAAATTTGATTGATATTCTTTCGGCTATTTAGCAACCCTTGAAGATATTTATTTGTATGAAGCTGATATATTATCTAGTTTGTTGGAGAGGCTTTGTTGATGGATTCAAGTTGAAGATGTTGATTATGTAAGAGAGATATCGATTCGGTGGATAAGTTGTCAATTTCATGGTCGTTGATATCAATTCACAAGCTTGTTATCGATTATGAGACTACTAATCGACTATCTAGCAACCGAAGACTATTATGGACAATTTCTTTTGTTGCTTGACGATTTTTCAAGGTGTCGATTATGCTGCCCACGATGACGAATGAATTAAGAGTGTAATTTTAATTACTTCGTGCCTAGTCAAATGTCATTAGTGAGTCTTTAGTGTGTTGTAAGTTTCAAAGAGTCAAAGTTGAAGTCTCTAAATGTTTTAATGCATTTTATAGTTCCTAAGACTTTATTATGTTTTTCTAGTTTCAATATTCTTAAGTAATTAGGTAGTTTCTTATCTTTAATGTTTAGTCTATTTCCTATGTAATAATCCTTTTATATAATGAGGCGAATTCTTAAATGTAATGCGGTGAATTTTGAGATTGAATATTTTTGGAGAGTGGATTACTCCTGATTTACGTATCCTGGAAGGTGGATTCTTCCTCGGTAATGAGCCAAAGAAGCTTGCAACCTCGACTGGTGGTTTTTTTAAAAGTCTTGGTGGTGAGCTTTTTCAATCTCAAATTCATGTATCCTTGGTTCGTATTTTTGTAGGCATTGATGGTGAGCTTTGTCAATCGTGGGTATTGAGCCAAAGAAGCACTCCATCCTCAACCGGTGGTTTTCTTATAAGCCTGGGTGGTGAGCTTTTTCAATCTCGAAGTCATGTATCCTTGGTTGGTGATTCTTGGTGAGTTCTATAGGCCTTGGTGGTGAGCTTTGTCAATTCCGATTTTGATCCTCAGCTGTTGGCGTGTCCTATACATCTTGGTTCTGATCATATCCTATCTTGTATTTTGCATACATCCATCCCCATACACTCACCCATCATCAACAATCACTCAAAACAACTCTCACTCATCTTGCAACCGCATCGCTTTATCTGGATGATTTCTATTGACCACCAATGCAGTGGTGTCAAACACATTCGTTCTAAAGGAAAAACCTACCAAACCTCTAAATACTTTATGGCTTTCTCAATCAATGATAGGCGTCAAAATCCAAAACATAATATAACTCTGGCTTTTTTCCCGTTTATTTTATTTTGTATCATTGAACACATAGCACGCAAAGAAGTGACATTGTAACTTTAACCCTTCCCGATCCCAATATACATCATGCATGAAACTGAAATGTTAAAATAGAATTTATCACACGGCAGATACTGTTGAGCGCAAAGGTCCTTTTGAAAGAGAAGGTTTGAAGTATCAAGTTGTTGCAGAGTCTCTTGAAAGAGAAGGTTCGACTGAAATGAAATATAGAAAAGGAAAAGAAATCGCTGAGGTGTCGTTGTGGTCGATACTAAAAGCTATTCTGCAGAATTAAGAGAATCTCAAGAAGCTTTTTCTAGCGGCACGTGTCAACAGAAGATTTGGTCGCTCTACAAATGTTTTGATGCACTGAAGGATGGAGAATGTTTGTGAAGAAAATGCATGAGACCCCCATATCATTCTTTTATGAGCTGTAAATTAGCCATTGGTTGTTTTAGATCTTACATGATGGTATAAATAGTGAGAGAAAAAAAATGGAGACGATGGGGAAATTTCTATTGATTTGGTTCTTATGTAGTTTCTTCGTTACTTTCTTAAAGGACTTAGCGCAATAGTCAGTCCGAGCCTTCTAGAGAAATTAAGATACAAGGACAGTTGAGAAGAGTTAAAGGTTCAGACATTTCATTTGGTTATATTGCTCTTTGTCCGCCAACTTAGAATGTGTTTGGTAACTATTATATTCGAAAATAATTTTTACTTAGAAATAATTTATTTTTAAAATTTTGTTCCCAAAACAATTCCTAAATTCTTAAAGGCGTTCAATTAGATTTTTATTATTTTTTATTTTTTAATATTTTTTTATTATATATATTTCTCCTTTTTTTTTTTTTTTTTTTCATTTTCTCTTCTTCTTACTTCTTTGTAGCCGAGTCATCGATCGGGTGAGGTTCGGCGAGCTCGCTGGAAGCTCACTTGACCATCCTGAGCCTCAACCTCGCCCAAGCAATGCGAGGTCGGCCTCACCCTGGCCTGGCGAGGCCTAGCCTCGCACCAGTTGGGGAGGCCCAACCTCACCGATGACTGAGCGAGCTCTCCTCTTGATTATGAAATTGTTGGACTTAATTTTGAAATTGTTCCTGAAAATAAAAAATCATTTCTTTATACTTCTTGATTTTGTTCTAAATTTATTTTCAAAAACAAAAAAAATGGATTATTGTTCGCAAGAACAAAATATTCATCCAACAAATTTTTATTCCGGAGAACAAAAGAATAAAATCAGTTGTTTCTTAGAGTGTTATCAAACATAGGGCCTTACTACCTACATGTCGACAGGGGCGTCGGTCGTGAGACGCTCTTCAGCTTCCAGTGGAAGGCGCACGCCCACGAGGCAACTCTTAGCCATTAAGAGAGTATGGTCTTATTTAAGTTGCAACGTACATGAGAACAAAAACAATCCCTTCCGCCTTCGCTATGGCTTGTAGGATTTGAGGTTGAGAACAACTCCAGCGACAGAGCCAGCAGCGGCAGCGATGGCGATGATATGGCAAGCCACATTTAATATCTGGAGGCACACCCACTTGGTGCCCCACTTGGGTATTTTCTGCTGCTTAATGTACATCTCGATCGGGAAATAGACCGTAAGGCGCCAAAAACCCAGCGGTCCTGGCAGCCTGACAATGTGAATGAAGAATGGGAGGAGCATGGAGATCATGGTGGTCACGATCACGAAGGCCGTCCTCCAGACCAACCGGAAGAGGTTGAGCTTGTAAGGGCTGAGCCCGGGAATGGGGATTTCGATCTCCCTCGTGACGAACCGGCTGTTGGGGAACCTCTTGACCGCGGTCTTCTCGACAAAGGCAAATAGGGGTTGGCAATAGACTTGGTATGCGCTGACGAGGTGGATCACAACTGCAGCGTTGGCAATGTCAACCATCCAGTATGGGTTGTAGAAGCCGAACCCGGTAAGAAGGTTTCCAGGTGGCATGTCGCCGAAGGCGGCGTAGCCCATGCACCCACAGAGAAGGTAGAAGAGGGTTGTGATGGCTATGCTGATGAGACTCGCCTTCTTCATCGTCTGTGATTCGGATGGAGGGGACCGGACCGTGTCCTGAAACATATCCAAACTTATCATTACCCTATTAACCATCGCTAGTACTCTTTTCTCGTGTCACGCATTTGAGAGGAAATTAAGTTATCTACCTGAATCTCAATGAGGATGAGGGAGTATGAATTGGCAAAGGCGATGTCCCCAAGAGCCATGAAGCTCCTCCATACCTTCTGCATTGAGGTCACGTTGCCAACGCTAATTCCGGTGAGACTTCCCCTGATTTCCCGTGTCTCTGAAGATTAAAAAACCCAGAACAGAACTTCAAATCACAATTTCATACTTCGACCAGCTTCTATCACCAAGGGACATGGTGTAGAAAAATAACCAGAGCAGTTTAGCAAAGATGGACCTGCAACTTTGGCAATACCAAGGCCAAGTCCAATGGTGGAGTAGGCAAAGGACATGATGGCTGCAACGATAGACAGCCACCACAGCTGATCGAAACTGGGGATCTGAGAGAAGATGATTTCAATGATGCCGAATGCAATCATGTACGGATAGCCGTTGGCGTGGCACGGGTTCTTCTCGCCTTTCTTGTGGAAGCAATTGGACCTATTGATAGCCCTGCAGTGACCACAGAAGCCAACAAAATCAATCAAACTCGCATTACTTTGGACGCTGGCTAAATAGCAGTCACAAAAATTTTCATTGAAAATATACCCACATCATGCTAAAGGAAGACGCAATGGTGTAACCGATGGCAACCCCAAAGAGGTTCAGGTATTGAACCAGCCCACAAAGCTTGACTTTGAACCCACCTGGAGAATTTAATCAAAGAGGAGATTTCATCACCCAACACAACGTGACTGGACATGACTCAGGCGTTGCCATTAGAACATGAACATGAACACAAATACAAATGTGACATACCAAGATTCGCATTGACGGCATCCATGTAGGTGTAGTTGCGCTTGCCGGTGATGGGGTCGCCGGAGCGGTAACAGGCCGCAAGGAGAGTGGAGGTGTAGTAAGTAACAGAGGCGAACAGAAACATGACGATGGGGCCGGCAATCCACCCAAGCTGTGCGGTGGCCCAAGCCAGGGACAGGACTCCGGACCCGATCACTGCCGTGATTATGTGAGCACTCGCTGTCCATACCGTCCCTGCATTCGTTTACATTCGAGCCCACCATAAGCAACAATGTGACTAGGGGTAGGCAACAAGGACCACTCGGACCGGCTGGTTCTGGGCAGTTCCCGGAGAGGCCAGTCCGGTTCCGGTTCCATAAAAATGGAAACGGTGATTTTTGGTCCCATTCCCGATTCCAGAGGTGAAACCTCCCAGACTGGATCGACTTTTTTTTCCTTAAATTTTTTTAAAAAACAGCGACCTCTCCCGTTCGCTCTTCCCTCTCGGCTCTCACGCCTTATTCCCTCTCTCTATGGCGGCCGACGGCGTCCTCCAGGGTCTGGAGGAGGAGGGCCTTCTCGGCGAGCTTGGAGTAGTGGCTGCGAGGAGGGCGACGAGGACTGAGTTGGAGTTGATCTGACCCACGGTGGAGTTGGAGGGGGCTGGTGGGGCAATGCGTAGGAGAGAGGAGGGAGGAGACACCACAGACACGAGGATCCATTAGGGCTCCAGAGCAAGCTCGGTGCGAATTTGAGGTGTAGAGTCTCTTCGTCGTCTCCCTAAAAGGAGGACTTGTCACAGTGGTTTTTCTGGAAGGAGTAGGGGAAGAAAGTTTGCGTACGGGAGAGAGAGAGAGAGAGAGATGGGACACGGAGGGACAAGACTTAGAGAGAGACCGACAGACAGAGACTGAACGGAAGTTAATGCCATAGATACTCGTTGGAAGTGACATAAATGCGATTGAAAGGAAAATTAAATAGCCTGAAAGTTGGACCACACTGCTCCCTTCAATCTTTAAAAATTTGACCGGTTTCATTGGATCGGAACATTAATCCGGTTCGATTTCGGATTTTAGGATCAACTGGTCCGGTCTTCTATTTTCAATTTTGGAAAACGGTCCTCACCATTGAAATCGAAAACTGATCGCCACTAATTGTGATTGAACATTGGACAAGATAAGGAAAAGAAAGAGGACCTGTGCGTTTGACACGGCCATCGTCGTCCAAGCTTTTGGAGCTACCTTGCGGTGGGATGTCGAGGGACACACCGAAGGCCTGGTTGTCTGGATGCTGGTTTGCCATGCCAGAGTTCGCACCCACCTGTATAATACGAAAAGCCAAGCTCGAACTAGGAGACTGTAAAGAACGTTTCTTCACAAGGAGGCTTGGGTGGGTCGGGCCGTGGGGGGCTTATATAGAGAAGATGCCGAGGGCAGGGGGAGAGATTATGGATTACGCAACTCTATAAATACGAAAAATCGCTGATAAAACTTGATTGGCAATTTTGCTTCTCGAAACAACTTTTTTTTTGGTCAGACATCTTGAAACAACTTGACAAATACGTTTAATGAACATAAAGGGATTTGGTCATATTGAGAATAAATTATAAGAAGAACCGAGCAGTAAGCGGAACATAAGAAACTTGTAATTAGCAAAAAAACCAGACGTTGAAAGAAAATATCTCATTGGACACAAAAAAAAATCATGTTTTTTTACCAGACTTTGTAGCGAAAGATTGTATTTTATTTCGAACGCTCTATCGCGAATCTTTTATTTCGGACGCTCTATCGCTTGCAACTGTGTAACAAAAAAGGAGGGGTGTACTTCAAATATTCAGATCGCGTGAGCGAATGATGAGGAATTCGTCGCCATTATGGGGAGGAGCGCCGAAAGAGCTAAAATGGGAAGCGGGGTTTGGGGGCATCTGATGCGAAAGATGGACAGGGACAAATGTGCGGTTAAAGCTGAGAGTTTATGGCCTAGTCATCCACTCGATACGAAATCCCCGAAACACGAACTCAGCTGAACTGAAGCGGCCAATGCCATTCCTTCCTCCCGAAGAATACCACTAGCGGCACTAAAGCCATTCACACGCAAAGTCCTTTCACGATAGTTAGAGGTCAGGCCAAAAAAGAAGGGGGTGCGCACTCGGAACAAGCTCCTCTACGGTATTGTAAGAATTTGCAGGGATTTCATCCCCCGGTAGTTTCGCCGTGCTGTGTAGAACGAATTCGGCTTGCTGTGGGTTTAGAGTTGCTCTACAATTTCGAAGTGCGACATACATGCTCGCCAAATGAAAAATAATAAAACCATTTCCTATGCTTGACTGGATGGCTCGTCAAAGAAAATCGAGGAAGATATATCCTTTGAAAGGAACTCTCTCCAATCCCTCCAAGATGAGAAAAAGGATGGCAATCGATGACCACAAAGTCGTCCGGTTTCCTTAGAGAATATGGGATTGAGTGAGATTTGTTGAATCCCATCGACTGGGATTCGATTAATTTTTCTTTTTCAAATTTACTAAGTTGTTTTGAATTTGTCTTCATCAATATTAAGTTATTGAATTAAACAAAAATTTTCATATCTCACCGCCATGAAATGCTTGCAATCTTTTACTAATTAAACTGAATTGTTAATTAATAAACACTCCAGTGGCATGTCGTTTTGGAAGCGATACTAAACACTCAAAAATGCACCTTCAGTTTGAAGCACTTACAGCGATGCACATAGCGGAATACAAATTCACCTTCTCAATTCATTAAAAAATAAGTAACTTACGAATGAAAAATTAACGAGAAAATCACTTCAATGAGGTCTAATTCTAAATAACTCTAAATAGGACCAAATGAAAAACATTGACAAATTTAATCAAGAAAAAAGATATCGTATCACTCCTCAAATGAATTCAATATCTAAGTAATTATTCAAAGTGTAAAAATAGTTCACTTGCACTAATTAGTTCTATGGTTTCATTTCCTTTTTGGAAGGAAGAAATGGTGTCCATATTTAAAAACTTCCTAAAAACAGTATCTGGTTGCCAATTGCATGTCCATGGCACTTGGAGGTGGAAAAGGCACCTTCATTCACAGGGAATGACAGTGCCTTTAGCTTAGCAAGGTCATGAAAGGAATAAGCTGAGATGACTGAAAATAAAGGCTAATTGTGGAATCATGGAAACTTTCCACCTCGCATCAACCTAATGAACTTTGTAGCAACGGAAAATATGGAAAATTCCAATTCGGTAGCTCACGTTATAAATGCCAAGACCCTTTCGTATTTTGGAATCTTCTCTTAGACGTGTCCTCAAATTTCAAAGTTTCTATGGAGTAATATTCAGAAGTGAATGGTCAATTGGTAGGCTGACAAATGGGTACATAGCATTGGTTGATGATGAATTTCAAGATATTGATGTTAGCAATTTCACTCGGATCATATATCAATTATGCCAGGGCGCCAGAATAAGCTCCGAACAAAATTATAAGGAAGAAATTTTCAAGAAAAGAATTAGAAACATATGAAGCAAACCTAAACAAATGACGTGAATAAACCATATCAAATTGGGTGCAATCGCTGCGCGTAACTTCAACAGTGATTTTATTATTTTTTTGGAAACCAAAAAAAAAATTATTTCCACAAAAATATTTGTATAATAATGTTTAAAATATTCTTTTATCTCTCCCCTGAATTTCTAGTGCAATATGTTGTTTTTCTTTTCTTTCAAAAATGTTTTTTACAACAATGTTAAAAATTATAAATATTAGTGCTGACTGTACCATACAAGATAGCTATGCTCACGTTAACAAATCCCAAACAAAATTGGCCGGATGAATTCAATTGATAGAATGTGAAAATGTTGGGGACTTATTTGTCAAAATTGAAAGATTTAGAACTGAATTGGTCAAAGTGTAATAGGTTTAGAACTTTTTTTTTTTTTTTTATAATTTTCCATACTTGGTGACTGATGGGCTCATCTCTCCCGCGAACGTTGCGTGCAATATTCTGTTGATATATTTCTAGCGGAAATATATGATTGCACCCAATTAAAGGTGACTGAAATGCTAGTTAATATACATGAAAATTATTCTTCCGATTGGATAAGAATTTCTAAGGGAATTATTCAAACTTAGCCCTCGTGATGGTTCGACCAGTGCTACAAGATGTTCATGGGGCGAGTAAACATCGAAAACATCCTCAAGAGAAACAAAAGGACCCCAAAAGTTAGCTTTGTGTTGACTTTACTTGTTGATGGTGCAAATCAACGCGATTATGTGAAAACACATGCGATGATGTTTAGGATCCACCTGTTTTGCAGATGAATGATTTGAAAAATATTTACCTAAAAAATTCCAAACTAGTACACTTGTGACAAATTTACCAAAAAATAATTTTTTGATCATGAAAAATCCCAAACTATTATACTTGTAACAAATTTATCCCAATTAATCATAAAAATCCCAAACTAATATAAATATTACAAATTTAACCTAAAATAATTTATTCAACCGCAAACAATCTTAAACTGATAATTTGTGATAAATATACACTCCATTAAATAGGATTAATACTACAAAAAATAAAAAAAAAATTGTATAATTGTGACAAATGGAAAGTAAAATAATAAATTGGTACACTAGTCAACTATCACGTGACATACAATTTAGTAATTTGACAGTAAAATTTAATGGAAACTAATATAGGATAAATTTGTCACAAGTATACCAGTTTGCGGTAAATTTATCAAAGGTGTACAAGTTTAGAGTTTTTGATAGTCAAAAACTTAGTTTGTGAAAATTTGTCAAAGATGTACCAGTTTGGAATTTTTAGGGTACTAACCCAAAAAATAATTATTTGTATCACTTGTCATATTTAATAAAAGCATTAAACTTCCTTGATGTGAATACGCTTAATAAAGTAAGCCACACGACGCACACAATTAAAATGTCGGGTCTTGACATGACACAACGTGATAACTTGTTTAAAAATGTATGTTAACGTGTATAACACATTTTTAAAAATATAAGTAATTTTACTTTACATTTTATTTAAAATGAACGATAGAATTAAATTTCATTTTCATGTTTAATGATTTTGTATCCCTATATATATGTATTATTCCTTCTGATATATTGTTATTTTTTCAGATTAAGGATAAAAAAAACATTTTTTTGGTCGTTATAAAAAATGAATATGAATACTAAATGTGTTAAAACGTCTTTAATTATTCGTTAACATGTGCCTTAATGACTAAACGGGTTAAGCAGAATAATTTGCATAAGACATGATTTATTATATGTACGCCAAATTCTAACCTATACATTTACATATGGTGTCATGTCATGTAAATGGATTGCATCGAAAATTACTGATCTCAACTATGAGGTAACAAATGTCCAAGACATAGGCCGATTGAATATTCGCCAAAAAACAGTTCGATCCCTTCGTTGTCCTACCTCGTTCAATACTGAGAATCATAGTTGAATGTCAATGATGGGGATCATCAAATATTACGTCTTCTTCTTTTCCTTCTGCTGCTATATTCTTCCATGGATCGATGGAGACAGTGACATCAAAAGCACCCCTTCTGTGTTGAGTGCGAGCGAGCACCCAGCAGCATGATATCAACCTTATTCCAGGGATAAACGCAGCACAACTTTTTCGTATTTGAAAATAGGAGGAATGTGCAGGGTTCGACTGAGAATAATACCAATACATATTGTCGTAAACATCTCTATTGTTGCCTAATGGGATCTTCAGAGCTTTAGAAAGATAATCATGAACAAGCTCCCGTTGACGGAGAAGGAGATGGCACGAGTATGCTACCGGCTCTTTTAGCACTTCATAACGAAATTTTCACCTAATTACAACTTCGTTTGTTTCACAAAATATAAATGTCAAAAAATATTTTTCTAAAAATAATCGTTTAGATCAATTGAAATAATTAGTAAATAAAAAATATTTTCATTATAAATAACAATTTATATCTAAACATTTTTGTGAACGATAATTTTTTTTTTTCCTTTATTCATATTTGTAAGCAATAAAAGAGATTATTTTTAAGAAAATATTTTTCAAATCATTCATTTTTTGTAAAACAAATGATCAAGTTCCACCCAACTATTGCCGACCTAATTGAACTGTTGTAATATTGAAAAATATTTAAATTTTCATTATTTCGATTTCATTCCCGGTCCTATTCATAACTATTTCCATCGATAACTAGTTTTTGAACTCGACCTTGTCTACGACGGTTGGGTGCATCACAAGCCTCGCAATATGATCTTCCATAATATATGACAAACAACAAGAATTCAAATTCCTTTTCAGACCTGAACTCATAGGGTAGAAAATCGATTTATGGATTGAATCAAATATGCAGTATATGCTAATAAAAGTATTCAGTTATAGAGGAAAAATCAATATACTTTTAAGGACTATTTGGCAACTAGCTAATTCTTGATATTTTTGTTTTCTTGTTCCTTGGCAAAAAATAAAACAAAAATCCGTTTACTAACATCAGCTAATCAAATGCATTTATGTTTTTTTTTTTTATTTTGAGAATATAAATTTTGTACAGTTACTAAACGCTTTTGAATACTCAGAAATTTGTCCAGGGAACAAAAAAAAATATTTCTAAGAAGAAATTATTCTTGGAAACATAATGGTTACCAAACAAACTTTTAATATTGAATCAAGATATTGTGTTATTGTCAATTTCCACTAATCGAATGAGAAAATAGGTCAAATCTAGACTTCTTTAAAATAAAAAGTATTTTGGAAATAAAGTAAATCAAACAAAAAACAAAGATAATCAAACAAAGAACAAAGATTCTCTCTCCCTCTCACTCTCATAAAGTACCAAATCCAATGCCTTTTATATTTCCCAATAGGCTGTCTTTTCCTCACCCCTCGGTCATGGAGGATGTAAAGACGAGAATGAGATGCGGCGCGCTGCCCACCTCCCAAATGGCAATGATTTTCTCATTTTAAGCGATCAAATCACCAAGGGAGTTCAATGGTGTTATCATTTATGAGTCTTTTTTTTGTAATTTGATAAAGCTGGCAATTGCTTGTTGAGGGAAGAAGAGGGGGGGAGGGGATTAATAATGAAGCGGAACCGTATTCGCCCTCAACAACAAGGATGGACGAGAGGCAATATGCCGCACGATTTTTTAAGGCTAAGGTGGTCCTTTAAAGATAGAGATTAGAATATTGTTTCCAGTTTGATCTGCTTCAAGAGAGAATATAGTTTCGTTTCGTTTTCATGTACAAATGACTTCTGATTTGTTTATTTTTATTTTTTATTTCTGATTTTTTCTCTCTCTCTCTCTCTCTCTCTTTCTCTCTCTCATAAAATACCAAATCAAATGCCTTTTCTATTACCTAATAACCTCTCTTTTCCTCACCACTCGGTCATGGAGGATATAAAGACAAGAGAACGAGATGCGGCTTGCTGCCCACCTCCCAAATGGCAATGATTTTCTCAATTTAAGTGATCTACTCACCAGGGAGTTCAATGGTGTCATCATTTATAAGTAATTTCTTTTTTTTTTTTTGGGTAATCTGATAAAGCTGTCGATTGTTTGTGTTGGGGGGGGGGAGCGGATTAATAATGAAGGGAACCATATTCGCCCTCAACAACAAGGATGGACGAGAAGCAATGTGCCGCACGATTTTTTTAAGGCTAAGGTGGTCCTTTAAAGATAGGGATTAGAATATTGCTTCCACTTCGGGCCGATGGCCATCCATTTACTTGGACTCTCTTAAACCCATATCTCATGCGACATTGAACGTTCAATTTTTTTTTTTTCAATTATAAGCCTATGCAAATTTTAACAAAGGAGTCGCCACTAGCCCTTTTTTGGTTGGCTAAAAGCGCAATATGATACATGAGAATATCTTACTATTTACGCAACCAGAGACTCAAGAATCAGGGACTTGATTACATTAGTCCTAAGACTAATGCCCTTTTGGTACCTAACTTGATTAAATGCTAACTAAAACCATGACAGATTATCTTAAAAATAATCTAAGGTCCGTTCTAACCATTTGAAAGTAGGAAAGTAACACAAAAAAAATTAAAATGCACAAGCAATTATAATCGTAAATGAAAGTACACAAGCATCCTAATATCGTTCTTAAAAGAGAAAAAGACAATAAAAAGGGGAAGCTCAATGTAAAACCCTAATGTCTTTTTAAATTTTAGGATTTAATTTCTAAGAGTTTTCTAAATTTTTTAATTTTTTAACATTTTTTAATGACTTTTTCAGATTTTTAAATTTTGTAATGATTTTCTAAAAAATTTCTAATTTGATTTTCGAATTTTCTAAATTTTTTTATCATTTCCTAAAATTTGTAAAGCTTTTTATCATTTTCTGAATTTTAAATTTTAAATTTTTAAATTTTTAATATTTATTTATTGTTTATATATTTTTAATATTAACATAAAAGAAATTAGGACCGGGATAATAAACCCGACCCAACTAAACCGACCCGGACCTTATCGGATCGGGTTGGACTTAAAATATTAACCTTTAAAGCCCACTCGGAATTAACTAAGCCCACTTAGGTTCTAGCCCAAAATGACAACTGGCCCGAAACCTCATAAGACTCGGCCCACACTAAGCAAGCCCTAAGCACCCCTTTTTTTATTTTTTTATTTTTCTATTTTTTGGTTTTTTCCTTTTTCTCTCTTTTCTTTTATTGTTTTTGCCTTTTTCTGTTTTGTCTTTTTCCTCTTCATAATCTACCTTTGACCTGCTGACCAAAAAAAAAAAAATCTACCTTTGACCTATTTCTTCGACGAACATGAACACCTGCAACTTTGTTTTTCGAGAACCAAAAGTCCCGACGCCGGCACCATCGCTCCGGTCATGTCGTTACCGGAATCCACGTCACTGCCTAACCACCTCTCTCTGCCAGTCATCCACTCCGACCAACAACACCTAACTCCAGCGACTGCAACAACAAAAGGAAATAACCATACCGAAGCTAACATTTTCAATCCCAGATTTCCAGCAAACAAACAGTCACGAATGCATTAATATGGGAAGAAATGCTAACTAGGACGGCCTCAAACCGCAGGACTAAGGTTTAAGAAAGGAGAGAAGAGAAAAGCCAAATGAAGTGAAAGTGTTCATAAAAGGAGGTGATAGCAGGCTTAAGTGCAGGACGGACGCCAAGGCTGTTCAAGAGTTGCATTGGCATTTGTGAAGAGACTTTCCTGCGCCTGGTCCTAGTCCGACTGTAGTGTGGCTTATTTAAGAGTCACAAGACTAAAGAAAGCGTTGGGCGTATGGACAGAGGTCATACCAGGATAGATGGAAGTAACAGATGCCCTTGCACAGTATTCTCAAAGTCATATCAGTAGTTGGAGTGAGGGAGCAACATTCGCATTTCAACGAGGTTTTGCTTTTCCGGCGACCTGAGAAATTGATGCATATGCCATAAAAATCACAAGGAAACAAAGATAAAAAATGATATCAGATGTAAATTCACAATATAAGAACAAACACATTAAACTAGGCTTCTAAAAATCAATCCGATTATGCAGGTTTAGGCACTTCACTTAAACATTCGATCAAACAATCGACTGCAACAACAAAAGGAAATAACCATTCCAAGCTAACATTTTCGATCCCAGATTTCCAGCAAACAAACAGTCACGAATGCATTAAAAAGGGAAGAATGAACTAGGACAGCCTTAAACCGCAGGACTAAGTTTTAAGAAAGGAGAGGAGAAAAGAGAAAAGCCAAAAGAAGTGGAAGTGTTCATATAAGGAGGTGATAGCAGGCTTGAGTGCAGGAGGGACGCTAAGGCTGTACAAGAGTTGCGTTGGGATTTGCGAAGAGGCTTTTTTGTGCTTGGTCCTAGTCCGACTGTAGTGTCGCTTATTTAAGAGTCACAAGACTAAAGAAAGCATTAGGTGTGTGGACAGAGGTCATACCAAGATAGATGGAAGTAACAGATGCCCTTGCAAAGTATTCTCAAAGTCATATCAGTAGTTGGAGCGAGGGAGCAGTGCTCGCGTTCCGACCTGACAGATTGATGCATATGCCATGAAAATCATCACAAGGAAACAAAGATAAAAGAATGATATCAGACGTAAATTCACAATATAAGAACAAACACATTAAACTAGGCTTCTAAAGATCGATCTGATTATGTGGGTTTCGGCACTTCACTTAAGCATTTTATCAAACAGTCGAAAACAAACGTGTTCCAGAGCAAGATTTATTGCAATCTTTGGGCCAGAGATGATGCACACGAGTTTAGATTAAAATTTTTCGGGCTGGATTAGTCTTAGTTTACTATGATTCACCTAAACCTTTCACCATCAGATCCGGTACTCATGAAGATTTTTATGCTTCATTCAGGCAAATCATCGAACATGTAGTATGCACTATTGATTACAAACTCCAGAACCAAAGAGCGTTCGGCTTAAACAAGATGCATCAACGTCCAACTCAAGATAACTCACTACAAAAAGACCTTAGCTTCGACTAAATTCCTCAGGAATTCATCGCTCAAACCGAAATTTGTAGAACACAGTAAAGCCAAGTGAGAGCTCACCTGGTTCGCGGATGGATCTTAGTCGTCGTGCAGTCAGCGGCGAGGATTGACGGACGACGAATAGCTTTCTTTCACGTCCAGGGATCAGGTCTACGACTTCCGCTCAGTCGTGGACAGAGTGATGATCGGCGGTCGCGCAAGAGGTTCTCCAATGGCCGAAGCTTCCTCCTCTTGCCGAAGTCCTCCCCACTCAAAGGAGAAGCCACGAGCTTCCAAAAGTCTCCGTTGCAAAGCCCTACACAGAGCGTGTCTGGTATCATTTGAGGATGAGGCGAGCGACGGCGATGAACGGTTATGAGCGGATGGCGTTTAGGAGGTGGGTGAATTTCAGAGGAGAGATCGGGAGGATTGTAAGGCGAGAAGAGATGAACGGAGAAGGTATGATTGTGCCGAGCATTTTCCAATTATATGGCCGACCATTCTGCCTGATACCCCAAAAACAGCCAGCCCCTCTCCACAATCGAATCATTTTCCACTATGCCCGTCGCCCTTTCGCCCACCCCTGTTTCTAGTGGGAGAAAATACGAAGTGGCAGCCACATACGTTAATTGCTGACGTAACGTCGCGATCTGACACTAACGGGCTTGCTTAGTTAATATCCAATTATATTTTGACACGTGGATATTGACATGTAAATTCAAAAATATTAATTTTTTTCTCTTTTTCCCTCCAGCTTCAACCTCCGCTCCGCCTGGGCTCGGCTATCTCCACCGCCCGAGCCGCCGCCGCCGCCGCCGCCACTGTCTTGAACCACCGCCCCACCGTGGCCGCCGCGGTCTGCGGCAAAGCTGTTGAGCTCGTCGCCGGCAGCCATGGACGAGCCAAGACTCCAGCTCAAAGCTGTTGAGCAGCAAACCAGATCTGCAGATGCAGAGTAGCGGTCGGCCATGGACGGCTTCTCGTCCACAGATATGAGCGCCCACCCTCTCTGTCGTCCCGGTGGCTAAGCCGCAGATTAGAGGCGCAGAGCAGTGGGCTCCGCGTCCTTGGCCGTGAGCGACGATGACCTCCGCGTCCACCCTCTCCGTCGTCCCGGCGGCAGATTGAAGACGCACAGCAGTGGGCTCGCGGCCAAAGCTCCAGATCTGGAGCCATAGCCGTGAGCGACAATCGACCTCCGCGTCGACCCTCTTGGGGACGCAGAGCAGTGGGCTCGCGGCCAGGGCTGCAGATCTGGAGCCATGGCCAACGGTTCCAGTCCATGGAATCTCTGTTGAGTGGTGGAATGAGAGAGATCAGCTTCAGCCATGGCTTCTCTCGTGACCATATCTAGTCCCTCGCCGCCGGATTTGGAACTGAGGCACGGGCGGAGGAGACGGCCAAACTGGTTTGATGCGGCGCAGGCGACTCCGACTCCGCCGGTGGCGATGGCGGAAGGAGGGGCGGAGGTTAGGCTCGCGCGTGCAGATGGAAGAGGAGGAAAAGAGAAATCTAGGTGATTAAGGGATTTTTATTTTATTCCTCTGATGCCTCCTTTCAATTTTTAATTAGTTAATAGTAAATATGCGGACGCTATTGTTGACGCAGCGCCTGCACACCGAATATTTTATCCGACGGAGAAGTAAATGTGGATCACTCCTTCCGCTTCGTCATTGTGGTGGCGTCACTCGCTGTCTCGCACGTCCTCATTCCCTTTGCTGGGCGCGCGCGCGCGTGTGCAGAGGAGAGGAAATGGGTGATGAGCTGGACATGGGCTCCAATCGTAGGCTTAAATAATAAGAAAAGATGGGCCACAAGAGAAAAGGGAGATGGGTTAAAAATAGATAGGCTTAAAAAAGAAACATAGAAATGGGCCAAGGAAAGTGAGTTAGACGCATGAACCGAAAGAGATACAAGTAATGGGCTGGCCACGTGGGCTTAACGGGTCGGAAACTTACTAAAGAGAATATGCTCTGAATTATATTTCCATTTTTTCTCTATTATATATGTCTTTTATATCTTTTTATACATATTTTTATGCTTTAATCTTTTATCCCCCTTTTTTTTTTATATATATTATTTGTAAAATGCATGGATACTTAAAATACAGACAAAAATTCGGGTGTCATCACACTGCTCAAATCATGCTGAAATGCTACCAAATCTTCCCCTCGGAACATTGTTTTTCCGATCCAGTTTTAGTTCTATAGTCAAGATTGCAATTAGGAAAGTCCGCTGCGCACACCGGTGTAGTGTTCGTTTCAATTTTGAGCATCAAGTGTTTCAACTTTCCTTTCAATATCCCGACGACACATATGTTCCAATAATCTCAATTCCAATGTTTATGCTTTGATTTCCTTTTCAATTACGTGATCCTAAAGTAATTTTTATTTAATTCTTGAACCGTTCCTTTAATTTCCTTTAATCTCCGGTCCTTGTACTTTACTTTTCAAGGAATTTGCCTTTCTTGTCATTTAGGTCAGAAAAGCAAAATCCATTTCACCCTTTGCTCTTCGGGCTAGCACGCGTTACACACATGTGCACCGCCGGATTCATCTTTGAAAAACTTAATTGAGGCATAGTTTGATCGCTTTGTGATGGGAAAATTATCAAAGAAGTTCTAAATATATTGTATTTGTACAAATTTAGTTCCAAACTTTTTATTTGTTAATGTAGTCCTTCTGACCAATTTTAATTGGGAAACATTGATGCGATGGTCCAATCAACACTGGCCACCCGATGTAGCGTGCAATCGCTGATGTGAATAATTTTTAAATTTCTATTATTTTTTATTTTTTAATTTTTTTCTTTCCTTTTTGCAATTGGTCGATCTTGAACGATGGCCGTAGAGAGTTGGACAAGGGTCACCACCGGCCATAGGCAAGGGAGGTGGCCCTTGCCCAAATCTAACGTGGGTTGTGGCCCTTGCCCACGGCCTGCAAGGGCTTGTAGGTCCTCGGTCAGTCGCTAGTGATGGTCACCCAAAATATAGGAAAAAATAAAAAATAAAAAATCAAAAAATCAAAAACTTTTAAAAATTAAATAATTACAAAATTGTCCACGTCAACGCTAGTAATGCCACATATGATGGCTAATGTTTGCTTCGGCGATTTGTTGCCTAAAATTGATCGAATTGATTCTATTGTTTGCGTTGGCGATTTTTCGCCTAAAATTGATCGATTTTCTACCCTCCGGCAATGGGCGACGGTGGCGGGGGGAGGAGCCGTTGATTTTTTTTAAACAATTTTTTAAAATTTTTTTTTTAACTTCTCTTTTTAGTTTTTGGTGAAAATAAGATAAAATGAATAAATCTAATTTTTTAGTTTTCAAATCTAATTTTTTTTTAAAAATGAATAAAAAATAATTAAAAAATTCACGTGGAAAATAAAAATTATTTGAATGCCACATTAGCATTTTTAACGAAAAGACTAACGGTGTTAACTTTAAGACTCGATTGAAACAATTTGACAAGTTTTAGGACTTGATTGCACTTTTTGCAAGTTTTATGACTCAATTGCATTTTCGTAACAAGTTTTAGGACTTCTGCAGCATTTATCCCAAAAAAAAAAAAAAATAGTTATTGCTTTTCATGAAAATCCATAACACTAAAGTATTTTTGTATTTACTCAAAAGCTTTTCTCAAATATTGAACCAAATATAGCCAAAGTAATCGATTTTCACACGGTCATCCCTCCTGTTTTGTGTCCAGTCTTACAAGAAAGAATTGGAAGTTGGTTTTCATACAAGTCAACTCTTAATTATGTAATTTTCTTTATGGTTCCGGGAGTTGATATGTAGACGAGTGAGTGCGACTCATGATATCTTTTTGAAGACTTTATTTCTAGCCGCCATAATTTTTCTAATATGCTTTTCCTCCAGATATAAATGTATGAAACGTGTTATAATGTAGGATAAAGAACATGACTATGGTTATTGGTGGAAAGCTGTAAATAAGTCCCATCCCATTCTTAGGAGGCTTGCTTATGTATTTTTGAGCATCCAAAAAAAGGAGGATCCTTAAAAATTTAGTGAACATAAAATGAGGAATTGAGGAATCGTGAATTGAGGAATCGTCTCCACTTGTGGGGAGGCAGCCAACGAGCCGGATCTCATTCTGTCTTTATTTGCCCCATGACCGAGGAGCGAGGAAGAAGGAAGGCAATGTGTTTTGGTGATATCTAATGCGGATGTTACAAAGGAAGGCACAAGGATTGAAAACAAAAGGCGACATAGTGAATATAATCATGTGGGTGAAAATATTAGGATTCGTCACACAATCATAATGAAAATAAAGAATAAAAGCGAGAATGTGAATTTTAGATGCAAGAATTTTTTCCTATTTAGGGTTACGTCCAGTTGAGGATCTCATTTTAATGAACATTTTATACCTCGCTATTACATCCTTCAATTAAAAGTCAAAGAGAATATATATTTATGGGCACAAATCCAAATTACTAATAAAATAAATGCTTAAACTATAAAAGCTCTCCCATGTTGTTGGCGTCATCAGGGCATTGCCCTGAATCCGCCCACTCATTGGAGAGATGGATTCCCATTATCCCGTCGATGAGAAGTATGAATCACACCCCAATAAAAAATTGATAGCACCAACCAATCCCTTTCCCAGCATCAACTCGATATAAAATTCCGAGACACGAACTCAAGTTGAACTGAAGTGGGCATTTCTTCCTCCTGAAAAAACGACTAGCGGCACTAAAGCCATTCGCACTCCACGTTCTTCCATGATAGTTAAGGGGCCAGCCCAAAAAGAATGGATGCGCACTCGGCCAAACTTCTCTATGGTGCAGCAATTATAAGGATTTGCAGAATTTCATCCCCGTAATTTCGTTGTGATTTGTAGAACGAATTCGGTTTGCTGTGGGTTTAAAATTGCTCTAACTTCGATGTCGATATCTGAGTATGACACACATGCTCGCCGTTCGAAGAAGAAACAATTGGACGACCGTATATCCTTAGAAAGGAACAATTGGACGACCATATATGTCTCCAATCGCTCCAAGATGAGAAAAAGTTTGGCAATGAAGCCTGAAAGGAATGAGAAAAAGGTAAACGAGTAAATGACTCCTAAATGCTAATCGTGGACTCATATCTTCTTTTTTTAGAATCTTCTCCCGTCGCATCAACCTAATGAACTTTGTTGCGATAGAGAATGGAATCCATGTTATTAACATCAAGACTCTTAGATATTTTGAAATCTTCCTTTAGACGTGTCTCCAAATTTCAAGTTTCTATACAATAATTTTCAGAAGTGTCACGATCAATTGGTAGGCTGACAAATGAGTTAATAATCATATTATTGGTTGATGATAAATTTCGGGAAAAATGAATAGTAGCAATTTCATTCGAACCATGAATGTGAATGCATCAACGATGCCACGGGCTCCAGAATAATCTCCGAACAAATTTAGAAGGAAGAAATTTCAGATAGGGATTAGAAACATCCGAAGTATACTTAACCAAATGATGGGATAAGCCATGTCGAATTAGGTACAGTTGCTGTGGGTAACTTCGACAGTGATTTATTTTTGTTTTTTTTTCAAAAGCAAATGAAACAAGAATCTTTAGGCAGACTACAGTTTATCCATTTCATCAGTCCAGCACCACGACGAGATGCCCAGTAAAATAGGCACCTTAACCTGACGGTTCCATCCCAACTGCTACTGTAAAGGAATCCATTGGACGCAACCAACAAGGAAACTACGGATTTATGACCGATCCATGCTGCATGAAAGGGTGAGATCCTGTTAAGAAAGGAATTTGAAAGAATGTATAAAGTTCTTTCACCTCATGAAAGAGGGCAACAGAAGCATTTACAAAGCTAGGAACCGAAATGCCCACCTGCGACAGTCTGTTGGTGAGTTGGATGGATCGTGAGTCGTGTGACTTTAACGTGAACCCAATGCAATTTAGTTTGGGCGACCAGAATATGAGAAGTCTTCCTGGAATGGATTCCGATCTCGGTTCATGACTTACGGTGGATCGCCACTGGTGAGGGCAGCCTGGCAGATTGATAAGGCTCTTGGAATTGTCAAGGAAATGGATTCCACTGCCTGTCGGCCAACATCTTTCATTTGTAGTGTTCTCGTACATACCTATGGGATAGCAAAACAGATTGAAGATGCTGTGGAGACATTCCTAGAAATGGAAAGGAATGGAATTGAGGCTGACGTGGTAGCATATAATTCCCTGATTAGCGCCTTTTGCCAAGATAACAAATGTAAAAACGTGAAAAGGATTTTGAGTGAGATGGAGAGCAGGCGAGTTAATCCCAACTCAAGGACCTGCAATATTATTTTGACTAATTTGATTAGTAATGGGGAAACCGATGAAGCTTACAGCTTCTTCCGGAGATTGATGAAGGTTTGTGAGCCTGATGCAGAAACATATACAATGATGATAAAGAAGTTCTGCCTGAGGGATGAGCTGGCGATGGCTCTTAAGGTGTGGAAGTATATGAACTTGAAGCGATTCATACCAAGTATGCGCACTTACTCAGCTCTCATATATGGCTTATGCGAGAAGGGTAATTCACCAAGGGCTTGTGACTTATTGGAAGAGATGATGGAGAAAGGGATCCGCCCATCACGTATGACTTTGGGAGGTAAGGCAATTGCTTATAAAGGAAGGGAGAGGACGTGTTGAAATTTCTTCAAGAGAAATGAACCTTTTGGTCAAGAGCCATTATGCGATTGAAGCTATGCACAAGGACTAAGGAGCTTTCTGCTCCAAGTTACGACCCTGATATTGTTAGGTTCAGGCATTAGGACGTAATATTCAGTTTGACAGCAGTGCTCTGTTTGTTTAAGATGTTGGGCTGTAAAGCAGGTGACCATCATTTTCTTGTTTGTTCATAAACCATAGGTTGCAGATCTCATCATACCATTGGATGAAGACTGTCAGAAACTGATTCCTAATAAAAACAGGTACTCAAACATAAATGCGGAAATGTCCCGAGGATCCTTGTAACACCGATCGTAAAGCACATCACCAAAACGGACGTAACTTATTTTTTATAGGGTAAATGTTGTTGCAATCTTGAGAGGAATCGATCTTTTGATCGTCGATTGAAGCCTCAAGAGAAAAAACCAAAAACCAAAAACTTGCAGAATGTACATAAAGTTTATTTATTTTTTAACGTTCTTTTTATATTGCAGTTTATCTTACACAAAAATAATCGCATTCTCTTATAGGCCCTTTTTTTGAGTTATGGGCCGGGATTGGCCCAACATGAGTGGCCCAACACCTTTTATAAAACCCCTCAAAAACCAATGGAGGTTACCAAGCAAAGCACTGAGAAGTTCGGGGATCATTACGAGATTAGAGTCAGAGAGAAGATTTTCTTGAGGACGACTATTGTGAGAGACAAAGATTACAAGCTTAGCGAACTCATCATTAGAGAACGGATCAGAGGCGTCCAGAGGATATATGGCAACAAGAAGAGGAACATGCAGCAGATTTTAGTGGGTATCTCGGCCAGTGACAGCATTGGCTGTGCAAATGGCTACTTGGAGAAAAAAGGTGAATGGTTTGGTAATTCTTATGCACAAAGTCTACGAATTTACACTATACTAAACATCTGGCAAATCAGTCTATGTCTTATATCATCACGGGAATTCATGACCTTGTCGTTGAAGCATTGCGTGGAATAAGGACGAATAGAAATTAGTCTTCGTGGACATCGTAAATTTTTGGCTGTACATTCCAGATCAAGAATTAGGAACTGACTTAGGAAAGTAGATTGAATTCTAAAGAACTTTTTTTAATGAACGCGAAATGATAACACCTGGAAAGTCCTTCGAATGTTTAGATCTCATTCTCCTGTCTCTATGTGCCCCATGACCGAGGAGCAAGGAAAAAGCTAGGTCAGCGGGGTTTGGGGGCATCTGATGCGAAAATGGGAAGGGACAAATGTGGTTGAGGTTGAGAATCGATGGCGTTAAACAGTCATCCACTCGATACGAAATCCCGAAACACGAACTCAGCTGAACTGAAGCGGCCAATGCCATTTCTTCCTCCCGAAGAAACGACTAGTGGCGCTAAAGCATTCGCAAGCAACGTTCTTTCGTGATATTAGGGGTCAGGCCAAAAAGAAGGATTGCACACTCGGTCAAACTTCTCTATGGTGCAAAAGTTATGAGGATTTGCAGGAATTCATCTCCTGTAATTTCGCCGTGCTGTGTAGATCAAATTTGGTTTGTTGTGTTAGGATATAAGTGTGAGTTTTGTTCAAAAAAAGTTTTACATTGGAGAATTGGTGTAGTATTGATCATTTGATATATCTTAGTTAGTTCATAATTCATTAGCTCAAATTTTTTAAGGAAGTTGGATACAATTGAATATATTGACGGATTCGGACTTGAACTCTCTCTTGACGATCTCTCCAGGTGAAGATATCGGATTTTTTGCTGCATGTTCCAAACATGCGATGTCATTGCTTCCCGTTTGAAGAAGAAACAAATTAGGGGAATGAAACTGATTCCTATGCTTAATTGGATGGTTCGTCAAAGAAAATCGATGACAATATATCCCTAGAAAGGAACTCTCTCTAATCGTTCCAAGATGAGAAAAAGGATGGCAATAAAGCCTGAAAGGAATGAGAAAAAAATACATGAGACAGCAACTGCTAAAGGCTAAACGGGGACTCATCTTTTTTTTTTACCCTCGAATTTTCCCACCTCGAATCAACGTAATGAACTTTTGCAGCGATAGAGAAGGGAATGACAATTTCAGCGGTTCACGTTATAAACATCAAGACTTTTGGATGTTTTGGAATTTTGCCTCAAATTTTTTTCTAAATTTCAAGTTTCTATATAGTAATTTTCAGAAGGGATTGATCAATTGGTAGGCCGACAAATGGGTTAGTAATCAATAACTTTGGTTGATGATGAATTCTGGGAAATTGATGTTAGCAATTTCATTCGGACAATAAATGCAAATATATCAATGATTTCATTGGCTCCAAAATGATCTCTGAACAAATTAGAAGGAAGAAATTTTCAAGAGGAGGATTAGAAACATCCGAAGTAGACCTAATCAAATGATAGATAAGCCATATCAAATTGGGTGCAATCGCCGCTCGTAACTTCAGGAGTGATTTTATTAAATTTTTAGGGAACTAAATGAAACAAGAAATCTTCAGACAGATGACAGACTTCAGTTCATCCATTTCATCAATCCAGCACCACGACGAGATGCCCAATAACAGGCACCTTAACCTGACGGTTCCATCCCAACTGCATTGGATGCAACCAATGAGGAAACTACAGATCTATGACCATCCATGCTGCATGAAAGGATGCGATCCTGTTAAGAAAGGAACTTAAATAATGTAAAAGTTGTTTCACCCCACGAAAGAGGCCAACAGATGCATCTATAAAGCTAGGAACACAAATGCCCCACCTAAGACGACGATGCTTTGTCAATTGTCTCCACTTCCATTATAGAAATACCCATTCCTTTAATAGGCCAATGCATGTAGACCACTGCACCGTCAGTCCTTTTTGCTCTTACCATTTTCTGAGTGGTTCTTCCATCATTGGGGAATGTATATCCCAAATCGATGTAATATATTAACACGAAAATGACAAGATCTTGTAAATAAGTTAATGAGAGAAAAATACATAAACAAATAAACGAGAAATTATAAAGGATACTAAAGATGTACATGATTCTATATAAGTGGTCGGTATCCATATGTACATCAGTATGTACAGAAATAGTTAGTAGTAAATAATTCACTATTATTAAAAAATCAGAATTATAATCGTTCACACACTTAATTTTTTTTTTCATGTCTATATTTAAGTCAAAATCTATAGTGTTTATAAAATGTAAAACTCATAGGACAAATTCATCATGCGTTTAAAATCTCTTTGTGAGGTTGAAAAACATGGGGATTGCCTTTCTCTGCCGCGACGCGGCTCTCATTCTTCAAGGAAAAGTACGCCTGCCTTTCGGCTACTGCAGGTCTTTTCCGTATATATTTGGCTGCGGCAGATGCGAGAGTCAAAGCAAAGCCTTGTTTTGGTTTCTCTCTCTCCCAAGGACCTTTTTTACATTGGATAAGACCAAAGAATAAACTCTCCACCGCACAAGTGAATGCTCTAATCTTCTTTTCTTTAGTTTCTATACAGTACAAAATCTCCACAAATATTATCTTATATTTGTGTGCCCCTTTGTGAATGTTTTTGTGCGGTCCAACTTGGATATTTATCCAATTGGGTCAAATTCGGTAAACGGTTTAAACACAAAATATAATGTAACACAACCAAATATGTCACTTCCACTATCACCACTGACGCACAATTGTTATTCCTCATCGGCACATATCACAGCCAAGATCTTAAGTTAACGGACCTTTTTTTTTTTTTTTTTTTTTTTTGGGAGAAAGTTAACGGACCTTTGAATGAGCATATACGAGAGAAATCATGGGGAAAAAAGAGAAGAAGGAATCAAATAAAGCAAAGCATTGACAAAGAATATGGTTAATATTACGAAAAATCCCAAACCGATATATTTATGATAAATTTACCTCAAATTAAGTTTTTGACCACCAAAAACTCCAAACAAATTTATCATTCATTAATTTTTGTTAGATTGGATTAATACAATGAAAAATCATAAATTGATACATCCATAATAATAAAAAAAAAAAGGATAAAACTCCATACCGGTACATTTGTCAACCTGTCATGTGTCATCCGACTCAACAACTTGAAAGTAAAACTTAATGGAAACTAATGGTAAGTAAATTTATTACAAGTGACTAGTTTGAAATTTTTTCTAGTAAATAATTAATTTATGGTAAATTTATCACAGATATGCTAGTTTGAAATTTTTTATGATATTAACTCTAAAAAATAAAAGGAATAAGAGACAAATACAAAGGGATAATGACATAAACAATCCTCACTTTTTTTTCTATCTAATGTGCAATCTGATCCTAAACTTTTAATTTGTTCAATGTGGCTCATTAAACCAAATGTGCAGTGTAATTCATGAACTTTTAATTTGTTCAATATAGTTCCTAAACTTTTGGTATATGTTCAATATGATTCTTCAACTATATAAAAATATTCAATGGATCACATTGAACAAATTAAAAATTTAAAGACCAAATTATCCATTGGGCTAAAGCTCGAGAACTGTTTATGTCATTTTCCCAAGTAAAAAAGAAACTGGCATTAACTTTCTAAATGAAGGTTTGGGCACCATGCTTTTCGACTCTAGCTTCTTGAAACTCTATGTGAGGCTGAGGTTTATGGCACTTGTTGGGTTCATTGTTCATCAATCCAAATATACTAGGCTTTTACATTATTTAAAAAAAGAAAAAAATTATATTTTAAGGCGTTATTCGTTTCATGAAAAATATGGCGTTTCTAAAAAATGTTTTCTAGTAAACCATTTTCCAATGAAATATAATTATTTTCCGATATTCAATTGAAATATGAAAATGAAGTGGAAAATATTTTCCTCTATTCGATAAGGAAAATCTTTTCCTTCATGCACTCTATTTCAATCATTTCAATAATTTTACTTTTTGAAATTTATTTTTAATTATTTTTTAAAAAAATCAATAGTTAATTTTTATTTTCTTTCTTTTTATCTCATATCTACCAAAGTGTTCACATATGTAGACTATGGTTGATTTAGTGCTCATTTGGAAACATATTCTTTGATCAAAGGTAATAAAGACCCTCTGTGGAGGACTTTTATCTTGTTTCGTTAACTCTAATTTTTATTTTCATGTCTTCTATGATATTAAGTACAAGCAAGTTGTGTTCAAAACTTTCTTAATTTGAAAAATGAAAAATTAATTGAAGCCAGTAAAATCGAGAGACATGATTCATTTGACGACACTTGGTAAAACATAACTTATGATAAATTAACAAAAGTTGAATGATAAAATCGAATTCCATCATAATCTTTGGGAAAAATTACCAAAAAAGACTAAAACCTATTGTAATTGTGGCAATTTAATCCTAAAATTTTTTAAGCTAATTCAATCATAAATCTTTTATAGTTATAACTATTTAGTCTATCCAATCAAATTTGACTAAATTCTTTAAGCAAAATACTATGATAAGTCAACTAGAAGCCCCTCCTCCTTATCCGATGCCATTATTAAAGGAAAAGTTAAGTGCCTTTGTTTAGCTCCAATAATATTCAATAGTAAACTAATTCTATCTTTACATTGCACAAAATGTCATGGCGGTAATCAAATTGGTCCACGAAATAATTGCATGATTATTTAGGAAATCAAATCAAAATCGCTCACAAATCTCATTCTTGTTTAGGTCATATACAACTATTGCGAGCTGAACTTAGAGCGAATTGTGAGCATGGATTGACACCATGTGATATACCAATTTGGGGCGACAAATGTGTGAGCTCAAAAATTTTATATTGCACTAACCTTATCTAGATGATTTCTATTGACTACCAATATAACGGTGTCGGATTATGCCATTAGTTCTAAATGACAAGTCTACCAAATCTTTTGACACTTCATAGCTTTCTCAATCAACGATAGGCCTCAGAATCCAAAACATAATATAACTCAGCTTTTTTTTCCGTTTATTTATTTCGTACCATTAAACAGATAGCACGCAAAGAATGCAAATATTATTAAATTTGTAAGGTAATAGCAACAACAACAATAAAAAAGAAGAAGAAGAAGTGACATTGTGACTTCAACCCTCCCGATCCCAATATATATCACACTTAAAACTAAAACGTGAACATAGAATTTAGGATTAATACCACAAAAAAAAACTACAAATTGATATATCTCAAACAAATTTATCTCAAACTAAGTTTTTAAGTACAAAAAAATCACAAACTGGTACACCTAAACAAATTTATCCAAAACTAATTTTTTTACTACAAAAAACCTCAAAATGGTATGTTTGTCAAAAATTTACTTTCCGTTAGTTTTTGTTGAATTATATTAACACCCAAAAAAACCCTAAACTAGTATACTCATGACAAATAAAAAGCAAAACTCCAACTTGGTAACACAGTGGAGGGTAATTTTGTTATAGGTATATTGATTTGGGATTTTTTATGGCAAAAATGTTAGTTTTAGATAAATTTATCACATATATGCCAGTTTTGATCCTTTTGTGACATTAATCCTAGAATTTGTCACACAACAAATGCTGCGAATATAATGAACCTCGTTACAAACATGAGCATGAAAACAATCTCTCTCACTTATGCTCGATCCTTTCCTTACTTGCAACGTGCTTATTGGTTAGGGGTGTCAAAATCGAACCAAAATTTTTTCGGTGTGGCTTTTGGTATCGAATATAAAAAATTAACCCTTACTTGAAATTTACGCAATCTCTCCTCTCTCACCCCTCTGTATAGCGAGACTGAAAACCCCCCAATCTTCATCTCTCTTCTCCATTCCGTTACCGCGCCCTCGTTCCGCAGTCGCTCAATCTCCTCCCAGATTGCACGCTCACCAGTCACGGCCACTCGATGATTGCATTTCTAGTCTATAGCCTTTTGTTTGGCAATTCCATGCCCCCAATCTGCATTTTCCTTTTCTGTTTTCTTCCTTATCTTGCTTTGTATTTTGCCCTGGGTCCTGCTGTGGCCATAGAATGGATTGGGTTTTGTTTTGGTTATTACAGCGATGCGCGACGAGGGTTGTGTCAGGATTCTGGGTTCTTTGAGGTTATGCGTGAGTTGAGCGTCGGATAGTGCTCGTGCTGGGAACGATCAAATTCTGAAATTCAGAATGCTCTCTATTTGGGGCGTTTCCCGATTGGCAAATGCATCATTTGACTGATCTTTCCGACTAGTCAGTGGTTGGCCGACCCGAATAAGTCGTACGAGGTTCAAGTATCACACAGGCATTTTTGGCAAATATTCCTAAGTCATGGATATAAGGACAAAGGCCCGAGGGCATTTCGAGCAGCATTGAGAAAGGCATTTGGTGAGAAAGCTTCGGCTCTATTCGAGCCTACCAAATGATCGTCTCCACTTTCTTTTTCTTGAAGCTTTCGAATTTACATTGACAAGGAACACGAGAGCAACATTTTCTTTATAATGGCTATCGCCACAATCTGTAGAGACTAACAAGGCCCTTCCCGTTCCCTAAATACATCACAGGGTGAAACTGAAACCCTAACCTGGAATTAGTCACACAGCACACTCCATAACTTGTAGGACTAGAGGTCGTGAACATTAGTAGCATGACATTTAATAGTCCTAACTGAATGGCTTGTAGGACTTGAGGTCATGAACAAATCCAGCAATGGAGCCAGCAGCAGCAGTGCCAGAGATGATAAAGCAAACCACGCTTAGAATCTGGAGGAGCACCCATTTGGTGCTCCACTTGGGTATCTTCTTCTGCTTAATGTACATCTCAACCGGGAAATAGACCCTGAGGAGCCAAAGATTCAGTGCTTAGAGCAGCCCGAATGTCGAAGAAGAATGGGAGAAGCAGGGAGGTCACAGTGGACGCAATCACGAAGACCGTCCTCCAGACCTACTGGAAGAAGTTGAGCTTGTATTGGCCGAGCCCGAGGATCGGGATTTTGATCTCCCTCTTGATGAATTGGCTGGTTGGATTTCTTGGCCGCCTTCACCTCAAAGAAGGTGAATAGGGGTTGGCAATAGACTTGGAATGCGCCAATGACGTGGATCACGAGAGTGCCATCGGCGACGCTGGCCAACCAATATGGATCGTAGAAGCCAAACTCAGTGAGGAGGTTTCTGGGTACCGTGTTGCCAGAAACAGTGAAGCCTATGCACCCGGATAACATGTAGACCAGGGTTGCGATTGGTATGCCGACTAGACTCGCCTTCTTCATCGTCTTTGATACGGACGCAGTGGACTGGATCGTGCCCTGGAGCATATACAAACTTATCATATCAACGATTTTAATTTCATTACATTATTAACCATCATCAGTACTTTCTTCTGCCATTCACGTGAGAGGACATTGACTTATTCACCAGAATTTCAGGGAAGACTAGGAAGTATTTATAAGCAAAGGCCATGACACCAAGTGCCTGAAACCACGCCCATAGCTTCTGTGTTGGGGTCACGGTGCTGGTGCTGATTCCAGTGAGACTTCCCCTGATTTTCCCCGTCGCTGAAGATTTAACGAACGAGAACAGAAGATCAAATGAGACTATAGGTTCTATAACCGATGGAGATAGTTCACAAAGATAATTAGAGCAGTTTAGCAATAAAATAATTCAAGTACCTTTAATTTTGGCAATACCAAGGAAAACTTCAATGCTGGAGTAGCAAAGGGACATGACAGCGGCGACAATTGATATCCACCCCAGATGATTTGAAGGGAGGATCAGATAGAGGAGGATCTCAATGATGCTGACTGCAATCATGTAACGATTCCTTTTGATGGGGCACCGGTGCTTGACACCGTGCTTGTGGAAGCAAACAGACCTCTTAATATTCCTGCGATGACTTCAGGAGCCAACAAATTCAATCCAACTCGCATAACTTTTGACACAGGTGAAATAACAATCACAAGAATTTTCACTGAAAATATACTCACGCCAAGCGAATGGAAGATGCAATGGTGTAATGGTGTAACTAAAAGCAGACCCAAAGACGGTCACGGACTCAACCAGCCCACAAAGCTTGACTTTGAACCCACCTGGAGAATTTATTCAAAGAGAAGATTTAGCGCCCAACGCACCTTTGATTGGTCATGACAGAGACATCAGTATATGAATTTAAAATTGAACACCAATACAGTATTAGCATACCAAGATTGGCAGTGACGACATCCATGTAGGTGTTGTCTTCAGGGCGGAAACTGGCGGCGAGGATTTGCGGTGGCCCAAGCCAGGGACAGGACTCCAACACCGATCACTGATGTGATTATGTGAATACTCGTTGTCAATACCGTCCCTTCGCGATTGGGACAACAATGGTTGTCGAAGCGTTGGGACAACCATGAAGGCATTACAAGATGTAAAGAAGCTGAGAGAGCGAGGGAAGAGCAAGCTGGATATGGGAAACCGAGAAGAAGAAATGAGAGTCGTGCGTTAGGGGTTGCAAAGAGACGAACAAGGAGGAATGAGGGATGGGGTGGTATATATTTACGAGAATAACCGTCTATTTTAAATTAAAAAAAAATCTCATAATAAATAATTATAAATAAAAGAGAGAAAGAGAATATATGCCAATGACATCGTAACTTTCGGCAATATCTGATCTCCATCGTTTGTCGTGCCCATTAAAGCCTTTCCCGAAGAAAGGTATATATCATTTATATATGAAAGTTTAAGCTTGTCAATGATGGTTTATGAAAAGAGACATAAATAACCAACAACTAGAAACTCATTAAGACAAAAGTTAGTCTTTCATGTCGTCATGTAACTTTTAACAGGTTTCATTTGTATCAGTGATTATCAAATTACAGGCCAATCGCAAATTTATTGCTTATTACAAATTGTGCTTATACATTGTAATCCTTTTCATAGTTTCTACTTACATTACTTTATGTAATAGCTATACAATCAAAACTATTATCACTTTTCTCAAGCACCATCTCTCTCTCTCTCTCTCTCTCTCTCTCTCTCTCGTTAAAAAATATGCAGATTAATCATTAGAATAGTATTGATGACGTAATGATAGAATGATTAGTTTGATATCATACCATTGTGGTTAATATTATTCTTAATCATAATATTCGAATAATTTCTTACTATTATTATTCTTATTAATAATATATTATATTTTGCACTTTATATAATACTAATTCTCATATTGTTCACAGTGCAATAGTTGAAATTCTTTTAATAACTCAAACAAATGTAATGCACAATTATCACAAATTTCATGTACAAATATGTTTTTCAGAATATTCCAAATAAAGTTTCGAAGTGCCATCATTTTCTTAAATAAGGGCTTGAAATGAACTTTATTTCAAATAATGGCCTAAAGTGGCTATATCAATTTAAAAGAAGCATATGAAGTGGTTATAACTATTTCAAGTAAGGGCTTAGCTTTGTCAGCTCGCCATTCAATAAAAAATTCTGACCAATCAAGGGTATTTTTGTCCAAGCATAATTTAAATATAAATTTAATTATATTAAAACTTAAAAAGAAATTTAAAAAGAGAGAGAGAGAGAGAGAAGGGGAATACACAGGCGGGAGGCTGTGGCTGCCCCATCACCGATGGGGCGGCAATGATGACTGGTGAGGTTGTCGGCGACCCCCGTTGACCAGAGGTGAGGCTAGGACGGGAGAGGGCGACAACTCTCTCCTAGATCTGGGTGAGGGTTGCCGGCCTTCGCCCAGCGTACCTAGACCTAGGCAACCAAGTCTGAGGACCCCAGGCAAGCGCCACCAAGCCAACATGAGGGCCAGTGACCCTCGCCTCTAGTCGGCTGAGGTCGCCAATCTAGGCACCAACAACCCCACTGCCCATCGTTGTCGCCTCAATGGCAATGGGGTGGCGGCCTCTTGCCTATATGTTCCCTTTTCTTTTTTCTTTTTAGTTTTATTTATTTTTTTACGAAAATAAAAAAGAAAAAAGAATTTTTTTTTAAAGACGAAATTACCCACACAACTAGTGAGTTCCGACCCTTATTTGAGACTGATATAGTTATTTCAGGCCTTTATTTGAACAATTCCACTTCAGATCCTTATATGAGAAAATGAGGGTATTTTGAACCCTTATTTGAAACAATATCAATTCCATACTCTTATTTGAGAAAATGAAATCGCTTCAGGCTTTTATTTGAAATTTTTCTTATGTTTTCTTCACAATAGAATAACTAAAATAATTATTAATAATCTCAATTACTGCTATTTATGATTAAAGATGCAATTTTGTATGTAATGATGAAATTACATTGCTAATAAATCTCAAAGTTTTATTGTTGATTATGTTATTATACACGATAGCATAATCAAATTCATATCCGTCGGTGCTAAATTGACATAGGTAATTCTGACGGTCGAGTGATTAAAAACATAAAAATTTGTTCCCTGGTTCGAGTTCGACCACATCGCACAAAAAAAAGTTTTCAAAAATGGATCGAACGGTGCATGTACGTGTAAGGCGTGTAAGCCGGGAGAGGAAGGCATGAAATGGATGTTGCTAAATCGACCTAAATTTCAAGAAAGATAAATTGCTTGAATAGCAAAGTGTAAGGACCATAGATTAAAAGAAATAAAGGGAACAATGCATCGATTAATTGAAAATACAGCGAGGAACACGAAATCAAAAGGAAATCAAAGTGCCATTTACAAGGTGTGAATTTTGGGGAGTGAGAAAAAGAGAGGTTAGTGTTAAATCCTATGAGGATAGAGAATCTCTCTTTTTCGTTTCTTTCCAAAATACTTTAAAAGTCTAGATCTTTCATGTGACCTATTTTCGCAATCCCATACCAAAGAGGGGAAGAAAAAAGAAGTCAATAATATATGTCGCTTGATTATCATAAATTGACGATAATATGAAGCTTCTAATTGTAGAGACAAGGTCAAAAACTAATTCTCATAAAAAGGATCGATATAGTTATGCATAAGAGCAAGAAGAAAATTGAACAGTATTTGCTTTTCATGAAAATTCTTTACGCTAAAGTATTTTGCATTTGCTCAATTTTTTTTTTTCAAATATTGAACCAAACGCAACCAAAGTAATTGATTTTCATGCGGTCGACCTTCCTGTTTTGTGTCCACCCTGACAAGCAAGAATTTAAAGTTGGTATTCATACGAGTCAACCTGAGACTATGTACCACGGCCATCGAATTTTTTAAAAAATTGAATTGTTGGAGGACTACATATATTCTGTTTACCTGTTATAACAGCATTATTAATTCTATTATCTCGTCGGTGATATAATAAGCCAACAAACGTAACATATTTCTTCTTTTTAAAGCATTTTGCAAGCTTTGCAACTTTCCACAAGCTTTCTCCCAAAATATGCCCCAACGCAGCAGCGTTGATTTTACCAACAAAAAAGAAAGCCTCAGCGTTGCCTCACGTGGCGAATCGAGACAGTCTCGCCTGTTGTAGACATGCGAGTGCAACTCACGATATCTTTTGAAGACAATATTTCTAGCCACCATAATTTTTCTAATGTTCTTTTCCTCCAGATATAAATGTACGAAACATGTTATAATATAGGGTAAAAAAATGACTGGTTATTGGAGGATTTTCCCCTTGATTTTTACGTGATAGCTATAAAAAAGTCCCATTCCATCCTTGCGAGGCTTGCTTATTTATTCTTTAGCATGAATTAAAATGAATGGAGATGACTAAACGTATAATCTACACTCTCAACGGATAATATTTTGTAGAATTACTAGACACCTAAGAAATATGTAACTGTTGCTTCTATATATTGCGATAAACTTTTGCGTCTATGGATGGAATCCCCCAGAAGGGATTTTACCATCAATCCTTTAATTCGAAATTGAAGTATTTACATTCTTGGCCGTAAAAAAAAAACATATTTTTTCTTCATATCTAGCGAATTAAACAAAGGGATTTCGCAAATAAAATCCAATTTTTTGGAAATATGAGTCGAAGCATTAACAACGATAGAGTTGTTATGAGTTTTCATGCTCATAACCTATAGGACCAACACGGATACGTGACACGCAACATAACACGTCGACATGTCATTTCTAAAAAATTAGAGAATTCCGACACTTTCCCACATTTTATACATTAAATATATTTTTATATATAAATACACAAATAAATAATAATGATGATGATGATGATGATGATGATGATGATGATGATGAGAGCCTAGAATTAATTTACACTAAAAAAATTAATCCAACATTTGTTAGTATCATTCATTATTTTAATTTGACAAATTCAACTATATTACATTGCAATAATCCATAAAACTAGGAGAGAGAAAAAAAAAAACAATCCACAATCTACTATCAAATTTAGGGATATGTGCACTACGGGTCCTAAAACTTATCAAATCGATGCAATCGAGTTCTTCCGTTAATACCATCAATTTGTTTACTTGAAAATGATGAAGTAGTATTTTTAAATTAATTTATTTATCCTACATGGTAATTTTTTTATTTTGTTAAAATCTTATTTAAAAAATATTTAAACTTCTAAAAAGCTAAATAATTCTATAAAAAAACTAGAAAAAAAAGGAGAGGGTCGTGAAAAAAAATAGGTAGGGTCATGAAAAAAAAAAAAAAAAAGGCAGGTGGGTGGCTGGGAATAATTCTTAAAAGAAAAAAACAAAACTGAAAAAAAAAAAAAAAAAAAAAAGGCAAGGTCGTGAAAAAGAAAAAGTAGGGTCATGGGTGGCTGGCCATGCTGTTGCCATCGTCGGAGGGGCCGCGGAGGGTGGGCGGCCCTCGCAATCCCCAACTAGGCCCAGGCAAGGCTCGCCTAGATCTGAGCGACATTGGCCCTCGCCTGTGGCCGATGAGCCTCCTAGCCCTAGGTGAGGGCCAGCGACCCTTGTTAGGCTCAAGCAAGGGCGTAATGTCACCCAAATCTAAGCGAGCCTCACTTGATCCTTAGCTAAGGCATCACCCAAATCGGGGCGAGCCTCACTAGCCTTTGCCTGACTAGCGATGGCTTCACCCGGGCCAATGAGCCCCCCCCTCCGCTACTTAGGGCCGATAAGGTCATCGACCCCCTCCGAGGGTGGCAGCAGGACCCAGATCCCTACTTTTTTTTTTTCCATATATTTATATTTTGACCCCTTAAATATTAAAACTTTTTAAAATTGATTCGTGTGTGTTGGAATTCCGGACTCGTGTGTTGGAGTGTGTCGGGGAGAGTTGACTATGTGTCTGATTTTCCAACACTCATTGACTGCATGTTGGAATGTGTCAAACATGTGTCGGAGTGTCGAACAAGTCATGAAAGCTTCTAGAAAGTGTCGGTGCTATATAGCTTATAACAAAATAAGGAAAAATAACAAAATGATAAGATCTTCCCTCACAACGTAAGTGGAATTTATGGTCTCATATAAGATAGTTTGATCCCTTCATCGTTGTGCTGCAGCTCTCAACCCCTCAAGGGAGAAAGTCATAGTTGAATGTTAATGGTGGGGACTATCAAATATGTCTAATTTTTTAATTAGGGTAGTGACGAGTTGTCTCTACTAGGAGTAGAGAATGCTCTTCGAGGGGGACTGTCTAGATACATCATCGAGAATCACCTTGACCAATTTGGTCCTATTCTCGAGAGTGTCGATCTGATTCCTAGTTCCTAAAAGTGGAATCGGTATTCGGACGGTCTAGTTCCTAGCTCCAAGAGGAAATCGGACCAAACTAACTAGATATACATTTTATTTTATTATTTCTTTAAAAGAAATAGTGAAATGTAAACTAAACACTATTCCAGTCTGCCTCCAAGTAGTGGGAAAAAAAAAGCAATAGGAAAAAAATAGTGAAAAAAATAAGTGATCGGTTCTATTGAAGGAGACCGACCAGTTTTGACTTTTGGGAACCGGTCCTTCCGGTCTAATTCCCAATTCCACCATAACACTAGACCAGATCGACAATTGATTATCCCTAAAAATGGTGCTTTCCATGATTGGAAGTTGGACTTGTGGAATATCGTCACCTTTCGGCCAAAAAAGGAAGGAATATCGTTACCTCTATCATTAAAAAGTGCGAAAATTCAGACATTAATTGCCTGACCGATGTCAAGTCAGTTTGATAATTCCGCTTCTTCCTTGTAGCTCCCATTCACGCACTCACGAGCTACAAAATAATAATAATAATAATAATAATAATAATAATAATAATAATAATAATAATAATAATAATAATAATAATAATAATAAATAGAAACCCACAGGCCACAAGCAAAGCACACCACGATCAGATTACTGGGGAATATGTTTAGTCGATGAAAAATCACGCCGACAACATAATTAACGAGTTCTCGCATCTAATATCTTTCCCCATGTACTGTTGGAGTAAGAAATTGGTAGACGAGAAAACAACTACTAAATGCTAATTGTGGACTCATATATTCTTTCTTTGAAATCTTCTCCTGTTGCATCAACCTAATGAACTTTGTTGCAACAGAGAATGGAATCCCAATTCAGTGGTTCACGTTATCAACATCAAGACTCTTGGATATTTTGGAATCTTCCCTTAGATGTGTCTCCAAATTTCAAGTTTCAATATAGTAATTTTCAGAAGTGTCATGATCAATTGGTTGATTGATGATAAATTTTGAGAAATGAATAGTAGCCATTTCATTCGGACCATGAATGCTAATCCATCAAAGATGCCACGGGCTCCAGAATAATCTTCAAACAAAATTAGAAGGAAGAAATTTCCGAGATGGGGATTAGAAACATCCAAAGTAGACCTAATCAAATGACGGGATAAGCCATGTTCAACTAGGTGCAATTGTCGCTGGTAACTTCAGCAGCGATTTATTTTTATTTTTTGGAAACCAAATGAAACAAGAAATCTTCAGACAGACTACAGTTCATCGATTTCATCAGTCAAGCACCACGACGAGATGCCCAATAACAGGCACCTTAACCTGACGGTTCCATCCCAACTGCTACTGTAAAGGACTCCATTGGGGGCAACCAACGAGGAAACTACAGATTTATGACCAATCCATGCTAAATGAAAGGGTGCGATCCTGTTAAGAGAGGAACTTGTAAGAATGTAAAAAGTTGTTTCAAGCCATGAAAGAGGCCATCAGAAGCATCTATGAAGCTAGGAACCCAAATGCCCACCTGCGACCGTCCGTTGCTAAGTTGGATGGATCGTGAGTCGTGTAGCTTTAACGTGGACCAAATGCAATGTGTAGGTTGGGTGACCAGATAATGAGAAGTCTTCCTCGAATGGATTCCGATCTCAGTTCGGAGTCATGCAATTGAGATTGATAGAGACACTGGATCGCCACTGGTGATAGCAGCCTAGCAGGATGTTGTGATGTGAATTTTGTCAAGTGACTCGTGCTGGTGGAATTTTTTTGGCCGGAGTATCATTTATTTGGACAAATCAAACTGTTGAAGGCGCGAGGTAAATTTTGTCTAGAGAGTCGAGCTGGTGGAGTTGTTATCGTGAGAGTCGTTTAGTTGGGATGAATCAAACTGTTATATATTGTCTAGAGAGATCTTCCGTGAAATTATTAGCGCAGGTTGCGACCCTGATATAGTGACGCACGGAATTATGGTCGACATACTTTGCAAGGCTGGGAGAGTCGATAGGCTATTGGAATTGTCAAGGAAATGGTTTCTACTGCCTGTCGGCCAACATCTTTCATTTGTAGTGTACTTGAACGTTCCTACGGGACGGAAAATCAGACTGAAGATGCTGTCTGTCGAGACATTCCTAGAAATGGAAAGGAATGGAATTGAGGCTGACGTGATAGCATATAATTTCCTGATTAGCGCCTTTCACAAAGTTAACAAATTTAAAAACGTGAAAAGGGTCTTGAGTGAGATGGAGAGCAGGCGAGTTAATCCCTACTCAACGACCTACAATATCATTTTAACAAATTTGATTAATATTGGGCAAACCGATGAGGCTTACAGCTTCTTTAGGAGACTGATTAAGGTCTGTCAGCCTGATGCAGATACATATACAAAATGATAAAGATGTTCTGCCAGAGGGACGAGCTGCAGATGGCTCTCAAGGTGTAAAAGTATATGAACTCGAAGCCATTCATACCAAGTATGCACACTTACTCGGCGCTCATAAATGGCTTATGCAAGAAGGGCAATTCACCAAGGGCTTGTGTCTCATTGGAAGAGATGATGGAGAAAGGGATCCCCCCATCACCTATAACTTTTGGGAGGGTAAGGCAGTTGCTTATAAAGGAAGGAAGAGAGGATGTGTTGAAATTTCTTGAAGAGAAGCTAAGCAAAAGGGCGAAGGAGCTTTCTGCTACAAGTTACGACCCTGATATTTGTTAGATTCAGGCATTAGGACATATTCAGTTTGACAGCAGTGCTCTGTTTGGTTAAGATGTTGGGCTGTCACGGCAGGTGAGCGTCATTTTCTTACCATAGGTTGCCGATCTCCTCCTACCATGTTTGATCTGGTGTACTTTCTATTTATAAATTCTTCTATGTGGCTAGCAGTTAATGCTTTTCCATTGCTTGGGCAGGCAACGTCGTAGATAGGATGACAAAATGAGAAAACAAATGTAGAACTCGTAGTGATAGCAAAATATGCCGTGCGTTTGTGTATGACTTAAGACGTTATGAAGACGGTTGATGTATGTGTAGTTAGGGCTTATTTCGGAGTATGTCATTGTTGGGAAAATTTGATTGCTGAAGAAGATAAAAAAAAAATAGTGGTAGGTCCTTGATGTTTTGATATGCGATGACAATCACAGTCCTTAGGATATTATTTGACCCTACTATTATTATTGTCAAGTTTAAAACAAATATACCTCTAGGATATCTACCAAAGCCACAGAGAAATGAGTTCAACAATTACTCAACTCTCTCTTGGAATTTCTTCTTGAATGTGTTAAGATTGTGTGCATAAAAATAGAAGAAAAGAGTATTCTAGAGAAGATGCATTTATAAATAATTGTGGTTATTATAAATAACATGTGAATTGATGTCTATTCAAAGAAAATCAATCAACACTTCTCTCAAGAATAGATACTTTATCCCCAACCATCACCACAATTTATGTCAAGAATCACTTATTCATATCTGCCAATAACCTCCTTTTAGGATAAAGAGTCACTTCTTTTTATTACCAAGAGTTCTTCTCTTAACTAAAAGTCACATATTCTCTTAATCAAGAGACAACTTTTTTATGATAATTATTTCAACAGTAATTATTGGTTACATTTCTTTTCCTTTCTTTTTTTTTTTTTTTTTTTTTTTGGTAATTTGGGAACAAAGAACAGAGTTAATTTGTTTTTATAGCCATTTCTAGCAAAATCCATTGTTAATGAGATTTTAGTGGGTAAAGAGGACTCTCTCTCTCTCTCTCTCTCTCTCTCTCTCTCTCTCTCTCTCTCTCTCTCTACGCCCTGCATATTTAAGCCAATCGAGTTTATAAAGGATATGAGGGAGAATCTCTGGCATATGAATGTGTTCAGCGAAGAGCATGATGAATAGATCAGGGAGGATTTATCTCCTTTATTTTGGTAGATAATGAAGGGCATCCGTTGACATCTGCCATGCATGATACCTCGCCGACCCCTCACTGGAAGGATTATCATAATTGGTGACATGTAATCCACATTTTGACCAGCCTTTCTTTTAATTCACAGGTTCTCTGACCTGTATACAGCTATTTGTCTTCAATTCTTTCCACGGTATCCGACACTTTACGGCCTCGGAGAAAGGGAAGTTTGACTGATAAAGTAGAAAGCCGGTTCATTTTCTTGACCATCTATCTTCAGATGTGCGGTCACATACTAGTCGAGTTTACCATTTTACGGGGAGAAGAAGCTGCGGGAGAATCATCTGAAATGCCTGAATCACGAACAAGCATGTGGCTTGAGGAACCGACAGGTATCATTTAATGGAGTTCTATATTCAGAGTATAGCCTTTAATTCTGACACCGGTATCCATATTGTTATGCTGCTCTGGGTGAAGCTATAATTGTCTTGCGACCTTTCTACTGGCATGGATCCGATGCATCATGTGGGGGCGCAAGAGTAAGCCGAACCGGATTGTGAGAGGTAAAGACTGATTGGAGGCTTAGCATGGATATTCATCAGCTTCAACCTCTTCAGATATTAGGATAGACTTTAGCACTCTGATTGCCATTAGTTCAACAAGATAACGCCACTAAAAGTTGAGGCATCAGGGTGAAGACCTTATGGACGTGCTTAGCGATATCTATGTAACTAATGTGAGGCTCTACTTCGGCATAACACCCCACCATTGTTCCATTAATTGCCTATGACTGGCTTCCTTTCGAGCGGTCTTCATCTTTCTACATTGATCTGGCGATGTGGTCTTATTTTTTAAGTCTTGTAGTTTCAATAATTTTCATCTAACTAACCAATAAATTTCTTCTCGTATATCAATCAGTTAGGTAGTGAGTCTCGCCTTCTAAATCTTACCAGCATTTTAGGGTTAGCCCTTTTCAAAGTCCATAGAAATATTTTAAAATTTGGAAGAGAGAGGGAGAGAGAAAATACCTGAAGGATACATCTTTACTTGCTAGCTTGTTTTCATAATGTGTTATGATCAATGGGTACTTACACTCGAATAATGAGCATAGGAAAAGTAGTGATCTAATTTAACAAGGAAATTTGCTATCTTAATTTAGAAAATTCTTTATTTTAGAAAATAAAGAAATATAAAACAATGTTCTTTTCTAATTAAATACCTAACAATATTCTCTCACAACGAGAGGCCCGATTTCTCTAACAACGAGAGGCCCCATCTGACAGCCCACTCATAGATGGAAGTTTGCGCCACTCAGAGATTCTCAAGAGTAGTTCGGAAAGGGCTTTGCTTAAAATCAAGTCGTTATTCTATTGACCGAGCTCATCATGTGCGCAACCCCGCATGGAACCCACCCGACCCAATAGAGCAACTTGACAAGGGTTGACTCGAATCAACATTCAAGTTAGGAAAACAACATAAAATCTTGTGTGCCGGTCCTATTTTCATCTAGGAAAAATAACATAAATGATCCATGAACTTTGATTAAATGTGTAATATGATCCTTCAACTTTTAATTTATTCAATGTAACCCTTGAATTGTAGCTCAATGTACAATGTAGTTCATAAAATTTTAATTTATTTAATATGATCCCTAAACTTTTGATACATATTCAACTTATTACTCGAAATATATAAAAAAATTTGATGTTATCCCTAAACTTCAATTAATGAAAGGGAATGAAAATATTAAACATTTTTATATAGTTTGAGAATTAAGTTAATGATCACATTGAATAAAATAAAAGTTCAAAGACTATATTGCATATTTGACTAAAGTTCAGAAATCATATTAAACAAATTAAAAGTTCGGAAGTCTTATTGCACATTGGGCCAAAATTCAATAACAGTTTGTGTATCATCATTTTCATCTATGTCTCGTGTTTCTTTATGGTACCGCAATAATGAACCCAAGTCACATCTCTCCCTAGTGTTATTCCTGGTTCAAACAAACAAAATAGCCCTTATCGGCTGCTACAGCTATGGTGTTGGCAACCATTGCCTTCTCTGCGGGCTATTCACCTGTGGAGGACCAATCCCAAAGGTCCTCAAAGATTCTTCCTCCATGGAGGCACAAGAATCCCGGGGCTTGGGCTTGGGCTTGGGATTGAGAAAATGGCTAAGAAGCTCGAGCGAGACTTTGGGCTTTTAAAACCCACAGAGATTGGAGCTAAGGAAATTGGCAATGGAGGATAGGGCTTGCGAGGAAAAATTTCTCAGCAAGTTGCAATTTGGAAGCTATGTCGAGAGCTGTACCAGAAGACGAAGTGGATGTCGTGAGACTGTCGAAGATGGCATGGCTCGAGGACGATATCCATCGTGAGTACTCAAGACTATTTGATCAAGTACGCGAGCATCAAAGCCTTTGCAGCGCAGAGGATCGGCAGGAAGCTATTAGGGAATAGGAAATAGTCCAATCAATCAATCAATCAATTAAAATCATATTTGTCAGTATTTGCATACATAGATTGCGGTTATTTTGGTGCTCATTTAGAAGGGAAAAATATCTAATAAGTCTTAAATCTATTATATTATTTATTAATTTAATTATAAAATTTTCAATTTTATCAATTAAATCCTAAATTTTTCATATTTCGTCAGTTGAATCAATTTGATTGATTTTAGTTTGAAATTACTGATATGAATGTTGGCTATTCTACGTAACATCATCGGCATTGATGTGGATAAATTTTAAATGTATTTTTACTATTTTTTTCCATTTTTTATTTTTTTTATTTTTCCTTTTTTTTCTCTAAACCTAGGATTAGAAAAAAATTAGAAAAAAAATTAGAAAAATATTAAACATATATTTAAAAAATTTCCACACCAACGCCGATGGTGCCAAGGTCAACTATTCGAATGCCATCATAATTTTTGGGTTAAAATTTTCTTTCGGATTGGTGACAAGGTCAACTAGTCCTTTGAAAAAGAAAAAAGTTAAGCACCTTTCGTCGACACCAAAGAAATTCGATAATAAACTATTCTATCTTTAGATTGCACAAATGTAATGGTGGTGATCAATCAAATTGGCCCCAGTGTCGTGATCAATTGTGCCTAGTGTTGCATTAGGGCTGAAGTCGTCATGACCTTGATTGCTAGTGCCGATTAGGTGAAAGAATCTGGGTGCATCCCTTGATCGTTGGAGATTCTTCTTCGGACCCTCCAGTTTCACCCAGAAAGTAAATAATTACACAAAGAAGACAAACCCAACTTTGTTTTCTTGTCATTTCTCCTTATTATTGGTCCCCTAGGTTTAGTGGGATTTCGAGTACATATCGCAAGCCTCCCAACTACCAGATTCTACCACCGGCGTTTTCTGTCGGTCAAAAAAAGGATTCACCAGAAGATACAAAGAATCCAAAAAGTACTCATATCTTAAGCAATAACTTCCCGATGAATTTCCTCAGAGATTCCACACACCACTAGCCGCCGAAAGCCGAAAGTCTCCGGCTGCCGCCGCAGCCGCCACCTAACCCCCCCCCACTGTCATCTTTTGGCTTTCTACCTCAGAACGTGCCGACGGAATGAGTTCTTTGTACTCACTTGATGACAAAAGAATCTTAAACCATGTGCTCTTTTTAAAAAGAAGAATCTTATTTCTTTGCTGTTAGCGGTTAAAATATGCTGTGAAAGTTGCACTCTTAAATTTTTAAATTTTGACTGTGTTTTGAGAGTCTTCATGAGGGAATGCTAAAACCTTCCTTCTTGCAGTTCCGTTTTTGGTGCAATTTTAGTCTCGACATTGATTTACATCATACTATAAATCACGATTCTTGCACTTATGAGAACTACGCATGACATATATGCACGATCATTCACAAAGCGAGTTTTGAAATAACATACGAATCCATTATGAACACGGGACTATTATAATCCAAATGTAGAGCATATTATGACTGAGGATTGAAATCACATACAATGAAAAGGACAAACATTTAGGACAACTGATGTTGATTCCTAGATATACATCATAAAATATACCAATTTAAGACGACAAATTTCAAAAATATGAGCTCCAAATTATATTTTACATGAACTATATGGGGATTACTATTACTAACAACCAATGTTAAAGTGCTTGAACTATAAATCCGTTCTAAATTACAATCTCCCAAAATTTTCAACAATTTATAGTTGACTCAATAAAAAATAGCTATTAGAATATAAAAAAAAATGTAACTTGGCTTTTTTGCATTATTTTCTTAAGTATCATTGAACAGATGATACACAATGAACGCATATGCAATTAATACGGTAAAGTAAAAATACTAACACTAAGTGACATGGTGACTTAGATTCATTTGATGACTTATCAGTTAAAAGTTTGGAAGCTATCCACTGTAAACTTCTTCTTATTGTTTTTTGGTTTTCATTAGACTCGACGCTTCACAATGATTCCTAATTTCAAAACTCATTAGGCTCGCTTTAATCATTATTCCAATTGAAATAACAAGGCGTAAAATACGCTTGACTTCTCATTGAAAGAGTGTGCTAGAAAATCTTCCGCGTGCGTTGATTTTACACGACCTACTTCCTGGCATTCTCCACAACTCCACATTAGAAACTCTCATTGAAGAGGAGGAAAAAAAGAAATTAGAGAAGCTCTCGCGCCTGTGCTCTCCTCACTACATACTTCTCTGTCCATCTTCTGGTTTGACTTTTGCTTAATTGATACCCCACACTCGCAAAAGGGAATCTCAAAGCTGACAATGATTACCAGCACCGAAAAAAAGGCACACCACCACAAGGAAATTGTACTTTGTGGGTTTGGCCACCGTCGGTTCAGTCGACCTTGTAACATGAGCCATCCCTTTTCGACTGTCTTGGGTCACATCAAAATGCTATGGAAAAGGTTGTAATCCTAGATCATTGTGGCGGGCATGATCTGTGGTTTCACATTAGTGGGCAACATTCGATGGCTCTCATGAAGATTTGACACTGAACAGTTGTGTTATACACATGTCTGCAAGTGTAAAAGCAGATACTCTGCTACTGCTAAAGTAGCTCTCAATCAGCAAGAATTTGAAAGAGCCATTTATAGGGATGTGCAAAATACCCGGGAACCGCCCGGACCATCCGGAACCGAACCGGAACCGCCCGGAACCGGCGGTTCTTGAGGGAACCGGTCCGGTTCCCGGTTCCAATTTTTGGGAACCGGTGGGTAGATGTTCGGTTCCCGGTTCCGCGGGCGGATCCGCCCGCCCGCCCACCCGGACCGGACCGATTAATTTTTAATTTTAAAATATTACTAAAACAAAACAAACTCTAATCGAGCGTGACTTCTCTCCTCTGTCTTCGACTTCTTCGGTTCTTTCTATGACTTTTTAGGCGATTGGAACTTGGAATTTTAGAGCTCAAAATTTGGGATTCACGAGCTTTATACGTCGTGAAGTTTTAGGCGAATCTTGTTGCGATTGTTTTTTTTTTTTGTAAAGAATCTTGTTGCGAATGTTGCGTCGTTGTAAAATGTAAACTTGTCTAATTTACTCTACTTGATGAGTTTGTTCCACGTACTTAAATTTGGTTTTTCTTTCTTTGGCTTGCTTTGATGTCACGTAGTCATTCTATGTTGAAAACCAAAATTGTTTCGCGTCAAGATCGGTTCCATGGATCCACCCGGGAACCGGATCGGACCGGCGGTCTGGTTCCCGGGTGGATCCATGCAACAAACGGGGTGGATCCCGGTTCCGGGAACCGGATCGGACCGGCGGTTTCGGGTGGAACCGGGTGGTCCAATTTTCGGAACCGGTCCTTAGCGGGCGGTTTCCGGTTCTAGGTCGGGAACCGCCCGCCCGGACCATGCACACCCCTAGCCATTTATTTCAATTTTTATTTTTTTAAATCAAGAAAGATGGTTGGAGTAGCTGACAAGACCATCAAAAAATGTCTCACTTAGTGATTTTGATGTTTTTTTTCAAACTCTTGTTATGTTGGTTTTGAATTTTTGCCAAAGCAGATGAAATTTCATGCATCACTGGAAGCGACAAAACTATTGTGGCATAATCACAGATTCCCTTGCACATTGCTAGTCTTTCCCTTATGCAAGTTTGGATACTAAGGGTGGAAACTGGAGATAAATGACAAAAAACACATTTCTTTTGCTTCTGTGGTCTGACTAGGCCAAGTTCATACCCTATCAAATTTGCGGACTGTCGGGTTCAAGAGAAAATAAATAAAATTTTGCCTTTTTTTTTTTCTTTTTCGAGAGGCTTGCTACCTTTTCGTGGTAAGGACAAGATTAAAGTTCCGTTTGATCCTTGTCATGATTGTGCGCGTGTGGTTCACCCCTTATTGTTTTCATTCAACAGTGACCATATACTTATCGTTGTAGAAAGTCCTGGATTAACTTCGGTCGTAGCTCTAGCCGCAAGAGTCTTGAGACAAGTCATTTTTTAGGCCTCGATGTTTATCTGTTGCTTCTTTTTTTACCGCTTTCTCTATCTGTCCTAAGAGTGGCTGCTCTCTAAAAGATGCAGAGTTGAGAAAGAGGAAGTTTCTACAAATTGTCATAGATGGGCGGATCGATAAAGACAATAAGAAGGATTTTTATGTTGCAAACTTACTTGTGTATAGCCCCCAAAATCAAACTACATGAGCAAAGAGAAGACCTTGAACTTCCTTTTTCTTGGAGCTTTCCATTTGCTTTTACAAATAATAGAAGAGGTACATTCTTATCATGAGGACCACGAAATGCAGAGACTAGCATGACCCTTCCCGTTCCCTAAATACATTACACAGCGAAAATGAAACCTGAGCCTAGAAATTCTCACAAAGCAAATTCCACCACCATGATTAACCTTGTTATGAACATGAGCGCCCAAATAATCTTTAACTAGTTGAAGGGCTTATAGGACTTGAGGTCGAGAACAACACCGGCGACAGAGCCAGCAGCAGCAGCAATGGTGATGATTAGGCAAGCCATGCTCAGAATCTGAAGGCACACCCACTTGGTGCTCCACTTGGGTATTTGCTTCTGCTTAATGTACATCTCGACCGGGAAATAGACCGTGAGGGGCCAAAAACCCAGCGCTCCGAGCAGCCCAACAATGTCATTGAAGAATGGAAGGAGCATGGAGATCACGGTGGTCGTGATCACAAAGACCGTCCTCCAGACCAACCGGAAGAGGTTGAGCTTGTAAGTACGGAGACCAAGGGTTGGGATTTCGATATCCCTCGTGATGAACTGGCTGTTGGGGAATTTCCTGATCGCGGCCTTCTCGACGAAGGCGAATAGGGGTTGGCAATAGACTTGGTACGCGCCGATGAGGTGGATCACGATTGCAGCGTTGGCAATGTCGACCATCCAGTATGGGTTGTAGAAGCCGAACCCAGTGAGGAGGTTTCCAGGCGCCATGTCACCGAAGGCAGCATAGCCCATGCATCCGCAGAGCATGTAGAAAAGGGTTGTGACTGCTATGCTGACTAGACTCGCCTTCTTCATCGTCTTTGATTCGGATGGCGGGGACCGGATGGTGTCCTGAAACGTATACAAACTTATCGTGTCAAGTGACTTCAATTTCATTACAATATTTAACCATCACTAGTACTTTCTTGTGTCATGCATTTGAGAGGAAATTAAATTATTCACCTGAATTTCGATGAGGATAAGGGAGTATGAATAGGCAAAGGCGATGTCACCAAGAGCCTGGAAGCTCCTCCATAGTTTCTGCGTGGAGGTCACGGTGCCGATGCTAATTCCAGTGAGACTTCCCATGAAATTCCCCGTCTCTGAAGAGGAGACAATTCAGAACAGAATACTAAATCAGAACTCATACTTCTACCGGGTTCTGTCCCCAATGGGATAGTTTAGAAAGATGACTAGAGCAGCTTAGCAAGAAAAAATTTCTTGTACCTGCAACTCTGGCAATACCAAGGCCGAGTCCAATGGTGGAGTAGGTAAAGGACATAACAGCGGCGACGATGGACAGCCACCACAGCTGATCGAAATCGGGGATTTGAGAGAAGATGATCTCAATGATGCCAAATGCAATCATGTAAGGAGTGCTGTTGACATGGCACGGGCTCTTCTCACCGTTCTTGTGGAAGCAATTGGACCTACTGATAGCCCTGCAGTGACCATAGAAGCCAACAAAATCAATCGAACTCGCATAACTTTCGACACTGGCAAACAATCACGAGAATTTTCACTGAAAATTTACGCACATCATGCTAATGGAAGATGCAATGGTGTAACCGATGGCAACCCCAAAGAGGTTCACGTATTGAACCAGCCCACAGAGCTTGACTTTGAACCCACCTGGAGAATTTAATCAAAAGAGGAGAGTTTAGCATCAAACACAACATGATTGGACATGACTCAGACATTAGCATTGGAATATGAACGTGAACACGGATACAAATGTGACATACCGAGATTGGCTCTGACAGCATCCATGTAGGTGTAGTTGCGCCTGCCGTCGCCGGAGCGGTAACAGGCGGCGAGGAGGGTGGAGGTGTAGTAAGTGACCAAGGCAAACAGGAGCATGACAGCGGGACCAGCAATCCAGCCGAGCTGCGCAGTGGCCCAAGCCAGGGACAGGACTCCGGAGCCAATCACTGCCGTGATTATGTGAGCGCTCGCTGTCCATACCGTCCCTGCATTCGTTCACGCACGAGCCACCATAAGTAACATAGTCACTAAAAATTCTAAATTCTCTTTTATCAGTAGTCTCTTAAAAAGGAAAAGAGAAGGTTGTAAATTCACCCACGCTTATAAAATCACAACACGCGTCGATGCGAAATTTCATTGATGGTGTTTCATTAAAAACAAAAAATGAAAGAAACAAAGAACTCGTCTGCTTTCCTTGAAGAGTTTCTTAATGTTTGTGGTTCTTTTTACTGGTTTTGTGATGGCATTGACGCGACAGCAACGTTCCTAAAAGACGGGCGATTCCCTGTGGGTGTTCGTCCTCGTCTTTCCTAATGAGTCGTGAGAAGTCGTGGTAATCTACATCTCAGGAAATCGTTTCCTATTTCGTTTCGGTCGAAGGAAATCGTTTCTTGAAAACAAAAACGAAGAAAAAAGACAGGGACCTGTGCGTTTGAGACGATTGTCGTCGTCGAAGCATTTGGAGCCACCTTGCGGCGGGATATTAATGGAGACATCGAAGACCTGGTTGTTGGGGTGCTGGTTCTTCACGGCAGAGTTCACACCCATTTTTGAGATTAAACCGAAGCAAAGCTAGAAGAGCGTTGAGAATGTTCTTTTCCTCAAGCTGATTGGAAGATTAGAGAAGCTTCGATCTTTATGCGCCGGAACGAAATGGGTAGCTCTCTTCCTTCCGCTTCGACTCTCAAATGGGGGAATTGTGTTGCTGAGAGAGAAAGAAGCCGAGAGAACGAGGGAAGGAGAGAGAGCTGGATATGGGAAACTGAGAAGGAACGACAGAGAGAAAGAGGGAGTCGTGCGTTAAGAGTTGCAAAGAGAAGAATGCATTGAGTGATGCAAGGAGGAACGAGGGAATGATGGCTATATATAGGGGAGAGGGGATGCAGAGTGGAAGTGGGGAGAGAGGGGGAGCGAGAAAGATGTTAGGAAAAGGACAGCACTGAGGGAGTGAGGACTTCACACGCCACCGTGGGAGTGGTCAAACTTGCCGCATCCATTTATATTTCCGCGTCCAATAATTATTGTTTGCACCCATCCACTAAATGCCCATTCTATTATTAATATTCGAAGATGCTAAAGTGAAAGGCCTAAAACTTCTTATGTGCAACTAAGTCATAAAATTTATAAGGAGTATAATCAAGTCATAAAATATATTAAATTGATGCAATCAAATTTTTTCATTAATTTCGTAAAACTTGATTGATGAAAAAAATATTGATTTTAATTATTTTCTTTATACTACATGGTGATGATGTGACTAAAACGACGTCATTGCAGTCTAGATCAATTTTTTTTATTCATATTTTATTTAAGCTATTTTTTTTTTTTTTTAAAGAAAAGAATTTGTGCACTAGAAGCCCTCATCGAAGGGGCTAGCGACTCCACTGGCCTTGGGCAAGGGTGATTAGCTTGTTAGCCCTAGGCGAGGGCAAGTGAGGCTCGCCCAAGTTTGCCTTCCCTATAGCTTAGATTTGGGTGACGTCGACCTTAGGTAGCAACCCTCATAAGGCTAGGGTGAGGCTTTGTCAGCTCCAATTGGGTGAGCCTCGCTAGCCACCACCTGGCTTAGTGACCCTTGCCTGAGCCTCGTTGATCCTCACCTAAGGCTGGCGAGCCAGCTACCCTCTTGTCCCCTCTGGCAATGGGCAACAATGATACCCGACCAACCCCCCCCCCTCCCTCTCTCCCCCTGTCTCTGTCTCTCTCTCTCTCTCTCTTCAGTTTTGTTTTTCAAATAAAATTTGCATTTTTTAATCTTTAATTTAAAGAAAAAAAATACCACCAAATTGATGGTATTAATGGAATGATTTGATTGCACTCATTTTACAAGCTCATGACATGTTCAGACTAGTGTACTTATCTCAAGCATAAAATATATACAAAAAAAAAAATGGAGGCGTGTGAGAAATCGGGTGAGGCTGAGTGATGGCCACCAAGGGTCATCGGGCCTTGGCTAGTGGCCAACAACTCTTGCCTTTAGGGAGGGCTGGTAAGGGCTTGTAAGGCCCTGCCTGCGATTGGCAAGGGTCACCGGCCCTTATGGTGATGGTTGGTGGGCGACGACGGGGAGGTCTACAAGTTTGTCGCACATATCCTTTTGCCCCCCTAAATTTAACTTTTTTTTTTGCTAATTTAAATAAAATTTGTATTTAAAATTAGATTTGGACAAAACAATATCGTTTTAGTCTTATGTTTCATGTTTTAGGCACTTCATCGTCACATAGGATAAAAAAAAAAAAAAGTACATCAACATTTTCCATTAACCAAAATTAACGAAAAGACTCAAATGCACAAATTGAACAAGTTTTAAGACATTATTGCACTTTTTGTAAATTTTAGGACACAATTATACTTTTGTGACAATTTTTAAGACTTTTAATGCATTTATTCCATTTACATAGGAATCAAAAGAAAAGGTCGGTGTTATTAGAGGGGACTAATTAAATCTACCACGTGTAAAAGATTAAGCTAATTGACGAAGGTATGATATTAGCAACTTTTGTTATTAATATTCAAAAATACGTACAATGAATCCTAAAACTTCTTACATGTAATTGAGTTTTAAAATTTGTAAAAGGTGCAATGAAGTCATAAAATTTATTAAATTGATGCAATTAATTTTTCTGTTAACTTAGTAAAACTTGGCTAACGAAAAATGTTGATATAGTTTCTTTTAATTATTTTCTTTATACTTCATGGCGATGGCATAGTTAAAACGATGTTGTTTTAGCCTAAATCTAATTTTCGATACAAATTTTATTTAAGTTAATCTTAAAAAAGGATGTGTGCACTAGAAACCCTCCTCGAAGGGGCCAGCGGAGTCGCTTGTTAGCCCTAGGCAAGGGCCGGTGAGGCTCGCCAAGGTTTGCCTCGCTCCTAGCCTAGATTTGGGTAATGCCGACCCCAGGCGACAACCCTCATAAGGCTAAGGCGAGGCCTTGTCCATCCTGGCTCAGTGACCCTCGCTTGAGCCTCGCCGACCCTCACCTAAGGCTAGCAAGCCAGCCACCCTCTCGTCCTCCCCTCCGACAAGGGTAGCAGCGATACCCTATTAACCCCTTACCATCTCTCTCTCTCTCCCCCCCAACCCCCAATTCTGTTTTTTCAAATAAAATTTACATTTTTTATCTATTTTAAATAAAATTTAAAGAAAAATAAAAAAAATGCCACCTACGAGAGAGAAAATAAAATGCCACATCATCAATTTCTATAAGCCAATTGACGGATGTATGATATTAACTTAACATAAATAAATAAATATCTAGAAAATCACTGAGACTTAATCTATAATAATGATGATTATAACGGTAATATATCATAAGCTCCTACCAAGGCACAATTCAGCTGTAATAATTATTAAATGACCCTTATGTAACAGCTAGACAAGCAAAACTGTTATTGTTATTCCCAAATACCGTTTCTTTTTCTCTCTCTCACTCTATACTCTACTGACGTTAGATAATATTCATTTTACATACTATAATAGTATTAATGATGTAATAGTAGAATAATGAGCTCGATGCCATTCCATGTTATACAACTATGGTAAGTATTATACTAATAGCATATCGAATCATTGTTAATAATATATGAGGATATGATAACTTTTAATATCCACTGGAATATGCTCTTTTATAATGCTAAACATCATTATTTTCGTAATACATTTGTTATAATTCTTTTAGTGACTTAAATGATTATAAATATATAATCGCCACCAATTCCATATGCAAATTCACACTATATTAACCAACATAATTAACAACTACCTAAACTGCTATTAGTTATAATCATATGAACTTTGCAATCTCGTATGTAATGATGAAATTACATTGTTAATTGACATTAAGTTTTATTATTGATAATATATTTATACATAATAATATAATCAGTTGCACATTGTCTATGCTGAATCGACCTAGGCAAATATGACAGTTAGGCCATTGGAAAAACAAACACAAAAGTTTGTTCTCTGGTTCTAGTTCAACCACAACGGAATAATGTCAAGAAAATTCAAAATTTATTGCACTTGTATCAATTTAGTCATTATGTTTTAATTTAGCCAATTTAGTCCCAATTCTTTTGATAATTTACCAATATAGTCCATTCGATCGATTTTAGCATCGCTGATGTAGATGTTGGTCATCGTATGTGGTACCACCGGTATTGAAGTGGACAATTTTGCAATTACTTAATATTTTTAATTTTTGAATTTAAAATTATTTTTCTTTTATTTTTTTCTCTTATTTTGAGCGACCCTCACCGGCCACTGAGTGAGGGCCTACAAGCCCTTGTCGGTGGCTGGCAAGGGTTGCGGCCCTTGCCTAAGCCCTCGCCAGCCACAGGCGAGGGCCACAACCCTTGATAGATCTAGGCAAGGGCCACCTCCCTCATCTATGGCTAGCAATGACAGCCAAGAAAGAAAAAATGAAAAAAGAAATTAAAAATATTATCCACATCAGTACTAGCCACACTACATAGGACGGTTGGCGCTGATTGAACTATCGCATTAGTGTTCCTCGATTAAAATTGATCGGAAGAACTATATTAATAAATTGTTAAAAGATTTATGACTAAATTGACACAAATGCGATTGGTCTAAACTTTTTTGGTGATTTTGCCACCACAAAGTGATCAAAACTATGCCCAAAACAAGTTTAGAGACGGATTCGGCGGTGCACATGTCTGTAAGGCGTGCTAGCCCGAAGAGCAAAGGGTGAAATGGATTTGCTTATTCGACCTGAATGACAAGAAAGACAAATTCCTTGGAAAGTAAAGTGCAAGGACCGCAGATTAAAGGTAATTAAAGGAACGGTCCAAGAATTAAATGAAATTAACTTGAACTGAAATTAAAAAGGAATCAAAGCATAAGCACTGGAACTGAAATTACAGGAACATATGCATCGTCGGGATATCGAAAGGAAAGTTACAAACACTTGATGTTCAAAATCGAAATGAGCACTACACTGGTATACACAACGAACTTTCCTAATTGCAAGCTCAACTCCAGAACTAAAACTGGACCAGAAAAACATTGTTCCGATAAAAAGATTTGGCAGGGTTTCGGCATGGTTTGAGCAGCGTGTCTACCTCCGCGTTTCTTCTATTTATAATTTCCTTGGATCTTCCTCCACGATGACTGGAATTCACGGGCATTTCCAGCTTTAACCGTTCTCACTTCTCTAAAATTTCACTCGTTTACTTCGATCGGCTTCCTTGGCTTATACTCGTGCCCGAATCCGACCTAATATCTGAGCTGTGCCTGACCAAAAAGATAAAAAGTAGCCAGATGAGAACATATCATATCATTAATTTCAATGAAAGCACTTCGTATGTGGAATGAAATACTTATTATTTCGTTTGGCTGACATTGTAATAGCATACAAAAAACTTAAAAAATGTCCTATTTAATCCCCCACTTTATTTTATATATATATATATATATATATATATATATACATATTAAATCTATAGTAATTATCGCATCTGGCTATTTGAATAAGTAGAACTATGTGTGTGTATGTCTATATATATATATATAGTAGTTACGTTTTACTTTTTGTTGCTCGTTTACAACACATTTGATAAATATGCAGAGCCGGTAAAATAGAAATTTTCAAAAACAGTGTTCCTGTGTGTAAAGATATATGCAGCAAACAAACTATTTTTCTCACTTTTACGAGCATATTCCGCTGGACAGAAATCGTCCTATCTTGCTTTCCTGTCTGTACCCTAAAATGCTATGACTATTTTATTCACCAAAATATTCCTAATATAAATTTTGTTAAGAAAAATAAAATTGGTGAATTATAGCGGCTTTGCGTTTACAGGGCATCAAGATTATTAAATGAATAAATCCAATTACTGTATTTATCCCTAGTACGTCAACGACAGATTTATCCATCCGCGGTGGGATTTCTCGTCATCGAAAAAATTTGCGGAGCAACGAATGAAAAGGGAGAAAACAATCAAATCGCTGCATTTCAAATTACGTAGATCTAACATCGGCAAGTGAAAAAATAAAAATAAAAAATCAGAAGTTGTTTGTACATGAAAACGAAACGAAACTATATTCTCTCTTGAAGCAGATCGAACTGGAAACAATATTCTAATCTCTATCTTTAAAGGACCACCTTAGCCTTAAAAAAATCGTGCGGCATATTGCCTCTCGTCCATCCTTATTGTTGAGGGCGAATATGGTTCCTCTTCATTATTAATCCCCCCCTTCTTCCGTCAAACAAGCAATTGCCAGCTTTATCAAATTACCAAAAAAAAAAAAAAAACTCATAAATGATAACACCATTGAACTCCCTTGGTGATTTGATCGCTTAAAATGAGAAAATCATTGCCATTTGGGAGGTGGGCAGCGTGCCGCATCTCATTCTCGTCTTTACATCCTCCATGACCGAGGGGTGAGGAAAAGACAGCCTATTGGGAAATATAAAAGGCATTGGATTTGGTACTTTATGAGAGTGAGAGTGAGAGGGAATCTTTGTTCTTTGTTTGATTATCTTTGTTTTTTGTTTGATTTACTTTATTTCCAAAATACTTTTTATTTTAAAGAAGTCTAGATTTGACCTATTTTCTCATTCGATTAGTGGAAACTGACAATAACACAATATCTTGATTCAATATTAAAAGTCTGTTTGGTAACCATTATGTTTCCAAGAATAATTTCTTCTTAGAATTTTTTTTTTATTTTTTTCCCTGGACAAATTTTTGAGTATTCAAAAGCGTTTAGTAACTTCACAAAATTTATATTCTCAAAATAGAAAAAAAAATGCATTTGATTATCTGATGTTAGCAAACGGATTTTTGTTTTATTTTTTTCCAAGGAACAAGAAAACAAAAATATCAAGAATTAGCTAGTTGCCAAACAGTCCTTAAAAGTATATTGATTTTTCCTCTATAACTGAATACTTTTATTAGCATATACTGCATATTTGATTCCATCCATAAATCGAGTTTCTACCCTATGAGTTCAGGTCTGAAAAAGAATTTGAATTCTTGTTGTTTGTCATATATTATGGAAGATCATAATGCGAGGCTTGTGATGCACCCAATCGTCGTAAACAACGTCGAGTTCAAAAACTAGTTATCATTGAAAAGATGGAAATAGTTATGAATAGGACCAGGAAGGAAATCGAAATAATGAAAATTTAAATATTTTTCAATATTACAACAGTTCAATTAGGTCGGCAATAGTTGGGTGGAACTTGATCATTTGTTTTTCTCCATTTGTTTTACAAAAAATGAATGATTTGACAAATATTTTCTTAAAAATAATCTCTTTTATTGCTTACAAATATGGATAAAGGAAAAAAAAAATTATTGTTCACGAAAATGTTTAGATATAAATTGTTATTTATAATGAAAATATTTTTTATTTGCTAATTATTTCAAGCGACATAAATGATTATTTTTAGAAAAATATTTTTTGACATATTTATATTTCGCAAAACAAACGAAGTTGTAATTAGGTGAAAATTTCGTTATGAAGTGCTAAAAGAGCCGGTAGCATACTCGTGCCATCTCCTTCTCCGTCAACGGGAGCTTGTTCATGATTATCTTTCTAAAGCTCTGAAGATCCCATTAGGCAACAATAGAGATGTTTACGACAATATGTATTGGTATTATTCTCAGTCGAACCCCGCACATTCCTCCTATTTTCAAATACGAAAAAGTTGTGCTGCGTTTATCCCTGGAATAAGGTTGATATCATGCTGCTTGCTGCTCGCTCGCACTCAACACAGAAGGGGTGCTTTTGATGTCACTGTCTCCATCGATCCATGGAAGAATATAGCAGCAGAAAGAGAAGAAGAAGACGTAATGCTTGAACTTTGACCAACGCGATTACTGGCCCTAAATGAGAAGAACCGAATTTCGACCACCCACTTGACACAGGTTGCCAGTCCTCCATATAGCTAATGACCACTACGTCAAATCAGAAAAGAACGAAGGCCAGGAATTTTAAGGTGTTCATGCGTGTTTTAGGACCACCACCCGGAAAAGATTCCTGCAATTAAGCATCATGGAGAAGAGAGAGATCAGTTCAATGGACAGCATAGCTCAACCTAACAAAACGTTTTAGCAAGTTCCTCGGATATGCGCGAATTCTACCCGTAAAATATATGGGTACCTCATTGCCAAGATCTCGAATGGAAGTAAGAAGATATTTGATGTGAGAACTCATTAATTACATTATCGGCGTGATTATCCATCGAATAAACCTATTCTCTGGTGAAGTCAACTAATATAAAACTTGAATTTTCTATCGGCAATCCTCTCTCTTCCAAAAAACCCTCCCCCAGAGAAATTTCACCTGCAGGCTCTCAGCTGGGAGCTTGCTTTGCTCTGCCTTTCTTTTCTAGGCATTGATTTCCCTTTTTTCCCTCCCCGTTTAATATGGAGTCTTTTTTTCTGGTGTCTTTTTTCTCTCGTTGTTACTTTTCTTGACTCGTCGTGCTGAGTAAATCTATTTGTAACTGAAAATTTTTGTAAAAACATCATCATTGATTTAACCAATAATGGTCGAGACGTGATTTGATTCTATGACTTTTTGGAATCAGCGAAAGCTCTCATCTTCCAATTTGGAGCTTTTCTTATATATATATATATATATGGTGTTGTCTTTGTATGATGATGATATTGAGGATGCTAAATTAAGGGGTGCATTTTAAGCAATAGTTTCTAGAGGAGAAGATCTCCACATGTGTCCATCATTTTCAATTTTGGTAACCGATCACTAATTGTTTTTCGATATTATGACAGATTTGGCCTTTTGGGATTAGATTGTGTTTATAACTGTAAGTTACACTCTTTGGTCATTTGGGTTTTGTTTTATTTTGTAATTCTTCCGAGACTATTTTGCTTCGAAACTTCCTATATTTTTTTCACGTTTGTTTAAATTCTCTTTCGAGGGGGAAAAAACGTATTCTCTAGTAATCTGATCGTATTTTGCTTTGCTTGTGGGGCTTCTTCTTCTTCTTCTTCTTTTCTTTTTTTTTTTTTGCGGCTCAGGCATGTGTATGAATGTGAGTAGGAAGGAAGGAGCCAAATTGTCAAACCGAACTTGACATTGGTCAGACAATTCATGTCCGAATTTCGCATTATTTAATGATGGAGATAACGATATTCCACGAGTCCAACTGCTGATCATGGAAAGCCCCATTTTGGCATTTGTACTTTGTCCCACTCCCATCCCCCCACCAGTTGGTGTCCACTCTCTTTCGGAAAACGATTTTTTTTGCCCATGAATGGATCTAGACAGTTCCCCCAAGAGCCTCCTACCACCTCCTAGTGAAGACAACTCATCACTACCCTAATTAAGAAAAACATATCTCATTTGTTGAGCCCCATCATCGACATTCAACTATGACTCTCTCAATCGAACGTGGTAGGACAATCATAAACAGGATCGAACTATCTTTTGAGTGAATATTTGATCGGCTTATGTTTTGGACATTCGTTACCTCATATGTGAGCTCATTAATTTTCGATACAATATATTTATGTGACATAACAACACATGCAAATGTATAGGTTTGATTTTGGCATACGTATGATAAATCATGTCCTATATAAATTGTTTTGCTTAACTTGTTTAGTCGTCAAGTACATGTATTAACAAATCATTTGTTTCAAAACATCATAATTAAACACATTTTAACACATTTAGTACTCACATTCAACTTTTGTTATCATTAAAAGATAAAAAAGTAACAATATGTCAGAAATAATAAAACATATGTCTAGGGATACAAAAATCATTAACACAAAAATGAAATTTAATTCCATTGTTCATTTTAAATAAAATGTAAAGTAAAATTACTCATATTTTTAAAATGTGTTATACGCATAAACATACATTTTTAAACAAGTTATCACATACATTGTGTCATGTCAAGACCCCACATTTTAATTGTGTGTGTCGTGTGGCTTGTTTTATTAAGTGTATTCACATTAATGAAGTTTAACGCTTTTATTAGATGTGCTAAATGATACGAGCGATTATTTTTTAGATAAATATTTTTCAAATCATTCATTTTTTATGAAACAAACGAATCATAAATATTGTCGAACGTGTTTTCACAGCACCATCAACAAGTCAATACAAAGCTCACTTTTGGGGTCCTTTTGTTTCTTTCGGAGATGTTTTCAATGTTTACGCTCCCCGTGAACATCTTGTAGCACTGGTCGAACCATCGCGGAGGCTAAGTTTGAATAATTCCCCTAGAAACTCTTATCCGATGGGAAGAATAATGTTCACATATATCAACTCCTATCATTTCGTTCACCTTTTATTGGGTGCAATCATATATTTCCGCTAGAAATATATTTCGGAAGAAAAGAAAAACAACATAATGCACGCAACATTCAGGGGTGAGATCAGCCCATCAATCACCATGTATGAAAAATTGTTCAAAAAATCCTAAACTTATTACAATTTAACCAATTTAGTCATAAATTATTTAATTTTGTCAATTAAGTCCCAAACATTTTCACATTTTGTCAATTGAGTCCATTCGGTCAATTTCGGTTAGAATTTACTAACGTAAGTGCCCTCCGTCTTGCATTGTACGGAATAATTTTTAACATTATTATAAAAATATTTTTGAAAAAAAAAAAACATATTGCACGCGAAATTCGGGCGAGAGATCAGCCCATCTGTCGCAAAGCGAGGCCGCTTGAGGCAAAAGTTGCTTTTTATCTTTTGGACGTGGGATGATACTTGCTACGTCCTTATCTGAGTATATGACATTTATGCTTATTGCTCGAAGAAGAAACGAGTAAGAGGAATTGGAACCACTTTTGATGCTTTAGATCGGATAGCTTGTCAAAGAAAATTGACGAAGATATATGTCCTTATAAAGAAATTCCCTCTAATCGCTCGAAGATGAGGAAAAAGAGATGCGATCAAGCCGAAAAGGAATAAGGAAAGATGCATGAGAAAAGGACTGCAAAATGCTCATTGTGGACTTATCTCCTTCCTCCGGGAATTTTCTCAAAGGCGTATAGCGTTATGAACTTTATAGCGATGGAGAATAGACAAAATCTTTGCTGCACCCAGCATATGTTAACCCAATTCATATACACCGTCAGATGAGATGGCTTTCACGTGGATCCACTTATATAACGGTGGATACAAACTAAATTGACATGATCCTGATGTATCTAATATTTGCTTGAGAGAATGTGGCCACAAAGAATGGGAATTGGTGGGGGGGGAGAGCTCGAGAGAATGTGGCTGCAAAGAATGGGAATTGGGAGAGAGAGAGAGAGAGAGAGAGAGAGAGAGAGAAGAACGTAAAAATATGGATTCGACTTGAGGTTGTACCAGAGCAATTCTGACTTCATGGTATTAGATTCATTTACAGGAATTAAAACAAAGATGAGACATCACCAGGTTGTCGAGTTCATTGGTAGATCTATGACCCCGAGTATTTGCTTAGATCACGCGAAACTCTACCTTATAATAGACTGGGTTTATTTGCATAATTAATTCGAGATCTGTGTGACCAGATTTATGTCAGATGACAACACACTTCTATTATGCTCATTGCTTCCGCCAGAAGATTCTACTGCTCCGCTATGAAAAACAAATTTTCTCCGTGCCGATAGATTTCTCAAGCAGTCGGTAAGTCTAAAAAAAACTGTTGATAAGCAAAAGTTACCGATTGCCTCATTATCCAATCATCTTGTTGGTTATTATCAAAAGCTTTATGAAATTATTAATCTTTTTAACAATTTGTAAATTATGAAATTTCTTATCTTTAATTAACTTTCATTTGTCTTTCTTATTAATGCCTTAAATTTACCAACTTCTCTATAAACTCACTAATCTTTATTTGAGTGACTTAACAACTCTTTTCCAATAAATTGTTTAACTAGTTTTAGGGTACTAACTCTTATTTGAAGAACTTACTAGCATTTATTTTGTTTAATTTATCAACCTTTTTGCCTATTATTTACTAACTTCTATTTTTCTCTCTTACATGTGTCTCACATTTATTAACTCTTATGCGAATTTTTCAGGGAAAATTACCGAATAAGTCCTAAACTTATTACAATTGTGTCAATTTAGTTCAAAACTTATTTTTTTTGGCCAATTAAGTTCTAAACCTCTTGTGATTATGCCTATTCGATCCATTAGGCCAAATTTGGCTGGTCGATGCCGACGTGGATGTTGGCCGACACTAGCCAATCTGAAGTGAATAATTGTTTTTCAAAATTTTTATTTAATTTAATTTTTCTTTTTTTCCCTTTTTTATTTCCTCCTTCCTACTTCTTCCTCTGGCCATTTGCTGAACAGAGGCAATTGGCCAAAGGCGAGGGCCAGTCATCGAATTGAGGCGACCTCGTCAACTAGTAGCAAGGCTTGAATTGCCGTTGCCAAATCCAACAGGGAATTGCTTACCATTGGCTAAGCAAGCTTGCCCTTGCCCAGTCACAACGAGGTGAAACTCACCATTGGCCGATGAGGTTGCCTAAGTTAGGTGACTGGCCAGAGGAAGAAGAAGGAAGGAGGGGAAAAAAAGAGAGAAAGAAAAACAAAGAATTAATAAAAAGAATTCGAAAAAATAAAATAATTATCGAAAAAATTGTCCGCGTCAGCATCGGCGAACATTCACGTCAATGCTGACTAGCCAAATTTGGCTGAATTGACTAAATTGGCACAATTGTAAAAATTTTAAAACTGAATTGACTAAGAATATAAGTTTATGATTGACTTGGCACAATTGTAATAGGTTTATGACTTTTTTTTGGTAATTCTCCTGAATTTTTCAACCTCTTTTTTGTTTGAGTTACCATTTTCTCTCCCATTAGGTCACGAACTAGTTTTTATTTACTAAGTTTCATTTAAATTGCTTACCAATTAAACAAAAACTCATTGGAAAATAGAATAAATAAGTAATTAAAAAATCAAATGAACATGAATAACAAATTCAAATGAAAGTTGGTAACTCAAAGTTAATTAATAACTAATCATTGACAAGTTGATAAATCATTTAAATTAAAGTTTGTTTTTCATATAAGAGTTGATAAATTTCAAGTGTAATTAAAAAAGATAAATCAAATTTGTTAAAGATAAGAAAACTTAGTGACTAAAGAAAAATAGATTTGATAACTAGCTTAAGTGATAATTTGCTAACCCAGATTAGTTGGTAAGATGATCAGATAAAACTTAGTAATTCACTTCAATCAAGGTTGATAATTTCTTTGAAAAGTTAGAAAATTTAAGGCATTGTTAAAAAAAAAATACAGATAAAAAGTCTGAAAATGATAGAAAATTTGGGAAATTAAATCAAAAACCAAATAAAGGTCACTAAATAACTCAAATTAGAAATGATAATCTAATTCTAGGTGGTTATTCGATAGGCGAAACATTGGCGAGTCACGCTAATTTAGGTCGACAATTTTTAAAAAGAGCTAGTAAATGTGAGGGATTGCTAACCGAGACAAATAAAAATTAGTAACCTAGTAGAAAAGTTGGTAAATCAGGAAAAAAAAAAACAATAAACTATTAAACATTGGTAAGTAGGACAAAGGAGAGTTGACAATCAAAAGTAATTAGTAATTTAGGTTGATAATTTTATACTGGTAAATTTCACTAAAAGTATTGGAAAGTTACCAACACATTACCTGTAAATAAGTCACTCGTAGTTTTTTCACAAATGGTTTTTTGACACCTACCTAAACATACCGGCATAGAAAAAATGCGTATTTGTTTTTGGGTTAATACCCTGAAAACCCCAAATTGGTACACTTTTGACAAATTTACTCCGACTAACCATAAAAACCCATAAACTGGTACATTTATGATAAATTTACCCCAAACTAATTTATTCGATTGCAAAAAACCCCAAACTACTAAATTTGTGACAAATATACCCTCCGCTAAAATGGATTAATACCACAAAAAAATCACAAAAATTGTAAACCGTGACAAATGGAGTGTAAAATTCTAAATTGGTATACTAGTCAACTGTCACATGTTATTTAACTTAATAATTTGACAGTAAAATTTAATGAAAACTAATAGAGAATAAATTTGTCACAAGTGTACCAATTTGGGGTAAATTTGTCAAAAGTATACCAGTTTTAGGTTTTTGATGGTCAAAAAAATAATTTTGGGTAAATTTGTTACTGGTGTACCGGTTTGTAATTTTTTAGGTATTAACCCTTTTTTTTTATTGCACAGAACAACATAATACTACTGCTTTAGCTTTACACATTTTCATTGAAGATAATATATTACATTGTTTCCTCCCAAGCTATATAAAAGAATGGAGCCGACTATATCTCCTAGAAATAAACCTAACTATTTCTAAACCTGAAAATGACACACTATGTATCACTGTCCACATATTTGAACTCATTTTGTCATCCACGAATCCTCTTCTTCGATTCAACTCCACCAAACTAATTTCAAAACCTAAACCCTAAGTCCATTATTTCCTCTAAAGCATGATACCTCAAGATGCGAAATGTTTCATGATGGATTTGTGGGAAAAGATAATATATAAAAATTTCCAGAAAGCAAACCATTGGCTTGACGGATTGTTGGTGAAATCCTTTTTTAGAATTTTTTTTAATGTGTTCTTTGGTCTGAAAATTGAAGATATGCACGCTTGGAATGAGAACCGTTCATCTTGCCTAATTAGAGTCGGGCCAAGAAGGAATCAGAAACTTTTCTTTGAACCATGATGTTATGGCTATTTTCCACATTTTTTATATAAATATTTTCATATATATTCTGCACTTTCACTTGTCTTGGAGTCATGACAGTGGCCTTTTTTAGGTATTGATTGTCCCACCATTGTCTTTCTGCTGAAAACGATAACGAATATAAATTTGTACCCAACGTAGTTTGCTCATTTCTATCAATAATACCTTTAATTCTAAATGAAAGATTATAAAAGGATCGCACATATTCAGGAAATAAACCGCATTGGATAGCAAAGGAGAAAAATAAAGTAATTTTCTAGTTGATGCATAAGCAAGAGTTGGTCCTCACCATCCCCACGTGATGTCCTATGCGAGGTCCAACTCGGCCCCAGTGGCGAGCCTTCCTGGTTTATTTCACAGAGCGATGCACATCGACTAATTTGATTAACTTTGGGAAAAGAAACTAATTTATAATGCAAGAAGGTGCAGGAAACGTGGAGAAGCATCGCGATGTGTCCAAGATCGAAAAATGTTTGAAGACTCGAATCACTTTAAAGAACGATATGTTCGACATATAGAATTGGAAGCTATAAAAGGCCCAGAAAATTATAAAAAAAAGTCACGAGATCACAAGTTGCTATCGAACGTTACGGCTTCATCCATTATACTATTTATCTTTATCTCTTTTTATAAGATTTATTTGATTTAGTCGACGACAATAGTTAAGGTGTTTGGCAAAACTTTTCTATCAAAATTTAAAATTCAAGCGCATTTCAGATTTGCTTTATATACACACAATCTTCAGTTAACGTGCGAGCTTGTATAACTAGATTTTGAGTAAAAAATAAGTTTTGCAAAATTTCATTTTTCTTGCTATTGAGCTTTCTTCCTACGTTGGTTTCTATTTCTGGAACCGGTGGGTAATGTCCTGTTGATATTTTAGGGAACAACGCTTAACTCTGCGCCAGGCCGTGAAAAACGACCGATGGTCACTGGGTCCCGCAACCCAAAAAAAAAAAAAAAAATCAAGTCAAGCTTTCTTCCTCATTGAACGGTGGCTACGCAGTCAACGCTACAGGCGTTGACCCCACCTGTCCGAAAATTACGTTGATACGCCAGTCAACTTCGTCCGTCCCTCGGTGCGTTTGCCTTTATCAAATCGGGCAGTTTGATCAAACTTATAGAGATTTCCCACGTTTTGGCACCCAAAAAAAGTTAAATGAAAAATAAAAATAAAATTCATTACATTTCGCATTATTCACTAAAATTATCCCACGTGGCATCACTTGCTTATAATATAGTAGTCCATACCATTGCTCTTAGTGTCACATGAAGTATTTTCCCCTTGTGTATAATTTAGTAGACTAATTGTAAGTTCATCATTTTTTTCAAGTACCCCTATAGAAGAGGATTTCGACAAATTTGATATCGATTTATTTGGCTTTTAACATTTTACATCGCAAATGCCAGAAAACTCATCTTAAAAATTTGAACACCCCAAAAGTCATTAAATTAATGAGAAAAAACTTTGGGTTTGCAAGCTCGATACATGCGGAAAAATATAAAATTGAGATTAGTGATGTCTAAAAAAGGAAAATCGATAATGCAGGTGGAAGAAATTGAGAGGTGGGAGGTTTAGGCCGAAGCCACCATCAAAGAAGGAAAAAAAACCACATGGACTCTCGAAAAAGAACATGATAAATTGAGCCTGCGGCCTTCTGGCTCCGTTGCGATTATAAAGTTGATGTCGGCAAATATTTCTTCTAAATTTAATTCTTACAATATCACATCAGAGAAAGAATGAATGTTCTCAGGACATGTACCGCGATAATTGAATTAAAAGAAAAAACTTTTGCAGAACAACATATATTATATTTATGTGTTAATAATATCAATAATTAATTCTAAAATCTCGTCGGTAATATAACAAGCCTACCCCAGTAACATTTTTCTTTGCCTTCCTTTTTAAACCCACCCGCTAGTTCTCAACAAAAGGCGAAACCCACTTGCAAGTGGGCACTGCCAACATCTCCAAAACATAGTCGTCGCACGTGTGGAGGTCCGCAGCAGGCCGGAGGTAATTCAAACTCGGCATCGACTCACCCGGCGAATCGGTGGTGGCAGTGGCAGCGCCGGCAATGGTGGGGCTGGTGGGGGTTGTTATTGGTGAACTCTATCCCATGTGCCGTGCACTTGTTAAGACTTGTTGAGTGTGTGCAACTTAAGATATTTTTTAAGTCCTTATTTCCAGTGTCATATCTTTTCTAATTTTCTTTTCCAGAATTAGGTGTGCGAAGTATGGTTTAAAAATCAAATATACATTTGCTTTTGGATCAATTTGAAAGTTTATTGTAAAAATGAGCGACCGAGCAATAAAGTAAATATAGCAAAAAAAAAAAAATCAAATATTGGATTTACTTAATTCCGCCAATGAGACCTATTCCACAGGAGAGTAGCACATGTGGGAGATTAAAACCATTTTCGAGTCACTCAATCTCTATTAATATTTCTCAGTCTCCAATTACACATAATAATTAACACGGTTTTTAGCTCTTTTAATCTTTCATGAAATAATCTCTTAATCTAAAAAAGAATTGGCTTCAACACTCTCAGATTGCTTCGCAATGTATTTGTATCCCAACTAGGAGAAACCTACTTTTGACTCAAATTTGAGACGTATTTTCAACAAAAATGCACGCCAAGTTTATAGCATAATTACGTTTGCATCCCCCGAGATAAAAATATGAGGGCGTGGTTATTGATAGAGAAACTTATAATTTTATGACTTAAAGTGCGTGGAGATAATTAAATAATCAGGGCGCTGAACTGATAATTATGTAAAATTATCAGAATGCCTGAGACGTATGTGACTTTTGCTTCTATATGTTGACTATTTGAGCGCTTATCAGATCACTTACGATGTCGATTCCGACGTCGGCAGATGCAATAAAGTCTCGTTGGAACTTTCCGACCTTAAGTTTTACACGATTAGTCCTCAAAGTCCACAAGCATGTCGCCTCTGTCGTTGACTATATTGGCCGAGGACCAGCCCCACCGCCCCCCCGTGGCGGCTATGGGTGGAGAAGACCTTGGTTTGACCTCGCACCACAGACAGGGAGTGGTGGCAGTGATTGTGCACGCAGGCGCGTTTTCGTTCTCAGAATGGACATAATCACGTGACGCATCGATAATAATCATTTAATTCTCTCAACGATCTCGCAATTTATACCAAGATGGTGATTTTAAGCCATGGATAGACTTGGATTGGGGAAAACCTTTTGGGCCGCCCAATATCAGGCCCAGCCCATCGCGAGACAATTAATCTAACAATTTTATTTAAGCAGGTCTACTTTTATTTTCACCACCATAAATATGAATTTTTTACTTGTGTCTCAAGCTCCTATCGTTAGTTTAATGGACGAAGAAGTTTGGACAGCAGGCCCAGTTTATTAATAGTCAAGTCCAGAGCCCAACCATCAGTACCTTACAATAAATATTAAGTATTACATCAATTGATCATGACTTCACAAATAATAATTATTTTTTATTCAGAAAAATATAAATGACTACTTATTTATATTGAAGCTGACCCAAGAAAAACAAACTTTCATTCAATTTAGTTTAATTTGCTTTCAAGGATCGAGATTAAACCAAATAGAAGTAATTCGGGTCAAATTGGTTTTCGGTTTGAATTTCGGAAGATCTATTGCTTTGCCAGATAGACACACATCCTTTGGTTCGATAAACTATCTGAAGTGCTGACTATGTTAGCAAACCGAGTCATGCTAGAGATAGGAGAAGTTATCCAATTAATAATAAATTTAATATAGGAATATCAATTTAGTTTTAAATTTTTCAAATTTTGTTGATTCAATCTTGAGCCTTTGCATAGTGTGTCAACAATAATTGGACCCCACGTCAGGAATTTTCAGCAAAAATTGACTGAAAGGGCTACATTGGAGTTTCACACTTATATGAAAGTTTATGATTGAAGTGACAAAATTGAATCGACACTCGTTTGATAGATATAGGGTTGATTAGATTGTTTTTCCTAGGAGTGAACATGATCTTAGTTGGTCTAGTTCAATAATTAACCTAGGGAATAACCGAACAATATTGGTCCCTCAATTTTTGGGACCGGGGACCGACCCTATTGAGTATGGAACCAAGGATCGGACCAACCCAATGGGTCCGATCCATTTCCAAGGTCAATCGGGACCAATCAATTACTTTTTATTTCATTTTTTACATTCCTTAAAAAAGTAAACATATTTTTTCAAATTACATATTCCATCAACATTGCGACATTGGGTAACCAAACTACGAACACTAGTAAATATCAAACATAAATCTAAGATAAGGTAACAATAAAAATCTCCATTTGCGGTTATTGAGCTTCGTTCATAAGGCGGGCAAAAGAGGCAAATGACTTCACTAGCTAAATTGAGCTCGTGAGGCGAGCAAGGCCAATAAAGAGAAGCTAATAGCGAGCAAACAAAGCAAGGTGAGCGAAGAGAATTTCTTTTTTTTTTGTTCGAATCTAAGCCGGGTTTCTACTTTCTAATTTACACAAGAGAACCACATAAGAAACAACAGAGGCGAAGGTGCTAGTGTTTAGAGTAGAAAAAAAATATAAAATATCATATATATATCTATCATATTTTATATCATATATTATATACAAGTTTAGTCTAGTTGGACTTACCCTAAAGTTTTAGGATCGAGGACCAACCCGGGTAATGCACGGTCTAGGGTGTCAAGTCGGGTCTCCTTATGAGCTAGACCAGGACTGTTCGGTTTGGGCCGGTCCAACGTTGACCTTGGACTGATGCTTACCCCTAGTTTTTCCATAAAGATATAGAAAAATGAATGAATACTAGTTCACGCAATTACTACACGAACTTTTCCATATTACTTATACAACTTTCAAGATGACGTGCTTGTCAAAAGAGCACAATCAAGCCACCACAACAATTATTCAGGACAAACTACTAAGGCTCTATTTGGTAAAAATAATTTATATTCCCTAAAAAATTATTTATATTCTTTTATTTTAGAGAGCGAAAAAAGAATAAAAGCGTGTTTGGTAAAATTTTTATTCCTAGTAACAAAAAATGTATATTTTTTTTGGTTCTCATGAATAGATTTGGAATATAAATAAAAAGTAGAAAAAAATAACTTCTTGTTTTGGGAACAATTTTTTCTTTTTCTTATTTTTCCTTCTCTTCTCTTCTCTTTTCTTCTTCTTTTCTCTTCTTCTCTTTCCTTTACTTATTATTCCTTTTGGCTAGTCGTTGGCCTCGATGCTCCCATGGCGAGCCGGTGACCTGGCCCGAGCCTCGCCGTGCCACCGTTGGGCAATGCCAAGCCATGGCGAGGCTCGGCAAGGCCCTGGGTGACGAGCTTGGGCAAGCTTGAGCTCGGCCTCACTAGGCCGGGCGAGGCGAGGTCAAGCCTCACGGTGGCCAGGCGAGCCTCCAGCGAGCTCAGCGGCCCTCTCCCGCCTCGCGCTAGCCGGGGCAAGGCGAGGCCGAGCCGGCGAGCCTCGGCGGCCCTCACCCTAGCCTAGCGAGGCTCCGGCGAGCTCACCGAAACTGCTCAGCCGATTGTCGGTTGCCGCCGTGGCCGGCAACCGACCACAAGGGAGGAAGAAGGAGAAAAAAAAAAAAAAAAAAAAAAAGAAAAATATAATAAAAATATTTAAAAAATTAAAAGAAACAACAAAATTATAAAATTCTACCAAACACATTTCTATCCCGGGAATAGAAATTTTGTGTAGTTACCAAGTGCATTTTTATACTCAGAAATTGTTTCCAAAACAGAAAACAAAAAAAATAATTTTTGATAAAAAAAAAAAAATTGTTCCGGGGAAGTGGAATCATCACCAAACGCACCCTTTTCTAATGGAATTGATATGATTGACACTCGAATGGAAATCTTACTGACGATAGAAAACTTAATTCTACCGAGGAGATAAAGATTCAAATGAAAGCCTGATAATTTGTCACTTTCGAAAATATCCAAAATATTTTTATTACTCTGATTATGATATGCAAGCTAGGACTTTTCATTAGCAAAAATTGATTAAGAAAAGTTGCTCATCAAGAAGGAAAAAATCTGAGCGATACAATGAGGAAATTCTTCATCTTGTGCAGTCAGCTAACTTTAACCTGTCAAATTAAGCATAAAGACCACGCTTTTCTTTTCCCACTTAACTGTGGCACTAATTTCGATTATATTCTCAGAAGAAAGCGTGCACCATATGATTAATGTGATAGTTATGAAGATCTTCCTAATATTTGCATCAAACAATCTCGAGCTCATCAAAGAGGAAAAATATCCTGAATACTAATGCTTTCGCGACAACTTAAAGAGGCCACGTTATCCCCAATCTAATTAGATCGTTTTCGATTGACTAACATGAGCAGTAGTAGGCATAGGAAATCGGCACAACGGGCACGAATGGCTCGTCTTTAGCCATCGGGCGATACAGTCAAAGTGAAATACGTGCTCGCATGGCATGCGCACAACTTCCACCTCAAGTACCTTCATCTCTTCAAAGCATATCGAACAGGACTCTGCCACCTCACCTTTGCTTGGACTTTTGTCGGGTTTCATCTTCTCGAGCATGTTGATAGCTTCTTGAGCCGCCGGGATCGCCCTGAAGTCGGTGCTGTTGATCGACTCTTGTAATGCCGCAGCCAATTCCCCCTCCTCAGTCCGCCATATCTCAATTTTGAAACTCAAACAGATTGGTATCTTCGTGAGGTGAGAATACTTGTCGCTCACCAACACTTGCCGCAGGTAGAGGGCCGCCTTCTCAATGCTGATGTGTATGTCCGACGCAGCCATACCGATGCCTGCACCGCTCTCATACGACGCGATCCAAGAACCCTCGCGGAATAGCCTTCGCCTCATCCAGGCGAGGCTGCGGGCAGTGCGTGGCACGTTGTCTCGCTCGAGCATGAAGGAGCAAATTCTTGTGAGCCGGTCGAAGGAACCGCACCTTTCTATTTTGTCGAAGTCATCCGGTACCGCCTCTGCATCCTCTCGCGGACAATGGGCATGGATATATACACTTCCTGCTCCGAGCACCATGGTGAATTGATGAAGAGTTTCGACGTGAAAACTCTTCTTGGACACGACAATGTTTTGAGAATCGACGCTTTGTCGTAAGACATGCACGAAGTTATAGTAGTTATACTCACAAAGTCGACTAGGTTTCTTACTTAATTTGCCTTCTCGAAGCCTTTTCCATTAGGAAAGTAGAAGAATCTGGGAAGTCTCTTTTTGGTTTTTCCATGAATATCTACGAACTGATGACCTTTTCGGGCGACTAAATATTCTCCGGTAATCAATTATTGAATTACGAAGCTTGGGGTAATACCCTGTATTTTGTATCACATGATTAGAATGACATCGTCGGTTCGCATGATAAATCTACTCCTGAAGTTATTTTTTTTGGTAAAGAATCTACTCCTGAATATCGATAAACCACGGTTCGAATTTCACATCCGAATCGCTAGGTTAAACTTATTCGGCGTGTTTCTCTGCGGCTACGTCCTTAGGAACAGAAATTTATTTTTCGAGAAATTGACAAAAGAGATGAAAATAGGGATGCGGATGAGTGGTCTTTGGCTCAAATTAGGAAGCCTAATAATTCATCAGAGTATAAGCATGTTACGCCGTGTATTTTGTATCACGTGACAGTTATAATATTTTGATTTATTCTCTCAAGATATTCTCATATTATTCTAAAAAATCAATTCGAGAAAATAGAAGAATTATATTGTGGTAACACAATCTTGCAAGTATGCCATAAAATTCGATAAGTGCACTTGGTACAGTTTTCTCAAGGAATTTTCGGCCTCCAAAGCCATTGGGGAAATGCTGGGGTGGTGCGTTTGGGAGTGGCATTTGAAAGCCACTTTGAACACCCAAAGCTCCTTGGGCCAATTTATTGGTGTTTGGTAAAAAATTTTCAAACCCCATCTAGGGAATGCCAACTTTCACAAGGCTGAAAGCCCAAGGCAAGTGGGGGCTACTTGGGCTTTCAGCCTTCTCAGCATGCTGAGCTAAGGGGCTAAATGAAAAAAATTTCTTCCCAAATTGTTCTCCTTGATTTTTTGTTTTTCCGATTTTACCCTGACTATTCATCTTCTTCTTTGTGAGCGCTTGCCGACGAAGGGCGGGCGATCGCGGGCGGCGACCGTTCGCGCTCACCACACCGCGACCTCCGCGCCACAACCTCTACCGTGGCCGCACAACCCTTTGGCGAGGGTCACGTGACCTCAATCGAGAGGTCGCCGCAGAGGTCGCGACCCCCAGGGTCGCATGACCAAATGTGGTTGCCGGGCGTGACCTTCAGGCGACCTTCGCTGAGGTCGGGACCTTCGCACGACCCATCTGGTCGTCGCGCGACCTTCGGGCAACCTCCGCGGAGGTCGCAACCTTTGCACGACCCATTTGGTCGCAAATCTGGTCGTCGACCGCGACTTTCGTGCTACGACCAGATGGGTCATTGGCCACGACCTTTAGGCGACCTTCGCGAAGGTCGTGACACAGATCTGGTTGCCGGCCATGATCTTCAGGCGACCTCCGCAGAGGTCGCGACCTTCGCGCGACCCATCTGGTCGCAGATCTAGTCGCGATCGGATGTGGTCGCCGGCCGTGACCTTGTCACGACCTCCGTGAAGGTTGCGACGTAGATCCGGTCGCTAGCTATGACCTTCAGGCGACCTCCATGGAGGTTGCGACCTTCGCACGACCCATCTGGTCGCAAATTTGGTCACCGCGACTCTCGCCGAACGACCTGCATCGGACTGCCTGCCCTTCGCCGGACCGCTTGCTCCTCGCCGACGACTACTTGTTCTTGGCCGGCCAACTCTTCTTTTTTCCAAACACTATTTTACTCAAAAGTACTTCACAAAAGACTTTTACAATACAATTTACCAAACACAATTTGCATTTTGGAAAACACCTTTCACGCAATGACCTTTGCATTACCCCAAAGACTTTCCCCTAAAGCCTATCCAAATGCACCCTTAATAAGTTTTCCAAAGGGGCTTTCAACCGAATGCCGGCTTTGGGAAAATTAAAAGCTCTATGTTAGTAGGGACTAGCATTAGGTTTTCAGTATTTAGCAAAATGCTGAAACTAGTTTTTTTTCCAAAACTACCCTCACCAATTCTTCAAATTTTCGATTTTGTCCCTCGTTGTATTTTTTTAATTAAAAAAATGATCCAAACCCTTCTCCAGTCCAGTGAAGGGTGACAGCTATTGGCGAGCCAGATCTAGTGTTGACAACCGTTCGTTGAGGTCACTCAACCTTGGGCGACCCTCATGAGGGTCGCTCGACCTAGGTGGCATGCCACCTAGGTGACCGCCGCCTGGGTCTTGCAACCTCAAGTGGCGATCACCTGGGTTCGTGTGAGCCTTCGCCTAGGCCTTGTGATCGTTGCCTAAGGTTGTGCAACGTCGGGCAAGGGTCGCCAGAGGTCACACGATATTAGCATGTTAGCATGTTAGGTGTCGAGGGTCACCCGAGGTTGCCCGAGGTGGCGACCTAGGGTGCGCATGGTAAAATTTCTTGGCTGGGGAAGAGTTTTTTTTCAGAAATAGTTCTTTTCTATTTCTATTCCGAGGAACAATTTCGAGTAAAAGAACCCGTTTGGTAACTACACAAAATTTATACTCTTGGAATAGAAAAAGAATAGAAATGCGTTTGGTAACGCAACAATTTCTCTTTTGTATTTATTTGTTTTTTATTCTTGCCCACGGATCGCCGCGGCCGACGGCGGGGGCGGCCGGCGGTGGAGGCGGCGGCAGCGGTGACGGACGGTGCGGCGAGACGGTCGGCGGCGAACGGCGATCGGCGAACGGCGATCGCGGCGGCGGCGGCGGGCGGTGGAGGCAGCCGGCGAACGTGCGCGGGGACGGCGGCGGCGGCGCGCGGGGCGGCGGCGGCGGCGGCGGCGGCGGCGGCGGGGCGGCGACCGGTGGCGGCGGCCGGCGACCGGGCGGCGGCGGCGGCGGCGACGGCGGCGGCCGGGCGGTGGAGGAGCAGCCCGGCGAACGTGCGGGGAGACGGGCGACGGCGGCGGCGGCGGCGGGCGGCGGCCGCGGCCGGGCGGCGGCGGGCGGCGGCGGCGGCGGCCGGCGACTAAGGGCGGCGCGGCTGCGGCAGCGGCGGCGGTGGGCGGTTGGAGGTCTCGCGGCAAGAGAAAGAAATAAAACAAAAATAAAAAGAAAATTTGCTTATTTCTAGAAATTGTTCCTTCCTAGAACAAGAAGTAACTTTTTTTGTTTCTCATTTCTATTCCCGGGCTAACTTTTCTATTAGGGGAATAAAAATCAACTTTGTGTTACCAAACGGGTTTTGTTTTTTTGTTAGGGGAACAAAAGAATAGAAATTTTTGGGCTGGGGAAGGTTACCATGCGCAGCCCTAGCGTCGATCTAGCTCGTCACCGGCCGACAAAGGGTTTGGTTTTTTTTTTAATAAAAAATATATAAAAAGGGTTAATACCCTGAAAAACCCCAAATTGATATACTTATGACAAATTTATCCTAAACTAATTTTTTTACCACCAAAAACTCAAAACTGATACACCTTTGACAAATTTACTCCAAACCAATACACTTGTGACAAATTTACCCTATTTTAGTTTCTGTTAAATTTTACTATCAAATTACTAGTTGAATGACGCATGATAGTTTACTGGTGTATTAATTTGCAACTTTACTCTATGTTTATCACAGTTATACAATTTTGTGATTTTTTGTGGTATTAATCCAATTTAATAGAGAATATATTTGTCACAAATGTACCAATTTAGGATTTTTGGCAGTTGGATAAATTAATTTGGAGTAAATTTGTTACAAATATACCAGTTTGAGATTTTTTTTTTATGGTCAGTTGAGATAAATTTGTCGCATATGTACCAGTTTGGGTTTTTTTATGGTCAAAAAAGTAGTTTGAGATAAATTTGTTACATGTATACCAGTTTGGGGTTTTTCAGGGTATTATCCCTATAAAAGAATATACTCAAAACCTATTACAAAAGTTTTTTTTTTCTTTTTACCAAACACGACTTGAATTCAAAGTTCACTTGTAAAGAGTTTTTATCAAACACAATTTATATTTCTTGAAATAGCTTTGGCTTTTAGCATTTGTATTACACTCAAAGCTTCTTTACAAAGCTGAACCAAACACACCTATAGTCATTTTGATTTAATATTTTGTCAATTTAAGACCAATTTTTTTTTATTACGGGAAGAGATGGACCCCTATCTATTGTGGTTTACAATTTTAAATTCTAGGCATTATTATTTTAGGATTAGAGAAAATTAAGATCAATGTTTTTCTGCTTTACTGGTTAAGTGGGCGGGGGATTAAGGAACATGAGAAGATTACGCTGCTGATTAATCAGGGTTTCGAAAGTTCGCATCATTTATCTAACTAATAATAAGGGTTTTGCATCTTTTAGCAAAGCTATGTGCGAGCAACTGCAAATTTAAAACATTCTCATATCAATTCGCTTCGTGATGGTATATGTCTTAGAACCTTAATTAAACAATATGACGAAAGTGTTTGAGATTTAGCGGCATACTAAATCCTACATAGAAAAGTTCTCTTCGATTTGAAGCACCTTGACCATTCGGAATCCAAACTTATAAGCATGCCATGAAATGGAAATTCAAAGTTGAGTTGTAAATCTCATGAAAGAAACTATTCACGAGCCTAATGAAAATTAAAAAAAAAAAAAAAAAAGAATTCGCAAATCCTATCTCGAATATCTAATGTCGACCATGACCGATTTAGTCAACATCACTCAAGCTCGTCGGCATAGCGTAACGGCACAACGGGCACAAATTGCTCATCTTCAGCCATCGAACGAGACAACTGTGATGGAACTTGTGTTTGCATGGCATGCAGGCGACTTCCGCTTGACGTAGATTCATGTCTTCCAAGCATATTGCGCACGGCTCTCCGGCGCCACCTCGGTCCTCTTGCGAATTGCTGTCAAGCTTTATCATCTCTAGCGAGGCGACGGCCTCTTGAGACGCAGGGCACGCCCTGGAGTCGCCAGGATACTCCATCGACTCTTGTATTGCCGCCACCTGTAACAATTCCAAGCGGTCTCTACTAAGCATGACAACTTTGCAGGCCATCTCGACCGGCATCTTCTGGAGGTGCGAGTACCGCTCAGTCCTCAACACGTTTTCCAAGTGCAAGGCCGAGTCCATGAAGATGCGGTCCCTGAATGGCCCTCGCAGCGCGATGTTGGGGCCGGCTGTGCGATCGGCAATCACACGAGAGGCCTCACGGAGCAATTTCTCCTTCACCAAGAGGAGGTCGTCCAGGCCGCGCCGCAAATTTCCTCGCTGGAGCATGAAGAAGCGAGTTCGTGTGAACCTATCACAGAAAAGGTTGCTGTGCCAACTCTCGCGGTCCTCCGGCAATGTGCTCGAGTCCTCTCGCTGACAAAGCACTCGAAGGGTTATGGTGATGGTGGCTTCTGACGTATGAAGAAAGGTTGTGACGACTTCTCGAGAGATATCCATGGCGTGATGAGAACAAGTATTCCTGAAGGTGTAGTGCGGAAAAGGAAGAACTTTCTGCGGATTTCTTGATAATGGCAAGGGTTTAGCGAATCGGAGGGGTTACTAATATTCGGGGTATTGTGTTGAATCTCACATGGATTTACAAGAATGAATTTAACACTTGGACGTACGAATTTATATTGCTAATAATCCTACGTCGGTTCAGAATTCTCTTTATCCTGGGCCGATTAGGATTCAAATTAAATCTTCTTTTTTTAGAATTCCGAACCGACGTAGGATTCAAATTAAATCTTCTTCTTTTTCCCTGAAATAATGTTATTGCACGAAACCCAGAGAATGGGGAGGACAACTTCCCAATGGAAGGCCAGAAAAGTCAGCCCAAATAACCCTCAAAAGCCCAAGAGCCAGCAGGCCCATCCTTTAACCCAATAGTCCGAATCCGTCAATTCATATCAGTTCCAGTTCAGGGAAAAACTCTCGAGAACAGATGAAAAACCCTCGGGAGGCCTCCCTTTACATATCTAATTATATGTGCACATTTTACAATAATTTCATGCTGTGTTCCGATTCATATGTTCACATGATAATTCTCATAATGGGCGAGTAATCATCTTGTGCTTAATCTGAACACGGTTTTCAAATTTTGGGAACATAAAGAACGGCATAGCGGACACAAGTGGCTTGTAACCAGCCACCGAACTATACACTCGCAGTGAAACACGTTCGCACGAAATCGCTTCCAAACGGCACTCAACTTTCCATTCAATCGGTCAATCACTTTTTTGACTTGAATAAGAGGACGGGCTCAATTGATTAGTTTCTTCTCCCAAAGATTAATAGTGATTTCACAGTAATCGCTAAGGAACACGTTATATATCTTGGGGGACTATTGTGGTATGATTGTTCCCAGGAGAAAATAAAACAATTTTAAATCTTTGTATTGATTCTTTTTGCATAAACCTTTAGTTTTTTCATATTCGTTTTTTGCTGACTTCAGTTTTAAAACAGAGAAAGCCTATTTTGCTGCCTGTTTATACCCTTTAAAAGTTGTCGTAGTTCATAATATTGTATTCGGCAGCAGAGGCAGCAATTTTATAACGAAGCACCACATTCGAGAAATAGACATAATCCAATTTAACCCAGAAACTTCAGATTGAGAAAGTAAAGGAAATTATTTATATCCGAACCATCTCGCAAGCATGAAAAGAAGAGTGCTAATCGACATGTCTTTACATGTTGACTCGACTTGTCTCTAATCAATGCTTTAAGCATTCCCTCGATCTTTAGCATCCGCTCACGAATCACTTGAGCACTATCTCCGATTTCGAGTCATCGTCGTCCCAACCCTCATCGCGTTTCCTCTTCTTGATCACATCAACGGCGGCTTCAGTCGTGGGAACAACTCCGAAGTCTGAGAAAACCGCTGACCCCGTCGTCGTCTCCTTCAGCCACGGCTGTCCGTGCCTCGCCAGTATCACCTCGCGAGTCGCGACAAAGGGTATCTTCTCACGGTGCGAGTTTGCATCATCATCCTCTCCACGCGCACGGCTATGGTTCGGATGACGTTCTCAATCGGAAGCCGATCAAGAGAGACATAGCACTCCGTATCATAGTCGGCGACGAGATGCGAGCCATGGCGACATAGCCTATGCTTCAGCGAGAGGAGATCCTCGACGTAACGCTGGTGGTTGCCTTGCTCGACTACGAAGAAACACATCCGAGTGAACTTCAGATAGCCGTTGCCGCATTGAACGGACTCTTGATCTTCGTACGACACATTGCACGTGTCTTTGGGAGATGCAAATACATTGGCGCATACCATAACTTGACGAGCCATGATTGGGGCTGGATTTGACTAGACAAAGTTGTATGATGACGAGAGAGATAAGGAGGGAGAGATTTTTAGGAAGTAAGTTGTTTCTTGAATGGTATTGAGGTGGACGGTGAATGTTTAAGCAAGCAAGCAAATTATATATATACAATATATACACATGTTCTACGGATTATCTCGAATAAAAGAACCAACCGCCTTAATTGCGTCTGTGAGACCCGCTTGTAGGTTATAAATACTTTCCTTTTTCGCCTTCATGAATCAGCCGTCGAATCTTAATGCGCTGGGACTTGAAGAATTATCTCCTGCATTAATTTTCAAATCAGCCCGTATATGCCCCCCAGGTGTTTTTGGCTTTACAAAAGGGCTTTTATTTTCATTCGGAAAAAAAGAAATTTGTAAACAGCGACACTTGAGCAATTTTTTAAAAAAAATTTGTGACTGTGGTTGTTTAACAAGTTGGGGGCCATTTGAAATCCATTTAATATTTACCTAAGAATGCAAAGAAAATAACAGTGTGATAGATGTAAAAAAAATCAATTCTAGAACATGTTTTTCATTATTTTGTGGATTTTACATCGGATATTTTGCTCATGATTTGTATTTCGATCTATTGCATGCATGGATTGCTTTAAAGATTATCAAAAGCAAACCTACTAACCTATTAAAATATATATTAAAAGCTTCTGTGTTTAACAATGGTTACATTAAAGATTTCTTAAAGACCATAAATCTTTATCGATTATTGAAATTTAGTTGACCGGTGAGATCAATTGAAAAGATTGTAGCACAGAAGACGACATAAACTTGTCTCATCAACATATTGGAAAAATGTAAAATTAAGTGAATTTTCGAATTATATTATTTTAGTTATTGTTCTAGATAGTAATAAAATGTAGATATGATGATCTAAAATAAGATTTAATTTATGACATAGATGTTAGATATATGTATTGCAAGTTTAAATGTATATTTATTTTTTCTCACTTTGATGTAACATTTTCTATATATTATGGTTGATTTCCTTATAGTTTAAAACCGGAAATATACTGAATTGTATGTATAATAGGTTATAATTTCTTGTAATTTTATTTATTATTTATTAAACGAATTGAATTACTTGAACACGCATAGTAACAGTAGATACACAACAATCTGTTCCATCATTTCCAGTTCTAAATTAAGCTAAATCAATGTATCTTTGGCTAAGGTAATGAACAAAACCATAACTCTATCAGATTTCTGTCTAATATTCAACTCTCCATTTATGACTAACATAAGTTTTTGGCTACATCATCCACCACTTTTCTTCCATCGCTTATTTGAAGCTTCAAAGGCAGTTCTGACCGAGGAGTATATTGCAGCAGCAACTTGTTTACATGAGGAGTGGTTTGCTCACAAACAACCTCGTTTCTCTCCTTCCAAATAATATCTATAATGGCATTCCATGCTAGTTTTATCGGGACAATCTTTAAGCTTCTGCCAGTCAAGAACTGAAGAGACCAAGAGAGCTAATGGCCGTCCTCAGTTTGCTTATTCAGATTCAGCAAAACCAGGACTCTTTTCTAGACTTGCCTTGAAATTATACACTAAAAGAACAGATGAAAAATCTTTAGGAGGTCTTCCTCACTAGTTGGTAGCAAACATACACCATCAATACTTCATTCTATCTTTTGTTCGTAGCTTGTTTAACATGACAAGCCAGGCTATAAATGTAAATTTGGTCGCTTGTGGCTGGGCGTTCGTCGTTCCCCGCCAAATAAAGAATGCAAAGCAAATTATTTACATTGTTACAGTTTAAGTCTCAGCAGTCTCTGAGTAAACTGAACTATATAGGTTGACTCGACTTGCCGCTTGTCGCTACTTTTAGCATGCCCTAGATCTTTTGCATCCGTTCACGAACTGCTCGAGCCGCATCTCCAGCTTCAAGTTTTCATTGTCAAAACCATCATCGCGTTTCCTCTTCTGGATCAGATCAAACTCCGCTTCTGTTGTCGTTGGAACAACTCCAAAGTCCGAGTCCCTCTGCCCTGGCTGTCCGTACTTCGGCAGAATCACGTCACAGGTCGCGACAAAGGGCATCTTCTCGCGGTGCGAGTTTTGCATCACCATCGTCTGTACGCGCTTGGCTATGGTTTGGATGATGTCCTCAATCTGGCGTGGCTCGAGCGAGACAAGGCAACCCGTGTCACTGTCCGCGAAGAGATGCGAGCCATGACGACAGAGCCTATGCTTCAATGAGAGAAGATCCTCAACGTAACGCCAATGGTTGCCACGCTCGACCACAAAGAAACACATCCGAGTGAACTTAACACAGTCGCCGCTGCTTTGAATGTACTCTTGATCATCGACTGCCACAGCATCCGTTTCTGCAGAAGATGCAAATACATTCGTGTACAACATAACTTGACCAGCCATGATCGATCTGGGCTTGATGAGACGAAACTTTAGAACGTGAGAGAGAGATTTTCTTGGACGGTATTGAAGTGAATGGTGTTTCATGTTGTGGTGAACAAGCCAACTATATTTATATGGTTCTACAAAAGTTTCCTAGTTAAGTATGGGATCTATGATGGATCCAAGATAATGTCAAGAAGATTATTTTGAATCAAAGTATGAACCGCCATACTATATCCTATCTTCCTTGCACACAACGAAAAAAAATTTAAAGAAGAAGCTAAAACTTATCAATTTTCGTCTAGGAGACGCACATGTAACTACTTTCCCTTTTCACCTTCTTAATGTGTTAGGACTTGAAGAATTATCCCCTGCATTAATTTATGGAATTTTTCCGAATTGTCTTTATTTTTTACCCCAGAAAAAGTACCCTATTGATTATTTTTGGCTTTAAATTTTCTCATCCAGTGGAGTACATTTATTAAACAGCGATATGCAAGCCTTTTTTACTCTTATTTTCGATTTTTGAAAATATTATTTATTTTTTATTCAACGAATTGAACTACTCGTATATCATATATATAACTAAAATACAAAAAAAGTCTGTTTCGTTTTGTTTATATCTAAATTAATTTAAATCAAAACCATAAATCTTTGTCAGTTTATCAATTTTTCTTTGAAAAGTTCAATTTGCATATGCTTCTGGGTTTTCTATAGAGAAAATTTTTCGATGAATGAAAATATTAGTTCGCTAACTGCAGTTTCAAAACAGTGAAACGCCATCTTACTGCTGCTTTGCACCCTTAAAAGTTGCAGTTTCTATAATTGTAGCCGGGCAACTATGGCGGCTATTCTACGACGAAGGATCACATCCGAAGATAATAGATATAATCAAATTCAATTCAGAAACTTCAAACAGAATAGGTAGCGGAAAACATTTTCATTCGTACAGTATACGTCTCTGAGTAGACCAACGTATATACGTTGACTTAACATTGTCGCTAGTCGCTCCTTTTAGCATTCCCTCGATCTTTTGCACCCGTTAACAAATTGCTCGAGCCCCATCCCCAGCTTCAAGTTATCATCGTCGAAACCCTTGTCGCGTTTCCTCTTCTCGATCAAATCAACGGTGGCTTTCATGGTCGAAACAACTCCAAAGTCTGAGAAATCCACGGTCCCCATCGCCGCCTTCCTCTGCCACGGCTGTTCATACCTCGGCAAAATCACATCACAAGTCGCGACAAAGGGCATCTTCTCCCGGTGCAAGTTTTGCAACATTATCCTCCCTACGCGCACGGATATGGTTTGGATGATGCCCTCGATCTGGAGAGGATCGAGCGAGACACGGCAACCCGTGTCATGGTCAGTGATGAGATGCGAGCCTTGCCGACAGAGCCTATGCTTCAGGGAGCAAAGATCCTCAACGTAACGCTGATGGTTGCCACGCTCGACCACAAAGGAATACATTCGACTGAACTTAATATAGTCGTTGTTGCTTTGAATGTTCTCTTGGTCGTCGAATGGGACAATGTCTGTTTCTATCGGAGATGCAAACACGTTCACATATACCGTAACTTGACAAGCCATGATTCATCTGGATTTGATGAGACAACAATTTAAGAGAGAGAGAGAGAGAGAGAGAGATTGATTTAGGAAGTACCTTGTTTCTTGAATGATATTGAAGACGATTGTGTCACAATAGTTTAATGAATAAGCGAAGTATATTTATATGATTCCACAAGAATTACTTAATTTATTATCTTTCCTAGTTAAGAAATAGGGATCTACCATGGATTCAAGATTATGTCTGTTGGAGAAAACTCCTTTGATGTTTTGAAGTTGACAAAACTTATCCAAAGTCTATTCTGAAGAATTTCAGACTTCTGTGTTAAAGTCTGAAAACTCCCAGACTTTGTGTCAAAGCTGCTCACTCTAACAAATTCCAGACTAAACACAAGTGAAAGATGAAGACTTATCCAAATAAGGGATTATCTATCTTTCTTCAAGGGTTTGGTTCGTAGAGGTTATAGATGGCCTTCTGGAAGGAAATCACACATACGAGATTGATTATCTTCATTTGAATCAATTTAGATACATCAAATCTTTTTGGAAGGCAAGTAAATTTGGAAAGAATTTACTTATGGAAACCAAGATCCTAATTGTATGAGCAAACATGATTAAAGGCTTTCATCACAATCTTCAAACGGCTCGAGATCTCCTTGATTAATTATGTCCAAAGGGTTGATTGGAATAATTTCTTTGGAAAGTGCCAACGATCGAGAAGGCATAAAAGAGTATTTAAGGAGGACTCTCCAGTTGTTTGAAAGAGTGCGTGAAAGAGAAATTTCAAAGTCTGAAGCTTCTCATTCTCTTGTTACTTCTTACACTAAGCTCAAAGTTGTATTCAAAAGAGAAAGACATATAGTGTAACTTCGTGAGAGAGTAGTAGAGACTCTTCACTATGAAGTCGAGATCGCAAGATTGTAAATTCTCTTTTGATTCATAGTGGAAACCAGCCAGAAGACTGTTAGCATGGGAGAGTAGACGTAGGTTTGATCTAACCTGAACCACTATAAATTATGTGTTCATATTCTCTTCCATGAACTTTTTTATTTTGTTCATAATTCTATTTAACTGCTAAAGTCTGAACCTGCTGAAAATCTGTTATTCTTCAGACTCAGTTTCAAAAGTAAAATATTTTCACTGTTCTTTGCAAAAATTGTTTCCACACCTATCCACCCCCCTCTAGGTGTTCATATTAGCACTTACAATGTCAAGTAGATTATTTTGAATTAGAGTATGAACCGCCTTATTACATCGCATCATGTAACTACTTTCCTCTTTCACCTTCGTGAATCACCCCTTGAATCTTGGTGGTAGAAAGTCTAACTCCATGCAGGGAAGCTATGTGAAAGTAAGGGGGAAAAAGAAACACTCTTTATAACGTGTAAGGAAGAAAACAAAGAATTAATCTGAAACCTCACTCTCCGTTTCACTCTCTGTACGTATAATGTCAAGTTACATCAAAGTTATCGACATCTTTGAAAAACTTTGAAGTCAAGCTTAAGGAATTTACAAATTAGGTTATCTCATTTATTGTTTTAAACTCCAAATAATGTAAATGCGTTATGCCTTAATGAAGTAGATTATCCCTTAGATTAATGACAATATATTGAATAATAAGATGTATAATTAGTTTCTTGCGTATTGCTAAGATTTAAATTAAGAAAATTTCTTCATTGGAAGAGTTTTCTATTTTTGAGGAAGACAATACTTCTTTTTATGTATTTTGGGCATTCAAACTAATAAAAATATAGAAGCTTAATTTTTTTTTGCCTCTTTATTCATATTTTGGAATATAAACCAAGTAGGAGATAGATCTATGGAGATAAGAAATCAAGAAGTGAATGTTATTCGAACGCGGACCATGTGGCAAAACTAACCACATAAGCAAAATTAATTGCCACATGATAAGCATAGGAGAGAACATTTTCTCATTTCTGACTTTAACCATAAAAAGTGGATTTGATTTCATCTTTAACAAGAATGAAGTTGACACACTTGCTTTTACCTTATTAAAATATATCTTAATTAAAAACTGATATACTAAATGTAAAATGCTTATTCAACATCAAACAATATTTTTTCGAGTGTAAATTGATAAAACTAGTACGAACACTTAGAAGGGGTGAATAGGTGTTTAAATAAAATATAAGTTGTTATCAAAGTTTGAATAAGGATCGGGGTTTGCTATGACAATCACCAACTTCTAAAATAACCTGTAAGAGTGCAATAGACTTAATCAAAAAGAGTCAAGGGAAGAGAATATTGCACACGAAATTTATAATAGTTCGCCTTAAATTAAGTTTACACCCACTCTCCTACATTAATAATCTACTGACTGGATTCCACTATAGGATCAACAAGAGATTACAACTATGAGCACAAACATTCAATGGTAGATCGCATTATCTCACTAACAAAACTCTTTTTGTGTATTCTCTGTTGATCACAATTTAAAAAGTTCACAGACGAAGACAAGTAATCAAGAACAATTTCAAACTTTAGAATTTCAAATTTGTGTCCCTTTTCTTCTTGACTGAATAACCCCCTTAAATACTCCTCCATGCTGCACTAGCCATTAGTCAATCACTGGAGAAATTTCTTCCAATCTACTCATTGCACATAATGCTTCAAAGTAATCTTATGGCCGTTAAAGATAATGATTCCGGTCGCCCATAAAAACAAAATCTTGATTTCCATAAGTGATAATTTCTCATTTGGAACTTATTTTCAGGATTGATTTTGTCAATTTATGATTGACTCAATCGATATATTTATATATAGAAAGTGAAATTCTTTGTCAGAAAACTAGTTATTGTTGATTAGTTTTTAAATTAGTTTCATTCCGGATCCATGTCATAACCTTGATGAGTCTGGTTCTGGATTTTTCATCGTTCTAACCTTGACACATTCTGGACGGGAGAATTACCAAAAAAGTCTTAAACCTATTACAATTGTGCCAATTCAGTTCTAAACTTTTTTTTTTTTTGCCAATATAGTCCTAAACCTTTTATAATTATGCCAATTCAATCCATCCGCCCAAAATTGGCCGGCCGGCACTGACGTGGACGCTAGCCGTCCAGCAAACGCTAACGTGGCATTTTTTAAATTTTTTTTCGAATTTTTAAATTTTTTTTTTCCCCCATCTTCTCCTACCCCCGGCCGACGGGAGGCAAGGGCCGGCGAGGTCAGCCTTGCCAGCCAATGGTGAGGCTCACCCCCGCCGGCCGAAGGCGAGGTCCAGGCAAGGGTGAGGCCCTCGCCAGCCATTGCCGAGGGCGGCCCTCACCTTGGCTGGGCGAGGCCCTGCCAGATCTGGCGCCTCGCCTCGCTAATGGCCAGCGAGGCTGACCTTGCCGGATCTGGCGGGGCCTCGCCCTCGCCGGCCCTCGCCTTTGGCCGACGCCAGCCGGCCAAGGGAAGGAGAAGATGGGGAAAAAAAAAGAAAAAAAAAAGAATTCAAAAATTCAAACAAATATTTAAAAATTCAAAAAAAATTTTTGAAAAATGCCACATCGGCGTTCGCTAGACAATCGGCGTCCACGTCGGCACCGGCCAGCCAATTTTGGCCTAATGAATTAAATTGACAAAATTGTAAAAGATTTAGGACTAAATTGGCTCAAAAAAAAGTTTATGATTAAATTGGTATAATTGCAATAGGTTTAGGACTTTTTTGGTAATTCTCCCCATTCTAGACTCATGAGAGTGGGATATGTTTTTGGGATAGAATAGAGTTTGACAGAAATCCTCAACAATAGCTCAGAAACATACTTTACACCAAATCTATTCTAATATAAGCGTTAAAACAAGAAAGTTTTGTCAACTTCAAAATCTGATATGAGTTTTTTTAACGTAAATGCCATTTCGTTGTTTTATTTTAATGCTCCTGGAGACCTTATGCTCTTAAATTTTGCTGTTAAAGATGTCATTTATTAGCTTATTTATCAATTGCAGCAAAGTTGATTAACTTACTTTTAATTTATTAAAACGTTTCCTCAAAATGAATAGTGATATCGGATTACGCCAAATTATAGTCTTTTTGAAGATCCCCATGACAAACAATGTCAGAAATAAGTTCTAAGCGCTAACTGTACCTTTTTATTGAGCACAAGAGGTTTTAAACTTATGAATCTAATTCGTATGCTCCATTTTAATAATTTGCTCAAATAGTGATTAGTAAGTCCCATTTTCATATTGCTAACTTGGCCCTAATTTCGAAAAAACTTAAATGTATATTGCTAATTATAAATTGGTAGCTCACGATCAAGGACCAATTAATCATGTTAAGATATGAAAGTCGAACAGCGAAAGAATAATCACACACTTTGGTATCGTAGTCAGTAAAAGGAATGCTATTTATGCCCGTTGATTGACTGCAACTGTCGTCCATCGCGAGGAAAAAGTAAATCATTGACGGTGAACATAATAAAATGTTTAATTCAATCACAAGTCTCCTGATCTCGTGGGCATCTGAAAACGGCACAGTGGACACAAATTGCTGTCGTTCAACCACCGAACGACACATTCATGGTGAAACATATGCTTGCATGGCATGCACACAACTTCTTCGTCACGCGAAATCTCCTCCTTGCAAATTACGCACCCATCCATCGCCATAATCCAAAACCTCGAGGAGCTTTGCTTTCTCAAGCGCCTCAATGGCTGCTCAACTCGTCCGGATTGCTTCAAAGGCATTGGAAACTTCCATCGATTCCCTAGGGGCCGCCTGCATCTCCCTTTACTCTCTTTGATGGACAGAAACCTCCAAGACCATACGGACCGGTATCTTCCTCAAGTGCAAGTAGAGCTTGGTCCTCTGCACTCCGCAGTCTCTCGGCTTCCACGGCCATTGTTAGCATGAGAAGGTTCCGGGTGCGCCATTCCATGGTAACGTTATGACGGGTTTTGCCGTCACCAAAGATGATGTGATAATGTTGGCCGAGCAAGCTTTGTTTCATCTGACGTTCGAGATTGATTCGAAAGTTGAATCAATCAAGAGTGACTGACAAATGTAGGTGAACTCATCAACAGTGTCGCTGCTTTGGATGAGCTCTTTAAATAATGCATCCCCATTTGCCCTCCGACGACATATCTGGGCATGGATGCGAATATTTGTGGCCATCGATGAATGGGGTGGAAAGTTCAAGAGATTTTCTTGGTTCTTGTTGATGGAAGGGTTAGGGACTCGAGGAGTTCCGATATTTAGGTTGTGTTGGAATTTTGGAGGGATACTACAAGAATGGACTTGAGTCTCATGTGCACAAACTTATATTATTTGCTTTTTTCTGAGAACGAGTAGGATTCTCACTAATTTTTTTTCTATTGAAAAAGGAAATCTAAGAGTTGATGAGCACATTTTGATTGCTTCCAACTACTTTCCTTTTTCAACTTCTCAGTGGATTACTATCCTAACCGTACTAGGAGTTCGAGGACTTGTACAATCATATCCTGCATATCGAATCAGGTCAAGGACCCTGTTGGTTCAATAAAAGACTTTTATTTTCATCCTCCTACCATAGAGAAATTTCTTATATGGCCGCGTGGGTGCATTTTTTTCAATTTTTCTTGTGACTCTGATTGTTTTGTAATTTGGGGTATCCTTTGGATTTTTTTTTTTCTTGATTTCACCTTAAATACAAAAATTAAAATGAATTGATTTGTTTCAGCTTGCTTAAACATTTCTTAATTAAAAATGGTGTTTAATTACACTACAGGAAAATTGCTTATTCAAGATCATTTCAATCAACGACATTTATACAGTGTAAATGTTAGCTATAACTTTTGATTCTACGTATTGCTCCATACTACTTTTCAGTCAAAAGTAATGATATTTAAGGTGCCGTTTGAATTTACTTATTTTTGTATTATCTACCTATGTAAATGTTTCTTTAGAAAATTAATGCTTCATTACACCAGATTGTAGCTATATTTTAAGTTCCCTATTACAAACTATGTAATAAATGAGTAAATTCTAACCATATTTTTTTTCAATTGCACTAGGCATATCTTTCAACGCAGCTGATATAAAATCAACTAGTTAGATTTTATTTTATTTTTTTGGTAAAATCAACTAGTTAGAAGTTCAAACTAGCAAAGACGAAAAAAATTTAAAAGCAGCACATTGATTTGTTACTTATTTTTTAATTACAGGACAATGGCATATTGATGACAAAATCCAAGCAGATTTTAATTATTAAATTCGAAATGAAAAATGTAAATAGATTATACGTTGTATTCATCTGGCAACAAGTTTCTTTTCCCAATAAATAAATTTAATTTAAATGGGCAGTTTGATTATGAAATACAATAGTAATTATCATCATACTGAGTTGGTTTTTGTTTCTGAACCTATGGTCATCCAAACGTTGTTTTCAAATGAAAGATTTATTTTGCACTTCAAAGAAGGTAAAATCATAATATATTTAGATTATAACCAAACAGACTAGTACTTACCAGAAATGCATGCATAAAAATATTGGTTAAACCAAAATTTCATTGATGAAATTTCTTAAATAATTCAGACGTTCACATGAAGATATTCTTATCTTGCCTTTTTGTTGTTTGCTCGGAGGGTTATTACCATGAAATTACTAGAGACTTACTCAACTATGCCCTAGTCTCCCTAACACAAACGCGTTCTACAAATTGGCTGCTTACAACCAACTAATCATGGTCAACACGTTGAGCAGGGAAAAAATCAATCTCATATACGTTGATATCACATAAACAAAAAATGATTAATTTTCAATGAATATTTAGGAGTTGGCAAAAATTTTTGAAAAAATTATCTAATCAATTCTAGATTCTATCATATAGATATCAATTCAGTTCTTAACTTTTAAATTTTACCAGTTTAGTTTAAACCTTTGTGCCAAATTTCAAAATAATCCTTTTGGTCATTTTTTACCAAAAATCACTAACATGACGATGTTACAAAGTACGGCCGACAATTATTGAATCATTGACACGGTGGCATCCTAGGAAATTCTTCAATGAGTATATATTAGGGCATGAGCTCAAGAGCAATCAACTTGTGTGTATCATTTGAATTGAGAATTTACACGTAATATAAAGCCTTACGAGATGGGCTTAGTAGTAAAGAAAAATAAATATTTGTGTGGATTACTTATTCGATTCCATACATTATCGAATGCCAGATAATTTCATGATCAGGCAACTACTCAAATTTAGACTTACATATGGTCTATGAGTTTTTTATTTTTTAGGTTAATACCATGAAAACTCTAAACTAATATATTTGTGGAAAATTTATCCTCATACTAATATTTTTTTCCACTAAAAATCTCAAATTAATACACTTGTGAAAAATTTACCTCAAACTAATTTCTTAACCACCAAAAACCTCAAACTGATACATTTATGACAAATTTACCCTTCATTGATTTCCGTTAAATTGGATTGATAACGCAAAAAATCACAAACTGATATACCTGTGACCAATGAAGGGTAAAATCCAAAAAAGTACACTCATCAACTACTAAGTGTCATTTAACTCAGCAATTTGATGGTAAAAATTAGAGAAAACTATCATAGATGTACCAATTTGGTACTTTTCATGATATTAACCTTTTTTTTTATGGGTAGAATCCTATCTGTTAGGTTGTCAAGATATTGATGTTCCCAAAATTTATCCATATATCTAAAGTGGGCTTTTTGTGATAAAAATAAAGTTTATATAAGTTAAGTAACAGATTCTACGGACGGGCTTCGTAGAAAAAATGTAAGTATACACTTTTGAGTCTATCTATATTTAGCGTGTAAGACACCAATGTCTATTTGAATTTAGGCTCTATTTATCATGAAAAATATATTGTCAGAAAATGTTAAACTGATTTTCCAACGTTTCAATTATTTAAGAAAATGAGTCAATAGAAAAACTTTTTCCAGTCAACAGAAAAATTACACTTAAATTAAAAAAATTAGTTTATTTTTTAAAAGTTAGAATTCATTTTTTGAAATACGACGAGGCATTGATGCTTGGACCAGAGACCTTGGTGCTTGGGTAGGGACCGTGACGGCCATTCTCAAGTCCCGAGCACCTAGGCCTCAAATCCCAATGGCCATGCCCACAATCTCAATGCATGTGCTTAGGTCGTAGGCAACCATGCCCAAGGTACCTAATTAGTGGGCCTGGGTCCATCAAGGCCGACACCAGTTCATCAATGGTCAAGCCCGAGTCCACACTAGGCCCAAGACCCTAATGCCCATGCCTAGGTCCTCAATAGTCGTGTGCGGGTACCGACTCTGGTCCATAAAGGTCGAGCTTGAGACACTGATGCCTATTCTAGATCCTGATGGCCATGTCCGAGACTCAGTGGTTGTGCCCAAGTAGAAGGCCAAGTAACAAACTCTGATGCTTAGGGATTAGACCTTAACGGCCATGCCCAATATTCTAGCGCTTGTGCCCAAGGCAGCACCTGGGTGCCTGTATTCCAGTCCCTAGCGCCCATGGCCTGGTACTTGATTCTTGTGCCCAAATCACCAACACTTAGGCCCTAGTCGATAAAGGCCAGGTTAAATTCTATAGAGGACAAGCTCAAGTCCACAAAGATTGAGCCCCGGGCCATTGACGTTGGGCCCAAGTCCTCGGAACCTCAATGCTTGTGCCCAGGTCCTTAATAGCCATACCTGAGTATACCCATGTCACCAGTGGCCAAGCCCAAGTCTACAGAGGCTGGTCTTAAGAACCTAGCATCCGTGCCCAGGTCCTCACAACCATGCCCAATTACCCAAGTTTTGGATTCAAGTCACCAACGGTCAAGTCTTGTTCCTTGCTGGTCGGGTCGAAGCCGCTTGTGTGGCAACCCAAAACATCACAAGGAACGCGAAATCTTTCCTTAATTTGTTTATTATTCTTTTAAACACCTAGAAGCATAATAAAGCAATAACATCATTTAGTAATAGAAATTAAACAAGTTTAAATAACATACATATACATCTTTCTTTTACCTCCATCTTCCAAATACTAAGAAGAAGGTCAGGCCAACAATCGTCCCTACATCCATACTTAACCAAAAGCCTGCATATACATTATTCAAACCATCAATCCACTGAAGTGTTTATGACCTCAAATATCATAACATCACCGTCATCGTCATGATCAGATGGACCATCAAATCCCCTCAATGGTCATACAATCTTGCCGTTAATATTAGCATATAAATTGAGTTCAAATCTACCGGATCAGAGCGGCTTCAAGATAGTAGTGACAATGCAAAGGAGAGAGGGGGATAGAGAGAGGTGTGTTGAGCAATTTGAGAGAGATCAACGTGATTATGTAAGGTTTGTATTCATGTTTGTAATAATTATCTAGGCATGTAGCATTTTTGTCATTAATCTTTTGGAGAAGAAACTTTCAAGAACAAATATGACCCGACAAATTCATAACGCGATAATATACACATAAGAAGCACAAAGTAGATCCAGGGAGAATTTACGTGTGGATAAAGGTTTCAAGTGATAAAAAGTCGAGTTCAATAAACACATAAAACAGTAATGTTAAAGTTGTCACTGAACCATCCTACTTTTCAGCAACATTCTACATAAGTATAGACATGCATCGGATATATTGAGTTAACACGTGAGCAGAGCGAAACGGCACAACAAAACAAGTGGCTCATCTCCAGCCACCTGAAAATACAATCAAGGTGATACACGTGGTTGCACGGCATGCACGCAACTTGCACATCACATTCAAGTTGTTCCAGGCAAGTCCTACATGATACGTCATCGTCGCCACCGCCGAGCGCCTTATGGAGAGCATCGATGGCGGCTCTCGCAGCTGGAACTTGCCTGGGGTCCGGGGTCCACGCGTCCACGTGTCCGATTCCAATTGCTCTCTCTGCACCAGAACGAGCTTGCAGCTCACAAAAAATGGCATTTTCCGGAGGTGAGAACAGCGGTCGTCCCCCAGCACCCCTCGAATGTACATGGTTAGTTCCAGCAAGACACCGTCGACATAGCTCGTATCAATCTCAACAGGAGAACCCATCTCGGAATCCTCCAAAAGACGACCTTGGCAGAACAATCTTCGCTTTAACGACATGATCGCCTCAGCGCAACGTCGGACATTTTCCCACTCGAGCATCAAGAAACAAACCATAGCGAACTTGCTGAAAAGGTCGCCTCTTTGCATGTTTTCTCGATCATCTGGCAGCCCCGTAGTGGTCTCGTCTGCTGATGAATAGACGTCCGCGCGTAAAGTCATCACTTGTGTTGGAGCCATGGAAAAAAATTGCGACTCGAAGAGCTGAAGTTGGAGGACTTAATTAGCTTCTCTAATCAGACTAGAACACAAGACAGAAATTTTAATTGCTCTTTTATAGTTGATGTGTCGTGCTTGAACAGAAGGATTCTTAAGCATGGATTCCTTTAAATAGAAGATGCTAATTATTATATTGGACGATGATACCATGAGATTTGGCAATTGGAACATCATCAAAAGGATGTCTTTTCATCCAAGTACGTACAATTTTCGACAATTCGATGGTTGGATTTGGGCTGTTAGAATTTAGGACTACCTTCTCGCACACGCCTATATGCCTCCATATATATATATATATATGACTACCCAAAATTAACGGGAGAATTACCAAAAAAGTCTTAAACCTATTGCAATTGTGCCAATTCAGTCATAAACTTTTTTTTGGGCCAATTTAGTCCTAAACATTTTTATAATTGTGCCAATTCAGTCCATCCGGCCAAAATTGGCAGGCCGATGATGACGTGGACGCCGGCCGAGGACGGTGGCCCGGCGAACGCCGATGTGGCAATTTTTTAATTTTTTTAATTTGTTTAATTCTTTTTTTTAATTATTTTTCCCCTTCTTCTCCTTCCTCGGCCGGTCGGCGGTGAGGGCCGGCGAGGCTGCCGTCTCCATCGCTGCCCCCGCCGCCTCCCCGTCCCCTCGATCATCGGCACGATCTCCCCCTCCGAGCTCAAGCGGCCCTCCCGCCCGTGACCATCGCCAAGCCCCCTGTTCTAGCCCCGGGACCGATGAGGACGAGATCGAGCTCCTCCGCGGGTTCCTCGACTACACCATGCAGCACGGCAGGGCCTCGCCCTCGCTAGTGGCCGGCGAGGGCCGAGCTCGCCAGATCTGGCGAGGCTCGGCCTCGCCCAACCTTGGCGAAGGCGAGCCACGCCCGGCGACGGCGAGGCCGCCGTCGCCGAGATCCGGCGACGGCCGCCTCGCCGGCCCTCACCTTTGGCCGGCGCCGGCCAGAGGAAGGAGAAGAAGGGGAAAAAAAGAATTAAAAAGATTAAAAATTTTAAAAATTGGAAAAAAATTAAAAAATTAAAAATTGCCACATCGGCGTTCACCGCCACTGTCTCCGACCAGCGTCTACATCAGCGCCGGCAAGCCAATTTTGGTCGGATGGACTGAATTGACATAATTGTAAAAGGTTTAGGACTAAATTGGCTCAAAAAAAAAGTTTAGGACTAAATTGGCACAATTGCAATAGGTTTAGGACTTTTTTGGTAATTCTCCCCAAAATTAACTATTGGCCTAACGTCAGTTTGCTTGTTTACGTCAAAGAGATGGTTCTTTCCTATCGTTGCCAATGCGAGATGCAATTATCTAACAGCACCCAAAAAAGACACGCTCTTATCTGAATGCGAATGGGAAAGAGATGGTCAGACATGGTCAAGGGCTTGCCGTAACTGGACGGCCTAGCCTGGCAAGGCCATGACCTGGCTGTGGTTTGTCCAAACCACCACCTTTGGGCCAATTTTCGTGGAAAATAGTCACATATCCCCAGGTTTTCAAAATGACTAAAATACCCTCATGGATTTAGATATTGACTATTATGCCCTTTTGAGTTTAAGATAATGACCAAAATGTCTCTAAACTTAACTTTATAATACTACTCGCGGAAATATGAAATGCAATACACGATTTACATTTTTTTAAGGAAATAATGAAGATGAAGACCAAGGGCAACCAAAAAGCGACTAATATCAATATCTCATATTCATATGGCGAGTTGCAATAGATTGGAGAACTTGGATTATAGTCTTTATAAGTGTGAAAAATCTTGACATCAAGGAGTAGACAAGGTAGTTTTTGTAAATAGCTTTTTCCATCCATTCCACATGCCTTTTTTTTGCTAGGGATTCATATGTGCAGTTTAACATAATATTGGTCGTGATCCTAGGACCAGTGGCTGAGAAAAATTAAGTTCTGTGTCTCAACCATGCATGTAGTTGGTGCCTACTCATACTAGTTAAGTGGCCAAGAGAAAGAAAAATAAATGTAGGACCGGTTCGGTTTGTTGGCATGTATTATATAGGGCTATCAAAATAGGTCACAAATCCGTATCCAAACCCAAACTGACCTGAACCATCTATTTGACAAGCCTAGTATCATGGAACCAAAGAAATATAGTTTAACAAACTATGTCTCTAAAACCCATAAGATCAAATTTTCCCAAGAAGTCTTCAATTAAAACAATGCCTATTTTGAGTCAAATAGTGACCATACATCACCGAATAGCACGGGTGAAAGACTAATTAGAACACTTTCTTAAAGTCTTCATTTAATTAGTTATATCATTCTCATCCAGATCAGAGAGAGAAAGTTGTAGAGAGAAAATTTCTAGGAGAGAATCCTTTGTATTGCTATAATGTTTGGATGGATATAAATTGAGGGAAGAGTCTTCTTATTTATCAAGAAAACCCTCCATTACAACCATTAATTGACATTCGATCTATTGGTTAAGATTGCATCTCCCCATTTACCAACTTCTGGCATTTATGTTAAGAATGCTCTAGAACCCTACACATTTATCATGTCATCCTATCTATAAGAATGTTCTTGGAAATCCTAGATAGCTTTGCACAGTCTTCTACAATCAAGTACGGTCCTTTGCTCGCGGGAAACCTCAAGACCTGACACATGCATGTAGTCAATCTACTTATACTAGTTGAATGGCCAAGAGAAAGAAAAATGAATATGCAGATTGGTTGGGTTTGTCAGTATGTAGTATGTACAACTATCAAAATGGGTCACAAATCCATATCCAAACCGACTGGCCTCTACCCAACCTACCTGTTTGACAAACTTAGTATCATGGGTTCAAAGAAATATAGTTTAACAAATTATGTCTCTAAAATTCATAACATCAAATTTTCCCAAAAAGATTTCAATAAAAACAGCTTATTATAAGTCAAATAATGACTATACATTACCAAATAGCATCGGTGAAAGGGAAAAGTTACCAAAAAAAAAAAAAGTCATAAATATATTGCAATTATGCAAATTCAATCATAAACCTTTTTTTTCTAGCTAATTTAGTCCAAAGCCTTTTGTATTTGTATCAATTTTATCCATCCGATAAAATTTAGTCAGCACGTACTTACATGGGCGCCAATTGGCACAGGCCATCCAAGCAAATGTTGACATGGACAATTTTGTAATAATATTTTTTTCTAAACTTTTAATATTTTTTTCTTTTCCTTTTTTTTTTATTTTCTCTTTTTCCTACTTCCTTCTCCTTCAGTCGGTCGCCATCACCAACAGCGATTGGGTAAAGGTGAGGGTTTGCGCATCTAGGCCTCGTCGGTGGCCAATGAAGGCAAGCCTCGCCGACCCTCGCCTTTGGCTAGTTGCCGACGGCGACCGACTAGAGGAGAAGGAAGTAAGGGAAAAAAAATAGAAAGAAAAAGAAAAGGAAAATATAAGAAAAATTAATAAAAATATGAAAAAATAAAATATTACTAAAAATTATCTACGTCAAAATTGATCGATAAACCTGAATTGGCAAAAATGGAAAAGGTTTATCATCCCCAGGATCGATCCAACGCCGACTAGATTGTCACCTTAGCAATTTCCAATCAAAATTTGCCCTAAAGATTGCATTAACAAATTGTGAAATGATTTTTAGGACTAAATTGACATTCGTACATATTGCACTTTTACAAATTCAAGAATATTTTTTTTTTAAGTTTTGCTAATGCAATCCTAAATATTTTCATATTTTGTCAATCAAGTCCATCTAACCAATTTTGGCTAAAATCCACTGATGTGTCATGGTCGGCACTGATGTGGGCGATTTTTATTTATTTATTTTCTTTTTTTCTTCTTTCTCTTTTCTTTTTTTAGCTTTTTTTTTTTTTTTTAAATTGTGACCGACACGGGTCCCGAAGGTCTAATTTAATGAGTGGGTATTGTGATGCCACTAATAAGATTGATTCTTTTCTTTTCTTTTTTAAATTTGTTTGAAGGGTAGAAGTGTTATCTTGGGGCATTTGGTCATCCATATAGAATAGGCGGAACAGTGGATCTATTAAGGGGATAATGGTGGACGATCAGTAGGTAGATGAAGTAAATGGAGAGGCCAGACAGGCGGAACAGTGAATTTACGAAGGGGATGATGATGGATGATCAGGAGGTAGATGAAGTAAATGGAGAGGCCAGACAGGCGGAGAAGAGCGACCGGTGAGGGCCATGGGGCTTCTGCATCCACGTTTCGACCTACCCTCACCTCGAGAAAATTTTGGGTGGCGGGACCGCCACGTCAGCGTGGTCCCGGACCACTCACGCGGCGCCACGTGTGACGGGAGGGGACAAAGGACCAGAACCGGACCCACCACTCTGACGCTCTCTCTCCTCTTTCTCTCTTTTGTCCCCCCTCTCTCACACGTGGCGCCGCGTGAGTGGTCCGGGACCACGCTGACGTGGCGGTCCCGGACCACCCAATACCTGCCCCATCACGCGCGCGCCACCTAACCCCATCTCCCTTCGTCTCTTCCGTTTATCTCTTCTTTTGTGAAATCTCTCAATACATATGAATAGGTTGTTGCCTAGTTCAATCCACCATAAAATAAAATAATAGAGATAATGACATAAATGGAATGTGGTCCTTGCAATTTTAATTTATTTTATTTAATCCTTAAATTTTAGCTTAATACTCAATGTGACTCATAAATTTTTAAGTTGTTCAATATGATTCCCTGACTTTCGATACATATTCAATATAGTCCATGAATCTTTGTTACATATCTAATTAATCTCTAAAATATATGAAAATGGTTGACGTGGTCATTCTAATAATTCTAAATAAGAGATAACATTAAATATTTTCATATAGTTTATGAACTAAATTAAACATATATAAAAAAAATTAGGAATTATATTGTACATACTGAATATATTATAAATTTAAAGACCACATTACACATTAAGTCAAAATTTAAGGACTATTTATGGTATTTTTCCAAAATAATATCGATGGGAGCATGTGAAACATAGTGAGTTCGCATCCCACGTTTCCTCTATCTTTAGTCCATCATGAGCTATGGTTGAGTTGGGGGGACACTGATCTTGTACCCTTTTGGGATTTGAAAATTTATTATCTACCTAAATGAAATTATCCAAGCCCTTTAGAAAAACTCCTATGGCTATCAACACGAGAAGCCCGCTCGAAAGTCGCCGTTTGACCTTTTTACGTCCTCGCGCAACCCAAGATAAACATGAGCAGTCAGATCACGTGGACACGCCGAGACCCGTCGGGATCAACGGCCCACAGGCATTGGGTCGCACCATTAGGGTGAAAACGTAGAAACACAGGGCCGTAGCGTAACATCGCCCGTCCCGAACGCGCGCGAGCGAGTCAGGCGAGGGCGTCCAATCATTGGCTCTCCCGATGGAAATTTGTTGATCCGACGGTGTACATGCATGGTCAACGAGTGAAGCGAGATCTGGCCGTACACGTGGAGCGTGGAGCGGCCGCTGCGGATGGGGATGGCGGGATCCGAACCGACGCACGTGGACCCGCATCTACCATCCCTCTACGTCAAGTAATAAAGCCCCGTCCTCACTCCATTCCCCCCCACATCTCTGCCGTCGACGTTCCAAGACCCCCACCGAACCAGCAGCCGACAGACAATGGCGCCGCCCCCTTCCGTCGCCGTCGGCGAGGTCCAGGTCGAGTCCGTCAAATTCCCGCCGTACGTCAAGCCGCCTGGCTCCGCCAGGACCGTCTTCCTCGGCGGCGCAGGTGCTCCGTCGGATTTCTGGTTTTCGCCCGTCGTTGTCATCTGTGTACTTAGATTCGAGAAGGAAGGAAAAAAAAAATCATATTTTGTTTGCTCTTTGGTCTGTGGGGGATGGTGCAGGGGCGAGAGGCCTGGAGATCCAGGGGAAGTTCATCAAGTTCACGGCGATCGGGGTCTACTTGGAGGACGCGGCGCTGCCGTCGCTCGCCGCCAAGTGGAGCGGCAAGAGCGCGGAGGAGCTGGCCGACTCCGTCGAGTTCTTCCGAGACGTCGTCACAGGTCCGTGTCCTTTTTTCCTATTGAGCGATCCGATCATGACGCGACTCGCCGGGCGGTGACTCGCGAGAGACCGAGGCCGAGGCGGTTTCTCATTGGCCGATGCGGAGCGTGGGTTTTGACATTTTCTCATTCTTTATTTCTTCCTCTGTTTTGGTCTGAGGGGGAGTAAAATTTGGGGACTTTTGGCGTCTGTTCTTTTGGCTCCCGGCGACGTTTCGTGGACGTGTTCGGAACGGCGGACGCGCGCCGGCCGTCGCGCCGGATACTCTCGCGTCGTCGGAGCCAGCTCCGATCCGCCGTTCATCACGTTCGTGGGTCCCACGACCAGGTTTCCTACGGTGTGGAGACCTGATTGGCTAGTTGACTTCAGGCACTGTGGTGCCACCTCACGTGACGTCAGCTTTCTTCTTCTGAATTTCCAAAAATTAATTAATCCCCATTCCCCCAATGACAGTAGGTCAATTAATATAGAAAAATATTAGAATAGCATATAACCTACCGTTGAAATGTCTACCATGTACGAAACTTTGAAAAGATCATATGAATGTGTGATCTATTTTTCTTGTATCTTTAATCTATTAAATTAGAACCGATAGTAAAGAAACAAAATAATTGAATAAACTCGACCTGTCGATACGGGCTCGATCTGGTTCTTGGTGTAGACTGAACCAGACCATAAACCGCATCTTGGTCCCGGTGGTCGGTTGTCCCTCATACCTTGATTTCAATATGCTGTTCTAGACTGAACAAGACCATCTGTACGTGATAGATGCACGGACGGGTTCTTTTGCTCTAAATCGTTTTTGCCCGGCATGTGCCAATGGATGGTTAATTGTCCAAAGATTCCGTGCAAGCAAAGCTTTGTCGGCCTCATGATCGTCATGTAAACCTTGCTGAGGATACAAGGTGTAGGAGGAGGAGCTTCTCTTCTTTCATCTGTCATGCTTGTGTCGTGTAGGGGACGAACACTCAGTCCTCCAACCCGTTGCAAGATGAATATCTAACTCTTTGGTCGCCCTCGCTGTTCTTCATAGTTCACTTCGGTCTCATTAAGCTAGCTTTGGTTTTAGTTTTCTCTAGCCTCGGTTTCAGTTGCGTAGTTCCCCAATACGGGGCTGAGAATGAGCAGACTGTTCGTGTGCTGTACAATAAATTGCAGATTAGAATCAGTTCCAGTTGCATCATTCGGTAGAGTCAGAGATGTCGACGTTTAACAATGAATTCGCCTTCAGGCTCGTATCTGATTTATTATGGAGTAGACTACTGCGATTGTGTCTTCCCTCTTTGCACAGCTTTCACTTAGGAAACGGTTTTCAGCTTCGTTCTCGTGATCGATTGTTTTAAAGTCTGTACTGGGATGATTAACCGGTGTGGCGAATCCCTGCAGGTCCATACGAGAAATTCTCCCGGGTGACCATGATATTGCCATTGACGGGAGCTCAATACGCAGAGAAGGTCACGGAGAACTGCGTCAAATATTGGCAATCTGTTGGAACCTACACTGATGCCGAGGTTGTTGCGGTTGAGAAATTCCGCGAGGCTTTCAAGGACCAAACCTTCCCACCCGGCGCCTCAATTCTATTCACACTATCGCCCAATGGCTCATTGACGGTTAGTGATTTAAGTATTACAAATTCGAAAGTCTTGAGTACGTCGACGGTTAGCTCAATATTTGCTCAGCTGTCCTTTCTTGATTGTTGCCAAATCTGAAGGGAAAGTAGTTCTTTGAGGCTTAATGTAACTTGTACATCAACTGTTTTTCCCTCCTCTGGGTTACAGATTGCATTCTCTGAAGATGGATCCGTGCCCGAAGCCTCGAACACGGTGATCGAGAACAGACAACTCACGGAGGCGGTATTCGAGTCGATGATTGGCAAGCACGGCATATCCCCTGAAGCTAAGACGAGCCTGGCCTCGAGGATTAGTGAACTCCTGAAGGACTGCGAGAAGAAGGCGGATGAAGTCGACAAGAATGCAGCCCCGAAGGCGGCGGCCAAAGTCAACGTCGCGTAGAATGGCGGAGCAGGAGATGACGGGGGCAAGTCGGGTGTGGCGGAGGAGAACAGTGGCCCCTGCCGCTATATAAGGCGAAGATAACGCAGCAGCGTCATTAAGGGAAAATGACATTAATAATGTTAATCTCATTCATCTTTGGATATTTAGTCGATGGTCTTGGTGTGAAATTTGCAGCTTTGCAGTATGTGGACTTCTCATAAATGTTCAATTTTGTATTTTTATTTGATCACCAAATGAGAAAAAAAGAAGAAGAAGAAGAAGTCACACCTTTCTAAACTATTGTTAAATGTGAAGTCTAATCCCTAAATTTCGATTTGTTCAATCTATCTTGACATCCCATAGTAAATTAAATCAACCCGTATGACTTAATCACAAATTTTCATAGAAATTCAATTGGCCAAATTTTGGAATACTTTTCATTCCAAGCTATTTCATACAAAACAAAAAATATGAGGCTTTTGAATTTTTGTCATTTTGGTCCAATGAAAATTATGGTAGTTTCATTTAAGTATATTTTAGTTTATAAACTCTATAATAGTAAAAGAAAAATCTCCGTCGGAATTGTATCTGGTTGATATTTTAGTTCTAAGTATTTCAATAAAGATATCTATAAATAATATAAATTCATCAATAAAAATTCATTTATATTAATTTACATCTTGTTTGTGCCTATTTTCTATTTAAGGTAAATCTGTGTTTTATTTTTGAGAAAATATTTTATTTTAGGTCGTTAATTGCAGAGCTTGAAAACGAAAGACTTCACTAAATTTAATTATGGAAAATGAAATAAAAAATTTCGAAATTTTATATAAAAATTAGGAACGATAATGAAGACCTATCGGTTCTAGATGTCCTAGAAAACACCTAGACTTAAAATAGCAAGAGATATCAACTCGCTATACTCTAATTTAGGTTCTACATTTTGAGATTATAAGCTTATATTAAAACGGCATTGTCTTGATATTTACAAAAACTATAAAGGTAAAAGGATACTAAATATATCATATTTGTGTGGACTTAGGAAACGGAATGAAATGAAAAAACATTTTAAAATCTAGGGAATAGTGTAATCATGAAAAATTGTGAATAATACCAAATGACTTATTTGACTTTGTTATCTAAAGTTAAGAGATTAGATTGGAAAAATTGAAAGTTTAGGAACTAAATTGCATATTTGGTAATAGTTTATGAACTAATTGGTATGTTTCATAATGATTTAGAAATTTGCGGTGACTTCTCGCACTTGTTTGATCAAACAAAAAGATGACATTGCACAACCACATTCAATGAATTAAAGTTATAAAAATGGTATTATAATTTGAGTCAAAATTTAGGGATCAATAATATCATTTTTCCTTGAAATAAGCAAAGATTGTAAAGGTGCTTTATAAGGTGACCTCTTCCAGCGTTGCCATAAGAGCTGAACGGTAGTGCTCAAACATGTTACATCCTTGAAAGAATCTGCCATGGTTGTCCAAAAATAGGTAATCTTTACAAGCTATGTTCATCTGTATGGACCTCTTTTTTGTCTTCGAGTGAAGAGTGTTTCGTATTGCTCTGACCTGAACATAGAAAAATGTCCTGCTCCTTTGACTAAATGGATCAGCTTCCATCCACTCATGGAGATCTTACTCTCATATGTGGTAGAATATCTTAACATTAAAACATACATTCATCTAATAATTTAAACTTTTAGAGTAATTGACAGTAATATCATAAAATCTCACATGATATCAAAGCGAGATTTCCACATTCAAATCTTTTCGGGTCTCTATTTATCTTCCCAATTAATTATTTCATGCCAGTGAAGTAATCAAAACACCTGAAGTTGAAATTATTCAAAAAGTGAGGCCAATGACCTTCAAAGAGATTGCTTCATTCCATGCATCGGTTGGTGACTCAAAGCCTCTCTTTATATGTGACTCATCCGATGTTATGACTTCGAAAATCTATTGGGTTCGCTTGCAGTGTGTGCATTACAAGCAAGTTCATTTATGCTTAATCGCAATGTTAATTTTAGCAAAATAAAAAAGAAGTAATGTCTCAATTTTTTCTTATGATGAGAGAAATTAAAGACATTCATAACAACACAAAACAATAAGATGCATTTACACCATTTGGGGTTCTCGTCCTGAATGTGTACTAGACCATATATAACTGGGCCACATAAATTGAGTCACAATATGGTCGTAGATTGAGTTACAAAATATCTCGTTGAACATCAAGTATAAGCTGGTTATTCAGATATTAATTTGCAGTATATCACGCCGCATAGAATTCTAAGTTTATAGACCGGATCGGGTACTCTAATTTTACTTTGTTAAGAGAGGTAGCTGAATAACCAAGAGCTTTTTCTGCTAGATGGTGTACTCTGCAACAAATGAGAATTGAGAGAGATGTTTTGACATAATCAAGCTTCCTCTTTGTGCATGAACAGATCATATCAGGAGGATTAAGCTATTCACAGTTACCTAGCACGTAATTTCACCTAAGAAACCATCTTTTGGAATGGGTAATATTTTTGTGTCACAGAGATTGGGAGCCCAAATTTCACATTAGCAGTCAACTTACCGGTATCTTCACCAACTTCTGCGCAGAGGAGGAGAAAAGAGCAATCAAAACAGAACAGAAAGAAAAAAAGAACTCTGCCACGATATTTCATCATAAGAAGCTACTAATCCTCCTTACGGCCATGCAGCCGGGGTAAAATCAACCGCGTGCACCAGAGTACAACATCATCAACGGTGCAAAATAAAATGACGGAACTCGAAAGAGAGGAGGGGATTTACACTTCAGCAACGAAGACGAGGAAAGAGACAGATCCTAAAATCTTACAACGTGAATACGGATCAACTCTCTTTGACAATCACCGGATTATGGGGTAAAAGCGCGTAAGAGTTGCTGGTGAGCAAACGGAGGATAGGTTCCAACAGAGCATTGGAGCAGAGTGTCGTCAATGGCTAATAGACAAGATTGTGTAAAAACTCCGGAGGTATCGAGGGAGGGCAATACTTCTTGGCCACGTATTTGTACTGAAAACAGATACCAACATATAAGTATAAAAAACCATAAACCATACTAGTGCTTTCATTTAGCATGAGAACCTTAAAAATCCACATTTTCCGAACAAAGAGATAGCAAGAAAGTCTTGCTCAGTACCTTATGCTGGCTGTACTTCTCCCTGATTGCTGGTAAGGTCGAACCATGGCTGTTAAAACACAGCCGATGCAGATCCTTGACACAGTTTCCCAGATCGGAAGGCTGGTAGAGAGTGTAATGCTGCAACGTCGGGTCCTGCACAATATTGCATAAGTAACCTCAGCCAACTTCATACTCTCTGTATGAAGAGAAGTTATTCAAATAGTTAGGATCATACCCATGGTCTCTTCGAAGGGGTGATGACAAATTTGGCCAGAAATATTGCTGATGCAGCTACAAGAGATGGAGCATAACAAAGCATATCGTACTCTAGTAGAGAGAGTTCTGCAATATAGTTGGCCATGCACTCCAGTTGCAAAGATGGAACCTGGAAATAGAAAATAGCAGAGCCAGAAATACCGAGGGTCATTAGCATTAAGATCATGCATTCCTAATGACAACCAGCAAGACCCTATAGTGTAGATTTTTTAGTTCATAAAACAAATTTTGTTCTTAGAAATTTTCAGAAGTAAAAAAATAACAAAATTAATAAGGTGTGGAAGCAAATGTATTGCACAACAGTGTATACAGTTAAATGACGTGAGATTAAGTTCATGTAGAAAGCTGGTTGCAAAGCTGAAGATAAATACCTCATTCACCCCTTGCGCAGCACGAACAAATCGTCTACATTGCATTGCCGAATAAACAGTCACCACCTCATGAAGCAATGTGAAAAAAAAATCTATGGCAAGTAATAATTAGCACAGACATACCTTAAGAAGCACTTGACAGTGGGAGCAGTCATTTCAAACTTCAAGTAATTCAACACAGAAGATTCCATTTGCAATACCTACATGAACATCAAGCTCCACTGCATTAATAAAAGTCATAAGAATAGAAACAGGGAAATTCCAATCAAACGCCTACTGCACGAAAATGTTAGATGCAAACCTCCTCCTTGAAGTACGTATTGTCGGTAATATAACAGAACTCTTCCACCTGAGGTGCACAGATCTCCTCGTACTTGCTGTCCATGATAAGAATGAGTGCTTAAATATTTTGGCTTTACAAGAAGATCCTCGGCAACACTCGGAAAAGGAAAATGCCTGGAATGCAAAAATCTGTTTCTTACGCAGCTATCATCATGCAAGCAACACCAAGCAGCTGCAGACGTTGTCTATTCATCAAATTTCCTGAAAGATACCGATCTATGTAGTTAACAGTCAGGTACAGTGTATCAGGTACGAGCCTGTATTCTTCAGCCACCTGCGATACAACCTGGAACTTCAGCCTCCAAACAACATAACAACTAGGAACTTACTCTCAGCCCTGGATAAATTAAAAGCCTTAGTTACCTCCACAAGCCAATCAATTAGTATGGCACGCATGCTGGCAGTTATATCCTTTTGTACTCTATCCATAAAATCAGTGGAAGGTCTCTTCTTAGCCTGCAAAATAGCCAAGATGAACAAATATTATGATGGAGAATCCCAAAATGCCATTGATTTTGTATATAAACTCAAAAAGTTTTGTAAGCTTAGCCAACTCCGATAAAAACGAAATCCAAAGTCAACGGGATTCTGTCAAGCCATAGCCCCATGCATAATGATGTTTGGTATCAATCAGTTGCCTATTTATTTCCAACAGTGATTTAGTACGTTATGTAGCCTGTGAAAACAAATGTCTGTTTCTGAATTTCTATGTTAACGAAAATGATGTGTCAAATAGTCATCATAAACCATCCGTTTACGTCAGAAACTTTTGAAAAGTATGGAAAGGCAAGAAGTAAAAACAGATTCCATTGTTTCAAAACAAAAATGATCTAGAATGCCCCATCCCATTAATTTGTTTCATTTGTCGTCAGCAGCATCAGGATTGCCAAGAACCTCAATACTCAACTAAGTGCAAACTGTACAATGAGATCATCTAGCTTTACAAAGTAGCATAACTTTAATTTAGTAAGCATGATCTCCTAGCGTTGCCAAGATATTGTTCTTGAGGGGAGAGCAGTGACTAATGCCCAGTCCCCTACTCTGTCTCTCTAAATTGGACTCTATACTAACTTGACTTGAGCTGAACTAATAGTGCACGCTTTCTCCTCTGATTATGCAAAGAAAACCCTATTACTCAAACCATCAGACATTAGGAAGTGAAACTCATAGAAGGAAATTAGAATAGAATAGAAAAAAAAGGCTGGACCTCAGATGCACGTAAGTGCTGGTAAATGTCACAAGCAATGGTTGCACAGAGTTGCGGATCCGAGTAGTTGTCATCAACATTGACAATCTTCTCATCTGTTTCCATCTCCATGAGTACATCTCTCTCGCAAATGTTAACTGCTGGCCAATCATGGGTAGCCAAGGAATTAATGTCAATCTGACTGGCAAACACTGTGAACCATAGAACAACACATGAAAAGCACACTAAATTTTAGGTTTTGAAGAATTACCTGCTTTTGCCGCGGTATCTGAGATATAAAGATTGCTAAATGTCTTCCTGTCGATAGAATCAACTGCCGAAACATCCTCATTGTCGATATACTCAACGTCGGGACTCTTGAAAGACTCGCAGGTGGACATGCTCTCATCCAGCGAAACCGATTGCATGTCCGATCTACTGGGCGAAACAACCATGCTGCACGGCATGGGATCAACGGCTATCTCTATTCTTGGAATGGAAGGATTAACGCTAGGAAGAACTCCACTGGGTTTCGTGCTAGCATATCTCGGAAAAGCACTTCCCGAGAGGCCCGTGTTCGAGCCGGAAGTAGAAGATCCCTTCCTCGCCTTTGCCAGTTTCGTCGCATTAGCCACCTTCAAAATTCAAAATTCAGCTCATCTTTTCCATAAACAAGATGTCAGAACAGATTCAACAGACATACTATGGTCAAATACCGAACACAATCGTATGAGACTGCAATTGCACACGACTTCTACAGTTCCTAGGCATTCAGGCCATCCTATTTTCTCAAAAGACATTAAAGGGATCCCCGTAAATTGCGCTGACATTTTGAACATTGGACAACATCTGCAACGCAACTGCTTGAGAATTACTGAACCAAACCAGTCTAGAGATCTATAAAGTTACAATGCTAAGCATCACTTCTCACGAGCAGAGCTGAAACAGTGACTGCACCGGTCTATCAGAGAACCAACAGGGATCATCGGTGCAAAACGTTGGTTCTCAGAACAAGCTTTACGTTCTTGAGATGGAACCTAACGCTTTTCAAGAAACTCAATCTTGCAAGGTTTTCCGTACATTTTCGAGCATGGCATGATCCGCCAACCCTAGACCACGCGACCGTCGATCACCCAAGAAAATCGAACAAGAAAAAGTGCATCGCAAGGAAAAAGAAAAAGGTCAAAATACACCGAGGGAAAACATGAAACACAACGAAAGTCGCTCGTCCATTAGAGGAAGCAGAGAGAACAGGAATCCCAATTCTGCACCGAACAGAACGCAGCAACAGAACCATCAAAATGAAAAAGGCAAAAGCAGAAAACAAAACGGAAAAAAGAAAACACGAAAAAAGAACGAAACCCCACCAAAGTGGACGGCGCCGATGAGCTGCGGGAATTGCCATCGCCGGCCTTGAGGTTGGTCAGGTTGCCGAGGGGGGCCCGCTTCTTGGCCAGGTGCGACGGGACGGCTGCGGCGGCGGCCTTCCCGGCGTTCTCCGAGGAGGAGGAGGAGGCGTGGCGCTTGGCGAGGGACGACGTCGTGGAGGACGAGAAGGAGGAGCGCCGGTGCTGGTTCGACATCTCGAGGAGCGGCGGCGGCGAGACCAGCAGTTCAACACGAATCACTCTCTCCCCCCCGCCCGCTCCGGTAACCCCTCTCCGTTTTCCAACGGCGATGATGGAGAGGGACTTTTCTCGATTCTATTTTTCTCTGTTTTTCGGCAATTTTGGGAAAAAGGGGTTTTTGAGGTTTTTATTCGGGCGAGACAGAGAGAGCTTTTGAAATGTGATTTTAATAATTGATTCCCATCGTGCGCCTTAGGCGCGGAGATTTTGAACTGCGGGGGCCATCCTGGCCGTCCATCCGGGCTCGGTTATCGTTGGGGAGGAGCGTCGGGGAGTGGGGCCCACGCGTGCTTCCCTTCTCCCCCCCGCGTTGAGCGTCGCTCGCGTCACGGACGAATGGGACCGGTCGAGCTCGGTTGGTCCCAAGGCTCCGCCTCGCCAGCTTCGGGGAGCGCGATTTGTCGGTCGCCGTGGACAAGGTCACAGCCCTGTCGCTGAAGGGCCGGGCTGCTTTTTTGAATTCGAATTTGAAACGGTCACTGAACGATCTACTTTGTCTTTTTCTGCCACGATTTTAAGCTTAGCGAGGCACGAGGCAAATTTCCCAAGGCACCGGGTACTTTATATAGTATGACAGAATCACTGTCCGAGATTTGCAATTTTCCCTGAACTTCGTGGCCACCTTTTGATGAATCCAATCGCAAGGATGAGCTCAACAAGGCCTCTCATATCGTCCACATTAAAAACTTGAGAAAGGTTCGACTCTTTCATGTGGAATAGTCGCAAGGCATCAAATATAGAGTAGAACACTTACAAACGGATACCTACTCTTTCCTCATACTAGTGTACCGAAAAAATCAGCCATCCTTTTTCACGCCTTGCTCTTTAAGAGGTTTCACTCATATTATGTATTATTTCATTTTAATCTTACACGACTCATGACTTACATGCATGAAATTCATTATCTTTATCAGTTTATTTTAATTTCATAGACTTGGACAGTGTTTTTTCATGACCCGGCAAAAGCTCACCTTGAGTAGGTAAATTTGTTCACTATGGTAGTCACAACGTCTAACAAAAGCTAATGGTTTACTTGGCACCATTTTCTATGAATATTATTATGGTAAACGTAGTTTCATTGGTTAGCAACGCATCTTAACTTCAAAAATTAAAAAAACTAAAAATAGTCATGCACCAATGTGGTGGTTGGTAAAGTGGTCCAAGGCTCAGTTTGAAAGTTTAATTTATCAATTTATGCTCGATCTCAGGAAACCTTAATTGATCTATAAAGGATGGTCTGGATTTACACGTGTCACTAATTTAGGGCTCTCCACTTGCATCGTCATGAAGCGAGGTGATAGCCTTGCCCAATATGAGTGGGCTAATCCACTACCTTGATGGGGAGAGAGACGATAAATTTTAACTAATTTGTGCATGACTAACGGAAATTTGGGGACTATCACTACTTAAACCGAACATTCTCTTTCATATCGTTTGCCAAAGTTCCATATTATTTTTCATTTGAAAAAAAAAAAAACAGTCGGTTGTTTATACCCAAAATATACATAAAGTATGGTCTGTGAAATGGAAACAAGTCGTCAATAAAGGTGTATTTAATAACCATTCTATTCTAGGGAACAATTTTCAATCAGAAATAATTCTTTTTATTCTGTTCCCAGGAACAATTATTAAGTATTTTAAGGTAGTTTGTAATTATCCAAAATTTCTACTCCCGGAATAGAATTGTGTTTGGTATCATTCAAAATTTTTAATCCAAATCATTTTCTTTTAATTTTTAAATAATTTTATTACTTTTTTTCTTCTCTTCTTCTTTTCTTTTATTTATCTTCTTATTCTTCAAGCTTTGGTCAGTCACCAGCTAGGAGATGATAGGCGATTGGCTAGACAAGGCCTAGACAAGGGCCGACGACCTTGTCGACCGAGCCTTGCCGACAACTAGGTAAGGCTCGGTCGAGCCTTGGATGGGCGAGTGGCCTCACCGAGATTTGGCGAGGTCAAGCCCTACTAGCAGCTAGGCGAGCTCGGCCTCTCCCAACCGTGGCTCGACCATGCCTCGCCCCGCTAGGCGAGCCTCCGGCAGGCTCTCCGGATCTCGCCCAACTAGTTGCCGGCAACCAGTGATGGTGAATGGTGGTGGTGACGGCGACTAATGGCAATGGTAGTGGAAGAAGGAGAGAGAGGGAAGAAGAACAAGAAGAATGAAGAGAAGAGAAGAGATAAAATGGGTTGGTTTTTATTTTGGAATTGTTCCTAGGAATAAAAAGTCAACTTTTTTCTACTTCTTGATTTTGTTCCAAATCTATTCCTCAGAACAAAAGAATAAAAAATTGTACTGTTTGGCCGATTGCCAAATGCGCCCTAAGTTAACAATGTAATGTATATTGTCTTTATTCGATATGCAAGATGAATTAGTCATTCCAAAAATATGACTTTGTTTCATTTCAAAGCATGTCTTTATTGGTTCACTAGAATTCCATGGGAAGTAAATCATGATAAAAATTAAGGGTGCATTTGATAACATTTCTGTTTTATGAAACAATTTCTTTTCAAAAATAGTTTTTTTTCTATTTTTATTACCTAGAACAATTTCTGAATAAAATAACGCGTTTTGTAATTATACAAAAATTTTATTCCCGAAATAAATAAATAAAATAGGAATGCATTTAGTACAACCTACAATTTTTTGTTGTTGTGGAATTTCTTTTAATTTTTTAATTTTTTTTAGATTTTTCCTTTTCTCTTTTCTTTTTTTCCTCTTCTTTCTCCTCCTCTAGTCGGCAACGACAACGGTGACCAGTGATCAACAAGGATGATGGCTGGCGATCGGAGACTAGAAGTGGTGAACAGTCGGTGGCGATCGGCCACAACAGGCGGTGAGTCTCCACCAGCTGATTAGAAGAGGAAGAAGAAGAAAAGAAAATAAAGAAAACAACTTATTCCTAGAAATTATTCTCAAGAGTAAGAGAATTTTTTTTTTCTACCTTTTAATTATGTTCCAAATCTATTCCCTGGCCACTTTTCTATTCTAGGAAATAGAAATTAATTGACGTTACCAAATAGATTTCTACTTTTTTTCAATTCCGAGAAATAAAAAACAAAAAAGAAAAATAAAGAAATGAGAATATTACCATGCAGGCCCTAGAATGCCCAATTAAAAACGAAGCCCTTTTTATGTTGTATTTATAACTTTTTTCTTGGAAACTACATAAATTAAAGAATTATCATAATTTGGAGATGGCAAAGTATAATTTCGTGATGTATAGAAAATCCGTTTTATGTTCTACAACTCAATTCCAATTATCTAGCTTATGCTCGTATTTGATATGATATAGACATAGCCCACTTCTAAAATAATTTGTAAAATAAGGATTTATAGTCAACAAAAATCTAAGGTTATAAAATCATTATATTTTCCATGAAGATCTGATGGCGATGAGTACTTATATTTTTACTATACCATAATCACGTATTCATTTTAAAAACTAATTTCACAGTCAGTTTATAATGTTAATTTGTCACCTCATTATTAATTATGAATCAGTAAAATCATCAACCGACTTCCTCGTAAAATAATGTGTTTTTCATTAAATATAACTGATTTCATTAAATTCGTGTCAATTGTGGACCCTGGCCTCCTTGTCTCGCTCACTTACCTCGATCTCAAAAAATGCTTTAAAAAAAAAATGTTTCATAGTTTTAGGATTACTTGATTCTCACGAAACAGCCCATTCAAAAGTTATTATGTATCAACAAGTTGCTTTTACCAAAAAGCTTAAATTATTATTCAATGTTAATTCAGCGCTAAACTTTTCAATTTAACCAAATTAATTATAAACATTGTAATTATTTGTCAATATAGCTATTCAGGTCAATATTAGTTGAAAATTATTAATATAAACGTCAATCAACCTATGTAATATAGCCAATAGTAATGTGGACAATTCATGTAATTTAAAAAACAAATCTTAATTTTTTTTCACTCTTTTCTTTCCTTTCCCTTCCATTTTTCCTTCTTTTTTTTCCATAGTTCACTCCATCGGTTACCAAGCCGTAGCGACAGCTAGTAGAGGTTGCTGGACACAGATGAGGGCTACGACACTTGCTGACCTTTGGCGATCTAGCTCTCGCTTATTCTAAATTGTCATGTTAGTAATTTTCGATCAAAATTGATCCAAAAAACTACATTAACAAATTGTCTAAAAACTAATTTGGCGCTAAACATTTTGACTATCTATTAATGTAATTATTCAGGCCAATTTTGACATGTAATTGCTGATGGAGACACCAGTCGTCTTACATGATATGGCCACACAGACGTGGACAATTCATGCAACCTTTTTATAAAAAAAAATTGAATTTTTTTCTTTTTCTTTCCCTTCCCTTTCTATTTTCATTTCACTTTGTTTGTCGTCGAGCCTTGACGATGGTTGGCGAAGGTTGCTAGCCATAGGTGAGGGCCGAGACACTTGTCGACCTCTGGCTAGTGGCAATCTGGCCCTTGGCTATTTTGGACTACAATGTTAACAATTTCTAGCCAATATTGGTCAAAAGAACTACATTGACAAATTTTCAAAATATTTATGACTAAATTTGTTAGATTATTATATTTATGACTCAATTAGTACTGCATAAAAAGTATACAGGGTGCGTTTGGGAAGGCTTTCGAGGAAAGTTTTTGAGGAAACGTAAAGGCCGTTAGGTTAAAGGAATTTTTCAAAATGCAAATTGTGTTTGATAAATTGTATTGTAAAAGTTTATTATGAAGTACTTTTGAGCAAAATAGCATTTGGAGAAATCATATTTGCAAAAGACTTTTGTTATTAAAAAAGAAGAAGAAGAAGAAGAAGAAGAGTCGGCTAGCTAAGAGCAGGCAATCACTGATGAAGGGCAGGTGGTCCAATGAGGGTTGCGGCTACCCAGATCATGATCTAGTCGCGTGACCTACTGCACCACAACCTCCACACAGAGGTCGCGAGGCTACGCAACCCAGATCGCAATCAAATCGCACGACCATCGCTAGACCACTCGCACTTCACCAATGACTGCCTACCCTTTGTCGATGACCACGCACAGCCATGCCGGTCCTATTCAATAGAGAAGAAGATGATGAATAGTCATTGGGGGCAAAACCAGAAAAACAAAAAGTTAGCGAGGATAATTTTGAAAGAATTTTTTTTTACTAACTCAAGGTTCAGCATGCTAAGAAAACCAACTGCCTTGGACTTTCAGCTTTCGGAAGTGTTGCTTTAGGAAAATAGAGTTTAAAAAAAAATGCTAAACACCCTCTATTTGGTCCAAGGGGCATTGGATGCCCCAGGGGTTTTAGAAAAGTCTTTCCCAAAATGCACCCATATTTTTAAAACACCAACTTCTCTTCAAGACCAAGTGTCAAATTATGAATGAAGAAACTTAATGAAGCAGATGGAATTAGAACCATTTTGCTGTTTGCTTGTTAACCATGGACACACGGCGTGCAACTCCGGTCAACTATCTCGTGAATCACTCTAGCTCGACTTTCCAATACTCAAGTTCGGCTCGATTCCTTTCTAGTTCTTTTTTTTTTTTTTTTCAGAAAATACACGTTCAACTAGGTAAATCAAAGAATTCGAGTACAAAAAACTAGATTCGGAACAAAGTAAAGTGTGAAGGGCTTCGAGTCATTTGGATAACCAATTGTGTGGAAGGGACTTGTTCCTTTGGACTTTTGTGATCCAATCCACTACCTTGTTAGGACTCGTTTAGTTCGGCTTTTGGGAAATGCATTTGCAAAAATGCAAATATCTTTGAGTAAATGAGGGTTTTTGAAATGCAAATATCGTTTGATAAAATTTGCATTTCGGAAACAACTTTGGCTAAAATACTGTTTGGTAAAATTTGCATTTGTAAAAGACTTTTATTAAATTAAAAAAACAAAATAACTATTTGTATTTTTTTTTTAAGTCTGGCCACCGGACTGTCGAATCCAGCAGTCGGATGGCCGGATCTGGCCCCCAGACGGCTGCCTGGGGTCACGCGACCCAGGCGACGGCCGCTTTGGTCGTGCGACCCCGGGCGACGGTCGCCCGACCTCGGCGACCGTCACCGAGGTCGCCCGACTCGGGTGGTGATCGCCGGCGCGCGCGACCCCTTGGCAGGTGGTCGTCGGCATTTAATCGGCTTCTCCACCGGAGAGATGAATAGAACCGAAAGTTGCATTCCGAAAATGCAACTTCCCAATGGACCTCTACCCCTCCATTCCCCCAAAGGCCTTTGAAGCCCCTTGAATATGCAATTGCATATTCCCAAAGTCCTCAAAAAATTGAATCAAACACTACAGCATTTGACCAAACCCCTTTAGAACCCCAAAGAGCATTTCAAATGCTGAACCAAACAGGGCCTTAGACTCTCAGCTGTAGTGGGCAATCTCAAATTTGCAAAGCCTACGAGCAACTTTTGGCCTTGATGAGAGTCGGACTATTCAAGTTGGAGTATTCTAAATACTTGACTGGACGGCCCAATATCCTAATTGCGTTGTTGAATATCTTTGCTTATGTTCATGTAAGCACAATCTTTCTTCTTCTTCTTTTTTCAGATTTCTATCCATAAGAAACACATCCTGTCTTAAGAAACGTATCCTAAGTGACCTTCAACATACTCTTTTTGGACAAAACGCGAAAATGTTTAGAAAGCAATTAGTACAATTAAAAAGTTTAGAACCGACTTAACAAAAGTGCAATAGAGTTAAAATTTTTTTGATAATTTTCGTAATTGTGGGATCCCACAACAAAACTGCTCACATAGATAAACCTTGCTCAAATGTTAAATAACTTAGTTATACACTGTGCAAGAGTTTTTTCGACTTCTGTTGATCTCATCGCTCCAAAAATTCTTAATTTAGTCTAAGATTTCTCTCTGGCTTCGCACGCAACTCAAGGCGTCGATGATTAGTATTTTTGTGTATGCAACAATGACGGTTCTGAATCTTATATCTTTCTGCTTAATTTGTCAAAGTGCTTGGAGAAAACAGCTATCATAAGTAGTTGTTGCGTGTTTATCAGTACTCAAAAAGAATCGATGATGCATAAAAATAATAAGATAAAAATAGAAAAATGAAAAACATGAGCCAGACCACGTGATGTGTTTTGAAATAAGAGGTTTGGATTTCCTTATTGAAAAGGTAATTGGACGGATTTATGTGTCCTAAACAACACCATTGTACTAAAAATATATGCAGTCTATCCTCCTCTTCCTTATTTAACAAATATATATTGGAGAATTTTTGTAGGTCCAAGTGGATCAGATCATATTCGTGGAGGGTAGTAGAAAGAATATAATGATATGTACAATTCTAGTAAATGCAGTCTATCCTCCTCTTCCTTATTTAACAAAACAAAAAATAAATGCAGTCTATCCTTCTCTTCCTTATTTAACAAAAAAAAATATTGGAAAATTTTTGTAGGTCCAAGAGGATCAGATCATATTCGTGGAGGGTAGTTGAAAGAATATCTTAGGGTGTGTTTATTTCACGGAAAACGTAATGTTTTTGGAAAATATTTTTCGGAAAACCATTTTTCAGGAAAATGGTTAGTTTTCCTTTGTTTGATAATACGTGACTAAAAGTATTTTCTAGTGTTTAGATTGCATTTGAAAAATGATCTAACAATTGACAATAGTGTGCCTTTTACTTCCAAATTAATTTGTTGAGTCCATGTTACTTTATAAACAGATTTTCTCGATTAGTTTAGTAAATCTAGAATTTGAACCTGCAAAATGAAAAAGAAACCTGAATTTATACACGTATTTTTTTTCCTAAAAATGGACATGATTTCCAATTACAAGAACAAGTCAAAACGATCTCATTAATCGCTTCAATATATTTGGCTCTCTTCATATGGATGCGCCTCCCATGTGTAATATTAATTAAATAAAAAATAATGAAAGATAAATTCGTTATAAATATACTAATTTAGAGGTTTTTGTGATAAAAAATTTAATTTATAATAAATTTATAATAATTATATTATTTTGAGATTTTTTATATATATTATTATATTAATTTGTATTTTTCGTGATATTAAGTAGGAAGTAAAGGAAGCGAAAAGAAAGAAAAAGGAAGAAAGGAGGAAAACATCGCCATCTCTCCTTTTCTCTGCAAGAAGCTCTCTCTCTCTGCAGTGGACAAAACTCTCTCTTCCAGCGACAATCGCCCAATCCGTATCGCCCCCATCGACCCATCGATCCGGAGCTCCGATCGCCGTCTCGTCGGGCCTAGGGTTTCCGCCGGCCGGATCGCAGCGGCCCGATGGGCTCGGACGGAGGAGATCCCAGCGGCGCTCGAGCGCCCGCCGGGGAGGGGGAGGGTGGTGCGGCCGGGGCGGCGGTCGCGATCAACGTCCGGTGCTCCAACGGCTCCAAAATCGCGGTCCGGGCGAGCCCGGAGTCCACGATCGGGGCCTTCAAGGCGGCCCTGGCCCGGGACTGCGACGTCCCCGCCGATCAGCAGCGGCTGATCTACAAAGGCCGGATTTTGAAGGACGACCAGACCTTGGCCAGCTACGGTACGTTGAATTTCCATCCGCTCGGTGCTTCGCGTCAGGTCGTTGTCATCGATTTCGCGAGGCTTCTGTTGGTATGGCGGTGATTGTTAGGCGCGTTTGACTGTCTTGGTGGCTCTTTGGAAGGTTGGTTGCGGTTGGGTTCTGATGGTTACGCCATGCCCGGTTACTGAATGTGGAGGTTTGGGTTCTGCGTGTTAATGATGCGCGATGTTCTCATTCTAAATGTACTAGTGAAGAAGATGAGCCAGACCTTCAATGATGAAGAAGAAGATCTGGACCTTCAATGGCGAAGAAGATGCGCGTCGTTGAAGAAGAGCCGAAGAAGAAAGATGAGCGAAAGAAAGGAGAGAGCGGCGTACCTCAGAAAAATTTGGAGAGGAAAAGTGAAAGGTCACAGAGAAAAAATGAAAAGGGAAAATGTCTTCACCTTGGATTCGTTTTTCTAAAATAATACATAATATTTGTGTTGACCAGAAAGAATTTTCCGTTGTCCAAATCTTTTTTAGACCACCAAACTGCTGAGAATCCGGAAAATACTCTCCGGTAAAATATTTTCAGCGAAATAAACGCATGATACTTACAATTCTAGTAAGTTATAAACCCAAGTTGCAAAATAAATATTGTAAATAGGAATAAGTTTCTCGAATTGAAAGCTACCCAAAAGTCAGATTATTGCTTCTTGCCCATACCCAAAAGTCAGATTATTTTCTGTTGATTTCTCTGGTATTTTCCTTTTCCCGCATTTAACTTGACTTGCAGAATTTGTTAATTTCCATGTCATCTTCACAACGATTAGGTCATGTGCACGTTATGTCCTCTCAATTTTTTTTTATTTTTTATTTTTTATTATAACTTAATTTATATCTTGAGAATTGATTCAAATTTCCCATGAATCGCGTTTACCATTTTATAAGTTAAGAGGTACACAATCTAATTTTGGAAATAGAGAAAGAAAAGAGGGGCGTTGTGTTGTGTAAAACCAATTTTGCAGCAGGAAGATGTGACCTCTCACTTCCCATGGCATGGCGTAGTGTGGAGAGGGGAGAGGAGGGAACGAAAGCCATTTAAGTGTCAAACCAGGGACTCCTAAGCTGTCCTAATGGGGGAGTCCTAATGGGGAGTCCAGACAAATCTGCATTGAATGCTCTTTAACTCTGTGTTAAATGCTTCTTTAACTCTCACTCCCCTGCGGTATAAATGCCACTTCTGGCAACAGTAAACATCATTGAAGTCTTCACCTGGAGAGACAGAGAGAGAGAGAGAGAGGAGCATGCAAGTGATGCAGGACCAGCAGGTGATCGGTGATGCAGTTCCGGGTCACGGCGATGGCGGTGGCGGTGGCAGTGGCAGCAACCGCATAGTGGCCATCGACTTGGAGCGGAGGAGCACCCTGTCGCCTCCACCGCCTCGTGCGACCAACGACAACAAAAGCGTGGATCATCATCAGCATCATGACGAGCACGACGAGCATCATCAGCCCCACCAGGTACCTTTCTATCAAAAGCTCTCCTGCCGTCCGTACGAAGAGCTTTCGCGTACCTACTTCCGTTACGCGTAGGTGCTCATTAACAGCGTCGAAAGAAAACTTTTTGAGGAGTGACTGACGAGCTTCCGTTGTTTTTCGTGACGAGCAGAAAGCCGGCTGGAGAAACTTCATGTCATTCATGGGCCCTGGCTTCCTCGTCTCCATGGCTTACCTCGACCCCGGAAACCGTAAACCATCCCTATCTCTACATGTAACGTGGCTAGGAAAAAAGTTTCGATGGTCTTGAGATTGCTCGACTTTGACAAAACCTTCATCCAAAACTTAACATCAATCAACTAGTTACTTTAACCGCAAAGGTACTTATATTTTCAAAACACCAACTCTGTAAGATCGAGTGTCAAATTTTGAATGGAAAAACTTCCTGTAGATTGGATAGAAACAAAACCATTTTGCCATTTGCTTGCTTAACCATGGACACATGGCTAAGGACTTGTCATGTGCTCGGGGTGAAAGTCATGTCGAGTATCAAGTGAATTACTCGAGCTCGACCTGCAAATTACTCATGTTTGGCTCGAATCCTTTAAAGTTCGAAGAATTCCAAAGTTGAAGTGATCAAGTTTGAGCATTCGAAATAGTTGACCGGATGGCTCAATATCCTAATCGGGTTGTTGAACATCTTTGTTTGTGTCCATATAGGCACATCAATTTTGGATTTCATCATACTTTCAGAACTTTAGCACCAAGCTCAAGATCGCAGAATACCTCATTGCGTTTAACTCGAACTTGTAAAATGAAGCCCATTGACCAAGCACCAATAGCATATCGAGCTTCGACTATTTTAGTCAAAATCAAGTTTGAATACAATGTAGCACTGGTTTTTTTTTTTGTCCCTCCTGATTCACAAAGATGCAACTATGGTTTTCTGTGCTACAGTGGAAACAGATCTTCAAGCTGGGGCTACCTATGGGTATGAGGTAAGTAAATTAGTCCTAGTAGATCTACTATACTCCTCATTTTATAATGAAGGATTGACATAAATTGCAAGAGGAGCAAAGGGAGAGAGAATTAAGTCGCTGACACTTGCGTTTGTTGATTCCAGCTTCTGTGGGTGGTACTAATTGGGATGGTGTTTGCTTTAATCATCCAGTCGCTCGCCGCAAATCTGGGTGTGAGCACTGGTAAAAGAGAAGAGCACAATACAAATTTCAATAAAGATGACATAGGTTCCATGGCTTCTTTCGGTTTTATTATTCAAATTGAATCTTTTCAGGGAAACACTTAGCAGAGCTATGTAAGGCTGAGTATCCCATAGCGGTGAAGTATTGCCTCTGGCTGCTAGCTGAAGTTGCTGTGATTGCTGCGGACATACCTGAAGGCATGTTCTGTCAGGACATCGGTCTTTTAGTCATTTATAATCTTGTTTATTTCCACTGACTATAGAGTAAATGATATCTTCTGTATTTCGTTGATATGCAGTAATTGGGACAGCCTTTGCATTGAATATTCTGTTCCACATACCACTGTTTGTTGGAGTACTGCTCCCTGGCTGTAGTACACTCCTGCTTCTTGGACTACAAAGATATGGGGTACGCCTGCAATTTGTTTTGTTTTGCTCTTCTTGTTATTCTTTATTTTATAGATTGCTCTTGGTTGCCTTTTGTATGCCAACCCGCTTCCTTGCCTGATTCTGTCGTTCATACTCTACTCGTATATTTGGCTCTTCAAATCTGTGTACTGTTAGTTTGCACGGGCTTTATTTCAGGTGCGACGATACTATCCAAAATTTGAAAAAGTTTGAATCTTTATTCCAGAGCTAAACTAACTTTTAAAGGATCCAAGTCATGCGTCTGGCTAGCAATTTGTAAACTAAGTCCTATACAAGCAATGCATGATAATCAAAGATGAAATTCTCTATCTCAAACTGGCACTTGAGGCGTAATTTTGCTTGATGCTGATCTGGTGGGGTGTCATAAAACTAGATGGCAACGTCCAGAGAAGTGTCTTTGTGGTGCAAACAAATTAAAGAAGAATGAATCGGTTAACTTATTTAGGATTAAGTTGGCCACTTCAGACTCTAGTTTAAAATTTTCCCTTCTATATTTACCTAAATGTTACTAATGCAGCTTGGCATTCCTAACCGGAAATTAGAGCCGTACTAGGATCTGAATCTATCGATCGAGCTGTACATCTTAAGGGGACTGTTACGAACAAAGAGTCTTGTACAAATACATGTAATACTCACATGATCTTGATGGATTGCCGGTGTGTTAGACCGAACCGAGCATATTACTTGAATCATGTAAGGCCTGTCAATAGCCTCATGAAAAAGGAGCACGCGGACTACCACATCAATTCCCCTTTGACCTGGCCCATGCGAGGATCCTTCTACAGCCCTTCACTGTACTGGCTCAACGCAGAATTCGAACTAGTGTTGCTCAGAATTTTCTGGTTTCTTGTGAAATTGTTGCAGGTAAGGAAGCTGGAAATGCTGATAGCATTGCTGGTGTTCACAATGTCAGGATGTTTCTTTTGAGAAATGAGTTATGTGAAGCCTCTCGCATCCGATGTCCTGAAGGGCATGTTTATCCCTAAGCTTAGCGGTCAAGGAGCCACGGGCAATGCCATTGCTCTCTTGGGCGCCCTCGTCATGCCGTAAGTTGTCTTCTTGTACATAAGAAACATCTCCTCACCATGAAGTGACCTTCGACATGCTTTCGTATTGTCTTTAGATCAACTCTTCTGACTGGTCCCCTTCTTCCTCTATGAAAGTCACAACCTATTTCTCCACTCTGAATTGGTGTTGTCCAGGAAAGTAGCGAAATCTGTCCGTGACATCAATGTAAGCATGATATCCACTGGAACAATATGCATGAATCTGCATATGCATGTTTATATAAGTGCCACAATGCCAATATATGGGAGCTCCTTTTTTTTTTTTAATCTTCTGTTGTTATTTTCGGGAAATGACTGTCAATGGCCGATGCTCTGTTGATTTCGCAAGATGCCTACAGATATTTCCTTATAGAAAGTGGTTTTTGCGTTGCTAGTAGCCTTTTGGATAAACGTTTCAGTTGTCTCGGTCTCGGGTGTCGTTTGTTTGGCCAACAATCCCTCCAATAGCAATAGTGACACGTGCAATAATCTCACATTGGACAATGTATCGGGTATCTTAAATGTGCATGATTATTCGTGATTTCTTGTAATACAGGATCGGTTGCTATCCCAAGAGTTCTCCATTTGATAATTCTTTAAGTCAATATATGTAGAATGTGCTGGGAAGATCAAGCTCGACCATATATGCCATCGCACTGCTGGCGTCCGGCCAGAGTTCCACCATCACAATCACCTATGCATGGCAAATACATAATGCAGGTCTCTTCAGGGGAAAAAAGGCTGTTAGATACTGAATTCAACTTTATTTACTTTAAACTAAGCTTGTCAATTGAACGGGGTATGTATCAGATACAAGGATTTCTGAACCTAAAGATGAAGAAGTGGATAAGGAATTTGTTGACAAGGTGCATTGCCATCAAACCTAATCTTATTATCTAAATTATAGGCGGATCTTCTGGTGCAGGGCAACTCATTATCATTGCATTGGTTCGCTACTAGTCAACCTGAACCTCCAAAATATGCCTTTCTCCATGTTTTTTTTCCAATTTTTGATTGATTGCAAAACTTTTTATGGGGAACTGAGTAGATGATTCCTTTTTTTGAATTTCCGTTCGCTCTCATCCCTCTCCTCAAGTTTAGTAGCAGCACCAGCAAGATGGGACCACACAAGAACTCCGTCATTGTAAGTTCATATTTTCCAGTTTAAAATAATCGTCATTTGTTTCGTGCGTCCACAAGCACTGTTTGCAAGTACACCTAGTGAACTTATCCTTATGTACAAGAATTGTTAGACAAAAGACTGAACTTTAAAGCATAAACAACGCGTTGATGAAATTTTCATGCAAATAATGATCATCTCATGGATTCTTGGCTTCGAAATAATCGCCATCAACATATATTACTTACGCAAAGATTTTGTGGGTTGGCTGATTCACAACAAATGACCTACCGAGAGTGGCGAACGTATTTGTCGGGATCATTGTTTTCCCTCGGAAGGTTAGATAGATTATCGCGAAGATATAGACTGCCATTAAGGGAAAAACGATGATCCCGACAAATACGTTCGCCACTCTCGGTAGGCTGTTGTGAATCAGCCAACCCACAAAATCTTTGCTCAAGTAATATATGTTGATGGCGATTATTCCGAAGCCAAGAATCCATGAGATGATCATTATTTGTATGAAAATTTCATCAGCACCAACGTTGTTTATGCTTTAAGGTTAGCCTTTTGTCCAACGGTTCTTGTACATAAGGATGAGTTCATTAGGTGCACTTGCAGATGGTGCTTGTGGACGCACGAAACAAGTGGCGATTGCTTTAAACTGGAAAATATCAACTTATAATGACGGAATTCTTGTGTGGTCCCATCTTGCTGATGCTACTACTAAACTTGAGGAGAGGGATGAGAGCGAATGGAAGTTTAAAAGAAAGAATCATTTGCTCAGTTCCCCATAAAAAGTTTTGCAATAAGTCAAAAACTGGAAGAGAAACATGGAGAAAGGCATATTTTGGAGGTTCAGGTCGACTAGTTACGAACCAATGCAATGATAATGAGTTGCCCTGCATCAGAAGATCCACCTATAATTGAGATAATAAGACTAGGCGTGATGGCGATGCACCTTATCAACAAATTCCTTATCCACTTCTTCATCTTTAGGTTTAGAAATCCCTGTATCTGATGCATACGCCGTTCAATTGACAAGCTTAGTTTAAAGTAAATAAAGTTGAATTCAGTATCTAACAGCCTTTTTTTTCCCTTGAAGGAACCTGCATTATGTATTGTCCTGCATAGATGACTGTGATGGTGGAACTTTGACCGGACGCCAACAATGCGATGGCGTATATGATCGAGCTTGATCTTCCCAGCACATTTTACATATATTGACTTAAAAATTATCAAAGGGAGAACTCTTGGGATAGCAACCGATCCTGTATTACAAGAAATCACAAATAATCATGCACTTTTAAGAGACCCGATGCATTGTCTAGTGTGAGATTATTGCACGTGTCTCTATTGCTATTAGAGGGATTGTTTGGCCGAGCAAACAGCACCCGAGACAACTGAAACGTTTATCAGAAAGGCTACTAGCAACGCGAAAACCACTTTCTATAAGGAAATGTTTGTAGGCATCTTGCGAAGTCAACAGAGCATCGGCCATTGACAGTCATTTCCCGAAAATAACAACAAAAGATTTAAAAAAAAAAAGGAGTTCCCATATATTGGCATTGTGGCACTTATATAAACATGCAGATTCATGCATATTGTTCCAGTGGATATCATGCTTACATTGATGCCGCGGAAAGATTTCGCCACTTTCCTGGACAACACCAATGCAGAGTGGAGAAATAAGTTGTGACTGTCATAGAGAAAGAAGAGGACCAGTCAGAAGAGCTGATCCAAAGACAATACGAGAGCATGTCGAAGGTCACTTCATGGTGAGAGGAGATGTTTCTTATGTACAGGAAGACAACTTACGGCATGACGAGGGCGCCCAAGAGAGCAATGGCATTGCCAGTGGCTCCTTGACCGCTAAGCTTAGGGATAAACATGCCCTTCAGGACATCGGATGCGAGAGGCTTCACATAACTCATTTCCCAAAAGAAACATCCTGCCATTGTGAACACCAGCAATGCTATCAGCATTTTCAGCTTCCTTACTTGCAACAATTTCACAAAAAACTAGAAAATTCTGAGCAACACTAGTTCGAGTTCTGCATTGAGCCAATACAGTGAAGGGCTGTAGAAGGATCCTCGTATGGGCCGGGTCAGGGGAAGAGGCGGCGTTCTCCGACGAGGAGGAGGAGGCGTGGTGCTTGGCGAGGGACGATGTCATGGACGACGAGAACCAGGAGCGCCGGTGCTGGTTTGATATCTCAGAGGAGCGGTGGCGAGACCAGCAGTTCAACGAATCGCTCTCTCCCCCCGCCTGCTCTGGTAACCTCTCTCCTTTTTCCAAGAGCGATGATGTATCCCCACCCTTTCTTCACAAAAAGTAAGGACAGAGCGAGAGGGACTTTTCTCGATTCTATTTTTCTCTGTTTTTCGGCAATTTTGGAAAAGGGGTTTTTGAGGTTTTTATTGGAGTGACAGCTTTTGAAATGTGATTTTAATAATTGATTTCCATCGTGCGCCTTAGGCGGGCTTGGTTATCGTTGGGGAGGAGCGTAGGGGAGTGGGGCCCACGTGCGCTTCCCTTCTCCCCCGCGTTGAGCGTCGCTCGCGTCACGGACGAATGGGACCGGTCGAGCTCGGTTGGTCCAAGGCTCCGGCTTGCCAGCTTCGGGGAGCGCGATTTGTCAGTCGCCGTGGACAAGGTCACGGCCCTGTCGCTGACGGGCCGGGCTGCTTTTTTGAATTCGAATTTGAAACGGTCACTGAACGATCTACTTTGTCTTTTTCTGCCACGATTTTAAGCTTAGCGAGGCACGAGGCAAATTTCCCAAGGCACCGGGCACTTTATATAGTATGACAAAATCACTGTCCGAGATTTGCAATTTTCCCTGAACTTCGTGGCCACCTTTTGATGAATCCAATCACAAGGATGAGCTCAACAAGGCCTCTCATATCGTCCATATTAACAACTTGAGAAAAGATTCGAGACTCTTTCACGTGGAATAGTCGCAAGGCATCAAATATAGAGTAGAACACTTATAGACGGATACCTACTCTTTCCTCATACTTGTGTATCGAAAAAATTGGCCATCATTTTTCACACATTGCTTTATAAGAGGTTTCACTCATATTATGTATTATTCCATTTTAGTCTTACACGACTCATGACTTACATGTGTGGAAATCATTATCTTTATCACTTCATTTGAATTTCATAGGCTTGGACAATGTTTTTTCATGACTTGGCAAAAGCTCACCTTGAGTAGGTAAATTTGTTCACTATGGTAGTTAGTCACAACGTCTAACAAAAGCTGTGGTTTACTTGGCACCATTTTCTAAGAATATTATTATGGTAAACGTAGTTTCATTGGTTGGCAACGCATCTTAACTTCAAAAGATAAAAATAGTCATGCACCAATGTGATTCGTAAAGTGGTCCAAGGCTCAGTTTGAAAGTTTAATTTGTCAGTTTATGCTTTATCTCAAGAAATCTTAATTGATCTATAAAGCATGGTCCGCGCTTACACGTGTCACTAATTTAGGGCATTCCACTTGCATCGTCATGAAGCGGGGTGACAGGCTTGCCAATATGAGTGGGCAAATCCACTGCCTTAAACTTGATGGGCAGAGAGACAATAAATTTTAACTAATATGTGCATAACTAATGGAAATTTGGGGACTATTGTTGCTTAAACCGAACATTCTCTTTCATATCGTTCGCCAAAGTTCCATATTGTTTTTCATTTTTTAAAAAATAAAAAAAAAACAATCGATTGTTTATACCCAATATATACACAAAGTATGATTTGTGAAATGGAAACAAGCTATCAATAATGGTGCGTTTGGTAACCATTCTATTATCGGGAATAATTTCTAATTAAAAATGATTTTTTTATTATGTTCCAGGGAACAATTTCTGATTAGAAATGATTTTTTTTATTATGTTCTCGGGAACAATTTTTAAGTATTTTAAGGTGTTTGGTAACTATTCAAAATTTATACTCCCGGGATAGAATTGTGTTTGGTACCGTTATCAAAATTTCTAATCAAAATCATTTTCTTTTAATTTTTAATTAATTTTATTACTTTTTCTTTTCTTTTCTTTTCTTCTTCAAGATTTGGTCGGTCACCGGCCAAGGGATGATCGGCGACTGGCTAGACAAGGGCTGTACGACCTTGCTAGCAGCTAGGCAAGGCTCGGCCGAGCCTTGGATAGGCCAGTGGCCTTGCCCAGATCTAGCAAGGTCGAGCCCTGCCAGCAGTTAGGCGAGCTCGGCCTCTCCCAACCATGACTAGGCCACACCTCGCCCGACCAAGCGAGCCTCCAGCGAGCTTGCGCGAACCTCGCCCTAGCCAGGCGAGCCTCCAGCGGGCTTGCCAAATCCCGCCCAACCAATCGCCAGCTGCGGCAATGACAACAGCTGACAACAGCGGTATTGGAAGAAGGAGAGAGAGGGAAGAAGAACAAGAAAAAGGAAGAGAAGAAAAAAAATGAGTTGGCTTTTATTCTAGAATTGTTCCTAGGAACAAAGAATCAATTTTTTGCTACTCCTTAATTTTGTTCCAATCTATTCCTTAGAAAAAAAGAAAAGAAATTTTTACTGTTTGGCCGATTGCCAAACACGCCTAAGTTAACAATGGAAAGTATATTGTCTTATTCGGTATGTAAGATGAATTAGTCGTTCCAAAAATATGACTTTGTTTCATTCCGAAGCATGTCTTTACTAGTTCACTAGAATTTCATGGGAAGTAAATAATTATAAAAATGAAGGGTGCGTTTGGTAACATTTCTATTCTATGAAATAATTTCTTTTCAGAAATAATTTTTTTCTATTTTTATTACCCGGAACAATTTCTGAATAAAATAACGCGTTTTATAATTATATAAAATTTATATTCCCAAAATAAATAAATAAAAGATTGCGTTTGGTACAATCTACAATTTTTTTTTTTGTATTGTGGAATTTCTTTAATTTTTTTAATACTTTTTTAGATTTTTCCTTTTCTCTTTTCTTTTTTTCCTCTTCTTTCTCCTCCTCTAGCGGCAACGACAACGATGACCAGCAATCAACAGAGATGATGGCTGGCGATCGGAGACTGGCAGTAGTGATTGGTTGGTGGCGATCAGCAACAGCAAGTGGCGAGTCTCCACCAGCTAATTAGAAGAAGAAAAGAAAATAAAGAAAACGACTTATTCCAATAAATTATTTTTTAGAATAAGAAACTAATTTTTTCTACCTTTTATTTCTATTCCAAATCTATTCCCTGACCACTTTTTCTATTCCGAGAAATAGAAAAATTAACTGACGTTACCAAACGGATTTCTATTTTTTTCGATTATGGGAAAAAGAAGAACAAAAAAGAAAAATAAAGAATATTACCATGCAAGCCCTAGAATGCCCAAGTAAAAATCAAGCCCTTTTTTTGTTGAATTTATAACTTTTTTTTAGAAACTACATAAATTAAAGAATCATCATAATTTGGAGATGGCAAAGTATAATTCATGATGTATAATTAGGAATAGAATTTTCGTTTTATGTTCTACAACTCAATTCCAATTATCATAATTTCCGTTTTATTATTTCCAGGGGAGTTGGGGTGAGGACGATTTAGTTTCAAGTGTGGGTTTCGACTCTCACGCCCTGCAAGGAAGCAGGGCAAAAGTCTGAGAGTGAGAGTTAAAGTATGAATAGAGTAGGACTGACAAAACAAAAATTACAATTATCTAGCTTATGCTCATAATTGATATGATATAGACATAGCCCACTTCTAAAATAATTTATAAATTAAGGATTTATAGTCAACAAAAATCTAAGGTTATAAAATCATTATATTTTCCATGAAGATCCGATGGCAACCGTATTTATATTTTTACTATACCATAATCATGTCTTCATTTTAAAAACTAATTTCACAGTCAGTTTATAATGTTAATTTGTCACCTCATTATTAATTATGAATCAGTAAAATCATCAATTGACTTCCTCATAAAATAATGTGTTTTTCATTAAATATAACTGATTTCATTAAATTCGTGTCAATTGTGGGCCCTGGCTTCCTTGTCTCGCTCACTTACCTTGATCTCGAAAAATGTTATAAAAAAAAAAAAAATTGTTTCATAGTTTTAAGATTACTTGATTCTCACGAAACAACCCATTCAAAAGTTATTATGTATCAACTAGTTGCTTTTACCAAAAAATCTTAAATTATTATACAAATATTAATTCAACTCTAAACTTTTCGATTTAACCAAATTAATTATAAACATTTTAATTATTTGTCAATATAGCCATTCAAGTCAATATTAGTTGAAAATTATTAATATAAATGCCAATCGACTTATGTCATACAGCCAGCACCAACGTGGACAATTCATGTAATTTTTTTTTTAAAAAAAAATCTTAATTTTTCCTCTCTTTTCTTTCCTTTCCTTTCAATTTTTTTTTTTCTGTAGTTCACTCCATCGGTTACCAAGCCTTAGCGACGGCTAGCCAAGGTTGCTGGCCATAAATGAGGGCTGTGACACTTGCTAACCTTTGGCGATCTAGCTCTCGCTTATTCTAAATTGTCATGTCAATAATTTTCGATCAAAATTGATCCAAAAAACTACATTAACAAATTGTCTAAAAAATAATTTGGTGCTAAACATTTTAACTATCTATTAATGTAATCATTCAGACCAATTTTGGCATGTAATTGTTGATGTAGACATCAGTGTCTTTCATAGAATGGCCGTGCCGGCGTAAGCAATTCATGCAACTTTTTTATAAAAAATTTGAATTTTTTTCTTTTTCTTTCCCTTCCCTTTATTTTTTCATTTCACTTTGTTTGTCACCGAGCCTCGACGATGGTTGGCGAAGGTTGCTAGCCATAGGAGAGGGCCGAGACACTTGTCGACCTCTAGCGAGTGGCGATTTGGCCCTTGCCCAACAATTTTTAGCCAATATTGGTCCAAAGAACTACATTGACAAATTTTCAAAATATTTATAACTAAATTGATCAAATTATTAGATTTATGACTCAATTAGTACCACATAAAAAGTATATAGGGGTGCATTTGGAAAGGCTTTCAGGGAAAGTTTATAAAGAAATGTAAAGGTCGTTGAGTTAAAGGAATTTTTCAAAATGCAAATTGTATTTGATAAATTGTATTGTAAAAGTCCATTATGAAGTACTTGTGAACAAAATATTCTTTGGAGAAATTACATTTGCAAAGCTTTTGTTATTAAAAAAAAAAAAAAAAAGAGTTGGCCAACTAAGAGCAGACGATCGCCGACAAAGAGCAGGTGGTCCGACGAGGGTTGCAGCTACCCAAATCGCAATCTAGTCGCACAACTTGCCGTGCCACAACCTCCACACGGAGGTTGCCGGGGCTACGCAATCGTCGAGACGACCTAGATCGCGATCAAATCGTACGACCATTGCCGAACTACTTGCACTTCGCCAACGACTGCCTACCCTTCACCGATGACCACGTGCAGCCATACCGATCCTATTCAATAGAGAAGAAGAAGACGAATAGTCATTGGGGTAAAACCAGAAAAACAAAAAGTTAGAGAGGATAATTTCGAAATAATTTTTTTTACGAACTCAAGGCTCAGCATGCCAAGAAAACCAACTACCTTGGGCTTTCAGCTTTTTGAAGTCTTGTATTAGGAAAATAGAGTTTAAAATTTTTTTGCTAAACATCCTCTATTTGGCCCAAGGGATATTGGACTCCCAAGGAGTTTTAGAAAAGTCTTTCCCGAATGCACCTATACTCTTAAAACACCGACTCTTCTCTTCAAGACCAAGTGTCAAATTATGAATGAAGACCCGACCAAAAAAAAAAATTATGAATGAAGAAACTTAATGAAGCAGATGGAATTAGAACCATTTTGCCGTTTGCTTGTTAACCACGGACACATGGCGGATTAAAGCTAGTGAGGACTTGGCATGTGCTCGGCGACATTAACCATTAAGGTGGTAAGTCAGCGCTCGGCGTGCAACTCCGGTCAAGTATCTCGTGAATCACTTCGACTTGCAAATTACTCAAGTTCGGCTCGATTCCTTTCTAGTTCTATTTTTTTTTTTTTCAGAAAATACACGTTCAACTAGCTAAATCGAAGAATTCGAGTACAAAAAACTAGATTTGGAACAAAGTAAAGTGTGAAGGGCTTCGAGGGATTTTGATAACCAATTGTGTGGAAGGGACTTGTTCCCTTGGGCTTTTGTGATCCAATCCACTACCTTGTTAGACTCTCTGTTGTAGTGGGCAATCTCAAATTTGCGAAGCCTATGAGCAACTTTCGGCCTTGATGAGAGTCGGACTAGTCAAGGTGGAGTATTCTAAATACTTGACTGGACGGCCCAATATCCTAATTGGGTTGTTGAATATCTTTGCTTATGTTCATGTAAGCAAAATCTTTTTTATTTTTTTTCGGATTTCTGTACATAAGAAACAAATCCTGTCATAAGAAACGTATCCTCTTGCTATGAAGTGACCTTCAACGTGCTCTTTTTGGACAAAACGTGAAAATGTTTAGAAAGCAATTAGTTCAATTAAAAAGTTTAGAATCGACTTACTAAAAGTGTAATAAATTTAAGACTTTTTTGACAATTTTCGTAATTGTGGGATCCCAAATCCAAACTGCTCACATAGATAAACCTTGCTCAAATGTTAAATAACTCAGTTATACACTGCGCAAGAGTTTTTTTGAGTTCTGTTGATCCTATCGCTCCGAAAATAGTTAATTTAGTTTAAGATTTATCTCTGGCTTCGCACGCAACTCAAGGAGTCGATGATTAGTAATTTCGTGTATGCAACAATGACGGTTTTGAATCTTATAATCTTTCTGCTTAATTTGTCAAAGTGCTGGGAGAAAACAGCTATCATAAGTAGTTGCGTGTTTATCAGTACTAAAAAATAATCGATTAGGCATAAAAATAATAAGATAAAAATAGAAAAATGAAAACATGAGCCAGACCACGTAATATGTTTTGAAAATAAGAGGTTTGGATTTCCTTATTGAAATGGTAATTGGACGGATTTATGTATTCTTTTCTCTGGCGAGATTCCTAGAATAAGATTATTCTTCTTTTGCATGATCCAAATATTTTGGGAGTCTCGCCAGGGAAAATAATATATGTGTGCATGTATGTAGCTAGTAACTGTCAAGTGGGGTTGGGCTAGTTCACGAAAGCGAAATCATAGTAAACTATGGATCACATCAATAAAGAAATTTGCATAATTATCAACTAGTCAATCGCCGAATATTTTGGGAAAAAAGTTGCATGGGTCTTGCCAATTACGCGTGAGAGATGATTCATGTGCAAACAAGACATAATTGGTTCGATGTGATCGTCTTCATCAGTTGATTACTAACTACGCTCCATGTTCAAGATTTTGACGAATTGTAGCTGAGCTACGGATCCGTCCATATCCTCTCCTGCCCAATTAAGATCGTTACGTTGATCTTTTTTATTCGAAAGCATCACGTTAGGATTATGTCACACTTTTACTTTTCCTTTATAATATAAACGCAATATAATTATCAAGTGTGTAAGACGGTAGTACACGACCTTTTGGCAGTCCTAAACAACACCAACTGGTCAGACAATAAAAGATTGCTTCTAAGTATTCATGCCCCGAAGTTTTAGGCAGCATAAATATTTGTTTAAAATGAGCTATTCTGACATTACCTTTGTTTTTGTAATCCAAACAATTTAATGTTTGTGCTTTGTACCTAACAGAAAATGACATAGGAGGCTAAGATCATAAGATGCAATCCAAATGTCTATGATTAAAATTTACGTAAATAGTTAATTTCATCGAATTTCCCATTCCATTTCAGAAGTCGCTTCAAATGGTAAATTAAAAATATATACAATAATTATGATTCACGAGAGGGGGAAAATGAGAACGAAGAGAAAGAGGGCAGTTTTTTCACAAGGGAAAATAGGAAAGACAGAAGAAATAATAATAAAGACTCGAAAGAAGTTGGTCAAGTCAACATTGTCTTCGGAGTTCAAGTGACCGGCTTCAATATTTTTTGTTATTATATGTCATCGAATGCGGGAAACAAGAGAAGAACCTTGAAAATTACTTTCTTTCTTTTTTTTTTTCAAATTCTAAAAATTAATTATATTTGATGTGATTTCGCTTTCACAGCTCTTAAATTATATCGTATGTCATACTCGAGCACAGCTCTGGCAATAAATATGTATAAGAACAGTGGGATGAAAGGAGGCATAGTTTGACTCTAGCTCTCGCTTTAAATATCTCAGTTATGAAATTTCTTTCTCCTTTGAGAACCTTTGGACGTTGAGTTAAATGTTAAGACAGTCATTGTGGTTTGAATTTCACTATTATTTGATGAGTAATTATAGGAAACATCCCTAGTATAAAAGTGTAATAGAGGTTCAAGTTATTTGAAAGCAGTCTTCTCCTTCACCCTTGATTTAGGGGAGAAGTGCCAAAAAAGTCCTAAACCTTTTGTCTTTGTGCCGATTTAGTCCTAAACCTTTTTTTGGTGCCGATTTAATCCTAAACCTTTTTACGTTGTGCCAATTCAGTCCTTTCCGGTCAATTTTGGCTGGATTTTGTTGACTAGATGCCGGTCACCGACGTGGCCTGACCGGCGCTGACGTGGATAATTTTTAATAATTTTTAATATTTTTCTTTTTTCTTTTTTTCTTCCTCCAGCCGGTCGCCGGAGCTCGATGACCGGCCAAAGGCGACGGTCGGCGAGGTCGACCTCGACCTTGCCGGCCACCTCGCCGGTGGCCGCGAGGGCGGTCTCGCGCGGGGCGGCGGGCGAGCCTCGCCCACCCCGCGCGAGGCCGCCCTCGAGGCCTGGGTGGCGAGGGTCGAGCCTCGCCCATGGTCGGCGAGGGCGAGGGCGAGGAGGCGGCCTCGCTGCAGTCACGCCGTCCCCTGCTCACGTGCCTGTCCGCGCATCTTCGCCTCTCAGGCTCGTCACCCGCGCCCTGCTTGCCGTTTGCCAGAGCTAATCCAGCCGCCTGCCGTCGTTGTCGATTTGGCCTCACGCCGAGCTGGCTGGGCTCGCCCTCGCCCCCCAGGCCTCGAGGGCGGCCTCGCGCCGAGTGGGTGAGGCTCGCCCTCGCCGGATCGGCGAGGTCGAGCCTCACCAGCCATGGGCGAGGCTTGACCCTCGCCAAATTCGGCGAGGGCGAGCCTCGCCACCTGCGCAAGGCCGCCCTCGCGGCCACTGGCGAGGTGGCCGGTGAGGTCGACCTCGCCGGCTGTCACCTTTGGTCGGTTGCCGAGCTCCGGCGACCGGCTGGAGGAAGAAAAAAAGAAAAAGAAAAACAGAAAAATAAAAAATAAAAAATGAAAAATGAAAAAATCGAAAATATTAAAATATTATTAAAAGTTATCCACGTCAGCGCCGATTAGGCCACGTCAACCGGCCGGCGTCCAGTCAGCAAAATCCGGCCAAAATTGGCCAGAAAGGACTGAATTGGCACAACGTAAAAAGGTTTAGAACTAAATCAGCACCAAAAAAAGGTTTAGGACTAAATCGGCACAAAAACAAAAGGTTTAGGACTTTTTTTGACACTTTTCCCCTTGATTTAGTGGTTGTCGAGAAAATGTATAATTAAAACCCTTATAGAATCAAGGGTCAACAAAGACCACTTTTATACGGGCAGCGTATACTTTAACTTTTGTATTTGATTACACGAATTTCTTCCAACTATCTGCTTTTGCCACAAATAAATCATATGCTCGCAAAGTAATCTAATAATCCTCTGGACCACCTAAGGCACGAGCAAAAAGTAATGGGTGATCTCAATATTAAATTTTTCACACATGGTAGTTCATACTGTACTATATTGAAGTTATGTGATGGGTAATCCACTTACAAAGAGGACAATGTACATTCAATGATTAGTACGTTTGTTTCGCGAAAAACTCAATAAAAAAATAAAATATTTTCTGGAAAAGCATTTTCAATAAAAAGATTAATTTTCCTTTGTTTAGTAATGTATGACCAAAAACATTTTTTTAATGTTCTGACCTCATTGAAAAATGATTTCAATTTCACAATTTTATCTCACAAAAAAATCAATTTTTTTTTAATTATTTTTCTTTTTTCTTTTTTTCCTTCTCCTCCTCTACCAATCCTTTGCTTCCTCGCACGCCATCCCCATCTACTTCCTCTAGCGGTTCCTCCCTGGCTAGCTCACAAGAGCCAAGCTCAAGCCTTGCCGCTAGAGACCGCAAGGTGGCCCAGTCTGACGACGCTCAAGCCTCGGCAGCTCGCCCCCAAAGGCCGCGAGCTCTCGACCACGGCAGTCGGCGACAAGCTGAGAAGAAGCAAAATGAAAAAGGAATAAAATAAAAAGGAAAAGAAAAAATAAAATATATTCGAATTTTTAAAAAATATACTTTTATAAAAACAATCATTTTGTTAACCAAGTACCTGAAAACTAAGTTTTGGTATATTCACAAAACGTTTTCCGGTTCTTTTAAAGGGGAAATTATTTTCCTAAATTTTAGTTTTGATAGGTAAACATTTTCCGTTGATTAGGAAAATATTTTCCGTCGACTTATTTTCCTAAACGGACCACATGCCGAAATATGAGGAAAACGTTTTCCTAAAAAATGTTTTTAGCAAAACAAATGCACCCTTTCGACTGAATTAAAATAACAAGAAAGAAAAGTTGTGCATACTAATGTTATCGTTAGAAGAAGAAGAATTATTTATTGGTCATATACCCAACTTGATATAACGAGTCGACCAAATGTCGAAACCAAACAAATTTTGGATTTGGACGTTGGAAAGTCTCATATTTTTGGCTTATTGCTCCATATACAATTGTTGCGCAACACATCCTTTCACTCAGCGAAGATCCTTTCACAACACACACACATATATATTGCTTTACTTCATGTACTTGTGAAGATCCTTTTCTTCTCATTCTGTAGAATGAGCGGTGTTTACTTCGCAATTTATGCATATAAGTCATTTGAGGGTTTAGGATTTAAATTCACTTTCAACCCCTCAACTTATCTAGCTTTTGAATTTTATCCTCTTGACATTTTTTGTGCAATTAACTATTTTTCCTTTTTAAAAACAAAAGCTTACCGCGCCAACACATTGCATAAATTTATTAACATTGTCAATAGCAAGAAAGGCTTGATTGCATAAATCTTACCAACAAGAGAAGTTGTCCAATTACATAGAAATTTATAATGTCAAATTAAATATAGAACGTTGATTTAAATTTCCAAGTGGACCATCAAGCCCTTTGTTAGGATTTAACTAATATTGGATAGATAGATATGATGACAATACTTAGGATCTATTTATTTCGCAAAAAATGAATGATTTGGAAAATATTTTTCAAAAATTAATCCCTTATAATACTCACAAAAATGAATGAACAAAATTTTTCTCATTATTCATAAAAAGTTTAAACATAAATTATTGTCGATAATGAAAATATCTTTATTGACTAATTATTTCAAGCAAAACAATTAATCATTTTTTAAAATACATATTTTCAAAATAATTTATTTTTCATGAAACAAACGAAGTGTTAAATAGAATGAAATTTATGTTTTCATTACCTAAAAAATGATTAATGCAAGTATCGTGGCAATATTCCAATTTCCAAGGGGCTTTTAATACAATAATAAGATGTGTACTTTTTAAATAAATACACCGTGAGCGTGTCGGTGTCAACAAGGTTTGTTCGCACATTAATTTGATGTGTACAGGTGACCCTCCATATAGACCATATGTCAATACTATTTATTCGAGCATATAGCACATTAAGTTATAAATGATTTAAATTTTATTAACGAGTTTGCCACTTTCCACGATGTATACACAAAAATAAATGCAGTCTATCCTCCTCTTCCTTATTTAACAAATATATATATATATAATATATATATATATATATATATATATATATGTTGGAGAATTTTTGTAGGTCCAAGTGGATCAGATCATATTCATGGAGGGTAGTTGAAAAAATATCTTAGGCTTAATTATATGTACAATTCTAGTAAGTTATAAACCCAAGTTGCAAAATATATACTGTAAATAGGAATAAGTTTCTTGAATTGAAAGCTACCCGAAAGTCAGATTATTACTTGTTCTCCATACCAAAATCAGCTAAAAGATATATATAACTCATTGCAAAAGTATCTGTGCAATAAAGTAATATTTGACTTAATTAGCCTGCCCCATTACTCACTGTAATGACAAGGACATAGCAATAAGAGCGATAATGTTTTATATGTGTAAGAATCAACACATGGTCTGCCAGAATTTAATAATGGGAATGCGATGATTAATGCCATAAATGTGGTCGAGCTTCACTTATCGGAATATAAAATAAAAGGTGGTTAATACCCTGAAAAACCCTAAATCGGTACACCTGTGACAAATTTACCACAAACTAATTTTTTGATCATAAAAAATCCTAAACTAGTACATATTTGACAAATTTACTAAAAACTAGTTTTTTGACCATCAAAAACCATAAACTAGTACATATTTGACAAATTTACCCCAAATCGGTACACTTATGATAAACTTATCCTCTATTAGTTTCTATTAAATTTTATTATCAAATTACTAAGTTGAATAACACATGACAGTTAACTGGTGTATCGGTTTGGGATTTTATTCTCCGTTTGTCACAGTTATAGAATTTTTGTGGTTTTTTTATTGTATTATTTGAATTTAACGAATGATATATTTGTCACAAATGTAGCAGTTTGGGATTTTTGGCTATCAAACAAATTAATTTGAGGTAAATTGTCATAAGTATACCAGTTTGGGATTTCTTGTGGTCATTTTGGGATAAATTTGTTATAGATGTATCGGTCTGAGGGTTTTCATGATCAAAAAATTAATATGGGGTAAATTTATTACATGTGTATCAGTTTGAGGTTTTTTAGGGTATTAATCCTAAAATATATATGATGAAATCGACCAAAAAAAATACATAGGATGAGATATTTAAATAGCCATCATTAATGTATGAGATACTTAAATAAAGCGACACGTATGATGCAACACGTATAGCCATCATTCACTAATTTTTTTAATATATAGGATGAGATACTTAAATAGAGTCTCACCGAAGAGATTATGTCTAATATGAATTAAATTTGAGACTTCAAATTCTTTTGAGGTGCAAGGTCTAAGTTGACTTAAATTGTACATGTTTGGTAAAATTTGGTGGTATATGTCTTATATTTGCCAGTTTAGAGAGAGAGAGAAAAAAAAAAAAAAAAAAACCAACGACGTCTTCTTCTATAGTTTGGTAAAATTTTGTGGTATATGTTTTACAAAATCCTTTCTACACCTGATGTGGCAAACAGGGCTTAAAGATTTTCCATAAAGTTTGGTATATATTGGTGATATATGTTTTACAAAATCTTTCCTCCACCCGATACCCAAAACCCAACCAAAAAGGTTGAACCCATGTCTAAGGCCTGCCTATCCCTCATTGCCCAAGCGGCCGTTGAACCCTCTCTATTTCGTGAATTATGGCTAGACATAGAAGTTTCGATCTTTCAACAAGAGTTAGAACCCCCTAGATAGGGAATCGCTGCTAAGGATCCCACTCTCAACATATAAGGGGACGATATAGGTCCGTCAAATTTCATTAAAGCATATCCAAAATTCTCTGGAATTAAAATTTGAAAAGAAAAATGTGGTTCATCAATGTATCTTAAAGTACAGTCCCATATATTTTTTATACAGCAGAAGGCGTATTAAAAGAGGACAACAGTGAGAAAGGCATGGATCATTCCTACTTTATGGACAGCACAAGTTGACCGAAGAGTGGCATGAACCTTGCCATATAAGAGAATCAGTTTTGCCTCCTTGCAAAGACGTCAGACAATATTTTAGTAGAGATAGAGAGAAGAAGCTATGATCTTATTGGGTTCATTGATGTAACATGTCAATTCGTTTCCTTGTCCTTTTCCATCGATGCTTCATGCTGTCCCCACTCCATGAAATTCCAAATTGTCAGATTCAACTAAAATGGGCTTTCTAAGAGGTCGGAGGAACCGCAATTAGAGGTCTCTGAAAGCATTAGGAGCAATTTTCTGCAAAGCGGATGGGATGGCGAGTCAAGTTTTACTGCTTGGAATATCATATTGCAACTCTTGCTTGACAAAGATTATAAGGCAGCTCGTTTAGCTTCATTCGAATCAATCTGGTTTGATTAATCATTCAGTCAAAGATGGAGGTGCCTTTAGATGCATGTTGAAGAGGGAGGAGGAGGGTATGTCCGAATGAAAGAGTTTTTATTATTATTTTTAAGTCGTGTATTGTGAAGTATTTGGATTTATCTTTGCACAAGCAAAGCTTTAACGCTAGCAACCCATCTAGATAGAAAATCTCGAAACTCGCACTGCATAAGTTTGGACACATCCTCAGAAATTTTGAGACAGCTTGTGCAACTCCACCGGTTTAAGGGTAGGGTCACACGTGTCGCCTCCCCTATGTGTGCTACCAGTGACGTGGCAGCACCATGGAGAATCTGGTCAAACAAAATTGTAAGACTCTCTGCGAAAGGACAAGTTTGCATTCTAGGACTAAAGGTCAAATGAATCTTGTCTCACTTATGATTCCTGAAATTCCTACATAAATAGTCCACAAACGCAGTTGCTAAATTTATGAACGAATTTCTATGTATTTAAGTCGGTTTATTTCGTGAAAAAATAAATAATTCAAAAAAAATTCTTAAAAATAATTAGCTATATCGCTTGGAATAATTAATCAACCAAAAATGTTTTCATTATCGATAATAATTCATATCTAAACTTTTTCATGAATTATGAAAAAAAATTCGTTCATATATTTTTTAAGCAATTCAAGCAATTATGTTTAGGAGAATATACTTGAAATCGTGAGTTTTCCACTAAATAAAATTTTATACTTATCACCACGTTGATCAACATATCATAATACGGACAGTTGATAGTCAGAACCAAAAATTGGACATCAATGATTCATTCTTCAAATTATGTTCTATATACACAATGAATTTTAACATTTAAGCGGGGTGTACCACTTTCCCATTTAATATGTATTAAATTTTCTTTAAAGTTGAGTTTCAGTCACTCACGCATCAAAAATTCAATTTTGTGGGACTTTATGCCCTTAATCAGCATCGATTAATATTTCAACGAAACTAATATGATTACCATGTGTTGCATGAGGTGACATTTTTACGGGATAGTCCATGTATTTCAGGCAACAACAATTCATCAAAAAGTCAGACGGAGCCTCCGCTAGCTCAATTGAGATAGGGTGCAGGAACGGAGCGACAGATGTTTTGAGAATTCAAGAGAATGTCATGGCAAGAAATCTCTTCCTAAAAGAATTCCCAATTCTCCCTTCAGCAATGACTGATAATTCAAGACATTGTGTCGATTCCAATTTTAATTTTCATGATTCTGCCGCATCACAATAGCTTCTTGTGAGGAATGCATAAAAATGAGGTATACCTCACAAAGAGGATTGATTGTGGAGATGGGCAGAGAGAGAATTGAAATAAAAATTAACTAAAGTATGAAACTCAACTTAAAAAACTTGATGGGAATAGGGTCACATGGAGCATTAGGTTTTTTCTTTGTCGGTTTTCCAAGTGAATTTTTTTTTTCTGTGAGAGATTGCAAAATAAAAACTTGCCAACTGTTATGGGTATAATTTAGGGCTAGGTAGGTATCAATACTAGAATCATATCATGTAAACATCTTATATTCCCTATCATTTCTCGTTGATTTCTCTAGTATTTTCCTTTTCCCGCATTTAACTTGACTTGCAAAATTTGTTAATTTCCATGTCATCTTCACAACAGTTAGGTCGTGTGCACGTTTATGTCCTCTCAATTTTACTTTATTTTTTATGATAACTTAATCTACATCTTGAGAATTGATTCAAGCATCCCAAGAAACGAGTTTAGCATTTTATAAGTTAAGAGGTACACAATCTAATTTTGGAAATAGAGAAAGAAAAGAGGGGCGTTGTGTTGTGTAAAATCAATTTTGCAGCCGGAAGATGTGACCTCTCACTTCCCATGGCATGGCGTGTGTGGAGAGGGTAGAGGAGGGAACGAAAGCCATTTGAGTGTCAAACCAGGGACTCCTAAGCTGTCCTAACGGGGGAGTCCTAATGAGGAGTCCAGACAAATCTGTATTAAATGCTTTTCAACTCTCACGCCCCTGCGGTATAAATGCCACTTCTGGCCACAGTAAACATCATTGAAGTCTTCACCTAGAGAGAGAGACAGAGAGAGAGAGGAGCACGCAAATGATGCAGGACCAGCAGGTGATCGGTGATGCAGTTCCGGGTCACGGCGACGGCGGTGGCAGTGGCAGCAACCGCATAGTGGCCATCGACTCGAAGGGGAGGAGCACCCCGCCGCCTCCACCGCCTCATGCGACCGACGACAACAAAGGCGTGGATCATCATCAGCATCATGACAAGGAGCACGACGACCATCATCAGCCCCACCAGGTACCTTTCTATCATAAGCTCTCCTGCCGTCCACACGAAGAGCTGTCGCGTACCTACTTCCGTTATGCGTAGGTGCTCATTAACAGCGTCGAAAGAAAACTTTTTGAGGAGTGACTGACGAGCTTCAGTTGTTTTTCGTGACAAGCAGAAAGCCGGTTGGAGAAAATTCATGTCATTCGTGGGCCCTGGCTTCATCGTCTCCATCGCTTACCTCGACCCCGGAAACCGTAAACCATCCCTATCTCTACATGTAACGTGGCTAGGAAGAAAGTTTCGATGGTCTTGAGATTGTTCGACTTTGACAAAACCTTCACCCAAAACTTAACATCAATCGACTAGTTACTTTAACCGCAAAGGTACTTATATTTTCAAAACACCAACTCTGTAAGATCAAGTGTCAAATTTTGAATGGAAAAACTTGCTGTAGATTGGATAGAAACAAAACCATTTCGCCATTTGCTTGCTTAACCATGGACACATGGCTAAGGACTCGTCATGTGCTCAGGGTGCAAGTCCTGTCGAGTATCAAGTGAATTACTCGAGCTCGACCTGCAAATTACTCATGTTTGGCTCGAATCCTTTAAAGTTCGAAGAGATCCAAAGTTGAAGTGATCAAGGTTGAGCATTTGAAATACTTGACCGGATGGCTCGATATCCTAATCGGGTTTGTTGAACATCTTTGTTTGTGTCTATATAGGCACATCCTTTTTGGATTTCATCATACTTTCAGAACTTTAGCACGAAGCTCAAGATCGTGGAATACCTCTTTGCCTTTAACTCGAACTTGTAAAATGAAGCCCATTGACCAAGCACCGATAGCATAGCGAGCTTCGACTATTCGAGTCAAAATCAAGTTTGAATATAATGTAGCACTGGTTCTTTTTCTTTTTTTTTTTTCTTTTTTTTCCCTCCTGATTCACAAAGATGCAACTATGGTTTTCTGTGCTACAGTTGAAACAGATCTTCAAGCTGGGGCTACCTATGGATATGAGGTAACTAAATTAGTCCTAGTAGATCTACTATACTCCTCATTTTATAATGAAGGATTGACATAAATTGCAAGTGGAGCAAAGGGAGAGAGAATTAAGTCGCTGACACTTGCGTTTGTTGATTCCAGCTTCTGTGGGTGGTACTAATTGGGATGGTGTTTGCTCTAATCATCCAGTCGCTCGCTGCAAATCTGGGTGTGAGCACTGGTAAAAGAGAATAACACAATACAAATTTCAATAAAGATGACATAGGTTCCATGACTTCTTTCGGTTCTATTATTCGAATTGAATCTTTTCAGGGAAACACTTAGCAGAGCTATGTAAGGCTGAGTATCCCACAGCGGTGAAGTATTGCCTCTGGCTGCTAGCTGAAGTTGCTGTGATTGCTGCGGACATACCTGAAGGCATGTTCTGTCAGCACATCAGTTTTTTAGTCATTTATAATCTTGTTTATTTCCGCTGACTATAGAGTAAATGATATCTTCTGTATTTCGCTGATATGCAGTAATTGGGACAGCCTTTGCATTGAATATTCTGTTCCACATACCACTGTTTGCTGGGGTACTGCTCACTGGCTGTAGTACACTCCTGCTTCTTGGCCTACAAAAATATGGGGTACGCCTGCAATTTGTTTTGTTTTTGCTCTTCTTGTTATTCTTTATTTTATAGATTGCTCTTGGTTGCCTTTAGTATGCCAACCCGCTTCCTTGCCTGATTCTGTCGTTCATACTCTACTCGTACATTTGGTACTTCAAATCTGTGTGACTGTTAGTTTGCACGGGCTTTATTCCAGGTGCAACGATTCCATCCAAAATTTGAAAAAGTTGAATCTTTATTCCACAGCTAAACTAACTTTCGAAGGATCCAGGTCATGCATGTAACTAACAATTTGTAAACTAAATTCTACACAAGCAATGCATAATAATCAAAGATGAAATTCTTTGTCTCAAACCGGCACTTGAGGCGTAATTTTGCTTGATGCTGATCTGGCGGGGAGTCATAAAACTAGATGGCAAAGTCCAGAGAAGTGTCTTTGTGGTGCAAACAAATTAAAGAAGAATGAATCGGTCAACTTATTTAGGATTAAGTTGGCCACTCCAGACTTTAGTTTAAAATTTTCCCTTCTTTACTTACCTAAATGTTACTAATGTAGCTTGGCATTGTTAACCGGAAAATAGAGCCGTACCAGGATCTAAATCCATCAATCGAGCTGTTAATCTTAAGGACTGTTACGAACAGAGTCTTGTACAAATACATGTAATACTCACATGATCTTGATGGATTGCCGGTGTTTTAGATCGGACCGAGCATATTACTCGAATCATGTAAGGCCTATCAATAGCCTCATGAAAAAGGAGCACACAGACTCCCACATCAATTCCCCTTTGACCCGGCCCGTACGAGGATCCTCCTACAGCCCTTCACTGTACTGGCTCAACACAGAATTCGAACTCGTGTTGCTCAAAATTTTCTGGTTTCTTGTGAAATTGTTGCAGGTAAGGAAGCTGGAAATGCTGATAGCATTGCTGGTGTTCATAATGGCAGCATGTTTCTTTGGGGAAATGAGTTATGTGAAGCCTCCCGCATCCGATGTCCTGAAGGGCATGTTTGTCCCTAAGCTTAGCGGTCAAGGAGCCACTGGCAGTGCCGTTGCTCTCTTGGGCGCCCTCGTCATGCCGTAAGCTGTCTTCCTGTGCAAAAGAAACATCTCCTCTCACCATGAAGTGACCTTCGACATGCTCTCGTATTGTCTTTGGATAAGCTCTTCTAACTGGTCCTCTTCTTTCTCTATGACAGTCATAACCTATTTCTCCACTCTGCATTGGTGTTGTCCAGGAAAGTACCGAGATCTGTCCGTGGCATCAATGTAAGCATGATATCCACTAGAACAATTTACATGAATCTGCATATGCATGTTTATATAAGTACCACAATGCCAATATATGGAAGCTCCTTTTTTTTAAAAAATCTTTTGTTGTTATTTCCGGAAAATGACAGTCAATGACCGATACTCTGTTGACTTCACAGGATGCCTGCAGATATTTCCTTATAGAAAGCGGTTTCGCGTTGCTAGTAGCCTTTCTGATAAACGTTTCAATTGTCTCGGTCTCGGGTGCCGTTTGCTCAGCCAACAATCTCTCCAATAGCAATAGTGACATGTGCAATAATCTCACACTGAACAATGCATCGGATCTCTTAAAGGTGCATGATTATTTGTGATTTCTTGGAATACAAGACCGGTTGCTATCCTGAGAGTTCTCCCTTTGATAATTTTTTAAGTCAATATATGTAGAATGTGCTGGGAAGATCAAGCTCGACCATATATGCCATCGCACTGCTGGCATCCGGCCAGAGTTCCACCATCACAGGCACCTATGCAGGACAATACATAATGCAGGTCTCTTTAGGGGAAAAAAAGGCGCTAGATACTGAATTCAACTTTATTTACTTTAAACTAAGCTTGCCAATTGAACGGGGTATGCATCACATACAGGGATTTCTGAACCTAAAGATGAAGAAGTGGATAAGGAATTTGTTGACAAGGTGCATCGCCATCACGCCTAGTCTTATTGTCTCAATTATAGGCGGATCTTCTGGTGCAGGGCAACTCATTATCATTGCATCGGTTCGTAACTAGTCGACCTGAACCTCCAAAATATGCCTTTCTTCATGTTTCTCTTCCAGTTTTTGACCGATTGCAAAACTTTTTATGTGGAATTGAGCAGATGATTCTTTCTTTTGAACTTCCGTTCGCTCTCATCCCTTTGCTCAAGTTTAGTAGCAGCACCAGTAAGATGGGACCACACAAGAACTCAGTCATTGTAAGTTGATATTTTCCAGTTTAAAGCAATCGCCACTTACTTCGTGCATCCACAAGCACTGTCTGCAAGTGCACCTAGTGAACTCATCCTTATGTACAAGAACTGTTAGACCAAAAGGCTGACCTTTAAAGCATAAACAACGCTGGTGCTGATGAAGTTTTCATGCAGATAATGGTCATCTCATGGATTCTTGGCTTCGGAATAATCGCCATCAACGTATATTACTTGAGCAAAGGTTTTGTGGGTTGGCTGATTCACAACAGTCTACCAAGAGTGGCGAACGTATTTGTCGGGATCATCGTTTTTCCCATAATGGCAGTCTATATCTTCGCAATAATCTATCTGACCTTCCGGAGGGACACCGTTGTAACTTTTGTAGAGCCGACCAAGCACGACCTGATGAAATCTGGCAACATAGAGAGCGGGTTGAAGGATGCTGATGGGGAAGAGGAAGCAGAAGAAATCCCATACAGAAAAGATTTGGCCGATATCCCTCTGCCTGAATAGGAAGTTGTGATTGAAGAGCATCTTCATCGACCATGTGCTTAAGCGAAACGGCCATGGATGTCAAAGAGCTCGAGTGCTGGGGTGGTTGAGTGAGCTGTGTTATGACTTATGAGGTCATAAGTTGCTGTATTCTGCGACATGAATGCATCCCCCAAGGCCAACTTCCTTAGCAGAGGCTCAACTTCTAAGCACCAAGCTTTGCTACTGTAATCTAAGTGCTTCTTTGTTGTCGCTTATTAATGGTAGTGAAGTGATTAGGCAGTATTGGAACGTATTAACTTGCTTGACGAAAGTCCTACAGATATTCCATACCCGTTCCAGGGCAGCATCCCTTGATGTTAGCGCGACGAGCCATGTCTTCCGTCTCACTAGCCCGCTCCGCCCATCGCCAGAAAGTTGACCTCGAATCATACGATTCCCTCGAACCATGCAGTTCCAACACCATCGACTTCTTTCCCCGTACCGCTGTGCACGTCTTAAGTAGCGTCCTCATCCATCTTTCTACTCGCTCCAGCCATCTCTCCCCATCAAAAATTGGATGGGCGAAGGGGGTGGTCCAATCCACACCGTGGGAAAAGTAAATTGATTCAATTCTAATTGACCATCCGTTGGCCAGTAAACTCGATGGGTGCCCCAGCGACTTCGGGCTTGACTCCGGCAATTCTTCGCATGAGTAGTTCGACATCTAGAGAAGACCTTGACGTTGTTAAAGTTTAACTCGTCCCGAGACTGTGTTCCCCCTTATGAGATTCGCTAAACATCATTAAAGGAAAGCTAAAGTGCTCTAGCCCTGTTCGACATCAGCTCGTTTAGCTTCATTCGAATCAATCTGGTTTGATTAATCTTCAGTCAAAGATGGAGGTGCCTTTAGATGCATGTTGAAGAGGGAGGAGAAGGGGATGTCCGAATGAAAGAGTTTTTATTATTTTTAAGTTGTGTATTGTGAAGTATTTGGATTTATTTTTGCACAAGCGAAGCTTAAACGCTAGCAACACATCTAGATAGAAAATCTCGAAACTCGCACTGCATAAGTTTGGACACATCCTCAGAAATTTTGAGACATCTTGTGCAACTCCACCGGTTTAAGGGTAGGGTCACACGTGTCGCCTCCCCTATGTGTGCTACCAGTGACGTGGCAGCACCATGGAGAATCTGGTCAAACAAAATTGGAAGACTCTCTGCGAAAGGACAAGGTTCTAGGACTAAAGGTCAAATGAATCTTGTCTCACTTATGATTCCTGAAATTCCTACATAAATAGTCCACAAACGCAGTTGCTAAATTTATGAACAAATTTTTATGTATTTAAGTCGACTTATTTTGTGAAAAAAATAAATAATTCAAAAAATATTTTCCTAAAAATAATTAGCTATATTTCTTGGAAAAATTGATCAACAAAAAATGTTTTCATTATCGATAATAATTCATATATAAACTTTTTCATGAACGATGAAATTTTTTTTTTGTTCATACATTTTTTTAAAGCAATTCAAGCAATTATGTTTAGGAGGATGTATTTCAAATCGTGAGTTCTCCACTAAACAAAATTTTATACTTATCACCACGTTGATCAACGTATCAGCATACAAACAGTTAATAGTTAGAACCAAAAATTGGGTATCAATGATTCATTCTTCAAATTATGTTCTATATACACAATGAATTTTAACATTTAAGCGGGGTGTACCATTTTCCCATTTAATGTAAATTGAAATTTTCTTTAAAGTTGAGTTTCAGTAACTCACGCATAAAAAATTCAAGTTTGTGGGACTTTATGCCTTTAATCAGCATCAATTAATATTTCAACGAAATTAACATGATTACCATGTGTGGCATGAGGTGACATTTTTACAGGACAGTCCATGTATTTCGGGCAACAACAATTCATCAAAAAGTCAGCCGAAGCCTCTGCTAGCTCAATTGAGATACAGTGCGGGAACGGAGCGACATATCTTTTGAGAATTCAAGAGAATATCATGGCAAGAAATCTCTTCCTAAAAGAATTCCCAATTCTCCCTTCAGCAATGGCCAATAATTCAAGATATTGTGTCGATTCCAATTTTAATTTTCATTGTTCCGCCGCATCACAATAGTTCCTTGTGAGGAATGCATAAAAAATGAGGTATACCTCACAAAGAGGATTGATTGTGGAGAGGAGCTGAGAGAGAATTGAAATAAAAATTAAGTAAAGTATGAAACTTAACTTGAATAGGATCAAATGGAGCATTAGGTTTTTTCTTTGTCGGTTTTCTAAGTGAATTTTTTTCTGTGAGAGATTACAAAATAAAAACTTGCCAACTGTTATGGGTTTAAAGGGCTAGGTAAGTGTCAATACTAGAATCAAATCACATAAATATCTTATATTCCCTATCATTTTCCGTTGATTCCTCTGGTATTTTCCTTTTCCCGCATTTAACTTGACTTGCAGAATTTGTTAATTTCCATGTCATCTTCACAACGATTAGGTCGTGTGCACGTATATGTCCTCTCAATTTTTTATTTTTTTATGATAACTTAATTTACATCTTGAGAATTGATTCAAACTTCCCAAGAATTGAGTTTACAATTTTATAAGTTAAGAGGTACACAATCTAATTTTGGAAATAGAGAAAGAAAAGAGGTGTGTTGTGTTGTGTTGTGTTGTGTTGTGTTGTGTAAAATCAATTTTGCAGCAGGAAGATGTGACCTCTCACTTCCCATGGCATGGCGTGTGGGAGAGGGTAGAGGAGGGAATGAAAGCCATTTAAGTGTCAAACAAGGGACTCTTAGGGCCCTGTTTGGTAAAAAGTGTTTCTGTTCCTCGAAACAAAAATTTTTGTTCTTTTGTTCTAGGGAACAAAAAAAGAAAAAAAAAATGTGTTTGGTAAAACTTTTGTTTCCGGAAGTTCCCGGGAACAGATTTGGAATAGAAAGAATAAGTAGAAAAAAGTTGCTTCTTATTCCCGAGAATAATTCCAAGAAACAATTTTTCTTTCTCTTCTCTTTTCTTCTCTTTTCTTCTTCTCTTTCTTTTCTTCTTTTTTTCTTTTTTCTTTTGGTCGGTCGTCGGCCTTGGCCATAGCCAGCGCCGGCGACCGGCCAAACGAGGGCCGACGACCTTGCCGGAGGGTCACCGGCCCCCAGAGATGCTGCGCCACGGCGAGGCTCGACCTTGCCTAGATCTAACAAGGTCGAGCTCGCCCAACCCGGCGAGGCTCAGGCGAGCTCGCCCGCCCTCGCCTTGACTTGGCGAGGCTTTGGCGAGCGGGTGAGCTCGCCACCGACGATCGGCCACAAAGAGGAAGAATGAGAGAAAAGAAAAAAGAAAAAGAGGAAAAAAAATTAAAAAAATAGAAAAAATAAAAATAATTTAAAAATTGCATCGTCAGCGTTGGTCGGCAAACTGACATCCTTGTCAGCACCGGTTAGCCAAATTTAGTTGGATAGACTGAATTAGTATCAATGTGAAAAAGGTTTATAACTAAATTTGTCCGATTGAAATATTTAAGACTGAATTGATATCAATATCATAGGTTTATGATTTTTTTAGTACTTTTCTCGGCATGCATGTGCTAATTATGTGCCATGCATTACCGTGCATGGTCATGTAAATATCGAGCATGTGCCGTGCACGGTCGTGCATGTATCGTGCATGACACGTGCATGTATCGTGCATGTGCCGTGCATGGTCATTTATGTATTATGCACGTGCATCCCGTCAACACATCCCCACATTGGCTTCTTCAACTGCGATTCACACCATCATGTTCAAATTAAAATTCAACATTATACAACGACCATTTCGGTGAAGAAATTTATGGTTTTAGACAATAAATCAGGCAGGTTTTATCTTACTGGGAAAGAGACGGCATCACGAGCAGCGAGAGAAAGAACATTAATGCAAGAGACGGTGTTAGGGCAAGTTTGCTCAACTTGTTTCTTGATGTCATCGATAACATCAAAGCTAGCCACAGTGAGATTTGGTATTGTGTTCTTCTCAGATTGGTTTGTCCTCACATGATTCGGCAGTACAGACATTCTAGGCAAAATGTAAGGGTACTCGATTATGAAAGAGAATCAATGCTTGAAACGCGCAAATGTGCAAATATGTGACATCAAGTTGTACTTGTCCCTTAAACTTAGCTTGTGGGTCTTGTTCCAAGTTCTCTCTTCCCGATGCGAGCAGACAATGGCATTGGTTCAATGCATTCACATCTTTCCCAGGCTATGTCTAGTTACAAGACGAACGATGATTGTTCTCTTAATGTTCATAAGATAGATTTAGAAAAGAAATCCCCATGTTAATGAAGAAAGATGACCATTTCGTGAGCAAGTTGGGACGAAGCTTCATATGGCTCTGACAAGCCATGTGGTCGATGGTTTCAGAGAAGCTAATTCTGATTTGAGTATGATTCTTATAAATGCACACACCTTTTCTCTTAGAAACAATACCAACTTATGAAATCATTTTGAAATATATGATGTTGAATCAAGTGATGTGTGTTTTAAGTAAATGTTGCTTATGTTTTGTGTAATTCTTGAGGAGTCGAGTCTTTCGGTTTTTTACTGATTGCAAAACTTTTTACGGGGAACTAAGCAGATGATTCTTTCTTTTGAACTTCCGTTCTCTCTCATCTCTCTCCTCAAGTTTAGTAGCAGCACCAGCAAGATGGGACCACACAAGAACTCCGTCATTGTAAGTTGATATTTTCCAATTTAAAGCAATAGCCACTTGTTTCGTGCGTCCACAAGCATTGTCTACAAGTGCACCTAGTGAATTCATCCTTATGTACAAGAATTGTTAGACAAAAGGCTGACCTTTAAAACATAAACAACGCTAGTGCTGATGAGCGCGTTGGTTTGGGCCTTTCCCTCTCTAATTGCGGAAGGGAGGAGGTTCAAGTCACCACGTGCACATATAGCGCGACTTAAGCGGAGCACCATGGGAGGTGGGTCCCCGCGCCAGTGCTCCCTGGGGGTTTACGTCGAGCGCTCGTTGTGAGGCGGTTCCTCTAGTTCAAAAACAAAAACAAAAAAACAACGCTGGTGTTGATGAAATTTTCATGCAAATAATGGTCATCTCATAGATTCTTGGCTTCGGAATAATTGCCATCAACATATATTACTTGAGCAAAGATTTTGTGGGTTGGTTTATTCACAACAACTTACCGAGAGTGCAAACATGTTTGTCGGGATCATTGTTTTTCCCTTAATGGCGGTCTATATCTTCGACTTTGCAGTTATCTATCTGCCCTTCCGGAGGGACGCCATCGTAACTTTCATAGAGCCAATCATGTTATTTATTTTTGTGATCCCACCATTTCGGACCCACATTTTCTCTTAAAATTGGTGGTTATTCGATATGTAGTTTTTCCACATTTTGTACCTTTTCGTGACAACCGCCCATGTGGTAACCGTCTTGATGAGAGACGGTATATAAAAAAAACAATCGTTCATTTCTAACGTCAAACCCTCTCTTTTGGAATACACCATCAGTATATGTGAGGGAATTGGGTTAGTAGCATGTGCCCAATTTTTCTTTGAATTTTCATGAATTTCCGACGAACGTGAATATGAACAATTGCTGGAAGTTTGTCTATAATCGATCTTGGTTTCCGCATTTGATTTTATATGTCTTACATTTGGTATCAAAGCATGTTTAGTACATCTGCCTTGTTTTTTGTCGAATTTTGGTGCATTTTCCAGGCATTTTTGAAGATAAATAGTAATTCGGAATTTTAAGGCCAAGAAAGAAACTCGCCGATTCCAGGCAAATTCCAGTGACCCACCCCTCAATTTCAGACCTGTACGGTCGCACTACCATGAGGAACATTAGCCATGAGTTATTTCGGCATATCAGTACTTGCCGAAGGCTAAACGGGTGGCGGAAGTCATGGTGGTTGAGGATTTGCGTTTTGGGAAATTTTCGTTTGATTGAGGGCCAATTTCTTGCTCATTTTTTGCCGAAACTTGGACCCATGTGGTCGTACAGGCATGCTCTCCAAAACTCATTATTTATTTCAGTCTTAGATGGGCTATCGGAGAAGAAACGGCAGCGAAATCGCGGCGGAAAACGGCGAAAACCGGTGGAAATTGACTCTATCGCACGAGGAAGAAGGCGTGTGGGCTCCACGCATGCGCTGCAGTTGCTAGGGCATGGAACTCACGTGCCACGCGCCGTCACGCACGCGCCAACAGCTGGCACGTGGGGTCCACGCATGTGGAACTACCCCGGCAGTTGCCACACACACGCCTGCATGGCGGATGGCACGCATGCGGGCCACACACTTGTCGTGCCGCGACGTGCCATTTTACTTCTTTGCCCCTATGCCATTTTTAAAATTCTCATTTTGCCCTTCTTGCAATTTTACAATCCTGCCATTGGCCAATTTATTTTATTGTTCTACCCCCATTGATGCATTTATTTACTATTTTGCCATTTCATGCATTTTTATGAATATTTTATACATGAAATTAAATGTCCAATGATCCATATATTTAATTAATTAGAGAGTAGCCACAGCATCTTTAATTAATTAAATTATATATTAAGAGCCTTCAGATCATATTTAGAAATGGACATTAATTGTAATTAATTATATTAATATGATGAATTTTATCCCACAGGAATTTTCATTATATTAATATGATTAATTAGGATGAAATATCATATTATTTTTCTTAATTTACCCACAGGGATTAAGAAAATGTATATAATATGGTAGTTTCTTCATAATGTAATCATGAATCTATTTAAATTAAAAACTTAGCCCATGGGCAATTTTTATGTTATGTGATTCATATTCGTGACATGTTTACATTGGTAAATGATTTATATATCTTTTGCCTCAAATTTTGTGATAAGCATGATTATTTGATATGTAGTTTGTAATATGTATGCGTTTGGGGATGTCCGTCTAAAGTGAGAATTTACAATCCACAAGAAAAGAAGTTGGACCCAAGGACCATAAGTGGGTATTTCATTGGATATGCCAAAAAGTCCAAGGAATATAGGTTTTATTGTCTATCTCACACCACTAGGATTGTGGAATCAAGAAATGCTAAATTTCTTGAAAATGACTTGATTAGTGGGAGCGATCGATCGAAGGACCTTGTTCCTAAGAAAGATCATTCAGACACTCAACCTTCCACCTCAAGTTTGAGGTTGATTGTTGCTCATAATGCCCCTTCAGTTCAACCGGCTATTGAACAACCAATCGTTGAAGTTCCACAAACTGCTGATATTGATCTAGTAGATCCAATAGATCCAGTTGTTCAGCAATTACTAGAAACTCTTGAATAACCAGTTCAGCAACATGCTCCTCAAGAGAATGTAATGTTGATGCAACATTGAGAAGATATGCTAGAATAAGGAAATCGGCAATTCCTAGTGATTATATTATGTATTTACAAGAGTCTGACTACAGTATTGGAGCTGAAAATGATCCTAAAACATTTTCACAAGCCATGGACAGTGATAAATCCAATTTATGGTACAATGTCATGAAAGAAGAGATGAGTTCTATGGCATCTAACGAAGTCTAGGATTTAGTTGAGTTACATGATAGTACGAAGGCCATTGGTTGTAAATGGGTCTTCAAAATTAAGAAAGATTCATTGGATAACATTGAAAGATATAAAGCTAGATTCGTTGCCAAAGGATTCACTCAAAAGGAATGAATCGATTATAGAGAGAGACTTTTTCTCTTGTATTTAAAAAGATTCTCTTCGTATTGTTTTGGCATTAGTTACCCATTTTAATATGGAATTACATCAAATGGATGTGAAAACAACGTTCCTCAATGGAGAACTAGAGGAGGAGGTTTACATGAAACAATATGAAGGATTCTCCTTTAGTAAAGGTGAGCATTTGGTGTGCAAGCTTAAGAAATCTATATATAGCTTAAAACAAGCATCCCGCCAATGGTACTTAAGGTTCCATGATGTCATCTCTTCATTCGATTTTGTAAAAGGATGTCATAGATCAATGTATATACCAGAAGGTCAGTGGGAGCAACATTTCTTTCATTGTGCTATATGTGGATGATATTCTACTTGCAACCAATGATAAGGGGTTGCTACATGAGGTGAAACAATTTCTCTCTAAGAGTTTTGATAGGAAGGATATGGGTGAGGCGTCTTATGTCATTAGCATTAAGATCTATAGAGATAAACCTCGAGGAATTTTAGGATTATCTCAAAAAACCTATGTCAATAAGGTCCTAGAGAGATTTCGGATGAAATATTGTTCACCAAATATAGCATCCATTGTGAAGGATGACAAGTTCAATTTGAACCAATGCCCAAAGAACGATCTAGAAAGGGAACAAATGAATAACATTCCATATGCTTCTGCTGTCGAAAGCTTGATGTATGCTCAGGTTTGCACTCGACCTGACATCAATTTTGCTGTGAGAATGTTGGGAAGATATTAGAGTAATTCAGGTATAGACCACTGGAGAGCTACAAAGAAAGTGATAAGATACATTTAAGGTACCAAAGGCTACATGCTTATGTATAGGCGGACTGACAACCTGGAAGTAGTCGGTTATTCAGATGTAGACTTTGCGGGCTGCGTTGATTCACAAAAATCAACATCTAGATACATTTTTATGTTAGTTGGCAGAGCCGTGTCATGGAGAAGTGCTAAGCAGAATTTGACTGCTACTTCCACTATGGATGCTGAGTTCGTTTCTTGTTTTGAGGTTATCTCACAAGGTGTATGGTTGAAGAGTTTCATTACTGGGCTTAGAATTGTTGATTCTATTTCTAGGTCATTAAGAATATATTGTGACAATTCAGCTGCGGTTTTTATGGCTAAAAATGCTAAAAGTGACAGTCGAAGTAAGTATATCGATATCAAGTATTTAGCCATAAGGAAACGTGTTAAGGATAACAAAGTGGTCATTGAACACGTTAGCGCTGACTTGACAATAGCTGATCCTTTAACTAAAAGCATGCCACCGATGAAGTATAAAGATCATTTAACTAGCATGAGAATAAGTCCCATCATGTGATTTGTCGTCATATGAATGATTTTTATTGTATGAAACTCTTATTTCGTTGTAATGTTGATTCTCAATTTTGGTGTACACATTTTGTTGTTTATTTATGAGAATAAAATTTATCCTTGGTTCTGGAATAAACATAGGGTTTATTCATTAAGATGTGTTGTCACATATAGGCTGACATCAAAGAAATAATATGCATTGTCATATGTGGAAGATATTACTCACACTTTGAGGACATGTCGTCATGATCCATGTGTTTTGTTTCTTTTCTTTAAGCATAAAGTTTTTCGTGGAATTAGTTGGATAATCTGTATGATGAAAATGATGGGATCAAGTGGGAGAATGTTATTTATTTGTGTGATCCCACATTTTCTCTTTAAAGTGGTGGTTATTCGATATGTAGTTTTTTCACATTTCGTACATTTTCGTGACAACCGCCCATTTGGTAACCGTCTTGATGGGAGACGATATATAAAAGGAACGATCGTTCATTTCTAATGGGGTAATCACAAGATATAATTCAAACCATCTCTTTTAGAATACACCTTCCATATATGTAAGGGAATTGGGTTAGTAGCGTGTGCCCAATTTTTCTTTGAATTTTCAGGAATTTCTGACGAAGGTGAATACGAACAATAACTGGAAGTTTGTCTATAATCAATTCTGGTTTCCGCATTTGATTTTATATGTCTTACAAATCAAGCACGACCCGACGAAATCTGGCAACAGAGAGAGCGGGTTGAAGGATGCTGATGGGGAAGAGAAGGCAGAAGAAATCCCATACAGAAAAAGATTTGGCCGATATCCCCTTCCTGAATAGGAAGTTGTGATTGAAGAGCATCTTCATCGACCATGTGCTTAAGCGGAATGGCCATGGATGTCAAAGAGCCTGAGTACTGGTGTGGTTGAGTGAGCCGTGTTATGACTTATGAGGTCATAAGTTGCTGCATTCTGTGACATGTACGCATCCCGCAAGGCCAACTTCCTTAGCAGAGGCTCTACTGCTAAGCACCAAGCTTTGCTACTGTAATCTAAGTGCGTCTTTATGCTTTCCTCGTCGCTTAATAATGATAATGAAGTGATTAGGCAGTATTGGAACGTAATAGCTTGCTTGACGAAAGTCGTACAGAGATTCCATCCCCGTTCCAGGGCAGCATCCCTCGATGTTAGCGCGACGAGCCATGTCTTCCGTCTCACTAGCCCGCTCGGCCCAGCGCTGGAAAGTTGACCTCGAATCATACGATTCCCTCGAACCATGCAGTTCCAACACCATCGACTTCTTTCCCCGTACCGCTGTGCACGTCTTATGTAGCGTCCTCATCCATCTTTCTACTCGCTCTCTCCATCTCTCCCCATGAAAAATCGGTTGGGCGAAGGGGGTGGTCCGATCCACACCGTGGGAAAAGTAAATTGATTCGATTCTAATTGACCGTCCATTGGCCAGTAAACTCGATGGGTGCCCCAGTGACCTCGGGCTTGACTCCAGCAATTCTTCGCGTGAGTAGTTCGACATCTAGAGAAGACCTTGACATTGTTAAAGTGTAACTCGTCCCGAGACCGTGTTCCCCCTCATGAGATTCGCTAAACATCATCGGATAAGATAAAAAGGAAAGATGAAGTGCTCTAAGAGATCGTTTGGTTCGGCTTTGAAAAAAGGACTTTCAAAAAATGCAAATACTTTTGACGTAAAGGGATTTTCCAAAATACTAAATTATTTGGTAAATTATAACTTTAAATAGCATTAGAAAATAGTTTTGGCATAAATACTATTTAATGAAACTCAATTTATAATGGGCTTTTGCTATATTTCTTTTTTTTTTTGGGTCTGAAAATTAAATCCGGTCCTAACCGCCAGACAATCGCATTACCACCGCTGGACGACCAGATCTAGCGGCTTGAGGTTGCACAACCTTAGATGTCACTTGGATCGCGACACAAGTGATGTCGGTTGAGGTAGCCGCCTGGGCCGTGCAATCCAAGCAACGCCTGGGTCGCACAAACCCAAGTGACGCCGCCTGGGGCCGCAACCTCAAGCGATTGCGCCCCTTGGGTCACCCGACCCAAGCGACGCTGCTTGAGGTTGCACACTCAAGCAACGTCGCCTAAGTCACAGGTCGCGCCACCCCTTGCGATGGTCGCCAGGGACGCACAACCGCCAGGCGATAGTGATGATCGCCAGAGAAGTCCAACTCAAGTGACAGATTGGGGAAGACAAATGGCCATGATGAATGGGAAGAAGATGAACAGTGCCCGATGAACAGTACACTTAGTATTTCCGAAATGCATAGCTTTGAGCATTCGGAATGCTAACATTTGGCCAAGGGAGTCTCAAAAACACTTACCAAATACTTTGTATTTGCCCCAAGGAGCTTTGTAGGCCCAAACCCCCTCGCAAATGCTCAACCAAACAGGGTCTAAATCCTTGCCTCTAGGATTCAAGATGAGAGATCGGACCCAGCTTTAAGAGAGGGGTTCTGGGCTTCTGATTTGATGGCCGGACCCCTCTATGGGTCCTGACGGAGCAACGAGATCACCGTTGATCTAGTCAGCCAACGAGCAGGTCACGGCCTACATAAATTTCCTGTTCCTATATTTTCCAGATGGCCACTTAAGTGCTCATGGGCACCCATGCAAATGCTATGTGGTGCCAACAAAGCACCGCGTGGCAGGCATTACGGTTTGGCTAAACATGGCAGCAGTTGGTCAAGATCAGGTAACTGGTCGAGTCCAGTTGAAGGTAAGCTACCGAAAAAAGGATTCAATGCGAAGTTTTTTTTTTCCTAATATTTGCAATCTACCTTTGGAATCAGAGATGGCCAATTTTTTTGTGTGCTTAACCCAACGAGAATACTAATGTCTAAAGTCCTGTCGCACCTAGTCAATTCTCTCTATGTTCAGAAACACACTGAATTCTCGATCGATTACCACTGGCGTGGCCCCTATCAGTAACACGGCGCATGAATTCCTAAGCCACATCTATCTCGACATGTTGCAGGTTCGACTCTTTATCTCTTGGGGGTTTGGGGAAAGGGACGAAATTGCCAAGCCAAAAAGTAAAAAGAAAAAAATGTAATGCAGCAACATACAAAGAAGGATGTGTGAACAATTTTCATTATACCTTAGTGACAACTTCCCTTGGTTCTTGGAAATTCCCAGCATAATAATCACGTCCAATTTGTTAAATTAATGGAACGCCTACTCTAAGATACATTTGCTATCCTTTTCAACCTAAACTAGAGTTAGTCCCTGGTACTGACCTCAGCATTTGATGATTGAGACTAGGCTGGGAATTGCCAGGAGCATTAAAAGCTGTGCTTGAAGAAGGTGCTGATGACGAGTTTATCGCTGAAAGTGGAAGCCTTGGCCCAAGTGGGAACACCGCCTGCCGTTGTTGGATGAATGGCATGTGAGGAGGAATCTGTTGATTGGTGGCATATCCTGGGGTGCTCAGTTGTGAAGGTGATGCTGGGATGCCTGCTTGTCTAGGGTTGCCAGAGCTGCTGTTAGCCATTGGAGAAGCAACTCCTGTTACGCCTGCATGCGAAGTGACTCCTGTGGCTCCAAAGCGGGTTGATATAATTCGCATTCGTTCAGCAGCCAATCTCTGCCTTGTCTTCTCAACCTGCTCGCATTCTTTCATCAACAAGGTCTCGACTTCTGCAAACTGCTTCAGTTTCAGCTCCAATCTCTTTAACTACACATGTATATAGAGTTTATTAGAAACCAAGGTCCAAGATAAACCAAAATTATTTTCATCCTCTTTCTTTTTGGTTTTGTTTTTGTTGGGGGGGGGGGGGGTGTGGGGCTGGGCAGGTCCTCTTTTAAGAGGTGGATAATTAGCTTATCCAGTTATATCTGCATCCAGCCAAAACTGATTGATGCTCCTTGATATAACCCACAACTAAAACTTGCTCGAAATTTGTGACTTGCCTTGTGCTCTTATGAGCAAAGGTGCAGTGACAGTAATATTGTGTAACACTGCATCAAGATAACACCGATACAAGCCAATGCTACAGCACTAACAAAAAGGTACCCTTCAACAAATTTGCTAACTCAAGTTTTACCATCCAAAAGATTCACAGCACTCAAGGGCAGTAATTGTAAACGCAAGGATGACTGGGCAAGTAAATTCAAGATACCGAAATATCCCACAGTTCGCCAGAGGCTGAGTTCTCACAGAATAGTCAAGTAAGTCTCCACCAAGACAAAGAATGACTGAAGACATCAATGTCATAATTAACACAAAGCTGTTTCACTTGCAGTCCAATATACATCAGAGTAAACTTAAAAGTTGTTTAAGCAAAGCAAATCTTCACAAGAATAACGCTGTTTACGCAAAGATCGGTTTACGAAATTAGTATACTGAGTAATGTCATAGATTCTCATGGATAGTTAAATATGATTAAATGATCAATTACAATCTAACTCCACTAATATATAAATTTGCAAATCAGTCTTCACATACAGCATCACTCTATTGACAAATCAGCTGGTCCAAGATACTAAGAAAGCTTGTAAGTATCCCAGATAACGAAGCATATATTGATTATTCAAACACAGACAAGCTCAATGGCATTATGGGACCGGTCCTTCCAATCATAAGTGATGCCAGGGTAAAACCTCTATGAAGTAGAACAAGTGATGCCAAGGTAAAATACACAATTTTTTGAGTTATCTCTACTGGTGCAAGTCACAGTAGAAGGCATGTGGAAGAATCATCCATAAGCATCAGTGTGTACGAGTTAAAAACTCCAATAGAAACAATTTTGACCTCTGCCAAACACAGAGGAAACCTTAATTGCATCATGGGACCTGTCCTGCCAGCTTCAAACTTCATAAAGGTTCTGCAGCATTCAACTTTTCCCCTTTCCTACAAATAAAATCCTTCGAAGAGGTTCTATTTCACATGCCTTATGAAACTAATTTGGACTCGCCATGAAAATAAATTCTTACCACTATGAGACAACAAATGATATTCATTCCAAAAAGTAAATTGTCAAAAACTTGGGAAGGTTTTAGCAATAAGAAAATTTGGAAAAGATAAATCTCTAACAAAAGATCATCTATTACTTTTACAGTTAGAAATGGCACAATAGTTTAACTAAAGGAAGTCGAATGTGAGATATCAAACAATAATACTAATTATAGTCTCACCTGATGATTTATAATATTAGCTGACAACCTTTGAATTTCCCGTTCTTCATGATCTGCAAATAATTTCGCCTTGGTTGCAGCAGCAGCAAGACCAGCTTTTGCAGCAGCTTGGACTTTTTCTGGGGAAAGCAATGAACCATCTGCCTCATCTTGATTACCTAAACCAATTCACAGCCAAATCTCTTATTAAGTGCAAGCATTAGAACCATAGTGAGATGAAGTTAGAGATCAGCATACAATAAAAAATGTACAGAATCTGGAAAATTTCCAACCAACCTTCTTGTTGGACTGAATCTCCAGCTTGTGATGTCTCCAAATTCATCCTTCATGTAAGCAAAATATAATTAACTTTACATTCCAGAAAAACTTGACCAATACTATGGGCTCAAGGTCAACAAGTCAGATAACTGAATAGAAAGCTTTGGAATATCTTCTATTGGAGATCAGTTGATATTGTGCTCTGAAAGTTCTATTGCGGTGTGGTTCATATTCACTATCGACAAGATAGCACAAAGGTCCCACTCCAGCAGGGGTCGTAGGGGGCGGCGCCCCCGCGACCCCAGAGGGCTTTTATAGTTTGAGCCCATTTTGTTGATAATTTGAGCTTGGGTTCATGAATAGCTACTGGACACACACACTCTCTCTCTCTCTCTCTCTCTCTTGTAATTGAAGGATGTAACAAAGAGGTGCGAGATGTTGATTATGATAGACTCCTCAGCTGGACATAGCCCTTGTTGGTTAATCAGGATGAAACCTTGCATCTCAAATTCTCTTTCTCGCTTTTAGTCTTTAATTTGTTTGTAATTATGCGGCAAATCCTAACAAGTGCTACCAACATAACCAAGATCTTTTTCTAGCCAAAACATAACCAAACAACAAGCATTCTACCTACTTAGATCCACATTGAGCAATTCCAATTACTTGGATCCATTTTACAAAAAGAAAAAAAAAAAAAAAAAAAAAAAAAAAAAAAAAAAAAAAAAAGAACTTAATGGAGATGTTATCCGACGGATACAAGTTGAAGGAATCAATGCAGGGTGACCAGGTGAGATGCTATTCAAGTTTGGAAGTACATTTAGTGGCAGTGACAGTGCTGCAAATGGCAACTTGAAGGATTAGACTGAATTTTGACAATGGAAAAATTGACGAGGGTCTGAGGGAAAAGGTCTGCTGAAAACATTCAGAATGAATAAACAGATTTCTGAAGAAGATGTTAAATATCTTTAGGCATCATTCTGAAAACTTCTTAAGCAACGCACAAATCGGTAGCAAATAATTGCTAAAACTGAATTTTCATTAACTCAATCAATCATAATAGACCAGAAGGAGTGCATGATATATAAAGACCATACACCGCATTAATAGGAAATACATATGAGAAACATTAATTTCACTCAGAACAGGAAGCAAAACTAGAAAGGGAACATAATAAAATCATCATAGTCCTCTGCAAGAGCTCACAAAATCAATTTAAACTGATATCCAAACAGCAAGGAAACAATGACATTGAAGTGACAATGAGAACAGAACGAAGCAAGCTGCTCACCTATGTCCTTGCACGATCCCTCCACCTGTATGATGTTACCTGATTCAGCCACACCATTTTCAGCAGACAACACTGCCAAGGATGCATGGGCACAAGCTGCCGCAACTCTGGGTGCTACAGCAGATGCCAGAAAGGAGACCTAGAGTTCGATTGGTATTAGATCCACCAAAAACCAAGTAGCAGGGAGTAGATAGAAAAATAACCCTCCCTCCCCTCCCCCACCCAAACCAAGTTAGCACAGACACGGGAAGTGTACCCAAACTCTTGCTAGCTGGGTAGTGGTACAAAACCCAAGAGGAGTTCTAAAAGGCCAATACTCATGCATTACCACGTTTGCGATAGAAAGATATTATACTAATGACTGCACCCAGGTCAAGCAATGAAGATGGATCATATGCCACCTAAGAAAGAAAAATCTAAAATTTTGACTCAACACTGAGCACCCTTTGCACTAAGATCTAGGCAGTGAAGCATTGATAGAAGTATAAAATTGTATTTTAGCCTCACACTAGCAGAAGTTCTCTCGTGTTCCTCCCTCCAATGGTTTTCCACTGTTTAGCAACATCATCTAATGGGGGAAAAAAATTGGCACAAAATCAATGTTGAGACTCACCAGAGCCATCACTGGGTTCCCGGAATTGGCAAAAGGAAGCCTGTCTTCAGAGTTTGTATCTTGATGGCAGGAACCTGAAGAAAGAGGAAGGGTTATAGCCAAACAATATTGCAAGCGCACGAGTAGACAGAACTTCAAATATAAGCAAGTACCTCTTATATCCCCATTGACATTTGAATTTTGACGAGACTGATCATCTCCATTTGATAAACTGGATGACAGTGATGCACCTGGAACCTCAATATTCTCCAGTATACCATTTTCCATAGGCAACCGGAGAAAATGAAGGATGCATTGCGCTTTAGACTTGGTGCCTACATACTCCGCAATTTCATTCCAGCTCTCATTATATTGTTCCACCCCCTCTAGCAGTAGCAATGTTTCTTGATTTGTCCAATTTTCTCCATCTAGATCATCATAGATTTTTGTGGAATCTACCCTTGTAAAATCTATACTTGAATGACCAATAATGAATCTTCCTTCATGGTAGCAATCAGAGCAAAGATAAACATCCACCTGATAAAATAGAAGTGTTCATCAACAGGAATACTGGGATCAGGAGACGTACATCCACAGTTCAAAAGATAGAATGAGTCTCTTTTTTCCCAATTTGTGGACACTAACATAACCATGAATCATAGGAAGAATAATACATGTTAAGAACCTGATATGACAAAGAAAATCTGAAGTTACCTCCTTATGCGACTGATAATACACAACCAAAAGAGGCCGAGAACAATTACTACAACAATTTCCAGATAGGAGCTCTCGAATTCTGTTATCCAAGTCAGAAACCCTGTCATCCTTATGCGATGAGGATGAATATAGATCAGCTGCTTTTCGCCTACATTTGGGCTTCTCAAACTTGATTAAACTATCAATGGACTTCAATGCAGCTGATGGCACATGAACCTCCCCACTTTGATCCTCCTTTAAATAAGAACCACCATTCCAAGATTCACGAGGAGGTGCTGAAGCAGCACAATAATTTATGATACCCCAGTGGTCCAGAAAGCGAGCAATCCGATTTAAATCATCATCTTGAATACCAATTACCAATCCCTGGCAATCAGAAACTCTGAGTCTTTTGTATGGATTGTCCATATATTTGGCAACTATATAGTTCCTACACTCCATGTACTTCTCCGGTGTATGGTCTACCGATTTTCCAGAAAAAAAATGTGGCACCACTTGTCTCTCCAATCGATGCACCGTAGAAGGTGAAAACCAGTCTGGACATAAGGAAACCAAAGCCAAACTATTACACTATGTGATAACACATATTCAAGAAGTGAGAACAGTTACCAGCCCCTTCTCATAACCCAGGGGATAGACAGGTGCTGGGGGCTCAAGATGACCATAAAAAGTTCGCTTACATTATTGTCAACCAAAAACCATTAACCAGTCACTAAACTTCCTTATCAATCAAGGGTCGAGTATATTACGAAAAAGGTAAATTTTCCATTAACAGAACATCATAGATGCATACAAGGTGATTGGTGATGTCGTTATGACTTATCTACACAATACCAGACTTGTAGCAAAATTGAATGGAAGTGCCAGTAAATCGAGGACATAACACATGCGTGCAAATACCAAAAGAACCTTATAGTGGGAAACAGTAACGTGTCTATGTTCAAGAAGTATATACAAGACTCTTTCAGCATGTTTACTTTTCAGAACGGTTCCACTAGATGGTAAAATGAGAATGATCAGTTAGCACAAAGCATTACAAACTTATTGACAGAGAGTCAAGTCAAACTTCTCATCAACGACAAAAAGAAACTGCTTGTATCTGCAAGTTACCACAGTTTCCAGTACGAAATGAGAAGTTATTCAGATGTAAACGTGTGACATATTTACACAGAAAATCAAAATATCCTTCACATTTAACTTTAGGCTCACAGGAGCCAGAAAGTACTTCGAGTGGGAATTGAAGTACATCTTCCTATGATCCTATTTTATAGAGCATGGTCTTAAACTGTGAAACTTGAATGAAAGTACATCTTGCTATCCTGTAGAGCTTGGTCTTAAATCAAAAGTATTGATACTGGCATAACTTTCTTCACCCGACTAAATTAATGAGCACTCTATTGAGCTGAAGTTGTCCCGTATTTCTCCAAACTTTGCTCTATGGTTTCCAAAACATTCACTACTCAAAAATCAAGTGTGCATTCTTAAAAGTACATAGGCTTAGATAGAATGCACCTCTTAAACAATCACAACAATCATTTTCAATGGCAAAGCTGAAGCATTTCGCATCAACACATAAAACCCCTTTAACTAGAGGCAACAATTGGCAAAAGCTTCCCATTGCTAGGAATACCTCGCCATCAATTCTTCGACCGAATCTCCTTATTGGAATATCAGCTATCAATCAAGGCAACACTGATGTACTAAGAAAACGTGTTTCACTACCACTTCAGCAGTTGGCAAAGCAGGGAAAGCAAAAGAATAAAATCAAACTACACGATACAGATTGCTGTGGATGGCAAACTCATATAGACGTCGTTAATTAGAGAGAGAGAGAGAGAGAGAACCTGAATGCATAGGCACCACATGAACCCTACTCCCAAACCGCTTCACCACGCCCATCCCTTCCATAATGGAGGGCGGCGTGGCCACAAAGGACGGAGCGTCCCCATCGCCCTTCTCCGAATCCGCCAGACCGGGACTATCCGCCGGCACAGCGGAAAGAGCCTGGAGCTGCCCGTACGAGACATTCTCCAAGCAAACGCCGCCGCCCTGCACCTGATCCCTGCCCTCCCCTACCGAATTCGCCCTCTCGAAGGCCACGATGCCGAGAACCGAGGAGTGGGGACGGTTCACAGTGCGCTTGACCACGGGAGGGAAGTCGCAGATGCGGACCCCGCCGTCCGACAAGACCTCGGTCTCCCTAGGGCTGGGATCGGCGGCGGCGGCGGCGTGGCTGTGGTTGTGGTTGTGGTTGCTCGCGCTAGGGTTGGCGTCCTCGGCGTCGGGGTCCTCGGCGGCGCGGTCGAGGTCGTCGTCGAGGTCGTTGGGGTCCTCGTCCTCGTCCTCGTCCTCGACGGCGTCCTTGTGCCGGCGGGAGAGCTGCGTCGCCTCCCGCTTCCGCCTCTTCCACCGGTTGCCGCGCGTTCCTGCAGAGAGAGAGAGAGAGAGAGAGAGAGAGGGCTTTCCGTTGAGACCGCGGAATCGGGACGCGCCAGGCGAAGGTAGAAATCGGGAAGCTGACGAATTCGCGGCAGTTCGAAGAGAGAGAGAGAGTTTTTACCTGAAGGAAAAGAGGGAGATGCAGGCATTGCTAGAGAGAGAGAGAGAGAGAGGGAGAGGGATTTTGGGGTGGGAGATCTCTGCTTCTTGGCAGGATTTAAGCTGCTGCTGCTGCTGCTTCCTTCTTCCTTCTTCCTTCTTTCTTCCGGAGAAATTGGCTTCCGACGAGCCGAGAGGAGTGCAGTGCGCGCAGCTTAAACCGGGGGGGAAATTTTCGGTCTCTCTCGGTAGACACGATGGTTCAAGGATTTTTGGAAAATCGATTTTTCTTTTTCTTTTTTTACTCCTGATTTTTTTCGCGATTGTTTTATTACGAGCTATACTTGGTAGGGCGTATTTCGGCAGCGATTATACTGTGTCTATGGCTTCTGTCTAAATCTTATCTTCGAAATTGTAAAAAAAAAAAAAAAAAAAAAAATATATATATATATATATATATATTAAGTTCCGTATTATGATGGAAAAGGTTTATAAATTCTAAGGGCGAGACTATATCCACCTCTGATATAGCTAAAAACGGCTATATTATTGAGCAATGAATAAAATGCTTTCTAATCCCTTATCTCTTCGTTTTCCATCATGGTTTGACTCTTGCACTTACATGCCTCTTTCTCTCGAGAGAGTCCCCTTGCTTCGTGCCCTCAGATCTGTTACTCCAGTGTTGTTGCCTCACCACTTACCTTCACATCACTTTGCCCAATTTCCCTCTCCTCTCCCCTTATATGGTTAACTCTGCCATCCCCCATGATCCGTCTCTTCATTTCTCTTTGGGCCGAATTGTTAATAGCGCAAAACTCCACTCTAGACATTAAGCTCTGTCGCATATGACGTCGAGTTCAATGCTCACGCATTTAGGAAAGAGAGACGGAGCTAGGAGAGTTAGACAAGAAAAATATGAGGTAAACGAATAGGCAGACAAGGATATGAACTCGAGTGAGAGCGAGCTCATGCGCAATAGTGGAGCGGAGGAGGTCATCATGTTCCACGGCAACGACTTGATGAGGATGAAGATAGCGAAGAAGAAAGAAATGAGGATTAGAAATAATAATCGATAGTATTTTCGTAATTGTTCCGATTAAATTTAAGTGAAATTTAGATAGATGTTTTTTCTTCTTCTTCTTGGACTAGATGATCTCCATGCCCTTTATATTTTCATATGTCCAAAAAATGTGAGCGAAAGTTACTTGCTTTAAATTGCTGAACGAACCTTCATGGACAAGTAAAAGAATGCGAGTGTTGAGATGCCTCGGCTGGGCAAGTTGACCGGTCGGAGGAAGAGAGGAAAGGAAAAAGAAAGGAGTTGCGGGGAATTTGAGACAGCGAAGAAAGAGACAACGGGAAAAGGAAAGAGAACAAGTGCGTCAGAGAGACGAGAGAGACGACGATAGGGGGTTAGGGGAGGGTACTTTGGTCACTGACCAATAAAAAGTGTGCTCTTAGCTATATTGGAGGTGGAAATACACCCGCCCCGTTGAGAAAGAGGACGATCGTTTGGTATGAATCTAGGCTATGGTACCGACGGTAAGGTTCCATTTTCTAGGTTTATTGTAACGTGCCCCGTGAACTTATAAATCTATCTAGATCTCATTGGACATTAAAAAAAAAATGTGACCGCCAATGAGCCCACTCTTCATGGACCATGTCTCGGGCAGAATGAAGAGCATTTGAGGAATCAAGAGAAAACTTGGCCCATGCGCATGTAAGACTTCGAATGCTAGCCGATGCAATTACAGGCCGAACTTGAAATTGGAGAAGGATTAATGGCTTTACCGCAATGGCCTTGCAATTTATGTTGCAATTCGTGACCATGGAAAGCAGCCCGTCTAGTCCAACTCGCATGTAGTTCATTGGAGGAATACCTTATAATTTTCGGCATGCTTGGAAACAATTCGACGGATTTGCCTTGATCCAAGATGTTCTCAATCTTAAGTTTGGGATTTTTTTATGTTGCATATTTATATAGTAGTGTGATTTCTACTCTTTTTTTCTTTTCATTTTTTGTGTATTTTATGGTATTTATGCTCCAATATTTTACATAATAAGAGACCTTTTTTAAATAGTTAGATGATCGGTAAAATTGTAAATTCAAAGTACCATTTTTTTCAGTTTCTAATTTTTAAGTAAAAGTCATAAGCAGAAATAATATGTAATTTTTGCATAACATCTTTAAAAAGTTCGATATAAATAGAAAATTAATTTTAGGAGAATTAAAAAAGGGTAAAAATCACTAAAAACTATAAATTACAGAACCATGACACATTTATTTTAAATTTTTTGATGATTTAAAAAATCCAAAATTATATTTATATGACATATTATCTCTTTTATCAAATTTTTGTTGATGAGAATTATTAAAAATTTAGTTACTTAGACGTCATAAAGCAAATAGCATTAAAATGACGCTCACGCAACTTAAGAAAATTAGAATCACATCTAATGAAATATTGATAAAGAGTAAACGCCTTGTACGAGCTTGGATTTTTAGGATAAATAAGCTACAATAAGTATAATTTGGGGTTTTTGGTGTAAAAAATCGGGATAAATATACGTGCAGTGGGCATTTTGTGGTTTTTTTAAAGAAAAAATAAGAATCCTCCTTTTTTTTTGGCTGCCAGGCATCCGTTAGGCATTTTGACATTGGTGATCTTCATGGCAGCTCGATGACGTCGTCGTCCGCTCTTTCTCCAGCCTTGCTTCTCCCTCGCAGTTGCAGGCATGGAGCTTCTTCAATGAAGGAACTCCAAACCCTAGCCCCCATCTCCCCAGCAAGACTCTCCGCTCTCCTACAAACCATGAAGAGACCGAGGCGAACCCCGCCCTCCACTCCTCCGACCCCTCAAACGATCCACCGCCTCCATCATCACGACCACTGCCGCCGCCGCCGCCGCCAAAAAGCCGTCTCAGCCCGCCAGTCGCTCGCCGCCGAAACCCCGGAGTGGGTCCCGCTCAACCTCGCCGAGTCCGAGCTCTCCTTGCCCCTCACCTTCCCCACCGGCCAGACCTTCAGGTGGAAACGCACCGGGCCCCTCCGCTTCACCGGCGCGGTCGGCCCTCACCTCGTCTCCCTCAAGCACCTCGAGGACGGCGACGTCGCGTACTGCGTGCACGGCGATCGGCCCGACGGCGCGGGAGCTCGGTCGGCGCTGCTGGATTTCCTCAACGCCGACATCCGGCTGGGTGAGATCTGGGAGGCGTTCTCGGCCTCGGATCTGAGGTTCGCCGAGCTGGCGAGGCTCCTGCGCGGGGCTCGCGTGCTGAGGCAGGATCCTCTGGAGTGCTTGGTTCAGTTTCTCTGTTCGTCGAATAACAACATCGCGAGGATCACTAAAATGGTGGATTTCATTTCGTCTCTGGGGAGGCATCTGGGGACTGTGGAGGGTTTGGAGTTCTACGAGTTCCCGTCGCTAGACCGGCTTTTGGCCGTCTCTGAGAAAGATTTCAGGGAGGCTGGTTTTGGTTACAGGTTGATTGCTTTATCTTCTTATACTCGCTTGAAACGTCGGAGTCTCTTCGTAGCATTCGAATTTTCTCGAACTTTTTCTGAAAAAAGCTATGTGCTTTGAAACCTGTTGCATACAGTACGTTGTGGTGGATTTCTAACTGACATAAGTCAGCCCAACTTATGGTTTTCTATTGGCGTTTACCAATCTTACATGTTGATATGGTTTTAATTGGGTTTTTGTTAGTGTAGTTCTGCACATCGGTAGAGGACATGGAAATACCGTTGTTTCGTTGCATCCAAAGAAATTTTCTGTTAGAATGGATCACTAGGTTCATAAAGTGGTGGCGGAGTACCTCGTATGTGATTCAAGAGATTATCTAAAAGCTGTTGATATAATTCTTAGATATGTTGGTAGTATGTCTATTTTTTTTTTTTTTAAATGTGTTGCCAAATGCGGCTGTGGGAAACTTCTCCTTCTCAAAGAATCATAAATCATGTTGATTATCTAAGGAAGTCATCTGGTGAATTACTTGTTGTTTTGTTGGTTCCTTGACTGCCAACCTATGTCAAACTTTATCCTTCTTCTCTTGTCATGGTAGGTTTGCTACATGCTTCCCTAATATATGATAATGTGACTTAGCAGGGCCAAGTATATTGTGGGCACTGTTAAGGCTTTGCAGTCAAAACCTGGCGGAGGTGTGGAGTGGCTTACATCCCTCCGTGGATTGGATCTACAGGATGCTATCGCTGCTCTCTGTACTTTACCTGGAGTTGGTTCTAAAGTCGCAGCGTGCGTAGCTCTCTTCTCTCTTGATCAACATCATGCCATTCCGGTTGATACGCATGTGTGGCGAGTAAGTTCTTCTGTTTCTTATTTATCAGAATTGGAGCGATTACTATCTGAATTATTGTCACTTAACTGTGCATGCTATTGTATATAAAAATTGAGTAGATCCGCATATGTACTTTTAATACATGATTGTGAATGTCTAAAATGGATATTAACTTTAGCGTTATTTATGCATTTTGTTTCACCCTAAATGCAGACTTTCTTCCCTAATTATGTTTGATGGGTAATGGGTATGTTCACACATGGAAATAACATACTTCTAGTGTTGTTCTTTGTTTACTAGAAAGCTACGGTAACCACATGGCGATTTTGGTGTGGAAGCAAATGATTCTGCTGAACATGTTAATAGTTGACTTTAAGCACACAGATAGAGCTAAACATTAAGAAAGTGAATAGCATTGTTTGTCCATGTTCATTAGTAGCCTTTTATTTGTAGATTTTTCATTTTACAAAAGAAATATTTAGTATGTACCTTTGCACTTTTAACCTGTTGAATGTAAAAAGTTTTCTATGTGCCTTTTGTTCTGCCAGTTCTGAATTCTAATCTGCATATGTTCTCTTGTTTGTCCAAAAGATTGCTACCAGGCATCTTTTACCTGAGCTTGCTGGCGCACGACTAACACCCAAGCTCTCTGGCCAAGTAGCGGAGGCTTTTGTGAGCAAGTATGGGAAATATGCCGGTTGGGCCCAGACTATGCTTTTCATTGCTGAGTTACCTTCTCAAAAGGCCATCATACCATCACATTGTATCACTATCCAGAATATAAAAATGTCGAAAGATAGATAAAGAAGCTTGTAGTGCTAAGTGAGGCTTTCCCTAGAAAAGGACATTTTATTGGGCTGTGTCCCAAATTGGGTTTGGCCATGATAATTACTCTGCTTGCCAATTTGTCAAATGAAGAATGGCTATGCAGAGTCAGAGACGAATGCACACTTTGGGCTTTGAAGTCTGCAAGAAAACCCAGTGGAAGTGTGGCTGCTTAATGCTCTCCGACAGACTTTGCTCTCAGTTGTCACTGCTTGGTTGAACATCTGGTGCATGCACATGCAGATTCTATCCTGGCTTCATGAGTAAGCGACTTTCAATTCTTGTATTCAGATGATATGTCCATCTGATGCTTTGTGAATCCCTGGCCCCCTTCATGGTGCTAGGCATGTAACTTGGATAAGTTCAGTGTCAAAATTTATGGTCCTTGTGACCAGATGATTTCAAATTGAGGCACATATGCTCTCTTTCATCTTACATGATTCTTTTGTGATGCTTTGTACTTTTAGTTGGGTTAGATATTGGTAAAGGAGTTGCTCAATATCTTTATGTAACACCTTTTAGTGCAAACTCAATGCTCTTTTTCATGTTACATAATTCTTTTGTGATGCTTTGTACTTTTTATTTGGTTAGACGTTGGTAAGAGAATTGCTCAATATCTTTATGTAACACCTTTTAGTGCAAACTTTTGTTATTGTGCGTAGCCACACAATTACTTCTCCTAGAATACTGTTGAAGCAATTTTATCCTGCAACCTGAATTTCTGCTGAATCTGTCCAAGATGACGTGTTTTTGATTCTCTGGCCTTAATCATGGCTGCTTAATTGAAATATGTAGATAGTTCTCCATTTGCAAACTTTGTTTAATTGTGAGGATGTGGAGATTGAATCGACCACATATTGATTTTTGCTATCCAAATTTAGACAAAGAATTGTCATGCAATCTGAGTATAGTGACAGCTCAATAATTTGAAACAGAATAAGGACAGTAGAGAATTTTAAAAGCATTTATCTACAGTTGAACAGCTCAGAGGAAGGGGGAAGATGCCGTAGGAATTGTTATCCATTGTTATGACTAATTTGATCATCCACCAGCATATCCTTACTGCTTTACTGATGGTGCTCTCTGCAGGTCTACAGATAATGTAAAATACAATTGTCAGTGTTAACAAAGTGAAAAAGTAGCATGCTATGATTCAATTTTGAGGCTCTTCTTGTAGTGATTCTGCATCATGGATGGTTCCTAAAATCATGGTCTAAGTAAAATGTAATCTAAAAAATTCAGGAATCACTAACCTTTTCTATTGTTGTTCTGTTGCCTGAACGGTGTCTATTGTAATCCCGAGGGGGTTTCCGCTTTCTTCTTCTAGTATGACTAACAGGTTGCCTTTTGGTTTAAGGAAAGATCGAGGAATGTGGTACCTGAGAAGAAAATCTTCATTATTTATTCTTTATCATCAAAAAGCATTGTTAATTGATACATATGAATTTTCTACTTGAGATGTTCAATAACATTGGGGATGTTGACTTCTTTGTATGTCTGACAATTTAAAGCTGTATGAGATATGAATAAGGTGAATGTTTTATGAAGGTGCCAGTAACCAACTAATCCCAAACCCAAATCTCTGAGCAAATAAGATACCATTTTTGTGAAGGAACCCCAGAGTCAGTGTGAAATGAAACCCAATATCGACCAATGCTTTGCCCGTTGACATACACTTCACCCTTTCCCATTGAACTTAGGTTCAAAGCCACTGGATCATTTCCAACTGGCGCATCGAATGTTGTCTGCAAAAAAGCCATATGGCAGATTGTTGTAAACTGTTAGCTTTCTCTTCTTTCAGTCAAACCTTATGGGATTGAATCAGTGTAATCCAGTGTAATGCAGTGTAAAGATCTAGTTTAAGCCTCACTTTTCTTTTCTGGCAGATAAGTTCATACCTTGTACCAAATGAGTCGATTACTGATTGAGCTACCATACTTATTCCATCGCACTTTGCTTGAGCCAAAGTCTGTGTAGATCCCCTTATTCTCCCCAGAGAGGCCAACCTTTGTCATTCATTCAGTTGAATCAGTTCAGAATGTGATGAACCTTCTAAGTTTCAACGGTTTGTATCGTGTATTTAGAAGATCAGTTGAATGCTAGACATCTTTTTATGCACCATTTTCAGTTAATTCTTTCTTGAAATTGCTTTTGAAGCAACAATGTAGTGAAGTACTGCTAAGAAAGAGGTTTCTATGAGTCAAATTTAGAGTCATGAAAGGTGAAGTTTTATGTCACGGAGACATCAGCTTAGTTAGACATTGAAAAACAAAAAATGATCATATAAAAGACAAAATTGTCACATTGTGCACAGTCAATTTTTCTTGTGGGCTAGGGAAAAATGAGCAAATTGTAAGTATTGCATGCACTGCATTTGCTTTCTGAGGAGACCATAACTTTTATGACATGAAAGTGTTGACTATATCATGTATCACCTTATGGATTGAGAGAAGCAGTGTAGAAGAATACCTGGTAGCCCCATGCATAGTTTGTAAAGTCCACCCTGTTGATCTTTAATCTACGTGGTCCAGCAATTCTCCGCTCAAGATGTGCCCCTGAATTCTTAACATCCAAACGTACTGAGGATGTCATAGCTTTTCTTTTATCTCGATAAAGCAAAATAAACATGAGAAAGAACAAAGAGTTTTTAACATGACAGGGAGCAACTTTCAGTGGAACGATTTAAGTTAGAAGTTCATACGATAGATAGTATTGCCCAAGGAAACTACGTGTGACATAAATTGAAGTGATAGTCATATTTGTCATCTAGATCCTAAAACTTTAAATACTAAAGCAAACGTTGGAAGTTTGAATACAGTAGGATGAGAAATGATTTTGAATATTACCGGAAATCCTACTGTGACACTAAGCAGGGATATATAGTTTATCCCCTTATTGAAGAAAACTGATTGCTGCAGACTGAATGTTGAATTGTCATGACTTCCATGAGCAGATCCTGGTACAGAAAATGCATAAAAAAGGTCACGTGCATATGATGGCTGTGAATAAACCATGCATCCATAATTTAACATTAAATCATTGAGCATCGTTGAATAATGCTCTTGCATGCCATTGGAAAAGGGCTACTTCACCAGATCTTGGTATGATCCATCATTTAACTGTACACGTTATGATCCATCATTTAACTGGACACGGTATGATCCATTTTTTAACTGGACACTCTCTATTTCTACTTTTGGTACTAATTAGTAGCTCATTATTTAGCTATTAATTTCTCCATAGATTTGCTGATATTCTCTTTGTTATGAACACATTAGAGTCCGTGGATGTGATCACCAGGTGATATCAGTCACAAATTCTATCTAAAATGTTTCTCCCTACATGCATGACGTAGTACTTGCCGCGAGCAGTACTGCTTCACTAAGTGTTGTGTTAAACAACTTTTGTTGAGTGAATAAATTGCTGGAAGTGCAATCCATGGGGAGTTTCCATTTTTCAACTGTTTTAAACAACTATATTTCAGTTTGACAAAAATCTGCCATTCTGGACCTCCGCTATATTTTCTCTTCAGTAGTTTCAAAAAAAACACTTGCCCGGTCTTAATCCTATCAATCTAGCCAATCACATTCACAAAAGCTTTGGGGTTCATATTAGGGCCTCAAAGAAGTACTTGGGTTGGACCGGTGTGCACTGTGGTTGGCTTTGACCACTATTTTGTAATATGCATTTTGGGAGAATTAATTGTAAATGTAGATTTCTAGCATTGGAGTAGGAACTTGAGAGATCATATTCCAAACTGAACCAAGGAATGACATTTCACCTGGAGACGTCAAAGATAGAATGTCCTCCCAGCTTACCATTTATTAATGGTTTTTTTTTTTTAATTTTTAAACTTGGTTGGATCATTTTAGATCAAAGATAGAATGTCCCCCCACATGGAATGTCCTCTCAAGAAAGAAAAATGTTCTTGCAAAGAACTAGCTTATTAATTTGATTTCTTTCTTTAAGTTTGTATGTTTTATGTGTTGTTTCTCTTTCTTCCTCTTTTCACCTACTCTGCCTAAGGGGTGCCTCCTTGGGGCTTGGGGGGTTGGTATGACTGAGAAACACTGATGTGATGTGTGCCCAGGACAGAAAACATCCCATTCAAGTGCTTTTATAATCTCAGGTAATGGTAAAACTATGAAGGGAATAAGGAGGCTTGCCTGCATATTCTCCATTCAAAAATACATGTAATGCGTGCCCAAGGGAGAACACATCCAGTTCAGCTTCAGCATTTGGTGAGTCTTGCTGAACCCTGCATTGACCAATGTGAAACAAAAAAGCTCTTGGTTGAAATCTATATTATCTCATGTTTAAAAAGTTTGGAACCTGATGATGGTAAGTGCTTTGATTGTGCTTCACCTGAATGTGTACCAAACATAGTCGGATGCATCCTTAGTTATGTTCATGTGATCCAACAAAATGTTTGCTCTGAAGGAAGTCATGTCAAACGAAATTATTTCTTCTTGGTACTCTTGCCATTTGTCACTGGAATCAAGCTTCTGGTTGATTGTCATTGTTCTTGTACTAACTTCTGTGCTTGTCTGTTCAAAGTGATAGGCAGCATTAATAAGTGCTTCAAGGAACATCAAAAACCAGGTCGTTGACCAGATGTAGTACAAACGATATCAACTTTCATGTATCTTGAGTTCTAATATGGACCCACCAATGATCTAAAGTTTTCAATTAAGGAGACGATTGAAAGTTAAATATTCCTTTTGCACAATAACTAAACATGTTTTTTGCCATTAGAAGTCCTCCAAACTCTGTCGAACTCATACCTCTGCTGTGTTAAAAACTGCTGTCTTGCAGTCTGGCAGAATACTAATTGACTTTGGAGGCAATAAAAACGGAATATTCTGAAAGAGGATTCTCGTACTTCTTGTGTCATTGTTTATCAGAAATGCTGCACATATTCCTTGTGATCCGCTGAAGACAATGGCCTGAAATAAGTCAAAGCAGAGGAACTTTTGAGAAAGCCAATGGCTACTCCAAGCATGGAATTAAACTGCTTGATCACTGATGATGTGCGTACTTGTTGAAGTGGACCTAAACTAGTATTAACTGGGGTTCCATAGAGTAAAGCCTTTGAGCATGACTTTATTGCGCCATGTAACTCCGTGAGATGACCCCACTGCGGTTGCCTCATCAAACCTAGATCGAAGCATGCAATATAGAGTATGAAGCTCATACAGCTCTTATGCCAATATGTGGTACATATACACATACCATATTCATCAAGAGGAGCTTGATCATAATAACTTGTTGTCACAAATGCAGAAGCTGTTCGTCCAAAATTCGTCCCTCCATGATACTGAAATAAAAGTGTATTTCTGTGAAGGAGGTAAACTATCTTTTTCTGCATGTGTCCAAATGTAAATGCATTGATTGAAACCTTATGTTTTCTTCTCATTGGTAAAGTAATTATTGTTTCTTCCAAGTAGTCTCGTTGTGACTACAGTTTTTGGAGTGATACACGGAGAAAAGAGAAATGGAATGATGATTCTGTGAAATGAGTAGCGTACCATGTAATAGTTGACATAACTCCCTTTCTTTGCTATGAACAGTGCAACATGAAATGCAATGTCTTCAACTGATCTGGTACGCTGGTCTTCACCGAACACTAGGTAGCTGTAGAGTGTAACATACGTATTCAGTAGTAAATTGATAATCTCTCTTTTTTTGGATGAATGTGGAAAAAATAGTAGTGCATGATATTCGAGATGAAAACCTTGAAGGTTGTTGATTCGAGAATAATATGGTTTCCTGATTGCCAATAATTATAGTGTCGCCGCACAAAGTCAGCAAATACTTGGTATCTTTTCATTCTGGGTTTACAAGAGGATTTTACTTAGTAATCCATTGGTTTGTCTCTTTTCTTGGCTGGCTATGCCTTCTGTTATTTGTTTTGTGCTAAGCCTAGGAGTTTGTTTAGATTTTGCATGCCAGAAGATTTTAGATGTGCGAGTACTTGATGAAACTTACCGACTTGTCCAGTTCTCTGTCCAAATTGACGGCTTATTTGGTGAGTTGGGTCCTGCAAATGTTTCTCCACATCGCATTCCATTGCATGCATTGATCTGTAAATTGGATCTAATGATTCTTTATTGATAATGTAGTAATGGATTTAAAGAGACGAAAAGCATAACTGAGGATATTAAGGTCTATCCATTACTGTTGGAGCTCATAAGGCTGTGATTATCAGTCTTAATCATCCTTATCAAAGTTATTTAAGAAGGAATAAAAAAAATTGTGAATTTTGAGTAATTTGAACTTGCCTGTATGAATCCTTATTCCACATCAGGCTATGATTCTGGACTATAATGTATTTGCATTTCACATGCATGGTTCATTGCATTGTTTTATGAGGGTAAACTGAGAGAAGGAAACTAACTACGGGGTCAGGAGCATCATCTTGCTTGCACATCACCCAGGGCACGCCTGTTTGGAGTCCCACAGCCATTTGAGCTGCCCATCGAACATAAGGCGGCCCATTCTCATGGTATGCTGCTTCCACTGTTTTATACTCATTCTCAATCTGCATTTCATAGGATCACATTTAGGTGATGAAAATAGCACAGCACTATGGCTCTCTAGCGGATGAAAAGCTTTTTAGCGAAGGCGTAACCTGTGATAGTATGATTGGTCCTCCTTGCGATGCATATAACTTATCCGCTTCCATCATGTTGACTATCATTGTTGTGAACTTCTGCATTTGAAACTGCCATGTGGTAACAAGAGCGCAACTCTTTAGCGATTGCAGAATATGTGGTCCTGCTTCCATAATGTCAGTCACTTATATGCATGTGGTGGTTTATTTAGGTGCAGCCAGCGATGTCAAGATGCAATAAATGGGTGATCTGGAAGAGTTTCACTTAGAGATTTCAATTGACTTCACCTTGAATAATTCATTGTCTGACCGGTATACTATGCCCGGAATATCATGTAGCCAGTATGGTAGACCCCTGCAAATGACAATCACATAATGTGATACAAGTCGTTCAATAAAGAATCATGAGTAGACTAAATTAATAGAGTGATTTCATGTTGACTCCATGCAAGAAGATTTGGTGGGTAGTTTCAATTAGTTTCATGCTGAGTTTATACTTTGTTTAGAAGTTAGTGCAAGATGGTAATTTTCATTGTGGGTACCCATAAGTCCATTCACTCTCTATGTAGGGACCAATCCTTAGGCATGCATAGAGTCCCTGTGCTTGGACTTCCTTCATGAACCTCACGATGTCCTTGTTCCCACTAAAGTCATACTGCTAGAGCACATGTTAAGTAGCTTCAGTCTAAAATGAATCAAGTCCATAGTAGAAAGAGAGAGATAGTCCTCTTAACCTGTCCTTGATGGGGCTCATGCTGATTCCAGAATACATAAGTTTGTATGACATCAATCCCTCCTTGCTTGGCCTTGGCTATTAGAGATGGCCACATCTGTATGATTTTGTCGAACTTTCTAATTAGTATAATTGTAATTTCCCTTGATCCTTTACCCAACTTGAAGTGCATGCACTTTGCATAATTATGCTTAACTCCTATCCTTTTCCAGCTTTGATCCGTAAAGTCATTTTGCTTATATAAGAACTTGAATATAAAATAGGAAAAAGTGTCAAAAAAAGTCCTTAATCTATTGCATTAATATCAATTTAGTCTTAAACTTTTTATTTGTGTCAATTTAATCCTATCGACTAATTTTACCTAATATTGGCAACCGGCCTACGTAACGAAGTCATCTTTAATGAAGTCACCAATAAATTTTAATAATATTTTTAATTATTTCCCTTTTTGTCTTCCTTTTTCTTTTCTTTTTTTCCTTCTTTTTGTTGGTGACTAGTCATAGGCATGGCCTATGATTGGCTTTTGCTTGGGAGAGGGCGAGCCCCGGTGAGGACTCTTCTTGTCAAATCTAGCGAGGCTGACCCTCATGCTGCCTCGGTGAAGGTGAGGCTCGGCAAGAGTTGACCTTGCCAGATTTGGCTTGGGTGAGGCTAAACCTTGCTAGGCCTCGCCTCCGCTATCCAAATCTGACGAGGCTTACCCTCAAGCGAGCGGCCTTGTTGGGCATCGCTCGAGCAAAGGCGTAATTCGGTGAGGGCAAGCTTCGCCTAGCCCGACCATGGCTGGTGGTCGATCAACAACAGAGAGAGGGAGGGAAAAAAATAAAAAATGAAAAAAAAATTGATAGAATATTATTAAAAATTGTCGTTATCACGTAGGTGATCATGTAGGTCAGTCAGTGTCCAAATTAACAATATCTGGCTAAAATTAGCTTAAATGACCAAATTGGCGTTAGGTCAAAAGGTAGGTTTAGGTCTAAATTCGCACCAATAGGATAGATTTATGACTTTCCTAACACTTTTCCTAATATAAAACAATTGGGCCTAATATAGCTCCTTGACTAGCTAAATAATTCCATGAGACTATTTTTCTCTCCTGTCAAGGACGAGAGCATATCGCTAAACAAGAGAAAAAAACCAAAAATGAGCTTCTTGGCATCCGTAGGGGACATTGCGCGATGTTTTGTTGACGAGGAACGAGAAGAACAGAGAAAACAATGGGCCTTTTGCCTCGTTGATTGTTGTGTTACATCTATTGCAGTCTCATGCTCTTGCGTGGGACAATCTGAAGCTCGAATCTCTCTTGTTTAGGATATAATCTCGTCGTTTGGATCAGTGGTTTAAGAAAGAACATAGAGTGTGTTCCGGGTTTGGTGTTCCAAAGAAAGTGGAAACACACCGTGCGGCCAGGTAGATGGTACACGGGTTCCACGGTACAAGGTAGGTTTCAAGTTCGGTCCGAGCAAGGTAGGTTTCATCCTGAAACGACCCTAAAATCACCTCCCTACCCCATTCTCGTTTCGTAGCTTCTCCTGCTAACCAAAGTTATGGAAACCCCCCATCCCACCAAAAAGACGAAGTTAAAGAAGTTTATTGATTATTCAAGAGTAGCTCTCCTCCTCGCTCTTTTCCCCCCATTTATTTTATATCAAAATCCAGAAAAATATTATCATCGAATCCATAAAACTCCCGAGAACATAATCAAACAAGACTGAATAAAACAACGGGAAGCCCTCGTTACATACCTCTGGAGTGCTACGAGGATAGTGAATCGAACCGGAGAAGAGGATCTTGTGCTGACCGTCGACGATCAGTGACCTCCCATCATATGTCACGTTCCTTCCGCTCGCCACAACCATCGCCATCAACACCAGCGCCAACCACCAGAGCAACATGGAACAGTCTTTTCCTTCCATCTTCTCCGGCGACTACACCTCTGTCCTGAAACAGAGCCCGAAAGGCGAGAACAGCTAATGCTAAGCGCTAAGCAGTGCAGCTTAACAGACTGGATGCATGCCCAACCCTGAGACCTGCTTATATATGTAAGTAGCAGGAGAGAGTGGATGGAGACTCTCGGCATTGCACGCGATGTATTTATTGTTAGAAGGTTGACTTAAAGAGCAATTTCTATATGAGGAAGATGCGGTATCACAACAGGCAGTAAATCTGCAAGTGGCATGACTGTAAGAACAAAGTTTATTATTGATATCGCTTTTATTATGGTAATTAAATAAGGTAGACACAGCTGTGGCCACAAAGAGAGAGAGAGACGATTGTTTCGGGGGGGAGAGAGAGAGAGAGAGAAGCAATGCATGGCCTGCCTGGGAAACAATGTCGCCTGCATAAGCCCGCCTTATATTTACAGGTTGGATTCATCACCTTGAGATCAATCTCGGTGATACTTACCTTTGTGTACCGATTAACTTGCCTCTTGTAGTGTCCACATTTTGGAAAGTCGCGATTCTTGAAATTCTGCTCTCATGGTATCGGATCAGCAGATTTTTTTTTACTTGCACGGTATGAGAGGTCCGCAAAATTCAACACCTTTTGAAATTGGCGTGTCAGGGCTTGCTAAACAAGTCTTAAACTTATTCAATCCCAAACTTTTTAATTTTATCAATTTAATCCTAAAAGTCTTTTGATGATTTGTCAATATAGTGTTTCCGGCCAATTGTGGCCAGAAATCATTGACATGGGCAAATTTTTGCATTTAAAAGAAATTAAAATTTTCCCTGTTTTTCCCATTTTTCCTTTTTTCTTTTTACAGAAAAGGAAACGTGTCCTCTTCTGTGTTCATGCATCATGAGCTTCGCACCATAGGTGGAAAACATGTCTCGTGTGATCTCGTAGTTTCGGTAATGACATTACATGTATAGCATATTACATCAAATTGATTACCTTACTTCAATTTTATGGATCCAAATCGTGTTTCATTTGACGTATTAATAGCTATTGTGATTCCATAAGGTTGTTTGTAATAACCGATAACCCTAACGTTACGGCCTCATCAATACTGTAAACAGACGTGCAATTTAGCCAAGGGGTTATACTTGTTCCGTGTCCAATAAATGTGAGGCTATCAAATGTTCGCCACTCATTAATTCGGTATGTATATGAGGCACGGATACATAATCATGCAGATACTAAAGATTGAGGAGTAAGTTCTCCATCCTTTGGGATATTTCGAAAACCCTTGAAATAATCAAATTTGAGGACCCTGAGTTACTGTATTCTCCCAAATTTGTCACCTCCCTGCCTCGTTCTTCTTGTCCTAATTTATGAGTGGACTACAAATTAAGTAAAAAAACCGGCATAACAATGCAATCTTACATTATGCTAGCTATGCGAGCATGGTAGTGACGAAAAGAAGAGAACCAAAGCTAAAAAAACACGACGGCAACTACAAATTAAGTAAAAAAACCGGCATAACAATGCAATCTTACGTTATGCTAGCTATGCGAGCATGGTGGTGACGAAAAGAAGAGAACAAAAGCTTAAAAACACGATGGCGACTACAAATTAAGTAAAAAAACCAGCATAACAATGCAATCTTACGTTATGCTAGCTATGCGAGCATGGTAGTGACGAAAAGAAGAGAACACAAGCTAAAAGACACGATGGCTCCTTTGGGCCTAACGCCTGATCAAGCTGTCCCTGAAGCAAAGCGAAAAACAATGCCGACCGAAAGACGGAAAAACAAGGAAGAAATGATTGTGGGAACATCGTTTGTCAGGAATACTTGGTGCAAAAGCCAAGTTTTCAGTGATGTGTACTGTAGTACATGCTCATCCGGCTGTACAGCTCGTGAGAATTTGATACGAATATTAAGTTCAACGTGGGATTATTTCAAGTGGAATGAAAAATACGACATGAACGAGAGATCTTGCACGGTGGGTCAGAAACCTCACAAAAGTCGCACGGGATCTGCAGAATTTAATGAGCTTGCCTTGCGTGCAGCAGATCTCATGACACGCCTTGAAAAGTTGCTTGTTTTGCGAAACACACTCGCGCACACAAAACGTTGACTCGATTGTCTCTGTCGTTGACTAGATTTGCATGTGCATTAGTGCCTGGTCTAGCTTTGTTTCTACGTCAGCTCTCACTTGTTTAATAAACTCATTACAAAACGGAGGAAATAAATTGAGAACGAATGCTATGATATGGATATTGTAACGTGACCTTATCATGGCGTTGCGTTTGAAGAGATCCGAATCCGATGACATTCGAAGAGTCCCATTCTAGTTTTGTGCTGATTGTTCTTGGTCAGCTTCACAAGAGTCGTGGGATGCCTTCTTTTTTTTTTTTCCACGGACACTTTCATCGTCAATTAGTAAAAACGGAGCTCGCTGTAATTTAGATAATGCATTTGCTGAACTTTGTTAAATATTGTATGTATATCTTTTAGGGGCGACTTAATTGGTCCATTTGAATGGATACTTAATATTTGTGAAACAAAGGATTGGCATAGTGAATGATGAATTGCAAGAGGGGTCGCTTGAGAGAATCGAATTTTGGTGGGATCCGTCAATTGTTTGGATGCGACGGTGGCTACTGATTGAGGCGATTGGCGTTGGAGCTGGCTCCACGATGAGGAGGAAGAAGTTCGTGCTACTATGGTTGGTGATTGGGGAAAAGTATCAGAAAAAAATTCTAAACTCATTGCCGTATTACCAATTCAATTATATATTTTTTAATAGAATCGATTAAGTTCTAAATTTTTTCACATTGATATCAATTAAGTTCATCAGACCAATTTTGATCAACTAACATTGACGTGGATGCCGGCCGATACCGGCCGTTTGACCAACGTTGATGTGTCAATTTTTAAATAATTTTTTTTTTCGATTTTTGTATTATTATTTTATTTTCTTTTTGGTCTTCTTCCTCCTTGGATCCTCACAATGCCGACGAGGGTCGTAGCCCTTACCAGCCTCACCTAGGGCTAGGGGACGAGGCTCGGCCCTAGACGAAGCCTCCTTGCCGGAGACTCGCCGGCCACTACAGGGATCCAAGGATGAAGAAGAGGGAAAAAGAAAAAGGAAAAATCAATAAAAAATAAAAATAAATAAAAATAAAAATTATTTAAAAATTGTCATGTTAGCGTTGGCCGGACGGCCAGCGTTCATGTTAGTGCCAGCCGACCAAATTGACCTGATAAATTTTTTAAAAAAAATTAAATTGATACTAATATAAAAAAATTTAAGACTAAATCGATTCAATTAAAAGGTTTATGACCAACAATAAATTTACAACTTTTTCTATACTTTTCCCGTGATGGTGATGGTCTGGTTGTGACCTAGACATTGGTAAATTTTTAATTCAAGCATCTTGGAGTTGGTGTATAGACTAGTATCTATCGGTGGGTTTTCTTTTTGATAAATGCGATTTGAGAGTTGACTATGGATTTTCCGTAATAATAATATCAACTGTGCCCTTTTTATGTCTCCATTGAAAATGGCAAAAATGGAGCCAGAACTTGATGCCTCTTTGAAAAAGTTGGTTAGTATGAAAAAATCGTTGGTAAAAAGTTGTCGATCACCTAATTTTTTTTTTGTAACTCGTGGTAACTTATGAATACAACTTTTATGAAATAACTAAGTCTTTTTTTAAAGTTTACAAACGATCGACTTTTCTTATCTTTTTGCTAACATTAATTATTGTTCTTTTAAGGCCTTAAATTTACCAATCCCTACATGAGTTTACTGATCTTTATTTGATTACCGTGCCAACTTTTCCGATTAATTTAACAATTAGTTACGAACTATCTACTGCCATTTGAGTTACCTTCCATTTCAATTTCCTAGTTTATCAACTTTTATTATCGTTTTTTAATTTTCATTTGCCTCATTTACAAACACCTTATTTTATAAATCGTTACGTGAATTTCTATGATATAGTTTTCTCTTCAATTATATTACCAACTGATTTGATTTGTTAAGTCCCTTTCAAGTTGCTTGCTAACATTTTTTTTTAATTAATCACGCCAACTTCTTATTTTTCTTTGCCAACCAATTAAATTTAACCAACTCTTTTTTAGAAATTACCAACTTTTTTTGGTAAAGGTAATAATATATTGAGGATTAGCCAACTATACAAAAAATCCGGTGCCAAAAACTTTCACTCATAATGCAAACATGCAAAATGAGTGGAAGGGAGCCGAAGTAAAAGAGCTAGAAAAGGCAAGAAAAAATAAACAAGAAGCCAAAAAAAGGGCAAAAAGCAGGAACACACAATGCCACCAAGACAACAAAAAAGAGCCGGCAGCAAGGGCAGCAACACGTAGCAAGGGCGAAGCACGAGCAGCGGCTGACGCAGCAACCGGGGGACCAACCTCGAAGGAAGCCAGAGAAGCAGAATGCCCAAACAAAGGACCAGGGCAACCAAAACCCCAACACTAAGTAAGCTGACTAGGGCCTCCGACGAAAACGGAAAGGTCAAAACCCCATCCTCGTTGGAGCCTCCTGTTTCTTGAGTTATCGGCACCTTAATGAAGGTCAACACTTTGTCCTTGACGACTTTGATAAGATGATTCTTCAAAGCCAAAACCTCTAGCGCTTCTCCCCGGAAAATGATATTATTTCTTTTCTTCCAAATTAAATGGCACATAGCCCCAAAAGAGAACAGGGCAATGAAGTGGAAAAAATTCTTACCATACAGGAATTTTAAGGCCCAGAGGATGTTCTCCGCCCAAGACCTATTACGCCAAGGAAGATTACATCTACAGGCCCAGAAAAATGCAAGAGTTGCAGAGACGTGACAATCAAAGAAAAGATGGTCTATAGAGTCCGGAGTGACATTGCAAAAGGCACATAAGTCATAGTCAATTCTTCCATAGAATAGGAGAGAAACCTGAGTAGGTAGGCGATTCCTGGTAATCAACCATGGATTGAATTGAAATCTAGGTGCAATGGCATTGTTCCAGATAAACTGAGCCCAAGGGACACGGTTCTTCTTGGTTCTTATTGCCTTCCAGGCTGAGGCCACCGAAAAGGTACCAGAAGAGGAACCGCGCCAAGAGAACCGGTAAGGGCCCCGAGAGAGAACTGGTAAGGAAAAGTCCCAACACTCCAAAAGAGTCCTAAAAACACAACCTGCCGGAGAAAGGAGATCCACCACTATCGCATGCCTAGAGAAACCCGAGCTAACAATAAGAGAGTCCGGAATAAAAAGGCTCAACGGGCCTTCCTGGAGCCAGTTGTCAAACCATAGCGAGACTAAACGACAATCACCCACTTTCCAAAAAAAGGATAACCTAAAATCACTCCTCAGCTGCAGGATTTTCTTTTACACCCAAGAACACACGAAAGGTGTGGCGGAGACCAAGAATTTTTTTCTTTTTAAGAAATTGGTGTGAATCCACCGACACCACAATGACTCTTTATTCGTAAACAAAATCCAGATATATTTAAGCATGGCTGCTTTATTGCAATCCCGCAACCTTCGTATACCTAGAGTACCCTCCTCCTTAGGAACACAAACATCCTCCCACGAGACTTTAGCCCCGCCCTGACCAAGGGTAGGGCCCTTCTAGAGGAACTGCCTCAAAATACGCTCTATACGATCTAACACCGAATAAGGAAGGGTAAACACACTGGCCCAAAAGGTTTGAATAGAATGAAGGATTGACCTGATTAACTGGAGTCTCCTTGCAAAGGATAGAAAACAATGAGCCCAAGATTGGACCCTAGCTGTGATCCGATCAATAAGGATGAGACAATCCGTTTTACCAAGCCTCGAGGAAATAATGGGCACCCCTAGATATCGCACCGGAAGTCTCCCTTCCTGGAAACCAAGGGCCGAAAGAATATACCTTCGCAAGGAGGAAGGCCCCTTGCAAGAAAAACCTTACTTTTGTTCTTATTAGGCAGCAATTTGCTCCTAGAGGAGAAAATATCAAGGCTTCTCTTGAGGAGAGACACCGAAGCCCAATCTACCTGACAGAAAAGAAAGACATCATCGGCAAAAAAGAGATAAAAAGTTTCACGGCTTTACACCTCCAAAAATACTTAAAATCCTGATGTGCAGTTCGAGAGCTTAGAATCTCAGAAAAAACCTCCATCACTAGGGTAAAAAGATAGGGAGACATTGGGTCCCCCTGCCGGAGACCCCGCTCACCTGAGAAGAAATCATGTAACTCACCATTGATCGAGATGGAATACTTTGGGGTGTGGACAAAAGCCATGATGAGTCTGATCATCCACTTAGGGAATCCCAAAGCTGAAAGGGTAAGCTCAAGAAAATCACAGTGTCATAAGCCTTCTAGAAATCCACCTTAATTGCACACTTAGGCAAATAAGGCTCAAGGTGGAAACCTGCGGGCTAAGATAATGTTATCCCTTATCTTTCTACCCTTAAGAAAGGCATTCTAGGAAGAGCTTATCGAGTCATTTAGGACAGCAACTAGGCGGTTAGCCAAAATCTTAGTAATCACTTTGTAGATGGTGTTACAACAAGTTATGGGCCTAAAATCAAAAACAGCACAGGCGTTAGGAACCTTAGGCACCAAAGCTAAAATCGTGTTGTTTACCTCTCTTAGCCAACGACCCGAGGAAAAGAAATCATTCACCGCCTCCAAGACAAGAGGCCCTACTAACTCCCAATTACTCTTATAGAACTCAACTGTAAAACCATCTAGCCCAGGAGCTTTACCACGGGCAAAGGAAAACATAGTATCACGGATCTCAGAGTCAAGAACCGGGTGAGAAAGATTACCAATCTGATCAACCGAAAGCGGCCGCCGAATGAACTCCTTCAACTGCTGTAACGAAGGCTTCGTGAGTGCTACCTGTGGCGTCAGAAGGTCTCTAAAGAAAGAGATGAAAACATGAGGCACCAAGGCAGGATCCGTGACCAAGGAACCTGAAGGATCCTTGACCGTGAGGATCCTGTTCCTGAGCTGTCTTTTGTTGACCGAGTGGTGAAAAAACTTGGTATTCCGGTCACCTTCCTAAAGCCACCTAGCTCTAGATTTCTGTTTGTAGAAGGATTCTTCATGAGATCGCAAATCCACAAACAGTCGACGTTGGGACTTTTCCAGTTCTGCAAGAGTAATGCTACGTGGGTCCTACTGGAGACCAATCTGGGTAAGACGAAGAGCATTCCTTACTTCAGTAGTCTTCGCTGAAATGTCAGAGAATGCCTATCTATTGAGCCGCTTGAGACAGCCTTTCAGGGCCTTTAACATGCAGACAAGTTTATACATAGGAATCCCTTCCATCGGACTCTCCCAGACTTTCTGAACAATGGAAGGAAAAGCCGGGTGTTTCATCCAGAAATCAAAAAACTTAAAAGGCTTCAATCCAGAAATTACCAACTTTTATCTATTAAGTACTGACAAGTTTTGTGCTGTCAACTCTTATTTGAATAAATTACGGGCATTGATTTGATTTTTTTAAATAACAAGATTCTCTTATCTCTAGCGAAAAGATCTTCTCTTTTCATTTATAAACTTCTATTTTCTTCCAATTATGTCATTAATATCTTAGGTTGCGTTTGGTCATCTGGACATTTTTGCCAGATAAGATAATGCCGAATGGGATAAAGATGGGATAAGATTTTAAATATCCAATCCAATGTTTGCTGACATTCGCATATAACATGGATTCAAATAAATATTATTCAATTAAATAGTTTATTTGCAGAATTAAAACTAAAAATAAACCAGGGAAATAAAATAACTCTCTTCCTCGTGAAGCAAAGGAGGAGGCCATAAGCGCTCAACTCAGCTTTCCACAGAGAAGATAGTACTCTAGAAAAAGGCAGAAAAAATTGCTGGAAAGTGAAGCGAATTGAAAACCTCTTTACTGGAGATAGACAATCGTGTAGATCTTCAGTGAATAGATGAACTCAAGAAAAAATCCAGCTTTGCACTTTGCTGGAAATGTCAAGTTACTGGGTTGATCATTTAAGGATGATATTGTCAAATTTGGGTCTTTAGCGTGTGTTGAACATAGAAGAGAGAGCACGGGATGGAATTTGGAGAAATGAAGGGGATGGGGGCAGTTTTTGTAGAGATTATTGAAACAATCTCGTGCGACGCCTGAGCTTTTTGCCTGTTCCTTTCTATTCATGTTTGCTTTTCTCATTCTATATCTGTGCAAGCAACCATGAAGAGGTGGCTCGACCATGGATGGCCAACGACTGCGAGCCGCACGACTAAGATGGTGGCTTGACCATGGACCCTGCCTCTAGATCTCACTTCATTGATCACAAACCAGCGGCGCCACCGACCAGATCTGGTCGGCTCCGTCTTCCCGAGGCTGCCACGACTTTGGCTAGATCTGAACCGTAGCAATGAAGGGAGAAGGGAGGAAGAGAGAATTTTTTTTTTCCCTTCAAATTTCACATATTCTATCCGGGTCTATCCTTCTTAAAAAAATCTAGGTATTTCCCACCCTAGATGGGATTATTTTATCTGGACTATATCCGAGCTATATTAGATCATATTTGGATTTCGCATCGCGCTAAACACTGAATAGAAACACCGGATAAGATAAAAGTTTTCATATCCGGAGTTTTATCCTGTTCACAAAACATAGCCTTAATATTTATAGTTGTTGTGAAGGGTAAATCCTTAGTTCCCCTTAGCCCCTTTTATTTCACGAAATTGTTAATGTGGCCAAGTAATCTACTTTTCAACTTTTTTTCATCTCTATCATGGAGTTCGATTTTTTTAAAACAAACAAAACTTAATTATTTTAACCATGAAGGCTCTGGTTGATTTGCCATTGATAATTTTATTGGTGAGTTCCCATCGAATTGTCGACTAATTGATGACTTTTGTTTTTATCAAATTCTGCCCTTATCCACTAATTCGATGAAAATCAAAAGCTAGGCATTTTTTTTGTATTAACAGTATTATTATTCTTTACTCGGTATGTCGATTTTTCACAATTATTAAGGGCAAGTTGCTAGCTTACTGATTTATTTATTTTTTAATTGAAGCGGCTAACAAATGAGTAGGAGTTTGTTCTTTGAGAATTGTTATGACGGAAACTTTGGCTCCATTTGGTTCGGCTTTGGGAATGGGCTTTGGGACTCTAAAGTCTCTTGGCCAAATGCAAACGCATTTGATTCGATTTTTTGGGCGACTTTGGCAAGATGTAATTGCATCTCCAAATGACTCTAAGGGCCCTTAGTCCAAAGTAAGTTTAGAGGTCCTTTGGGAACTTGCATTTTGGGAATGCAAGTTCCAGTTACTGTTCATCTTCTTTGGTGGAGAAACAGATCGGAGGCCGATGACCGTCGGCCAAGAGGTCGCGCGCGCCGCCGATCGCCGCCTTAGGGTCGCCGAACCCCGACAACCGTCGCCGGACCTCAAGCGACCGTCGCCGAACCTTAGGTGATGCCTGGGTTGCGCGACCCAGGTGACTGATGGCCTAAATCGCACGACCCAGGCGACCATGTGGGGGCCAGATCTGGCCATCCGGTGGTCCGGTGGCCGGACATAAAAAAAATACAAATATTTTTTTTAATTTAATAAAAGTCATTTCCAAATGCAAATTTTATCAAATGATATTTTGGCCAAAGTTGTTTCTCAATGCAAATTTTACCAAACGTTGTTTGCATTTCGGAAAACCCCCTTCACCGAAAGGTATTTGCATTTTTGCAAATATATTCCCCAAAAGCGGCACCAAACGGACCCAAAGGGCCCAAGCTTAGTGCCCCAAAGTTTGGGTTAAACATAATGGCTCAAGCTTTAAGAAAAAGAAAGGAGGGAGGAGCAATCCATTCTCAAATTTCCTTATTGTCCAATTTGTGTGAAGTGCTAAATCATTAGCTAAACATTTCCTCCTAAACATTTACTATTAACACATCTCTTGATTATTAGACTCTCTTTTTTTTTTCGAAATTGGAAATAGAGCTAAGCAGAAAAATTTTAAGGAACATCTTTACAAATTGCTATTTCGAACACTTGCCCTTTTAAGGAGGGAAAAAAAAAGTAGGTCTTGTGGGCCAAGAAAAGTATACTTCTCTATTTCATATGTCATTGAGTTGCTTGAAATATATATATTTTTTGTATGACAAATCAATAAGTCTAATTTATCCTAAAAATTCACTATTACATGAATTGGAATAGTCAATATACCGGCTCAAATGTTCAAACATTTGTATCACTAATTGAATGAACATTGTAATATCTAATTCGATAACTTAAAATTGATGATACGGGCTGGATCGAATTTGATATATCTATTTTTGTATGATCAGAATTAAGAAGGTTGATAATTTTCATACGGCAATTATAGAAGGGCACGTCCAATTACTTCATCGAAGAACATAAGTCAAAAGATATGGCCATTTTCCATTTTATAGAAAAAGGAAAACCAAAACCAAAAAAGGAGAAAAAAAGAAAAACAAAGATTATATTTTCATTAGGAGTGAGTAGAGAAATCGGGTCAACTCCCGGACCGATCCGACTTCCGAATGGATCCAGATCAGGTGGGCCGGTTCCCTGTTCCACCGGCCCACCAACCGGCCCACCGGACGCTCCTAATTTTCACAGACGTAAAATGAAAATTTCTCTTCAAGAAATGAAATTTGGGGTATATACATTCCTTTCCTCTACTCCTTCGCAAAGCGATCGATTTTCATCAAATTAATTTTAGGGTCGGAATCGGAGCGCTTCCTCTCCGCGATCCTCTTCCCGAGCGTGTCTTTCCCCATGGCGAGAGAGAACGGCGCCGCGTCCGCGATGGAAGTCGACGACTCCAAATCCGATCCCGACATGCAGAAATTCTCCATCAATGGTGCCTCTTCTCGCCTCCCGATTCCGTTTTCCTTAACGATTCGTTCGAGTCAAAGGCGTGTCGATTGCTGACTCCTCGTTGCTTGGTTTTTTTTCCCGTGGTTCGTTTCGCTTATCAGTGTTGCAGCTCTTGAAATCGGCTCAGATGCAGCATGGTTTGCGCCACGGAGATTACACTCGCTACCGGTAATTGCTGCGTCGATCGTCGCTCTGCTTTATTTGGTGTTTTTTCCGCGAGTCGCGATGTAGTCGGCGGCGTTGTCGGTTAGGTGTTTGTGCGAATGGCGATGCTTTATCGGATGGATATTGCTGCTCATCTTTTTGGCTGATGTGATGATAGGAGGTACTGCACGGCTCGTCTCAGGAGGTTGTACAGATCGCTGAAGTTCACGCATGGCCGCGGGAGATACGCGCGGAAGGCCGTGACGGAATCCTGCGTCACTGAAGTCAGGTCAGCCTTGTTCCGTCTTCCCCTGTGCATATGTGGTGCTTATGGCTTTCTATTGTAAGATGGAGAGTGTTGCGTAGTTAGGCGGCGAATGATTCTTGCCATCGTTATTGCTAGGAATATGGTTTTGTCGCTCCTTTGTTGCTTGGCCACCATGCCTAACCAGATGATTTTCATGTAGTAACAATTTGTTCGTTAATGTTGGCATTTTCACACGAAATGCCAGGGTGCTGTATATTTAGTAGCATAAGCCTTTAGGTGGTTTTCGGGAATTAGATTCTCCAAGTGAAGTGATTACTTATGTGAGAGTTAGCCTTTTCCTTTCCTTTCTGAAATATGAACTCTAGGATATCCTGTTACTCTGATTGGAGGATCTTGGAAGTTTATCTTGCCGTGAATTTGGGGAAATGATTTATGTCGGACAAGACCAGCACATTTTTTTGGAGAATTTCCTGATGCATCTGAGAAGTATGGACATCTAGCACATAGTTGCAACCTAGGTGGCTCGATGGAGAGTTACATAAATAAGAAATAAGGAGTTTGGGGGGATGTAGGGGCTGAGAGACAAACTCTTGCTTGTCTTCTGTTCATAGGACTAAAGACGTCTCTGAAAGAGGATTTCGCTGAGATAATTATTATTGAAAAATTTATGCGGGGGCAAAATCAATGGCATCATGACTGATTGAAGGTGATAAGAGTACAAAGCTCCATGATAAATTGTTTATTACACTCACAGGAGTTTTAAGTAATTGGACTCAACAACTTGAGGCATAAGCTAGACAGGATGAGGTTTCTTTGCCGTTGGATGACTTGGCATTGTGTTTTGGACTTTCTTTTCATGAGTTGAATGAATATGATGGGAAAATTGCACCTGTAATCATGAGCCTTACGCCCAAAATGCAGCGAAGCCTTTACCCTTTTGTTGATGGAGTTAATCCTTAACCCTTTGAAAAAGTGTAATCGAGTTCTGCTGGCCAAAACTATTCCAATTCCTCCTATTTGAAATCCCATCAGGCGGCTGTGTAGCCAATGTACAACTGCCACGTAAGCAATTAATGGCAGAAGGACTTAATTGCCCCATTGAAAATTTTAGGACTCTATTACATTCCTACTCTGGACAAAAAGTACATGACTTCTGGTGCACTTTTCCTGTATACGGTATCATCAAAACTGCAGGGGTTGTAAGTGTAATTTACCTTTCCACAAAATGCCGAAGCATTGGGATTCTGCTGGTGCACAATTAATTGTTTCAGATATGATTTTCATGAAAAAAAAATTATTTTTGTATATGATGTTAAGAATAGTTATGTTTGGCAATAGTCTTCTCTAATTTTTTCTTTGTTACTTAAAATAGGTTTCTTCATTTAGTTCTCTACACCGCAGAGAGGGCTTGGAGTCATGCAATGGAGAAAAGACAACTTCCGGATGGTCCAAATTCTCGACAACGTATACATTTGATTGGTAGGCTGAGGAAGGCTGTAAAGTGGGCTACCCTGTTCTCACAGTTGTGTTCCGTGAAAGGAGATTCTCGGACGTCTTTAGAAGCTGAGGTGTGCTTCAATTTGAATTGGTATCTCATGTTTGCTAATTTCTAATGTTTATGTTTGATAAGCTGTTTTTTTATGATCTCTCTATGTATTTTTTATGGTGAGACTGAGGCACTTTGAATTTGAGTTTTCTTCTTTAAGTTTTGTTATTTTTGATAGTGGGAACGAATATTGTTGAATGTTGTGATAATTGTAAAAGAAGTAATCATATAGAACTAAATGATTTCAGCAAATAACAAATCTGTGCTTACTACACTCTCTACTCACCTTCTTCAGTGAGGCCAAAATGTAGACAGAAGACTACCTTTAAGAACTTCCTTTTCTCAAACTATCTTGCTATTAGGTTGCTTTAATTAAAAAATGAAGATTTAATGTTGAAGCTATTCATAGTTTGTCATGACAAAACAAAAATCAAGAGGGTTAATTGAAATTTGAAGAGGTAAATCCATGGGGCTAAGGTTAATTTTTCTTCTTGGATACTTGCATGTATAATTTATTAGTTCCAATAAACATTCTGCTGCTCTTTGTGATAGATGTTAATTGCACTGTATTTCTTTTCCAAGTAGCTTAGTTGAAGTTGCATATTTTCAGGCCTATGCTTCCTATATGAAAGCGAACCTTTTGTTTGAGCAAGATCGGAACTGGGATACTGCATTGATGAATTTTAAGAGTGCCAGGTAGTTCCTTTTTTGTTTTCAAGCAATCATTTTCAAGTTGTTGTTTTTTGTCTGAAGTCTGAACACATCCACATTGGATCGGCAGTCAGGGTCAGGTTAAGACTTAATTTGTCCTATTCTGAAATTTTCTTGAATTGGCTTCCATTCAAAAATATCTTAAATAATATGGAACTCCTGAGAAATACATCATATTTGCGTTTTTTGGTAAGTATAGTTTTAACTGATGGCATTGTTACAATTACAGGGCTGTTTATGAGGAACTAGGTAAATATGGGGACTTAGAAAATCAAGTGTTGTGTCGTGAGCGAGTTGAGGAGCTGGAACCGAGCATTCGGTATTGCCTGCACAAAATTGGCGAGTCCAATCTCCAAACCTCTGAATTTCTGCACATAGGTGAGATGGAAGGACCGGCACTTGACCTTTTCAAAGCAAAATTAGAGGTGAGCACTTCCTAAACATGAAATATGCAAATGCGTACTTTTATTTTACCCCCTAGAAAGTAGTTATTTTTTTCTGTGTTTTGAATTTTTTTTATAAATCATCATTACTTTTGGCCTTAAATCTAGGCAGTAAAGTTTCTTTATCTTCTACAGCAAAGAATGTTTTTGATCTATATGTTCTTTGGTAAATACTAATCTTGCTTTTGTGCCGTCTTTCGATTAATATAAAGTTCAGTGCTTGGTGGCTTCTTTTCTTATGAATTTTTTTTAACATGATACTCTGCGCATATCTTGAGTCATGTGTTACTGTGTCATTTTTATGTTTTTTTTGGAATTTGTTCAGCTTCAGCAATTGTAGATAATGACCTCATGATTTTTGTGTTTTGAAATGGCACAGGAGGTTATATCTTTTAACAGGAATCTGGTCTACCCTTTCTCTCTGTTTTGGCTGTATACAACGGAACATTTCTTTTTTATCTCCTTGATAATTCATCTGTCTCAGATGTTGAGATTCTTTTGCCTGTGTCATAAGGGATTTTCTGGTTCATCATTCCTTCAGGGATGCTTTAGGTCGATTTTCTTATCTGAATCGTAGTCTACAAAGATCATTTTGAAAAATATCAAGTATTAGTATATGCCTACACACACACACACACACACACACACACACACACACACACACACATATATGTATGTATGTATGTATGTATGTATGTATGTATGTATGTATGAGTTTTCAATTTTATTTTTCTAAAGTTGTAGAGGCTTTGTTTGTTATGTAATCTAGTTTAACCACGACAATTCTTTTTTTAGAGTTGTCGACCACACACAGTCACATGTAATGCATTCAGTTGTTTTTGTAACTGTTGGCTATGACAATGTATTGGGTGTTCCTGTACATGAAGTGGCTGCCACTATGAAATGATCCTCGACTTCATCTGGTAGCTATTGTTTGTTGTGTTTCTTTTCTCTGCCCTTCTAGATCTGTTACTTTTCGGTTTGACATGACTTCATGTTGATGCCTCTTGATAAAATTTTTACTGCCTGTTTGATCTTTTTTGTTAATTTGCTTGGTAACTTACCGCCTCCTCTTCCTGCTTGGCCTTCATTCACATGTTAAATGTCATGATGCTCAAGTTGTCTTGCTTCACAGGCGGTCATGGCTGAAGCAAGAACCCAACAGGCGGCATCACTGACTGAGTTCCATTGGCTTGGTCATAGATTTCCTATTTCAAATGCAAAAACTCGAGTTGCCATTTTAAAGGGTTAGTGCCAACTCTTGCTAAATGACAATGGATTTCTTAGATTAGATCAGTAGCAGTGTTCTTTGCGAGCAACTCTATTGCTGATCCCTGATGCTGTTTGAACACCCTGGTAACACCACCCATTGTCGCCCAACAATAGAAAAAGGGAAAAAAAGAAAGATACCTGGATAAAGGATAAAGAGCCTTCCTCTGTATGAACTCTATCCCACAGGCATAAAGCTTAAGAGCTGTAGAATTATTATTAGCTTGAAGATTTGTTGACTTGTCACATCTACATGGTTTCAACACTTGCATTCCACCTCCCTCCAAAGAGGATGAACTCCTTTCTGTGGCCATACGATTTGAAATGATGTTTACTGTGTGACATCATGCAGCACAAGATTTAGAGAAAGATTTGCATGGTCCAGCAGCAGAATCCCTTTCATCAGAGAAAAGATTGACTGTCTTTGACAAAATATTTGCTGCTTATAATGAGGCGAGGAGTTGCATCAGAAATGACCTTGTAAGGAATATAAGATTTTGAAGTCCCTTTCCAGTGAGGAACTTTGTCATGTTTAATTACCCATTTTTTTTTAGAAACTCGTGACCTATTCCTGTCGATGAAATGTGTCTTCTAGGTCAGTGCCGGGAATGCTGAAAATGTGAAAGATGACTTGAATGGTCTTGACAAGGCTGTCAGTGCTTTACTAGGACAACGAACCATTGAGCGCAATCAGCTTTTGGTCAGCATTGCCAAGAGTAAACTCACTAAGCGTCGTGAGGAAAAAAATGAAAAAGTTACCAAGCCTGAAGAGCTTGTTCGCTTGTACGATCTCCTACTTCAGGTCGGTTCTTCTAGTCTTTTGGTTTCTAACTTGCATGTTGACATCCAATTGCATTGAGCAAAAATCCTGGAGTCATGTTTGCATGTTACCAGGTTAGTTGGGTGAATTTTTAGATGCTTAATTTTGCAGAATACTTCTGATCTTTGCGATCTACTAACTTCTGGAAGAGACCAAAAACCAGAAGAAGCGGCACTAGCGGAGGAGTGTGAACTTAAGACTCTTGTTTTCCGAGCGGAAAGGTTTTCCTTGGTCCCTTTGCTTTTATCTGCATCAGTATTTGCCTTGTAAAATGTTCTAGAGAAGTTCTGGCGAATTCAAACAGTTTCCTCGGTTCATCTTGATGTTCCCTGATGCTAAATAGTTTATGATACTTCAGTGATGAGTTCACCTTTCTCCACGATAGTTTCTCCAGTTTTTGCTCTTTGCTCTTCTTCTTCCTTCTCCCATTATACTGTCTACCAATTCTAGCTCCAATTGTGTGATTTTTCATTTTGTGAATGACATTCAAAAACCAATTTTACAAGAGGCTCTCATATTGTCTATTTTCATCAATCTATACTTCTTTTTTATTCATTTCCAAGCACTGCTTTGATGGAGAAATCCTTTGTTAGCTACTTTTGGGGTGTAAACAATTAAAAAAGCAGCAGAAGCTTTTGGATAAGTTGGCAATGGTCTCACTATTTATACTAGGTAACAGAATGCAAGTTTCAATTTTTGAGACTCTCATTTTTTTTTTTTATTTGTTATTGGTTTTTTTTTTTGGTTTCCTCCAAGGTGGGTTAAAAAGAAATGCTTGATATGCATTGGTGGCTTGTTTCCTAAGAGCCTAAGATTGGTCATTTAATGGCATTAGGTCATATGTTCGAATCTTTACAGACCTGTCACCACCCATATTCATAATTATTGTCAACACTTTGCCCTTGTTTGAAACCCAGTCTATGTCGAGGAGGAACTACAGAGCATTATGTATTGAAGGCACGCTTTTGTTTAACAGGTTTTAGATAAGTAGGTAGAAGGTCTCACAATTGCTATAACAGCTTAGGTTTTAGATCAGTAGACCTTACCTTTCAATTCCGTGTCAATGGATGTTCTTTAATTTGAAATAATCATGGAATCTAATCGGTTGCAGGTGCTTTTACTTAGCCTTGTCATATGGTTTGGCTGGAAAGAGGGTGGAAGCATATGTATTGTATTGTCGTGCTCGCTCTTTAGCAGAGGAGGCTCTTCAAAGATATGACAGTTCAGGCAGCAGTGATGAGGTATCCATATTTTTTGTGTATTTTATTGCTTTTGGTTGATAAGTTATTTGGAGATGCTTCTCTGTTCTGGGAAATGTTAATAATCCACGGGATGCTATGGTGTTGCCAAATTCATGGTTTGGCTGCTGCTCATTTCACAGGTGTTGCAAAGAGAGTTGAAGACTTTACATGATGAGAGCAGATCCAACAGTTGCATAGAGCATGCAAAAGGAATTATGGAGGAGGTTAAGGGTCCTGAGAATCTCTCAAAGAAAATATCTACTATATCATTGTCTGGGACTGACGGGAAGGTACTCTTTAGTTCCCTTTTTCCCCCTTCTATATACTAAGGAGAAGACTCATCTAGAGTCTAGTTTACTGTAGCTAAATTACAGAGCGAAATGAGAAAAAAAATTAAAATACGGAGATTTTCCACAATTGGTAATCTGTCCATGAAAAGTGATGATGCTTGAATCGATAATCTTGCAAGGTAAGACTTGATCAGGAAATCAAAATTGTTTTAAACAGGAGCGAGCTCAACTTCTTGAGGTCATCAAGACACTGCAGGGTTTTTGGGTAAACATAAGGCTCATTTGTGTCGGGTCATTTGTGTCAATGATCCATATGCCAAAACTTTTAGAATGTTTCTTCAGGTGACACTGTGTCAGTGATGGAGCTTATGTCGTAACAAAGGAACCTGAGAAAAATAACAAATGGTTGATTATGAATGTGTCATACTTTGCTCTCGTAAGGAAAAATATCAATCTTTATAATTCTCTTGGACTGGACAATATTGCCTTGACATGGAATTTTTGTGACCTTTGCTGTGTTTCAGCTGGAGAAACTTCTCGAGAAACTTGATGTGTACGAATCTGCAGTCGGTGATCCTTCTGTGAAAGGTGTTACTCACATTGCGGCCTTCCCTCCTGCTTTTGAAGCGGTGCCCCGTAATCCCATTGTTCTCGACCTTGCCTATAACTGTGTAGAGTTCCCATCCCTTGAAAGCAGAATGAAGAAGGACAAGAAGGGCTTCATAAGTAGGCTATGGCGATGAACCCTGTTGATGAGGTTTTCCGATTGCTCGGATTCATCTTCCATCTGCTCTCCATTTCACCATTGATTTAATCTAGCGGGAGGGGCATGTTGAATTTTGACTCACATTGCTTGCATTTCGGTGAATGACCTCCAATGTACTTTTTTTAAAGTTTAGGCGCTCTTAACAATTTTCTCGTGACCTGCATAAAGTTTCTTCTCCTACGAGCATGACGCTGAGGAAAGTGGAGCAGTTTATTTCATTTCGGCATTCAACGATGGACGTTATAAAACGCCATCTAGTACTGAGAAACTGGGAAATTTTGGTATGTATCTGTAGATGTTATGCAACAGCTTGAATTTTTCTCTTTCTAAAGACTAGAAGAGTAGTGAGAGAACAAGAATGAAGCGAAGGGAGATGGTTTGCGATTGTTAAGATGCTTTTCAAAGCAAATTCGTTTACGGAGTCTTTTGATACCTTAGTTGAACCTCTTCTATTTCCTAGCATATCTTCCTACCTATGGTAATCACCCGGTACTTTGACGTTCTTTCTCCGCACGGGAAGTTAGCGACCGAGGACAAGGCTTACTCCGCTGGTCAATTTTATAATGCTCGTTTTGTCAGACTCGTCTAGCACGTGACTACAAAGAAGAAGTATAATCCACGCTATAGGGGGTAGACACGTGCACGGATTGTTTTCCATTGTTACGCTCACGTTTCTATCCGCAAACTATTTTAAAGTAATTCACTGATTAATTTAGAGATCTTGTACACGTTTTCTGTAATGAAAAAATTTATGCCTTACTGAATCTATTTTGGTAAATTTGTCCTGATTAGTCTAAGATTATTTCGATGAGGCTCGAATGTTTTCCTGAATATGATATTTGAGATTGAGTGTCTAACTTACGAGTCTTGTTAACTTCGTCAAGATGAGAAATTTAAAAAAAAAAATGATAAAACGAGTTTCAGGACGCTCAACTAAACTGATGAAGTTATTAGACATGCAAACTTAGGAAAATGTTTAAGAGTGCTCCTTGGGCACTTGTTGAACTTTATTATAAATGTTTTAGAAATTTAAATTCACTAGTGGCTTATGAAAAATTGTTATTATTCCGTTTTTTAGAATGTCTTGTTCCATTTTTATTGAATTTAATTAGTAACCCAGGCACACCCGTTAACAAGGCTCATAAAAAATAGTATTGTTTTCATTAACTTTATTCTTAGATAGAGTTCTTCTTTAACTCCAAGCAATATAAATATAAAAATCGTCACCCAACAAATTTCCATGATTGAAATTGAAGGTCAAACAATTCCACATGTAATCTATTGTTCGCTCTGAATTTTGGGTTCCATCGGATTTTGTTTGTTTTTTATTTCTGCACTTCAGTTACCCTTTTGCTAGTATCTTCTTCGTACACCATTACGGTTTTTTTAGTTCCCTTTCCCGCAACATCTCTCTCTCTCTCTCTCTCTCTCTCTCTCAACTTCCTTTAGAACCACTTCACTGGTCACTATCTGACATTTTGCATGAATCCCATGAAAAGGATCAGCCCAAAAGCCATCTCTAACATCGGATTATTATCATCATTATCTGCATTACTTTGGAATGACAACACAAATATGTGCTCGAAAAAACTGGTTATTTCATGGGAAATATGGTGGGTTCAATCATTTCTGGCTTCACCAGAGTGATTAGTAGTGGTCTCTTGGACTCCGCTCTCGATTTCATGTCAGGAAAATCTTGCAGGTAAGCATCGCTCTGCCTCGAGTCATTCCTTCTTTTGCTCTTAGTTTGAAATAAAAGAAAATTAAGTTCGTGCTATTTGGTTTTTCTGTTAAAAAGAAGCCTGTGCATACCCAAGTCGTATGAGACGATGCCTGCGCAATGTGAAAAATGTGTGCATGCAGCAGTGTTCGCCTGGGCTGATAGAAGCCCTGTGCATCTAAGAGCGCGTTTGTAACGATTCTGTTCCCGAGAGTAGATTCTGATCAGAAATTATTCTTTTTTATTCTGTTTCCGGAATAGATTCTAAGCATTTTAGGCCGTTTGGTAACTATCCAAAATTTCTAATTCTGGAATAGAATTACGTTTGGAACCATTCTTATTGATTCTGTTCCAAATCAATTTTTTTAATTTTTAAATAAATTTTTTACTTTTTCCTTTTTTTCAATTTTATTTTTTAATTTTTTAATTTTTTTTTTTTTTCCTTTTTCTCCTATTCTTCTTCTTTTTCTGGCCGGCGACCTCATCGGAGCGTCGCCGGCCGAGCCTCCCTGGCAACTAGGCAAGCCTCGCCGGGGTTGGGCGAAGCCTGCTTAGCCACTGGCGGGGCTCGGCGCCGCAAGGCTTGCCCAGCCCTGAGCCTCGCCAGATCTAGCCAGGCCAAGCCTCGGCGGTGGCTGGGCTTGCCTCCGGCGAGCTCGCCGGACCGGCAGGCCATGACCGGCGGCCACGGAATGGTCAACGGCGGTCGCGGGATGGCGGAAGGGAAGAAGAAGAAGAAGAAGAAGAGTTGGTTTTGATTCTCAAATTTGTTCCGAAACAAAAATCAACTTTTTTTTTTGTTCTTGATTCCACTCCAAATCTGTTCCCAGGAACAAAAATTTTACCAAACGCGATTCTATTCCAAAACTGATTTTGGGAACAAAAATCAAAATCAAGCACTATTTGGATCGTTACCAAACAGTGCCTAAAGTTATATGAAATAAGGTCTCAGTCTTTATTAAAAGGTGGAAGTACTTTATATTTGAATTTTGAGGGTATTTTTCTGTCAAAATTGCATTTCAGCTCTTTTTGCGTGTCGAAGGGACTTCCTCTGCTGCAAAGAGAACTTCTGTGTTGTCAATCAACTGAAGATGGCCACGGTTGCAATTCTTCTGTAGATAGGTATGTTGCCCAGTCTGTCAGGATCATAGTACTCTAAACTGCAGCCTTCAGATCAATGTTTCAAGCTTGTTTCTTTCTAATCAGCCATCATCAGCTCTTTTTGCTGATCGACAAGGGACTTCCTCTGTTGCAAAGAGAACTTTTGTGTTGTCAATCAGCTGAAGATGGCCACGGTTGCAATTCTTCCGTAGATAGGTATGTTGCCCCGTCTTTCAGGATCATGGTACTCTAAACTGCAGCCTTCAAATCAATGGAAAACTTTCAAGCTTGTTTCTTTCTAATCAGCCATCATCAGCTCTTTTTGCGGATTGACAAGGGACTTCCCCTGTTGCAAAGAGAACTTTTGTGTCGTGAATCAGCTGAAGATGGCCACGGTTGCAATTCTTCTGTAGATAGGCATATTGCCCAGTCTTTCAGGATCATGGTACTCTAAACTGCAGCCTTCAAATCAATGGAAAACTTTCAAGCTTGTTTCTTTCTAGTCAGCCATCATCTCACATTCAAGGGTGCTTTCCATGTCATAAAACTCAGATTTGTTTTCCATATTATCAGGTTTAAGGATCCAGAGATTGCGGTTATGCTTCTGAAGCTTTCTACGATTAACAATCTGATAGCACTGTCATCACTATAGTCCCTTCGTTCAAGCTGGTCATTTTGAGATGCATCTTTTCCTGATGATCTAGTATAGGTTCCATTTGTTATCTTGCCTGCGACAAATCGGATTTGAAATGAGTCTGGACAATTATCTGTCTTTTAACTCAGGTAAACTAAACTTACAAAGGTATTTAGAGGCTAAAATGTTCTGAGAGGCCTAATTCAATCCAATAAATTTGGGTTTTCTGCTCGCATGTTTGGAATTTGATTTTTCCTTTCCATTGGCAGTTCTGCTCTTCTTTTTTCTTCTGTACAAATTGGGCACCTTCCAGTGTGTTGGCAGGAGCCTCGGTCCTGTGCATGCTGCTGCTTTTTCCTTCAGGGATAAGCTTCTGAGCAGTGACAGAGGAGTTAATCGAAGGCACAAGAGAAGTGTGGAAGGCTTGTATTCGAGCATAGAATATGACGACTACGATGGAAACTCCGTAAATGATATGCACAAACATATGGAATTGAGGAGTTCATCTCGCAGTGAGATAGTCTTTGCAGCCTAGAAGTCATCCAGTATGGATAAGCATGAGCAAATATGATCATAGGAAGAAGGCTTGCAGCAGCATTGCGGTTGCGGTGGCTCGCTTCATGATTTTAGGGTGGTTAGGACAGCAAAGTTTGTGCGTAAAAAGTACAGATTTTGAGCATGGGATTGGCCAAAGGCAAAGGAGGGGAGGTGACGGACCTGAAACACACCGGAGGTGAATTTTTCTTGCGAAGTAATTTGTGAGATTGCATTCCTTTCAGCACTTGCGCATAAACATGTCCATTAGACTTTGTATAATATAAGTTTACTTGATTTTGCTTGGTACTTACTTCACGAGATGTTGAAGTTAATTATGATGCTGCCTCGTAAAATTCTTCCGCTTAAACGGATTGAACTTACGCCTCTATAATCAATGTTTGGTAAAACCTAAAGTAAACTTTCTAACAACCCATATTCTATTCCATTCCCACAATATTTTCTCCCGTTCCAAATTCCACGATTCTTTGTAAACCAACAAAGAGATGGATTCCTCATTTTGTTTAATGCCATTGTTGCCAATTCCATTTTGCTTCGTCTTACCAAACTCATCGTTAGCTTTTGGTATACCGAGTCTAATAGGTTTGTGCTTACGTTTGTGGAGTGTAGCGGCTAAATTTTATGCAGGAATATGACGGAAGTACAGGCATCACTCAGCAAGACATATATACACAGGCTATTGTACAACTCAAGTCACCAATCTCTCTCTCATTCTCATGAATTCACTTCAAAGAACATGTCCCGATCACTTCACCGACATATATCAATTTTTATAATTCATTCGAGGATTCAATTTTGATAATCAAACTTTTTGAAGAAAGTATCTTCACATAATATAACTGCACACTGCCAATCTGTTTGTTTGACGTGTGCACAAAGCGATATGTAACTATAGGGGTGATCAGTTCTCAATTCAGTCCAATTCCACAACCAGTTTCTAGTTTCTGGGACCGAGGACCAGATTAGTCTAGTCTATCTAGCCAATGGAGCCAGTCACTTGGCAATTCCACCTTCATATTTCAACATTCTGAAGGTAAATCTTTTCGCAAAAAGTGACACATAATGGACTAGGTAAATCTTTCCCCCAAAAAAAATACTGGACTAATTGTTATTTTAGGATTTATTATTATTTTTAAGAAATTAAAATAATTAAAATGATATAGTCGGTTCATTCCATACGTTTGGTTGGGTCCGGTCCCCGGCCCCCAAAAAAAAAAAAAAAAAAAAAAAGCAGACCGACAGAACTGGGAATGGCCCGGATTGGCCAAATCTGAGTAGTTCCTAGTTCCCAGGGGCATCAATCCGAAATGCTTACCCCTAGATGTAAGAGCCCATATTCATGCCAATTGGATTTACCTTTTTGGAAAAATGTTTCGAAACTGTTATTAGTATTTTTGAGGCTTGCCTAAAGTACTGGAACGTGTCATCTTCTGCCACGGAAAGGTTTCCGTTGCTTTGCATGGAAAGTTGAAAACTTGTCGTCTCCTTCAAGCAATCTCCAGCAAAGCCTCCAACGTCTGTCCTTTGCCTAGCTTGAATTGGAGGCATACGAACGCTAGTTGTTTACACGTTTATGTCAAAAAGAATATGGAATGTCGTCACCCACTGGACATTGGGTTTCTTCTACTTTCCATTGAGATTGCCTTCTTCCTCAAGGAAACCTAAGCTTCATCTCATACCATTTCCTCACAATATATCCATTCTCCATCCAATCTTCCGTCTTTCGTCTTTCGTCTAAATGTTAAAAAGGTTCAAAGAGAGAAAGCTCTCTTCTCGATACTCACCGTCTTTCGAATTGCCATGGACAACGAAGAGTCCAAGGGGAACTCGAGGAGCAGGCCGGCCACCCCTCCCGCCGGGATGAACGACGACCTCGGCCCCGATCTCGCCTTGGCGATGTCATTACAACGAGAAGAGGAAGAACAAGAAGCGCGAGAAGAGAGAGACCGCATGGCGACGCTCCCCACCATCGAAAGCGAGACGGAGGAAGAAGACGAAGCCAGCGAGGAGGAGGATGACGAGTCGAGCGACGGCGGCGGCGTCGGCGAGGACCGTTACGACTACTTCTCGGGCCTCGGGTTCGAAGCCGAATTCGGGTTCCTCGAGGGAGAAGACAGCAGCCAGAACGACATAGACATGGCGGAGTTCGACGACATCGACCCGGACGAGCTGTCGTACGAAGAGCTGATCGAGCTGGGGGAGATAATCGGGGAAGAGAGGAGAGGGCTGTCCCTAGAACAGATTGGCAGATGCTTCCGGCCGTTCACTTTCCAGTCACAATCGGCGGTCGAAAGGAAGATGGGAGCGATCGACAGATGCGTCATCTGTCAGATAGAATACGAGGAAGGCGAGAGGCTAGTCATTCTCGATTCCTGCGACCATTCCTACCATTCGGAATGCATCACCCAGTGGCTTCAAGTCAAGAAGACGTGCCCCATTTGTAGCACCGAAGTTTCAGCGCCCAAGAAATCCATGACTTAGTATGTTCTCCGTTCGGTTCGAATTGTGAATAAATTCATTCTTTATACATAACCGCGCTCGTGTATATATCTCCATTTGATTTGTGAACATGGTAGTGAACAGCAACATCTAACCTATGTAGATCGTTCGATTTCTTGCGACCCGCTTTACATTGTCGGGCCGGGTCATACGGTTTCTTTTGTGTAATGGGCCGCCAGTTCGATGCGTCGGAGCCCATTTTTTTCTCGTACTTAGGTTAAATAATGTCTAGCTTGCCATATCTATTTACATGGTATGAGACTATAGTGCGTGATTAATAGAGCAAAACCCTAAGCTAGACAACAAGAGGATCAAAGCCCAACCACCGTGGAGGGCGACGATTCGGACATGGAGACCCATGGTGGTCTGAATTCCAGTAGCGCGTCGCTGTCCGCCGATGATAGGTGGTGGTGGCGGTGGTTCGCTACGTGGGCCACCTTGGGCCCAGCTTCGAAGACCGCCCACGTCGCTAAAATATATATGTGACTAGATCTAGTTCCGGACCCACTACTCATCCGGGCATCCATAGTGTGGGCATTCAATTAATTATTTGTACCCATGAGTTATTGCTCCATGAAGAAGTGGGAAAATTTGCTATTCATCGATGGGTCGATGTGTCCAATCCGAGATCGACACCCGACTGTTTAAATGTAACGCTGCCGATTCTATAATTAATAGGGGGCCATCAGTTTTAGGGTGGTTCTTTTGCCGCTCTAAAATTGGAACTGGACCGAACATGGTCGATTGCCAGCCATGAAACTAAGAACCAACCCCATCCACCGTAGAACTGGAACGAACCTGCATGTCTCGAGATTCGGCAGTGTTATTTTCTTTCGCAAAAGTTTGGAAAGTTACTTTAGCATGGGATAAAAATACTATTTGCAGGGAATTTATTAAAAACAAGCGAATTTACACCAATGAATAATTGCTTTGCTGAATGATGTACTCTAGGTTGGTTCCAACAATTTAGTCCAGTTCCTCCCAAGAATCTTGGAAATCACCTAAATCGGCAGGTCTGATCCAGATCTTGATTTCGACTGGGACCAATCCACGCTCCCCATAAATAATATGTTAGGGATGGTCAATAAATTGGAATAGGGCACATCTCTCTACATAAAAGATACTACATCATTTTTAAAAACTAGTGGCCAAATTTACATATACATCGATTATATATATATAGAGAAAATGTAAGATGCAAGTGCATTAAAAATCCTTATATCACCATGTTGTTTCTTGTTGACCTGGAAATCATCTTATCTATTCCTGTCACCGTGAAAGGGGCAATTAGTTTCCTAAAAAAATATATGCTAACATGGAATTTGGACGAAACGTCTTCATACTCATGATATAATGCAAGAGACGTGACATTAATTGTGGCCGCAAAATCCTCGTAGTGTCCCGATTTACTCACAAACACAAGTAACATCAGAAATGGATGCCTGTCTTGTATCTGTTTGCATCCAAACGAATCTTATGTCTCCATTTCAAGCTCCCAACATCGCCATCATCCCTCTCGTCGTCAATTAGCCTTTTGCCCTCTTGCCCTTTTGCCCTTCCAAATGGTTTTCATTCGCACGTGCAAGGGCCTATAGTGTTTGGTAAGACTAACCCATCACACTTCCTTATATCATAAGCTTCAATCAGCCCCCCAACCCCTCGAAATCGTATGTACAAATGACATGGACCGAATTTGATGAACGGGATAGGCTCTAAAAGTCCGGTCATCTCTCGAAACCGATGTCACTACTTTTTATATGCGCTCCGTATAAACATTTTCTAATGACCGGCGGAGTCAAACACCCAAAAAGGAAAAGAAAAAGAAAATGGAGATCCTGGAAGCAACAGGTTCCATTGATCGGGAGTAGACAACAGGTTTGAGATCCGACAATGCGTGGGGGCCTTAGATTCCACATAAACTAAATGTGAAGAGGCCAAAACCGGCCTACGTCTTCTGTCTTCTTAGGGAGGGCGTTGAGTAGTCCTGTCTAACAGCGCCATTTGGGGGCTTCAAGCTGCTGTCATCAATCACACCAGGATAGAAAAAGTGAAAACCTACCGAGTCTGTGCTCCAACCGATTCAAGTCTCAACTGCCCTGTCCTCGTCGTCTAAATCCACAAGCATCGGAAACCCAAAATCAATTTTTCTTTCTTTCTTTCCAATCCCTATAGAATCAAAGGTTGCCGGCACTAAGTAAAAGGATTAAGAGTCCGTTTTTTTTTACAGAAAAATGAATTATTTAAAATATATATTCTTGAAAATGATTGCTTACTTCGCTTATAAAAATGAATGAATGAAGTGTTTTTTTTATTATCTAAGAAATATTCAAACATAAATCGTTATCGATAATAAAAAAATGGGTTCCATTAATTAATTAATTCAAGCAATACAAATTATCATCTTTTTGTTTATTTTTCATGAAATAAATAGATCTTAAGTCTCATTAGATTAGATGAAAAAAAAGTGATTTTGCCGTCTAGATCTCCATTTCCGTGAAAATAACAGCCACGCCTAAATTTTAACGGCAACCTAAATAATACGATTTGCTGTTGTCATCGAATTTTCGCGAGATTTTGGCAACGGAAAAAAAAAAGACGGAATAAAGAAAAAAGGAAAAGAAACAAAAGGTCATTCGGAGGAGGGATCTAAAAAAAACAGAAACCCATGTTGGAATTGTGTCGGCAGAGGTGATTGAACGCGAAAAGCCACGTCATCTGTGGAGCATTTTTTTTTCCTTCTTTTATTATTTTATTATTTTATAATATGGTCTGATTCTAATACGAGATTAGATGATTATATGGGTAGCCTAGCAACAATGATCTCGAACCCACATGTGCAAGATGCCAATCGAGAGCCATCCACCAGATCTAAACGACCAGTCCTGGCTTCCTCACAGATCATCTCCTGTCGGAGAAGAGATTTAAAAAAGTCGGGGGAGGGAGTGGGGAGTTAGAATCGTCACGAGAAGCGATTTTGTCCTTTTTGGGGAGCACATGCTCGTCTCCTCCCCAAAGCCCTAAAACAAATCTGCTGATCCTTTCTTTTCTTTCTTTTTTCTTTTTTAAAGATGGTGGTCTTCCAGTTCAGACCACAGTCCCAAACGTGATCGTTAATGCTTGCCGTACTGTGATGTCCCTACAAAAAATAATGTCCAATAAGCCGTGGCGGTTTAATCAATTCTAAACGTTTTACTGATATAATTTTAATAATAAACTTTTTAGCGACTTGTCAATTCAATTTAGAACTTTTCAATTGTGCCGAGGTAATTCTCGACCTTTTGATAACTTATGAATCTAATCCCAAACATTTTAAAGATTTGTCGATGCAGTCATTCCGACCAATTGTCTAAATAATAAATTTATGACTGAATTGACAAATTCTTCAAAATGTTTAGAACTAGATTGATATAACCAAAGAGTTTGAGACTAAGCTGGCAAATCTTTAAAAGGTTTAAGAATGAACTAACCACCTTATAACAAGTTACTAACTTTTCGAACGATTATTTGATTTCTTCATCGTGTTTTAAACTTTTCAATTGTGTCAATTCAGCCTTAAGCATTTTGATGATATGTCATTCTAATCTTAATCATTTTGAAGATTTGACAACTTAACTTTTTTGTCTAATTATTCAAATAATAGGTTTATGATTAAATTGACAAATCTTCAAAAGATTTGAGATTAAATCGACACAATGAAAATGTTTAAGACTTAATTGATAAATTGTAAAAAATTTATAACTAAACTGATATAATTTAAATGTTTATAATCCGACAATTATCCCATTTCCATGTCCCCACCCACGCAAAAGGCCCGCCCGATCATCAGTGGCTCGTCCCCCATCACATGGCATGCCCCCACCGCTCCCTCCTTTCTGGACGGTGGAGATGGGAGCACGGGGACTTCTCCCCGACTCTGACATGCCCCCGAAGGAAAACCGCCGGTCCCTTTTGATTGTGATGGGGATTCATGATTTATCAAGGGGCCAAAAAAAAAAAACAAAATAAGTGAAAATACAAGGTGGAAAAATGAAAACGGTAAAAAACAAAAAACAAAATAGTGCGGGAATCCCGAAAAAGAACAGGAGGCGCTTTGAACATTTGACTGACCAAACAGGTGGAGAAGTGCAGCGGCAGAAGAAGCTAACCAATCGACGCCCGGCCCCACATCCAACGCCACCAAGTTCTCCCCCGCTTTTTCACTGCGCAAGCTTCCAATACACCACCAACCGAAAATAACCGACCGAAAAACAGGGGAAACGACACAACATATATGGCCAACTTCCTTTAGAAAATTGTAATAATAATAAAAAGGGATGAACACCACAAAAAAATTCAAAACTATGTCGGCAAAATCCCTAAATTTTGTCCTCTGTGCATGAATGCCTAAAACTCTTTTTTTTTTTTTTTTTTCACGAAAAAAAACCGACACATATACTCTTTATTTCAGTTTTGTTCATGGCATATTTGTCATATTTGTATAAATTCATGATTTTTTATAACATAAAAATAATTCGAGATATTTGTGTCATAATAAATATACTTTGAAACTCTTTATTGTATTAAAAAAATAGTTAAATTGCACATGTATGACTTTATGCTAAACATGATCCTACTATATGTAGGAATATTTTTTTTTTTTTTAAATTTCCAAAAAGTTCATGTGTTCGATTTTGAATAGAAATAAAAGAATGTTAAGAGTAAAAGAAATTTCATAACAAAAAAGGGTACAGGTCAAGGTTGTACGGAAATCCCAAGAGATTGATCATTGCTTCTATTTATAATTTCTTACTTGTGTTATGAGAATGAGAAAACTCACGGCTCGAAAATTTATTGAAAGGATTATGTACGATTCCGACAATAAATTATTGACGTTCCATATTGAGAAAAGTCTAAATTTGGATGCCATAATGTCAATAGAAAAATTAGTTAAAAAAAAAAAAAAAAAAATCAAGTGTCGGCAATGTCTTTCTCACGTTTTAAACGGAAAATCTAATGGTGATTCAACAACAGGGAAAATTTTTTTAGGAAGACTCAAGTTCGGTCCTAGGCCAGAAAAAGATAAAGGTATCGCGTACGCCACGATAATTACTTGTTAATTATTAGATGCACGAAGTTAAGTGAGTAGACTAGGTCGGGTGTTGAAATGTGATCATTTCAGGGTCGCTTTAAGATAAATAAACAAATAAACGAAAAAAATTAAGAAAAATAAAAAAGGAGATAATTAATATAAAACGGGAGAGAAACTGAAAAAAAAAAAAAAAAAAATCCGAAAGGGAAACGAAAAGAAAATGACGGAGGTAGTAAGAAGAGCAAAAAGGCGATGAACGCACGTTGAAAAAGAAACGAATTGACACTGACTCACTCCCTCTCCCTCTCTCTCTCTCTCTCTCTCTAGACGCACTACATTTTCGACCACCATTGGCGTTGAGCTCTGAGCTGGACTGGATCGCTCGCGAAGATTCACACGCACTCTCTCTCTGTGTCAGGTACAGTGCGGGGAAGGAGGCGGCGGTCGTCGTGCTTCGTCCGTTGACGCATGCATTCCCGCGTCGGCGGAAGCGTCGGTCCCCATCGCTTCGATGGGGACGAGCCAAGAGATTCCGCGACGCCGCCTCTGATCCGATCTGCTCGTCCCCCTCGCTTTCTTTTTCTTTTTCTTTTTTTTTTTTTATTTTTCTTTTTCCTTCCGTTTCGCTGTCTGCTGTTCGATTGAGCTCGCTGAATCGCGGCGCCCGGCTGTCCTCTCTCTCGCTCCCTCTTTTTTTTTTTTTTTTTAATATGAAGTAGTGAGAAGGCTGCTCGTTCGCGATTGCGCGTTTACGTGGATGGAAGACCGGATTCGGTCGCGGTTCGATGCTTTGTTGATCGCTGGTATTTGGTCTCCAGGGGCTCGGTTTCGGACGAGGAGGGGGGAGGTGTCGGTTGAGTGAGCTGTCGATTCGTGGTTCAGCGAATTCGGTTGAATGCATTCGATGGCGAGGACTTGAAGTGGGCATTCGGAGGTGTGTTATTTGTTTATTGGCCGGCGGGAGTTCTTGCGCATCGCTCTGATTCCGTCCCCGAGAGGTACACTTTTCTTGGTCTGATGAGCTTACTGTTGGAGTGATTTGACTGCTACCCGAGGCTTCAGCGTTTGAATTAACTAAAACTATCGCGATAACACGTTTGGATTTTAAAAATCGGCTTGCTTTTCTATTTTTAAGTTGTAATCGTGCACCTAGCATCATTGCTGATCTTGTGTGAATTCCTCGGAGGAAGGGCGGGAAGTTATCGGGGATGGGTTCCCTGACCCACCTTTGGGTATGGAAAGTTAAGATAGGGAAGTGGGAATTGATAATCGAGTCGATAGAAGTCCTTGGTAATATTAATGATCGGATAATTGCTTGGTTGTTGAGACAGGAGGGATACTGTGCGATGTGCCCATGGAGTGGTGTGAGGAAAAGTGAATGATTTTGTTCTCTGTCGTGTGGTAGACTAAATTATAGAAGCAGTGGACCAAGTATGGTCATTATTGCCCTACAGAATGCACGTCTTTTATTGCTTTCTTTGAGAGAGAGAGAGAGAGAGAGAGAGAGAGAGAGAGCTCTCAAACTCCAGATGCTCTTGTTACATATGGGCGTGTGGACATGGATGCTGAATCACCATTCTTTTGTTTGACTCAAACTATCAAATATTTTTGAAAACTTGATTGGAACTTGTTTCCAGCAGTTTCGAGGTCTTATCTGGCACTTTGCCTCTCCATGTGGAATGGAGAAGAGGAACAAGTCGACAAGGTGGAATTCTTTTCCTTGATCTGATCTGCAGGAGTTAAAGGGAAAAAGCTGAAGCAGAGAATTGGTGCAGATGTCAAAGTCTGCTTCTCCCGAACCAAGAGAGTCTACTGTCTCATTGACTTCTCAGCGGCAGTGAGTATCTCTTCTCCAAATCTTGCCCATGTGTTTTTCATTAGAGTATTAGGCAAAGGGGAAGCAACTCTTGATGGATCCATGCTTATAAGTACTTGCCAGTCTTATTGAAAAGAACCCAGTAGAATTCAAATTCAATTTTCTGTTACACTTCTCGTGTCTTTTATTCCCTTTGTGTGTGTATGTGATTTTTTTGGGGGGGGGGGGGGCTATTGAGGGCTGTAGTGAGCTTACGTTTCGAATACCTTTTCTTGGAGCATGCCGTCATACAGTAATCTACAATTATGTGTTATGTCATAGGGAGTCAAATGGAGCAGCTGGACTGGATGATACAGAAAGCACAATGGCCACAGTTGCTCAGTTCATTGAGCAACTGCATACCAACATGTCTTCAGCACATGAAAAAGAGCTCGTTACAACTCGTCTACTCAGTATTGCCAAAGCAAGGAAGGATGCAAGGATGCTTATTGGTTCTCATTCCCAAGCAATGCCATTGTTCATATCAATTCTTAGGAGTGGAACCTCTTTGGCAAAAGTAAATGTTGCTACGACGCTCAGCATTTTGGGCAAAGATGAAGAATTACGTTTGAGAGTCCTTCTTGGTGGTTGCATCCCACCATTGCTTTCACTTTTGAAATCCGAACTGACTGAAGCAAGAAAGGCAGCAGCTGAAGCAATATATGAAGTCTCAGGTGGTGGGCTCTCAGGCGATCATGTGGGTATGAAGATATTTGTTACTGAAGGCGTAGTACCAACCTTATGGGATCAACTTGATCCAGAGAACAAACAAGACAAAGTGGTTGAGGGTTTTGTTATTGGGGCACTAAGGAACCTCTGTGGTGACAAGGATGGTTACTGGAAAGTTACACTTGAGGCGGGGGGTGTGGATATTATCATCGGTCTTCTGTCTTCTGATAATGCTGCTGCTCAGTCAAATGCCGCTGCTCTTTTGGCCCGTCTTATATTGGCTTTCAGCGAGAGCATTCCCAAAGTGATAAATTCTGGAGCAGTCAAAGTTTTGTTACGACTGGTGGGTCGGAAAAATGATGCTTCTGTTCGTGCTAGTGCTGCTGATGCCTTGGAGGCTCTTTCTTCTACGTCAACCACAGCTAAGAAAGCTGTCGTGGATGCAGATGGTATCCCAGTTCTCATTGGTGCTGTAGTCGCTCCTTCTAAAGAATGTATGCAAGGAGGATTTGGCCAAGCTTTGCAGGGCCATGCAACACGAGCTTTAGCAAACATTTGTGGTGGGATGTCCGAGCTGGTCGGTTACCTTGGAGAGCTCTCACAGTCTTCTCGTTTAGCTGCACCTGTTGGTGACATAATCGGAGCACTCGCTTATGCTCTGATGGTCTTTGAGCAAAAATCTAGTGTTGAGGAAGCACCATTCAATGTGACACACATAGAACGCATTCTAGTCACGCTACTGAAGCCTCGGGATAATAAATTGGTTCAAGAGCGCATCCTAGAGTCCATGGCCAGCCTATATGGTAATCCTCATCTATCCAGATGGGTTGACCATGCTGAAGCGAAGAAGGTGCTTATTGGACTTACGACAATGGCAGCTGCAGATGTACAAGAGTATTTGATACTCTCCTTGACTAGATTGTGCTATGATGGATTGGGCCTTTGGGAGTCCATTGGAAAAAGGGAAGGAATACAGTTGCTAATATCATTGCTGGGTTTATCAACCGAACAGCATCAAGAATATGCTGTTGAATTGTTGGCACTTCTGACAAACCAAGTCGACGACAGCAAGTGGGCAATCACTGCTGCTGGAGGGATCCCTCCATTGGTGCAATTGTTAGAAACAGGATCGCAGAAAACCCGGGAGATTGCTGCGCTCATCCTATGGAACTTGTCTTGCCATAGTGATGATATCTGTGCTTGTGTTGAAAGTGCGGGAGCTATCTCATCACTGTTGTGGCTTTTAAAGAGTGGCGGACCAAATGGACAAGGAGCATCTGCAAAGGCGCTCATAACAATTGTGCGGACTGCAGATTCACCCACCATCAATCAGTTATTAGCATTGCTCCTGGGTGATAGTCCCAGTTCCAAATCTCACATAATTAGGGTTTTGGGTCATGTGTTGACTTTGGCATCCCAGAGCGATTTGGTGTACAATGGGTCTGCTGCAAATAAAGCGTTAAAAACTCTTGTCCAGGTTCTGGATTCATCAAATGAAGAGACTCAAGAATGCTCTGCTTCTGTTCTAGCAGATATATTTAGCATGAGACAGGACATTTGTGAAAGTCTAGCAACTGATGAGATTATTCATCCCTGCATGAAACTTTTGGCCAGTGATACTCAAGTGATTGCAACTCAGTCTGCACGAGCTTTGAGTGCTCTATCTCGTCCCACCAAGAGTAAAAAAGCTAACAAATTGTCTTGCATTACTGAAGCGGATGTAAATCCTTTAATTAGTTTGGCCAAAAGTTCATCAATTGAAGCAGCTGAGACTGCAGTGGCTGCACTTGCCAATCTTCTATGTGAACCCCAGATTGCCGCAGATGCTCTTGCTGAAGATGTGGTTTCTGCTCTGACAAGAGTACTTGGTGAAGGTTCACTGGAAGGCAAGATTAATGCGTCACGTGCACTTAATCAATTACTCAAACATTTTCCAGTGGGTCATGTGCTCACAGGACATGCTCACTGTCGCTTCACCGTTCTTGCCCTTGTTGATTCCTTGAACACAATGGATATGGATGGAACAGATGTTATGGATGCACTGGAAGTAGTTGCCCTCCTGGCTAGGACAAAACAGGACACAAACTTGAGTTATACCCCATGGTCTGCCCTTGCTGATGTTCCATCAAGCTTAGAATCTGTTGTCCGCTGCCTGGCTGAGGCCCCCCCTTTAGTCCAAGATAAAGCCATAGAGATACTGTCTAGACTTTGCGGGGATCAACCAGCTGTACTTGGTGACCTTTTGGTTGCAAGATCACAATCTATTTGTTCATTAGCTAATAGAATCATCAATTCAGCCAGCCTAGAAGTGAGGGTTGGGGGGGCCGCGCTGTTAATTTGTGCTGCAAAAGAGCACAAACAGCAGTCTCTTGATGAGCTTGAGTCTTCCGCATACCTCAAACCCCTAATATATGCATTAGTGGATATGACAAAGCATGATTCCAGCTGTTCCTGCTTAGAGATTGGAGTTAAAACTCCCATAGGTTTTATGGAAAGAACCATTTTCCAGGAGGGGGATGAGTCTGATGTTTCTGATCCCGCCACAGTGTTGGGAGGAACTGTTGCCTTGTGGTTGCTGTCAATAATTTCGGCGTCACATGAAAATAATAGACTCGCTCTTATGGAAGCTGAGGGGCTTGAGGCTCTTTCTGACAAGCTGGCCAGTCATACTTCCCGATCACAGGTAGCATTATTTTGTTCTTAGTCTGTTGTCAATCGCTTTCTCATTTACTTGGGTTTGAGATATATTTCTCAATTCCTTTTCCACCACCGCAGTCTTCCACTGGGTGATCATTGCAAATGATTCAGTTGCCAGGTAAATTAGATTGAAATGCATTAAGCGATGAGCTGTCATTTAGGGGATTTAGCTTGGGATCCTGTCTCTTACACGTCTTTTAACTCTTCTGATATTTGCCAATCAAATGCATGCTTTCTATTAAAATGAACAATTACAGAGATAGAGATAGTGTAAGCCACATAGAATCAAGCAAGGCATTGTTGCCAAGAGAGCGAGCCCTTAATTTTCTGGTTAATTCTGAAGATTATCAAGTTTTAATATATCTGTGACTAACCACACTTAATCTGGCACCTACGAAGCATGTACTTGTGGCCCTCTGTTCAGCAGTCAAATTTACTAGATAACAGGGTACATATGATGCTTTCATTGTGGAGAAAATATTTTATTTCATGGGAAAATTGCCAAAACATGATTTTCTCAAGTTGAGCCCTAGACTTAAGAAAGTCATTCTAATTTGCCCCAACAAACTCAGAGCATTGACGAATTCTATTTACATATATTTTTCGTCAAATTAAAAAAAAAAACATTTTAATTCTGAAACATTAACAAACATTTTCACGTGACTTCTGACTTTAAGTGCAAGTTCATAAATTTTTAAGATTTAAGGTGTTCCATACTAAATAAAAATAAAAATAAAGCTAAAAAGTCCAAGTTAAAAGCAAAAACCACCTCAAGCGCTCATTGATTTCTCATTTTTCTTCTTAATCATAAATAAAGAGCCAATATACCCCAAGGCAATGCGGCTCAAATGTGCAGAAAGGAAGTGAAAAGAATGCAATTCCAACTATTGGATGAAGCTAAAAGTTGGTTTGGTGGAAATGAGAATGTTTCAGAGTTACGAAATTATTTAATTAAGTCTATGTTGAAAAGAAAATATGCTATTATTTCACAGTATCAAATTTAATTAGCCACTATTTTCATGGTGGACCAAGGGCTGGTTCAAATTGATGCACAATTTGACGACAATTTGCAACACAATGTGCCATTTGTAGTTGCAAATCGGAAGGGCATTATTGGACAGAGAGATGAAAAATGGGGTTCGTGATCAAATTTCTGTTTTGTTTGCAGGCTGAATATGAGGATCGAGAGTGCATATGGATTACTGCCTTGCTGTTAGCCATTCTATTTCAAGATGCAAACGTTATACTGTCTCCAGCAACTCTCTCTGTTATCCCTTCACTAGCTCAGCTGCTACAATCTGATGAAATTATCAATAGATTCTTTGCTGCACAGGCAATGGCTAGTCTTGTTTGCCATGGAAATATGGGAATAAACCTTGCTATTGCAAATTCAGGAGCCGTTGCGGGGTTGATAAACTTGGTTGGTTATGTAGAGTCAGATTTGCCAAACCTCATTGCTTTGTCAGAGGAATTTTTCTTGTCACAAAACCCTGATCAACTTGCTTTGGAGCAGCTTTTTAAAATTGAAGATGTAAAAAGTGGCGCCACTGCACGAAAATCTATACCTTTATTGGTGGACCTCTTGAGACCAATGCCTGATAGGCCTGGTGCCCCTACCATTGCTGTTCAGCTCTTGACTTATATTGCAGAAGGAAATGATGCGAACAAGCTAATTATGGCTGAAGCTGGAGCTTTAGATGCTCTTACGAAGTACCTGTCTTTGAGCCCTCAAGACTCAACGGAAGCTACTATAGCTGATTTATTGCGGATATTATATATGCATGCTGATATCATCCGGTATGAGGCATCAGTTAGTTCACTGAACCAGCTAATAGCTGTTCTGCGACTGGGGTCAAGGACTTCGAGGTTTAGTGCCGCAAGGGCTCTTCATGAACTTTTTGATGCTGAGAACATCAGAGACTCTGATTTGGCCAGGCAGGCTATTCAACCATTAGTTGACATGCTAAATTCTGCATCAGAGAGTGAGCAAGAGATAGCTCTTGCTGCCTTGACGAAGTTCACTTCAGGAAATCCGGTAAAAGTAGCGTTGTTTACTGAAGTGGAAGGCAATACCCTTGAGAATCTTTATAGAATTTTATCCTCCGCATCATGCTTGGAATTGAAGAGAGATGCTGCAGAACTCTGTTTTATTCTATATAGTGATGCAAAGGTTAGGGCAGACCCAATTGCCTTGAAATGCATTCAGCCCCTCATAATGCTTATGCAATCCAAATTAAGCACAGCAGTGGAGTCTGGGATATGTGCTCTTGAGAAATTGTTGGATGATGAAAGACTGGTGGAGCATGCTTCAGCCCTCGATATCATAGATCTCATCGTTGACCTGGTCTCTGGGACAAATTATCGGCTGATTGAGGCTAGCATCTGTGCTCTCATAAAACTAGGGAAAGACCGGACTCCTTGCAAATTGGCTATGGTTAAAGCTGGCATTATTGACAAATGTCTTGAGCAACTCCCTGTTGTACCCATTTCCTTGTGCTCCTCAATTGCAGAACTCTTTCGCATTTTGACCAACAGCAGTGCCATCGCCAGGAGTTCAACTGCAGCAAGAATAGTAGAGCCTCTTTTCACCCTTTTGCAGTCTCCGGACTTCAGCTTATGGGGACAGCACAGTGCCTTGCAAGCACTTGTAAATATTCTGGAGAAGCCACAGAGCCTTGCTACTTTGAAACTCACTCCGTCCCAAGCAATAGAGCCTTTGATTTCGTTTTTGGAGTCCCCATCTCAAGCCATCCAGCAGCTAGGCACAGAACTGCTCTCTCATCTTCTAGCCCAGGAACATTTTCAGCAAGACATCACTACAAAAAATGCAGTTGTGCCGCTTGTGCAGCTTGCTGGAATTGGTATCCTCAATTTGCAGCAAACGGCAATAAAAGCACTTGAGAAAATATCCACTAGCTGGCCAAAGGCTGTGGCAGAGGCTGGCGGGATATTCGAGCTTGCGAAGGTTATCATGCAAGATGACCCGCGGCCACCGCATGCATTGTGGGAGTCGGCTGCTTTAGTCCTTTCTAATGTTCTGTGCTATAATGCAAAGTATTATTTCAAAGTTCCTCTTGTTGTCCTAGTTAAAATGCTGCATTCTACAGTAGAGAGCACCGTTACAGTTGCTCTCAATGCCTTGATAGTTCATGAAGGGAATGATGCCTCGAGTGTTGAACAGATGACTGAAGCTGGAGCAATTGATGCTTTGCTAAACCTTTTAAGATCTCATCAGTGCGAGGAAGCATCTGGTAGATTGCTTGAGGCATTATTTAACAATATTAGGGTTAGAGAGAGGAAAGTCTCCAAGTATGCTATAGCGCCTTTATCACAGTATCTACTGGATCCACTTACTAGATCAGAGTCTGGCAGACTTCTTGCAGCTTTAGCCCTTGGAGACCTCTCCCAACATGAAGGACATGCTAGAGCCAGTGATTCTGTTTCTGCATGTCGTGCTTTGATAAGCTTGCTGGAAGATGAGCCTACAGAAGATATGACAATAGTCGCAATTTGTGCGCTGCAGAATTTTGTCATGCATAGCAGAACTAACAGGCGGGCCGTTGCAGAAGCAGGTGGCATATTAGTAATTCAGGAACTGCTGCTGTCCACCCATTCAGAAATTGCTCGGCAGGCAGCATTGCTCATCAAATTTCTATTTTCTAATCACACCCTCCAAGAATACGTCTCCAATGAACTGATTAGATCATTAACAGGTACAGTACCAGAGTAACTGATTAATCCTTAACTCATATCTGGGGTGAATACTTTTTCCTTCTCATGTATGTTCCTAGCTTTACGTTGTCATTGGCCAAAAAACTCTGCATACCTAATGCTTTGATACCATGTATGCCATCTGTCCAGATTCTCTCAATGGTATTCTTCATCGTTCAATTTTAATAATATTGGGTTGGCTATTGATGAGAAGCCAACCCTCAGCTCGACTGCAGAATTATGATCCTGTATGTCAAGCCTTTACTTTTAGACCAATGTTACTTTTTCGGCTGGCAGAAATATATCAATACTGGGTATGATGTGAATGCAATGTAGCATTGTGTATCATGCATGAAGCCTTTTATATGATTTATGATTATTTATCTTCAACAGCTCATAAATTTTTCCATTGCATGTTCACTGCCTACTTTTGTCTCACCATTCTGTTTCTCAGTTTTGATAGATATACAGAACTTCCCCTTTGTCCTTCTTCATATATCAAATTGTGCTCGTTTCTTTTGCAGCTGCACTGGAGAAGGAATTTTGGTCAACAGCAACCATCAATGAAGAGGTCTTGAGAACTCTAAATGTGATTTTTATGAACTTCCCTAAGCTCCATGTATCTGAAGCTGCTACCTTATGCATCCCGCACTTGGTAAATGCCCTCAAATCTGGTAGTGAGACAGCTCAGGAATCTGTTTTGGACACTTTATGTTTGTTGAAACAATCTTGGTCCTCCATGGCTTTGGATATAGCAAAGTCACAGGCCATGATAGCATCAGAGGCCATTCCGATACTTCAGATGTTGATGAAAATTTGCCCACCTAGTTTCCATGATAGAGCAGACAGCCTTCTCCACTGCTTACCGGGATGTTTGACCGTGACCATTAAGCGAGGGAACAACTTAAAACAGGCAATGGGTAGCACAAATGCCTTCTGTCGACTGACAATAGGCAATGCTCCTGCACGACAAACAAAGGTAACATTTCTTTCATGATAACCCACGATATTTGTGAACCTCATTGGCTTGGCTTTGATATATTTTTTTGTTCCTGGTGGGAGCTTAGGAGGCTTGATTCCAATACTTTTAGTTTGGTGCTTGAAGGATTAAAATTGGCATGCTATAAGTTAAAAATATGGTTATTTAGATTATGAAATATGCAGCTACATTTGCATCTAGACACTGATATGATTAATTTCGTAATTCTCATAAAAGTTTTCTTTTTCTGATTCTTTATTTTCCTCCTTCAGGTGGTTAACCACAGCATTTGTCCAGAATGGAAAGAAGGTTTCACTTGGGCTTTTGATGTGCCTCCGAAAGGACAGAAACTGCATATCATATGCAAAAGCAAAAACACGTTTGGGAAGGTTTGTGTGCTCTGAACATATCATGTTGAAGCATATCAACCTAGACACTTATGTGGTTCACTTTATCGACCTGCACCTTTACCTGGCAATTCTTTAAATAAATGTAACTGTGTGGTCAATGCATGCTTATCTCTTAAAAACTTATTCCCATGCTTAATAATCCTACATGGTAATCTGTACTTAAACTTAGATGAGCAAGTAACACGGCTAAAAGTCATCCTGACCATTATCATGTTCTTCAATTTGACATGAGATGTGTTCCGTTTCAGGCAACTCTCGGCAGAGTGACTATCCAAATAGACAAAGTTGTGACAGAAGGAGTATACAGTGGATTATTCAGTCTTAATCACGAGAACAACAAAGATGGATCTTCCCGAACACTTGAAATAGAGATTATCTGGTCCAACAACAGGCAACCAGGTGATGACATATGAGGGGATTAAGTAAGTTTCCCAGATGAAAATCAGAAGATGGCAAGGTCATGAAGTTAGCTGGTTGATTAGTAATAGTGTGCAGGATGTTGATTTGCTTGTAATTATCTGTCATTTAAAGGTTCGATTTTGTAGTCTGATGCATGTGCTGCTGGAGGGGTGTACAGTATAAAACTTACACAAACTAGCAGAGGCGATAAGAGTCGTGGGATTTTTGCTTTAGGGTTCTAAAGCTAATTATAGATCTACTGTACAGGTCAGTCTTCTAGGATCTAGCAAGTTAAAAATCCTTGCAGAAATTGGCAGTAGTAATCGATTTTTGCCGATAGTGCTGCTCTTAGCTGACGAAATCATTGTACTTGTGTCATGCTTGTGATCTTTCGTGAGGCAAATCCTCTCTGCAAGCATTATCATTTGCTTTTGTTATGGTCTCAAAAGTGGATTTATAGGTTGTTAGAAATATTTCTTCTGGAGTTGCATAATCTCTCAAATAAGAGATTTGTTCGTTGAGTTCAGAGGCTGGATCTCATGGGGGCTAGCGGGGGCCATTGCCTCCTTTGGCGGTTTGGCATCTGGTGCAATTTTATTGATTATTTATTGTATTCTTTGGGATTCCATGTGTATTTTTTAAACCTTGCCTCTTCCAAGGTAAGATTTTACATTCCTTTTGATGTTGCCTATGGTCCAATGGGAGCAGGGAGAAAAGAGGGTGGTCCTTCAACTTCTCATTCATACTTATTTTACTAGACATGTAAGTTCCATCTTCTGAGTTTCGAGTGGTGATCTTTTGCGAGGCTGAGATTAATCCGGATTAAAGATCATGAGAGACGGAAAAGATTTGAGGTGGGGTTGGGCTTTTACCTCTTTGATATGAGGCAGCTAGACCTGGAATTGACTTGCATATTGCTATTTCGAACCCCGTGTGAGATGGATCAGGTGCATGGACCCTGGATCGTTAAATCAAGTGAGTTTCGTCATTTGTAAAAGATTGTTTGGATCTAAAGACTTTGATAGGCTAATGGGGCATATTATTAGTCCACTAATAATGTACGATCCTCTACCCTTATAGATGATGTCACATAGGATAATTGAAACAAAGTTTGGAAAAACTCGTGTTTGATGGTATATTTATTGAAATGTTTTTATACAATAAAATGGAAAGTAAATATGAAGAGGTTTTCGCCTCCTTTCTATATTAAACAAGAAACATAACTCACGGTCTTTTCATTATGCCTGTTTGATTGCTCAAATAATGACATAGTCATAGACGCTTTATATATCGCAAGACCCCTCCTAAGATAAACCATGGCTATCATTTCCATTTCTATAGTACGGAATTGGTTTTCATCTAGGCCTAAGCTGCTTGGCAATAATGTATAAAATCACTTAATTAGATCATGATATTTAATTGAGATCTTAAATTTCAACCTTGAGTTGCTCAGGGAGGTCGAATTGATACATCATTGAGGGTAATGCAAAATCGGTGTAAGTTTGGTAAAAAAGCATCTCAGTCGAAGAACATATCTCGTGTTCGTTCACTCATTACGTCTTTAATCAGCGTTAGATGGATGCGATGGTGAGAAGTGTCTATCGCACGGAGAGAAATCACAAGGTCGTCGCCCCGCCCGATTCTCAAAAGTCCGAATCGGTCATGGGTCACCGCCCCGCGCACCGACCCACCCATAAAGAAAACTTTCCGAACTCGTACTTGACCCGCAAGAGCGCACGCAGGGCCAAAACCGTCTTTTCGCGCTCCGCACGGAGAAGGGAAAAAAGAAGAAACGAGCCAAAACGCCAAAACCAACATTCCGACAATTTCAAAAGCTGCAACGAATGAAAGCTAAAGCCCTGGTTTTTGGAGGGAGCAAGCACCCTCCCTCCTCGTGACCCCTCTCTCTCTCTCTCTCTCTCTCTCTCTCTCTATGTGCGAAGCTCGCGCGTTCTCCAGCGATGTTCGGCTCGAGCTCCAGGTCGCAGAGATCCTCCGCTTCGTCAATCTCGCCGTTCCGGTCGCGGAAGGCGGCGGCGGCGGCGGCTGCTCCTCCGCCGGCCTCGGCCAAGCGTCCGGTCACTCCTTCCTCGGGCAGGCTGCCGTCGTCGTCGTCGTCGTCGTCGAGGCCTGCAAGTAAGCAGGCCTCGGTTTCTCAGGCTGCGGCGGCGGCGTCGTCGGAGATCCCGAAGCGGAACGCCAGCCCGACCTCGCAGATCGTCGAGCGGCCGGGTTTCAGCAAGTCCAAGGAGAACGTCACCGTCACCGTAAGGTTTCGTCCTCTCAGGTTAGTCGAGCGCGCGTTTATTTGTTCTCTCCGCGGAGTTGACTTTTTTTTTTTTTTTTTTTTTTTGAGTTACCGCGGGTCTGCTCTCTAGTCGATGGTGATCATTTTTTTTTCCCTCTTTTCGCTGCTGATTCTGATTTTTGGAAATGTGGATTGATTTTGAGCAGCCCGAGGGAGATTAACAAAGGAGATGAGGTGGCCTGGTATGCAGATGGGGATTACACAGTGAGGAACGAATACAATCCTTCCATTGCCTATGGCTTCGGTTAGCCTCGGTTCCTCTTTTTACTTCTCGAAGCAGTTACCGAGAGTTGGGTGGTCCTCGGCACACGAGCTTGAATAAGCCGCCCATGCCGCGGTTTTGCCAGTTGCTGCATATAGTTTTTAAGCACAGTTAGGGGTCGCGCCAACACAGTGGAATCCACACGATCGACTGAGTTGTCGATTCTGAATGGTGGGCCAGTGGCTGCACCTGAAGCTAGGTCATTAAGTATCATATGACTTTTCCCACCGATTCGGCATCCTGGAAACTTTACTTGACCACTTATATATTGATAATACAGTGGCAACATTTTTCGGCAAGGATTAAATGCAGAGTCTTACCATGGGACTCTAGTGTTTGAATTCGGATTTCAAATAAATCAAGTAAGAATTTACCCTTTTTATCTGAGACATAAATTATGGCGGTTTTGCAGATAGAGTATTTGGTCCAGCAACAACGACACGCCATGTTTACGATGTTGCTGCTCAGCATGTTGTCGGTGGTGCTATGCAAGGGATCACCGGTACTTATCTTTTTCTTTGCTTGACATGGCTTTTTCTGTCTTAGAAAGCAAATAAGAGAATTGCATGTTGAGAAGCCTTGATGTGAAAGGTGAGATGATACTTTACCTAAGGAAGAAACACTGTAAAAACATAACGGCCATGCGATGCGTTTCCACAATGTAATTTTTTTTCATCTGTCAAAAAGTAGCCATCACGATAGAATGTATGCTGGTAATTTTCTGTCTAAGGTAGGAACCTTAGCTACTGTCCCTGCTCATTTTAGTTTGTTGTCCCTTTTCATTTTGTGTATGGAGGAATTTTACTTTCTTTTCTTGGACTAGTCGTTTGGTATAAGTGCACCTCCAAGTCGTACTTTGTACCTTAAAATATGATGTTCCTTGCACTGATCGGTAAGATATGACCCAACAGTGAGTTTCTTGTACAATGAGTGGTCAATGTGGGCACAAATAATACTTAGCTTTAGCTTCTCTATTCTGGTGCAGGTACTGTATTTGCATATGGTGTCACTAGTAGTGGGAAAACTCATACTATGCACGTAAGTCAGAAATTCATATCCATTCCATTCAAATATTTTTATCACTTCTCCAGATGACTTGTGATTTATACTGATGAGTCATATCCCATTTTGTGAGGACCAGTACTTCACAAATTTGTTAGTGATAAGGATGTAAATTGTTTCTTGAGATCAACAGAATATATGAATGGCATCGGTTTGCCTTCACCATCCTCACTGTTTATGCATCTCGTTTAACTTTTGATGTTGATTTAATATATCGTTCTTTCACTTGATTTAATGGGTTCAAATTCTATCTTGTTATGCTAATCTGAGTGCAAGTGATATGCAAAACATGGTTTTCTTTCCAGAAACAAGTTTTCTCCAAATCAAGTGATTTTGTGAGGTCTATGCTGCTATCAAATGGGTTTTAACATGAATCCCAATCAACACTCTTTGAACTGAGGTTAATTATATCCACTTCTTCTCAAAGTGGTTTGGAAAGCCAGAGGCAGTTTAGTTTGTTAGAAATATGATGTTTTTAACTGCGACTCAGTTTTTAGATGAATGATGTATTCACATCAATGATGGCATTACCACCATCTGTAGCAAAATTTGTTTCTTTTCTGAAGACATTGTGTGAGTCAAAGTAATATTTTGTTGGCTTAACTACTGAAGGTGCATCATGTGATTAGGATAATTATGTGCTTGCAAACTGACCAACCACTATCTTTCTGTTTATTGAAGGGGGAGCAAAAATCACCGGGGATAATCCCATTAGCTGTGAAGGATGTGTTTGGAATTATACAAGAGGTGGTGAATTTTCTGTTGTTTGATATATTGACGTCGATCTGGAATTTCTACTGACCCTTGTGGCCCTTTTCAGACACCTGGACGAGAGTTTCTTCTTCGTGTTTCATATCTAGAAATTTATAATGAGGTCAGCTCAACTTAATTGCATTATTGTGTGGTATGGTATAGTAATTATGATATCTAATATATACAAACAATGGTGATTTTTATTATTATTTCAAATCTCAAGTGTGAACAATCCAAAGCAGGCCATAGAAAAAAAGTAGTACTCTTTTATTTTGCTCAAAGGTTATTTTATATCCCCTTTTACTTTCCTTATTGATTGAAAGACTCAATATGACTGATTTTAGTTTATGATTACATGTAGCTGGTGCATGTCTTTTCTGATCTGAGAACTAGAAGAGCTGTGTGCTTTTATTTTTTTAAGCATTTTATCAACTATTTAAAGTAGTTAGTTTTGGAGAGGGAAATATCAGGAGGGAACCCTGACACAGAACCAATGTACTCTTTAACTGTTGTTGAATACTGAAGACTTGATCTTCACTTTTATGGAGCCTGTCCAGTTCTGGATTAAATGGGAAGATATTATAGATGAGATATAAAAAGCAGTCTAAGCCGGCAGTGTCTTGGGAAGAAATAAACAGTTGCACACCTGTTAGAAATATTACTGTTCTCTGTACATTCAGACAAAGTTGGTTGCTAATGAGTTCATGGCCATGTTATTCTAGATCATAGAATTGGTAATGTTGATCCTATGTCTTGTCTAGACCTAATTCTTAGCTAAATCTGTTTGTGTGCATATGGGATTCCAAAAGTTGCTGTACATGGAGAAAAAGTTATCCTGTGAAATGACGGTGTAAATTAAATTGGAAGATAACAATAAGGTAGTACTGCTGGGATGGTGTTTTTGCTGAGAAATGAACATTACTGGGGAAGGTTGTCTCAAGAAACAGTTGCATATTACCGGAGATTTGTTTCACTGCTCGTCTGCTGTTAGTTCACGGATTTGATTTCACTTTAAAACTCCATCTCTGATGTAATTAAACCTTGAGAAGTGATATATAGTTTCCCTCTGCACATTTGGAAAGGCTCAACAACTTAATGGCTAGAGCAGATAATTTTTACTCCATGATTTTCTTTTGGCTTCTGTCTAGTTGTTAGTACTTAACATTTGGGTTGCTTTTAGGAGATCAGCAATTTAGCATGTCATGGAGCGTTCTAGCTCCCGAGAGCTTCATTGATGTTGTGACTATGCTGATCTGTCTCCTGGATTGCCATTAAAAATTAGTATCATTATTTTTGGGAAAAGATACATCTGCTGAATGGGCAATTTGTATGGATTTATGGTTTGCTGGACATCAACGATCCATCGGTCCAATGTAATCAGGACAAGTCTTTTCTTTCTTCTCTCTTTTTTTTTTTTTACTTTTATCTGCATCCATTGTGTGTGATTTGGCTGGGCATTCGTTGATAGAATGTCTAAGATAATCTACTTTATTTTTCTCTGGATTGATTCTTCTCTACCTGATTTTTGCTTTTGCTGGTAATTTGGTTTTTAGGTTATTGATTACTCCCATTTTGGTTAATCTAGGTCATTAATGACTTACTCGATCCAACTGGCCAGAACCTCAGAATCCGGGAGGATGCTCAGGTTCATTGTTTCTCTAAAGATAAAGCTGTTGATATTTATGTAGTCAGCTCTAGCTTTGGATACTTTAATAGATGCTAATGAATGATTTTAAGCAATTTACTTCAATGTTACTAATGAAAGCTTCAAGTAATTTTCAGTGGTTACAATTCACATCCTAATTGTCCTACTAAATTTCTTTTTCACTAATCAGTCGTGTGAAATACCTGCTACGTATCTCATAATTCAACATGATTTTCTCTACTCCTTGCGAGCGAGACAAGTTAGCGGGTGCATAGATCTTACTACTTTATCTACTATCAAATTCATTATATATGTGGCTGCATGTCATCTCTCTTTGATTTTGCTAAATAAGGAAGGCACATAACTTAGTTCAGAGTGAATCATCTATAGTAGGAAAGCTCAAAAGACAAGTTGGCTTTAGAGTGTGTAAAGACATTTAACCCATCTCCAATTTGTGGAGCAACGTCTGATTTATCGTCTTCAGCAAGCCGCTGTGAAATGTTTTCTTTTTGTCACCTTCAAACAATGGCTTCCTGAATTAGGCAGCTTTGCACTTCATATTTTGCTTCAGTTCAGCATAACATTTCAATGCCCATGCAACTTGTGACCTGCTACAGGGTACCTATGTTGAGGGAATTAAGGAGGAGGTTGTGTTGTCTCCTGCTCATGCTCTTTCCTTAATTGCATCTGGAGAAGGTGAACTTGTTTCCTTGCGATTTTATATAGTATCTGTACTCATTTATGCCTTTTGCCTAGTTCTTTTCCTTCCTTTATCGGTATTAATTTGATGTGATGATTTCTAGCTTGATAGACATTCTTGTCCTTGAGTTTACACTTTGTTCTGAATAGGTAATCTTTCCCCGTATAATGTTGCAACAGATGTAAAGACACTTGATTTCGTGAGAATTTAAAATCCTCTCTTTCTTCTGTTCCCGTGCACAATTTAATATGTGACATTATAATCTTGCAGAGCACAGACATGTGGGTTCTAATAACTTCAATCTTCTGAGCAGTCGAAGCCACACTATTTTTACATTGGTAATTGTAGTTTCAACAAAGAATCTCTTCTTCTTTTTAGTACCTTTATATAGACCATCCAGTCAATTATCAGGAGAATCTTTTCTAGAACTACAAATGTATCAATAGCTTATTTAAAGCAAATATTTTTTCTTCATGTAATGGAAATTGTCTTGTTCGTTGGCATGTAGGTCTGCTGACTTGTGCAAGATTGGGGAATTGAGTTTCGAACATCCTCATCTGGCACTTTAATATAGGCTTGGCACCATAGTAAAATGATCTACTGAGAATGATATTTTTCACTTGTGGAATAAGCCGCAACTATATTAAATGCAGTAATATTTGGTCTTGTTAACAAGTGCCCCCAGGACACTAGTTAAGCTAACCAAAAAGGAAAAATCACTTTTTGAGACATTTTCAAAATTGAAAAATTACAGAGCTTAAGAAGACTAATTATTTTAATTAGACAATTCTATATTTTCAAAGTATATCCATTGAGGCTCAACAAGTGCCCTAGGGGCACTCTTTAACACTTCTCATAACATTATTATGCGCAAGCATGTGGAAATTGTACATCAGTTTTCTTGATTACTTGGTGCACATTCTCCTTTAGAAGTTTCTGTTACTTTGTGTCTCTCTTCTGTGTCCATCTCAATCACTTCTGATGGATTAAGATTGAATATGTGGTCAAGTGGAGATTATGAATTGATGATTTAATTGTGCATGAAGGCCCCAAGGGAATGGATATTCTAGGGCCCTGATGTCTCCTTACACGTTCTTATATGTTCTTATGAGGAATGATTTTTGACCTGAGGGAAGGAAGTAGCTTATGAGGCACAGTACTGTGAGTAGCATAATATAGTGTGGTACTTGATAATTAGACAATCTGTCTGTTTAAAAGCCAATGTTGAATACTCGCATGTTATCTCCTGTTATAAATGAGGAGTCTTGAAGCAGTTTATAAAAATGATTGTTTATTGGTCCATCGCTAACCTAAGAGTAATCTTTCAGACGATTGAGAGCAGCCCACGGGGGGGAAACCAAGTGGAAGAGGATGTTACATTATCCCAATTGGTAATCTTTCATGCTTTTCATTTATTTAAGGTGACATTGATAACCTAGCAGATATGATCTTCATACTGATATGCATGCGCGTGTTGCTGACAATAAATTGCTGACTACTTTTTATGCACTCATTTAAGTTTTTCTTTGATTCGGATTTTGTAGAACCTAATTGATCTTGCCGGATCTGAAAGTTCGAAAACTGAGACAACTGGCTTGAGGAGAAAAGAGGGTTCATACATAAATAAAAGTCTACTTACTCTTGGCACTGTGAGATTCCACGCCCTTTTATTTTTAACTGAGTCATAAGTAGACTATATCGAATATCTTAACTACATATCCATCGTTATCGCAGATACCCTAATTTCTTTAGCTGTTCATGCTTTGACTTAGATAAATATTGCTGAAGGCATCCTTCTCAAATTGACATTGCAAAATGCCTCTTTGATTCTTCTTCTTGCTGATGACATAAGTTACCATACATGACCTAAATAATGAATATTGATGATGTGAGGTGAATTAGTAAGCCACTGGTTTCATGCATTAGTTTGGGTCGCTGGGATAAATGAACATTTTGATTGCATTCATATGTTTTTTTGTTCTCTTCACTTCTAGAAGGTCTCATTATGTACCTGTAGATGGGAATGGCAGTTGCATGTCTTGGATTCCTTTTTATGATAAATGAATGAGCTATATTGCTGTAGGTGATCTCCAAACTAACAGATGGAAAGCCATCTCATATTCCCTATCGGGATTCAAAACTCACCCGTCTGTTGCAATCATCTCTCAGTGGCCATGGACGGATTTCTGTAAGTTCAATACCATATGTTCTTTTAGATTGGAAACTCATAATTCAGTGGACTGTTTCATGCGGTCTGTTCTTACCTTCTAAAACGGTTTCACAATAAATTTTATGTGTGTGTGATAAAATCTGATTCCTTGAGGATAATATTAGTTGTTTGAAACTATTTTGCAGCTTATTTGCACCGTGACACCTGCCTCTGGCAACAGTGAGGAGACACATAACACATTGAAGTTTGCACATCGAAGCAAACATGTGGAAGTTAAAGCATCTCAAAACAAGGTTGATATGGAACAGCAACTGAATGTCAGATCTTACTGCCACTTTTTATTTGTCACCTATGCTTATCCAGTCATAATTGTACTCTACTAGATCGTGGATGAGAAGTCTCTTATCAAAAAGTACCAGAGGGAAATTACAACTTTGAAGGAAGAGCTCCAGCAATTGAAGCGTGGTTTGATGGGAAACCCTCATACGAGTGCATCTGCACAAGAAGATTTGGTCAATCTGAAGCTTCAGGTTTGTCCTCTACCCAACGCAAGGACAGGGAGAGATGCAGCATTTTTATTGGTGTTTTGCAACTTTTTGTGTTACTGCTACATATAAGCTGATTACTATAATTCTAATGTGTATGTGGTGTTTGTAAGCAAAGCAAGATTTCCGTAGTTCATTAAATATACTTCTGATACATCTACTTTTTAAGGCCATTACTTATTTTCATTGGTTTTACTTATATGTGTTATTTTGTGCTTTTAAAGCTGGAAGCAGGTCAAGTTAAGTTGCAGTCAAGATTGGAAGAGGAAGAGCAAGCTAAGGCCGCTTTAATTGGAAGAATTCAGCGACTAACTAAACTCATTTTGGTATCTACTAAGAATGCCATGTCAACAAACCTTCCAGAATGGTCTGGCCATAGAAGGAGGCATTCTTTTGGAGAAGATGAGGTGTGTGACGCAGCAATTAAATCCACATATTAAGATCATAGATCAATGGTGAAAAGTGCGTTTGATTAACAATGTATATCTGCCAAGGAACATTTCACACAGCTTGATTTCTTTCTTACCTGATAATATGAAGTGCTACCCTTCTTGACAGTATGATTTGGGTCTTCTCATTCATCTATCACATGGACCAATCTGCAGCTTGTCAGAATAACCTTTATATGTTTATTTGTGCAGCTGGCATATTTGCCTGATAGAAAGCGGGAATACATGATTGATGATGATGCTGGAAGCTACACTTCTGAGTTTCAACTTGATGGAAAGGAGGATGTGATTAATCTAGATGAGTTGGTCAATGATTACAAAAGAAACAGGAAACGTGGGATGCTTGGTTGGTTCAAAGTCAGAGTAAGCTCCAAGCTTCTATTTAATTAATAGTTCTTCATTATTGGCCATTCCTAGCCAAAAAAGAGAATTATTTGGCCCGTCCAGGCCTCATGTTATCACCTAGCTCTGTCTTACAGGCCAGTCCTATCTAATACAAAATTGAGCATCAATTTCACGGCATGGACATCTTCCCTGATAACATTCCTTTAAGTGCTATATTAGCTGCAAAACTTGGCCATTGTTTGAGCCTCAGCTATTGCTAATATCCTTATGACATATATAGTCAATGAGAGTGATGAGGTATGGCACATTATCCTTACTTATTTGTTTTGATGTGTCTCTTGAGAGACTCGTAGTTCCAAATATCTCATGAATTAAATTGGGAAGGAAAATTGTGATCAATTGATTCACCATCTCTGAAATGTATTTTGTTTCTCGGCTGTGCTGATAAGGTTGAAAAGGCTGAGTGCGGAATGAGATAGACATCTTCATGGAAGTTCTTGTTTTAATGCTTCTTTATTCTTTGTCAAGTGACAAAACACCAATTCTTAATTTCAGCTACATTCCATTAGTTTTGAAATGTCAAGCGTGCTCAGTAAAGCATTAAACTGTGAGTGTAGAAGCCTGAGACTTTGCCGGGATTGCCTCCTAGTGCTGGTACTGAGAGCTCTGCTAGTGCATCACCTGCATCTGGTTCAAAATCATCGCAAAACAGAGTGATGTTCCGTGATACCAAGGATGGACGGAGGAAATCACTCAGCAGAAAAGGGGACGATGCTTCAGCTGTGGAGTCCTTTCCAGAAACAACTCAAGCTGGTGAACTATTCAGAGCTGCTGGTGGAGGTCGACATCTTCCTCCAGTGAGTGGAAGTCTACTTACCAGTTATTTGCTCTTTATGTGCTGGGGGAGAAAACATGGTGCTTATTTTAAATGAACTTAGATCTTATAGAAGACTTAATGCAGAATAAAGCGCAATGGCACAAGGGCATTCATCCACAAATCTTTACCTGAAAAGCGAAGTAAAATTATGAAGAATTTGTGATATCTTTGCATTCAATCTCATCAGGTGGTAACATTTTTTAATACTTGGACGTGAACTTTTTGAATTGTGAACTCCCACAGGTACAATTTTCAAATGCTGAACCATTTAAAAGTGCATAAAATATAGGTATTTATCCTGAAGGAATGTGATGTATGAAATTGGACAGTAACTATGATTGGAAACCCCCTTTCTTGACTCTTGGAAATGAATTATCCAGTTCTACTTGAAAACTCTCCATTATGCATTTAAGAGGTTTTTCACATGATTGCTTGAATTGAAATCCAATAAATGACTTACAGATCTGAATAGCTCCTTTCCAGCATCATATTTTCCAGCATTTTTGTATCAATGTTCCACATTTAGTGCCATTCTGGTCCTTCTCTGCAATGTGCTGCTAACTCATAATACTGAATCGGTCAGTGATCTGAAACTAATTCATGAACATACTCCGTGGTTATTTTTTCAGAGTGGTACTACCATCACAGATCAAATGGATCTCCTCCGGGAGCAGGTCAAAATGTTGGCTGGGGAAGTGGCATTGTCCACCAGTTCCCTTAAAAGATTGTCGGAGCAAGCGATTAACAATCCAGATGATGTACAACTTACGGTATGCAATGTACTACAGTACTAGGAACTTCTTTCACTTGAACCAAAAAAAAACACTTATTTGGATCTGATAATTTTTCCTTCAATTTTTCTGTGGCCACCTTGGTCGATGCAGGAACACAGGCAGAAGTTGAAGGATGAAATTCATGAAAAGAAGCTCCAGATGAGCATCTTGCAAAAGCGTATGATTGGATCACTTGAAATGGCTCCTCACACTTCAAATGTGAATGAGATGTCTCAGGTTATCACCTGCCATTTGATATTTCCAGTTACCAACCAATGGGAAATATGTGCAAGGAGGTTTTTTTTTTTTTTTTTTTTTTGGGGGGGGTTTGGAGGGATTCATGTTTACTGACCATCTGGCATGAGTTAAGGCAACCTGTTACTGTTTTTCAGCCATCCAGTGGAGGAAATACTGTTATGACCGAAAAAAAAAAAAAAAATTGAGGAAATGCTGTGTAAAGCCTTCATAAGTAAAAGGAAATGGATGACTAATAGGGTCGGTGGTTAGGTATTAAAATTCTTCCTGTAAACTGAACCAGACATTTATAAAAAATGGATGGATGGATAACGAGTAAAAGAAATTGGTCATTTTTTCAGTTATCTGGAATGAAGCGAATGCTTTGACTTCAACTATATAATCCTCGACCAGCATTGGACCTTGGGAGGGGAGGTGGAGGGGGCAGGGGCAGTATTCCATCCCAAAGATATCTTAATTACTTTGAAAAAATAAAAAAAAAAGATCCTGTCCCCAATCTAGGACTCGCAGTGCACTAATGTCCTCAACGATGATGTGTCCCTATCACACTTGTATATTAAAACAATTTTGTTTATGTTCTTTTTAATTTTACAGATTGCCAGCATTGGCAGATTGGTAAGGAGTGTTGGGCACAATGATTGGAACTTACGTTACTCTTTACCTTTCTATGATTAGCCGCTTCCATAAGAATGCCATTTGTTTTCTCATCTCTCTTTAATATAAACATTTGATTACCTGAAGCAAAGCTCTTTACTTGATTACCTGAAGCAAAGCAATACTTTGCCTGCACATTTTCTCACTAAACTGAAGCTTGTCTATTTCCATTGGGTGACATGCTCATTCCTCACCCTTCCTGGATTCATGAGAATTTGTTTTTGGATAGCTGGGTGGTCTTACTTCAAAATTTACTTGTGGATGGGCGATAAAATTGATTATAGCATGGCAATCAGAATTGTTCTATTATTTGGTTTCTTGATTATGTAGCTTGAATAAGAGGCATTTTGCGTGTTGCACAGGCTCGGTCAAAGCTCACTACACAATTAAATGAGAAGACATTTGAGCTAGAGGTTTGTTTTTCAATTTCTGAATGGTTATAAAATAATATAGATGGCTACAGCTGTTCTACTTTGTCAATAAAGTCTGCTTCCAATGTATTTCCCAGATTAAGACTGCAGATAATAGAATACTACAGGAGCAGTTGCAGACGAAGGTAAATAACTAACCTTGCGTGACTTTTTTTTTCTTTTTTGCTTTAAAAAAATTGTGTTTGCAATTATTTGGTAACTGTACCTTGAAATAGATGTCAGAGAATGCTGAGATGCAAGAGACAATTCTTATGCTAAGGCAGCAGCTCAATCTGTTATCAAATAAAAGTTCCTCCAGTGAAAAACATAGTGTTGAGAGCGAGCCTACCTCATGCAAAACTGGATCTGGAGATTTACTAGGAGTAAACTGGATTGGCTCATGTGATGAAAATTGCATTGACGAAAACACTCCCACCAGTGTCATCAACCTAAACAGGGTATTTTCCCAGGAGGACTCAAGAGAATGTGGCAATGATGCTTTGCTAAATTCCCAGGTCCTTATGCAGGTCATTCTCCTTCTATCCCATTGTTTCTATGGCTTTCCTTCTCAAGTAATACTCTGATCTTCCTTTTCTTGTTTCTTGTGTAATCAACTTAACATATTCTGTGGTCCTTCCACCTTAGTATTATGGTGCAGATTGAATTGTGCATCTTCATGTATGTCACAAAGCTGATCAGAGAACCCGCAGCAAGTAGAAAGAGAGAAAGAAGGAAGAGAGAAGGAATAGAGAGAAGGAGGAGAAGGAGAACGTAAAAGAAACAAAGAAAGGGCTGTAGTTTTCTGTGTTAACAGAAACCCTACACCCATTGTATTTATATTGAATATAAACTGTATATGACAATAATACCCTTATGTAAGTAAAAAAGGAAATAAAACTCTGATAATAAAGGAAACTCAATGAAAGTAACTTAACAATGTACAATACACAATTTGTAGTGTCCTAAAATTTTTATTCCATACAAAAATACAGGGGGCAGAGATAGAGCACTTGAGACAAGAGAAGTGTAGACTCATAGAGCAAAAGGATAGACTTGAAGTTCAGATCCAAAAGCTCGCAGAGGAAGCTTCCTATGCAAAGGAGTTGGCTTCTGCAGCAGCAGTTGAACTCCGTAACTTGGCAGATGAAGTTACTAAACTTTCTTTTGACAATGCAAAACTAAGGGGGGATATGGCTGCTGCAAAAGAGGATTCATGCAGTCGCAAATGTTGCACCCAATCTGATGACTATCCCAGAGAACCAGATGGAGCCTTAATCAATAACACGCAGAGGGAATTAGATGCAATACGTAAGAAAGAGGCAGACCTGGAAATCACACTTTCTGAAAAAAATAAACTGTTATTTGAGCTGAGGAGAAAGCTGGATGAAGCAAAACAACGTGAAGAGAATTTGGAAAATGAGCTAGCTAATTTGTGGGTTCTGGTTGCAAGGATGAGAAAGTCTGGCAATGATGCCAACAACAAGATGAGTCAAGGGGTCCCTATCTCAGACAAGCAAGGAAGAGCCAGAAGTGGGATTCTTCCACGTAATGGTCACTCACGAGGAACGCCACAATCAGATGAAATTGCTGAGGAAATGGATGAGCCAAATACTTTGGAGCGATTAAAAGCTAGCTACCTTAAAGAAAGTGAACGATGCAGAGAATTGGAAAGTATGATTTCCAGATTAAAGGTAAATTATCTAAAACCATATAAATCTTCTGAAGAAGTTAGCAATCTGCCGTATCAGTCTTACGCATTAGTCTAGACAATCGTGTGATGTCAGTGGGTCCAAAATCCAGAGTCAGATATTTCAGCTAAACCCTAACTCTATTAATTCTAGGGTGAGGATCTTTCTGGTCTGGATGTCACTGTCTTGGAGGAACTGCAGAATCTTCATGTTGAGGCCATAACAAAGATTTGCCATGCAAAGGTGCCCTTTTGCCATATACATGATTTTCTTTCATGGTTCTCATTGATGTGTACAGGATGCTCAACATCATTGCATGCTTTGCCCTCATTCTAGTATATTGGTTTGCATCTGATTTCCTTCTTTGAAAGATGGTGTAGATATGGCTCCACGGCACTAGTTCTGACTTGAATAGCATTTCTGTTTGTGCCTTATACAGTGTGCAAGTCGTATCTTTGCAAACTGAGGTTGACTTTTTGCTGTCTTGAGCAAATGGAGGTTAATTTATGAGGTCGGTGCCGCTTTTCTTACTAATATGTGGGGAAGTGGTCATAGCATTGTCTGATGAGATTCTCCATCCCATTTCTTGCAGGTTTCGTCTAGGTGTAGGGTGGTACTGTGTACAGTCATTGAAAGGTTGAAAGAACTAACATACTTGTATCCGCTAGGGATCTCCAACATGTTCGTTGCGCAAGCAAATAAGTGAGGAGATCTCTCTCTGTCTCTCTCTCTCTCTCTCTCATTTGCCTAACACATTCTCGATCAGCCAAAGACTGCTCTTCAGCGGAAGCAAGTCGCTGGATGCAATTATCTTGAGATACCAAAATCAGCTACATAAGGCTCAGAAAAATCACCATTTTAATTATGATCCGCACTGTTAATTGATTAGGAAAAAGGTTCCTGGTGAGAAAGCACATGGCGCATTATTATTTAATAAGAAATATTAACTCAGAACAGGTTTGGGCTCCAGAAGGTTTGCGGAAACCCATCTATTCTGGCTTCGGAAGCTTGTCACAGTTTGCCGAAATCCATCCAATTTGCTTCTGTTCATTGTAGTGGATCACCATTCTGTCTTGCATGGAAATGTCTGCAAGCAGCTAGCAATTAGCATGTCAAATCTGCAAAAACATTTACTTCGGCATCCATTGATTTAAGCTATATCAGTCATGTTGCTTGTTACCTCCTATTACATTGAGCCCTCGTAGTACCTCTTTTGCACCGTTCAAAATTCCCAAGCTTGTGTTAACCGCTTCTATGGGGAAAAAAAAGCAATCTTCATTTATAACGAACGAAAAATAGGAGTCAGCAGTAGTGTACTCGCTTGATAAAAAGGAGAAAGAAATACAAGCTTACGTTGATAAGATGAGCCTCGGGCGGCAGCCGAAGTTGGGCATATCCTTTCATAAAGCTCAATGCTACATGCATCAAAGTAATTCTTGACCTCATTCACAGACTGGAAAGATTTTGCTCCCTTCCAGCATATTGAAAAACTCTCGTCCCCGTCATCTTTTGCGAGAGACTTGATAAGCCATGGGAATAAAATAAGTTTAGGTGCTCCCACTGTCAAAAGTCACTTGAAGACCCCTTTGTTATTTTTAAGCGCAATGGATTTTTTTGCGCCATATACAACTTATTTTTGTTTGAAACAAAGCACTATCGATTATTAGGATTTGTCTAGAATATTCTTCCTTGTTGGAAAGGGTCGACAAGGAAAGAGTGAACTTTGCTTTAATTTGCACAGCATCATGGCTACATGAAAGTTCAATGGAGTCATATATTCCGGTCCGTACCAACATGGGTCGTAGGAGTGAGAAGATAATGAATCATTTTGCATATGTTTTAACAGGAATCAATCACACTAATTGAGCGTGTCTGTGTGAGCTTGTAGAAGCCTACGCTCATCTAAGTTCCATCATTTCCGCAGAAGGCACTGGGCTTTCAAAAACCAGATCAAAAGCCATTGGGTCCGCGAGCAAAAATACTAATGACTTTGCAAACCAGGTCGAAACACCATATTTTCACAAATAAACTGTCCAAGACTAATTATTGTGGATCTTTCTTCAAAATCGCTCCATGACAAATGCTTTTCCCACTTACATTAAAGTCGATACAGATCACTAGCTCATGCTTTCTGATTTGGTAGAAAGCTACTAAAAATTGACAAAAGAACATTGAAAGAACGGCAAAACAGAGAAAAAAAGCTATTAATCAAGGGACGGTAGATACAAATTACACGTGCTGTACATAAAGGCACTTTTATTTCCTATCCTTGGGCCTAATTTCGATTCCTTCCACCACCAGCCCAACCATCCATCTATTACCCCTCGCATCCTCGACACTCATTTCAACCTCCCCATCCTGTACATCCTTAATCAAGAACTCACCTAACTCTATCTCTGACAATCCATCTCTTCTCTCTTCAGGTAATATTGGAATTATGTCCCGGCGGCATTGCCTAACAGATGCATACGATCTGGATAAATAGACAACGGAGCGCTCACGCTTGCCCGCTTCATCACCAACAAATCCAGCTCCAACCTCAAAACGCCGCAGTTCAAATCCATTATAATTCCTGGTTAATTTGAATACCAAATACGCTGCATAAAGGGTTCTGGGCGGCAGCATGTGAGAACTAATCGTGTCTCTGATTTCGAGCCACAGTACTTTGATGAGTTCAGCGAACCTGTTAATTCACAAGGACATTCCGTACTATCATCACCTTGAGGGAGAAATACAAGAGAGTTTATTTTGGGACAAACAAATTAATGCTATGCCTATTTTCTTCATGAAGGTGGGAGAGTGAAGGAAATAATGTATTACTTGGAATTGGGTATGTGATTCAAAGACCAATAACTTGAAGTATCATTCCCTATTATAGACAAGGCCCTATCATATCGCATGATACGTTTATCATCCCCAGTAATAGACAAGGCCCTCGCAGATAGCATGATACATTTCTTCCTATTGTGTCTATCTAGCAAAAAGATCTACAAAGCATGTTGGATTCACATAAGCAACAAGAACCCGGGCTGACGTCGTTTTGAGAAAACAAAATTCATTATTCGAGCAGATATAGTATGCGCAAGGAAATAAAGCTTAGCTCTTATTCCACCTTCAATGCCGTCGCCTTTCCAATAAAATAGTGAGAGTCTTTCTCTTGGCCTTTTTAAACAAAAGTTGTTTATCATCTTTTTCGCTAAACTTTGAACTAGGAAAACAAGTTTCACGTTAAATAAAAGCGAGGACGTGAGATTTGGCCAAAAGAAAATAAAAGAGATAATTGTTGGAAACCACCTCAACTTAAGAACCATTGCATAATGAGCCCCGAAAATTTTGTGAAGTTAGAAATTACTCCTTGAACTTTGATTTTTCGTTGCAGTTGCTAGTTATTCTATCTATAGAGGCATTAAATGTTACGTGAAAATACACTTCCTAATTATCATTATATTTTTTATACCCAAAGATGTCCATCACATGGTTAATAAAGTCAACAAAATAGAGAAGATACATGATCGATGAAGTCGAGAAAATTCAGCAGAGGCTATTTTGATCAAAAGAATTGAGTCAATCCATTTTTGGGTAGTACTAACCAGCTGTGCCGATGGAAAACTAACCACGGCAACAAAGAAATCAAAATTAGGGTATAATCTGTAATTTTCCAAAGTCACAATGGCCATTATTCTATGGTACCAAAATAATCTTAAAGCCATATACAGATCAATGCTGACAAAGTTCCGGAGGATTTTGAGCAATTAACTGAAAATAAAAAGCAGGCTCACTCTGAACTCCGAATCAACCATAAGGTAGCAGACAGTCTTAAAGCCACATACAGATCACCCCAAAAGATGCATTGCATATCAACAGCGGTAACAATCTTCATGCTCTTGGCACTGTATATTGAGTCGATTTATCTATCCATTCTTTACTCTAACCATTTGAATCATGTCATTTTCAGATGAAAGGTTCTTTCTTTCTTCTTTACCCTTCATTTATCACTCTTTATATTGTGGACGTAAACCATGAGTTGTTTCACACAATTCAATCAACGTTTCACATTCAGATCGCGGCCGTGTGTGAAAGAAAAATGTCCGATGGAAGCCGCAGCATGAATATAATATGACAGTGGCTTCTCCTTGAAGAAACAAAATGCACTCACTCGGTTCAGGCGCCTTTTAATTCAACCGCTCAGACAATGAAAGAACATCACATGAATTAGATTTCAATATTCTATTAAATCTAACATGAAGAGCAGTTATCGCAAATCAACCCCCTCAATCCGCAAAGAAAGTAATAATAATAGAAAAAAGAATAGGAAGAGGCGGCTTGGGCTGGCAAGACGGGGGAAGACTAACCACTTTGCCATCGCCAACGAGAACGCACGAATTGCTATTCAAAACACACACACACACACAACGATGGTCAGTCGTGACAAATCAAAACTGGCTATGATCCTCTGTTGGGTCTTGGCGTGTTCAACTATTCAAGGCCGTCCCGCCCATGTTCCTTACATCTGGAGCGACCAATGTTGAGAGACAGAAAAGTGCCTGAATGTCACGGTGACAAAAACTCAATGATCGTCATCATAATCGGCATCCTCAGAAAGGTGTGACGTCAAGGAAATACAAAATAAAGCACTCGTCAACTTTTCTGGGCTAATGACATTACAAGAGTCACGTGTCCGAATTAGTAAATAGTAGCGTCCATTAGATGATAAGAGCAAAGAAAGCTGTACGTACTCAGAAGGGCAAGTTCCTCCGGAGACAGGAAGGACGATGGTGGAGCCAGAGCAAGAGGGGGCGTTGCTCCAGATGCAAGGAACATGGGCGGGACGGCCTTGAAGAGTTGAACACGCCAAGACCCAACAGAGGATCATAGCCATTTTTGATTTGTCACGACTGACCATCGTTTGTGTGTGTGTGTTTGAATAGCAATTCGTGCGCGAACGCCAGGAAGAAGAGTAAGTGTGATGCACGAAGGATACGAGAAAATGGCCGAAGGAAAAGAGTTTATAAAATTGGAGACGATTAATGTGAAGATGCGAAAGCAACATGCATTAGTCAATTTGAAGCGTTCGCAAACGGACAAGGCGATAATTGCCGTGGAAGACCCACGCTTAGTCGAGCAAACGAGGCCAAGCAGAAGGAATATTGAACAGACGGGGACTTGACTGATGGAGACAAAGCATTAATGCTCGCCAAACGGAGCCATGCACGCACATGTTGTGGTTGCATTCCGTGTTCCTTTTTGATCATCAATTCTTCAATTAGATGTCAACGGTTCATAAATATTCATAGGCGTTTAACGTCGCTATAGAAGTCTTTTTTAAGGAATGGATTGTGTTCATTTGATGATTTCTTTTGACCAATTCTTGCGTGAATGTTGTGATACTGTCATTAAATGTGGATGATAAATGGGTGCAATGTTAAGGTGGGACATTCGTCCACGTTCCACAGTCAGAGAATCGAATTTTTTTTCCCTTGTTTTCTTCTCTTCTCTTTTGTTCTTTAATTTTTTTTTCTTTTTTATTATCCGTCTTTTCTTCTTCTTCTTTTTTTCCCTCCACCGACCATCACTAGCTCTCGTCAACCTCCACCGGCCTCAGTGATGCCTAAGCCGATTGGGCAAGGGTGGCTCTCACAAGCCCAAGCCTAGGCATCCATCACCAAAGACAAGTGAGGGCGGCCCTCCTTGAGGCCGACGGAGAGAAAAAGAAAAAAGAAAATAAAGAAAAAGAAAAAGAGAAAAAGGAAAAAGTAAAGAAGGGAAGAGGAAAAAAAAAAGGAAAAAAAGAAAAATTGATAAAAATTTAAAAAATAAAAAAATAATAATATATTATTAAAAAATGTCAACATCACCAGTCGTACTACATATGACCATTAACACCTAATATTTTCTCTACGATTAAGTTCAAAAAATTTATGATTTGGGATTACCAATCACAATATAAAATACTTTCCGCGTCTTTTTTAGATCTTAACCAAACACCGGAAAGTGAAGTAATTTTTCTGATAAATGAATTTTAGAAAATGTTTTTTAGAGATGATACATTTTCTTTAAAATAAATGGAGCATTATCAATAACATGTTTAAATATTCTTGTGAAAAATGAAAATATTTTTATTCATTCGTTGTGTAAGTGATGTAAGAAATATTTTTATAAAAATATTTTCTAAATCTTTCATTTTTTACAAATCATATAAAGCCTTAAATAATGGTAAAAGTGTCCCCACCTTGCCAAAACTCGTCAAGTCAACCTCATTTAGGGCCTAGGCTGCACCGCCCCACTAAGTGCGAGGCGAAGTGATGGGAATGGGGAAGAAATGGTTGTTCCTTGTCCTAGGATAGGGATGGGAACAGATAAAAGATATGGTACCGTCCTGTCCTGCCTTATTTGTTGTGTATGCCTTATTTATATATATATATATATACACAACCATTTCTTCCCCATTCCCATCATATTGATATATTATATATTTTGAAAAAATATCCTTTCTGTACTTAAAAATTACCTTTTTATTACTTAGTTGCAATGAGAATCGTGTCTTTTCTTTCTAAAGTTAAGGTTTTTCTTTCTTTCTTCGTCCTCACAGTCTCACTTATCCTTTGTCCTTTCCTCCATGCCAATCGTTATTTTATTCTTCCATCCACCCTCCCACACGAACGGAGTGCAACCTCTGCATCTTCCATCTTAGCCCTAATCTACCGGCCATTAGTCACCAATAGCAATCATGAGCTTCGAACAAACAAACAATGCTCTCTCTCTCTCTTACCTACTATTCGCCATGTTGATCTAGAGATATTTCTGTTTGGAATAAGAGTGAGCATCGTTTGGGTAGGTAGTTCTCACCTTGAAACCAAGAATCACTCACTAAGGATCAGTTTCGAAAAATTGGAACCGAAATCCATTTGTTAGTTCGATAGATCTACTTAGGAACCAAACTGCCAGTCTAGTCCAGTTCTCGAGTGGGTCCATAGAACCGGTCTCCATTCCCTACAAAGCTTGTTTGGTCTTATATTCGGGTTGAATTGCAAGCTATTGATTTTAATTAAAGATTGAAAGCTATAAGGCAAAACGAATAGACAATACTCGTTAGCTAAAAACTTAATTTCTCGAAGGTCATGGTGTGATCCTCTTAAGATTTCCCAACATCAAAAACATATAGAGAATTAGACTCCACATTAAAAGTTCTAACCTCCATAGAAGTTAAAAGATTAATCGTTTAATTCATCTTTTTTCAACATCAACCTAATTTAATCGTGGAAATGGCTAAGGAGAGACTGAAACAAACCATTGGCTATTATGGACATCTTCAATCAGCTCTCTCCTTCCACTACGTTTGTTTATTTTGTTTTGGTTGATAAAGTAAGTAAATGGATTATTAAAATGAAAAAAAAAAGGTAAGAGGTTAATCCTATTACACATCCAAGAGACAAAATTAATCAATAATGTCAAATAACTACAAATATGCATATATGTACATATATATTTGGACGAAAAACTATAGAATAATTAAGTAATTGAGATGAAATTTCTTTTTCCAAGTGGGCGGGCGGGCGGGCGAATCCACACCTCGAATTGGGAATCGGATCAATACTCACCGGTTCCACTAAATTGGAACCGAGAGCTGAAAACCGCTAGTTTTGGTCCTGTCCGATTTTGGGCAATCAAGTGGTTCCCAGTTCTTATGCACACCTCCAGTTTGTTTGAAATAGGCATTCTGTAAAACTGTAAAGAGAAAAATAGTTCCAAAGATTCATTGCACTTTTCATTATTATTGGCTTGTTTTTTTTTTTTCAGTGGTACAGGTCCAAATTTCAAGTATTCTCTTTTCTAACATTTTATTTTGGCCATATACAACTTACTTCTTCTTTTTTAAACAAAGCACAATCAATTATTGGGATTTGTTTAAAATATTCCTCCTTGTTGAAAAGGAAAGACTGGACTTTGCTTTAATTTCCACAGCATCATGACTACATCTAAGTTCAATGGAATCATATATATTCCCGTCCGTGAGCGGTTGATGTGGGAAGATGAGGAATCACTTTGCATATGTTTTAAAAAGAACCGATCACACTATTTGAGTGTGTCTCTCTGACCCTACGTCTAATTTCCATCATTTCCGCGTTAAGGCATTGGGCGTTCGCAAACCAGATCAGAAACCATTCGCTCTGCGTGTGAACATATTAATAACTTGGCAAACCAGACCAAAACATCATGCATTCCATGACGTATGCCTTTCCCCACTAACATTGTAGTCAATATAGATCACAAGCTTACGCTTTCTGATTTGGTACAAAGCTACTAAATTTGATAAGGGAACATTGAAAGAACAATGGCAAAACAGCGAGAAAAAGCTTTTAATAAGGGACGGTACATACAATCTTACCCATACCGTGCATAAAGGCACTTTTATTTCCCGTCTTTGGGATAATTTCGGTCCCTTCCACAACCAGCGCAACCAAACATTCGTCACCCTCTGTATCCACGACACTCATTTCAACCTCCCCATCTTGTCCATCCTCCGTCAAGAACTCACCTAACTCTATCTCTAACCACCCATCTCGTCTCTCTTTAGGATAACTATCATCCCCCTCATCAGGTGCTAGTGGAATAAAGACACGGCGGTGGAACCCATGCCACAGACTCGATCTCTTCGTTCTGGATAAATATACAGAGCGTTTACCCACTTCATCACCAGCAAATCCAGCTCCAACCTCAAAAGCCTGCATTTGAAATCCATTACACTTGTGGGTGAATTTGAATACTAAATACGATGCATAAAGGGTTCTAGGCGATAGCATGCAAGAACTAATCGTGCCTCTAATTTCAAGCCACGATACTTTGATGAGTTCAGCAACCTCTGCAAACCTGTTAATTCGCAAGGACATTCCATACTATCGTCACTTTGAGGGAGAAATACAAGAGAGTTTATTTTGGGACAAACAAATTAATGCTAGGCCCATTTTCTTCATGAAGGTGGGAGAGTGGAGGAAATAATGTATTACCTGGAGTTGGGCATGTGATTCCAAGACCAGTAACTCGGAGAATCATCTCTTGTTATAGACAGAGTTTTTTCAGATCGCATGATACGTCTATCATCCCTAGTTATAGACAGGGCCCTCACAAATAACATGATACATTTCTTCCCACTGTACTTGTCTAGCGAAAAACTCTGCAAAGCATGTTGGATTCACATAAGCAACAAGAACCCGGCCGACGACATTTTGAGAAAACACGATCTACTGTTTTAGCATGTAGTAACCTAACATTCAAGACTTTGTTCAATGGGGAGCCCTCAACTCTATCAATGGAAAGATCTCCGTGCGTGGCATGATAAGGAATCCTAGAAAAGATCGATTGAGACTCCCTCCCCGGTCCCACGAAGATCTCTACGTATTTGTCCATTTCCTTTTGACGGGGCCAAAGAAATGTCTCCACCTGCTGCCAACAGTCTTTCTTCGGAATTCTACTGCCTTTTCCTTAATTTCGGGGGGAATGATGACTGCACAACTAAATAAAGCTCGGCACTTGTTCCACCATCTATGCTGTCGCCTTTCCGATAAAATAGTGAGAGTCTTTCTCTTGGCCTTTTTAAGCAAAAGTCGTTTATCATATTTTTCGCCAAAACTTTGAAGTAGGAAAACACATTTCACGTTAAACAAAAGCGATAACATGAGATTTGACCAAAAGAAAATAAAAGAGATATTTGTTGAAAACCACCTCAACTTCAGAACCATTTCATAATGACCCCTGAAGATTTTGTCAATTTACAAATTACGCATCGAACTTTGATTTTTTTGTTGTAGTCGCTAGTTATTCTATCAATAGAGGCATTAAATATTGCATGAAATTGCTCTTCCTAATTATTATGATCTTTTTTTTTATACCAAAAGATGTCCCTCCCGTGGTTAACCAAAATAGAGAAGATACGTGATTGATAAAGTCAAGAAAATTCAGCATAGGGGGTGCGTATGGTAACGTTTCTGTTCTTAGGAACAGTTTATTTTCAAAAACACTTTTTTTCTATTTCTGTTCTCGGGAACAGTTTCTGAGCATTTTAAGACGTTTGGTAACTATAAAAAATTTCTATTCCGGGAAAATAAATACGTTTGGTACAATCCAAAATATTTTTGTGACTTATAATTTCTTTTAATATATTAGTGATTTTATTACTTTTTTCTTTTCTTTTTTCTTTTTCTTCTCCTTCCTTTTAGCCGGTTGCTGGTTGCTAGCCTTGGCCATGGCCAGTCAATGACCAGCTAGATGAGGGTCGGTGAGGTCACCGGCCCAGGGGGAGCCTTACCGACCACCGGCGAGGCTCAACCTCGCTTAGCCACCGCGAGGTTAGCCTGGCGGTGGTCAAGTGAGATTAAACCTCACCGTGGTTGAGCAAGGCTTGACCTCGCCCGGCCACTGCGAGGCCAGGTGACACCGACCTCGTAGTGGCTGGGTCGGCATTGCCTGGGCTCGTCCCGCCACGGTGAGCTCGGGGCAACCTTGCCAGGGTCCAACAAGGCTCTAGCGAACAACTAGGAAGAAGAGAGGAAAAGAAAAGTAAAACAAAAAATTAGTTTTTGAATAAAACAAAAAATTAGTTTTTGAATTGTTTTCGGGAACAAGAAGTAACTTTTTTTTTGTTTTTTATTTTTGTTCCAGATCTGTTCCCAAGAACAAAAAACTTACCAAACGCATCTCTATTTTATTTCTACTCCCGAGAACAAAAAAACAAAAACACCTATTCCCGGGACCGTTACCAAACGCGCCCTAATTTGATCAAAAGAATAGAGTTAATCCATTTTTTGGTAGCACTTTCCAGCTGTGCAAACAGAAAACTGACCACGGCAACAAAGAAATTAAAATTAGGGCGTAATCTGTAATTTTTCAAAGTTACATGATGAGCGACGACTATTCAACAATGCCAAAATAAAGTTTGGGGCTAATGAGCAATGCTGACAAAGTTCGGGAGGATCTGGAGCAATTTAACTGAAAATAAAAGGCAATAAGGTAGCAAATAGTCGTAAAGCGATATACAGATCACACCAAAAAATGCTGGTCATCAATCAAGGTACCATATCAATAGTGAGGATAATCTTCATGTTCTTGGCATTGTATATTGAGTGATCCAATATATCCATCCATTCTTTGCTCCAACCATTTGAATCTTGTCATTTTCAGATGAAAGATCATTTCTTTCTTCTTCACCCTTCATTTATCATTCTTTATCTTGTGGACGTAGACCATGAGTCAGTCCATACAATTCGATCGACCTTTCACATTAAGATCGCGGCTGTGTGCAAGAGAAAAATGTCCAACGGAAGACGCAGCATGATTATTATATGACAGTGGCTTCTCCTCGAAGAAACAAAATGCACTCACTCGGTTCAGGCGGGAAGAGGCCAAGAAACATGTGCTGATGACACCGCCTTTCATTTAAACTACCCAGACAATGAAAGAACAAAGCCAAATTCGCTATGTTTCGAAACATGCAGGCGACAGCACATCACATGAATCACATTTCAATATTCAATAAAATATAACATGAAGAACAGTCATCGCATATCCCCCTCAATCTGCAAAGAAAATAATAATAATAGAAAAAGAATAGGAAGAGTCGGTTTAAGGTGGCAAGACGGGGGAGACTTACCATTTTGCCATCGCCGACCAGAACTGGGTCGTCGCAGAGGCTGAAGTAGAGCTCCTTCGGCGACGAAGCGCTCCGTGAGACCATCGGGCGCCAGTCCGGCGGCAAGAACGACGCCCAGACCGCATCGGAACCGCACGCTGACTTGAAAATGGACGAGACGGACGCGAGCCAGCACGCGTCGGGGGGCCTCGTGAAGGAGACGACTGTGGCGATGCATCCTACGGGCAGCACAGAGAAGTCTGGACCGTCTCGACCCTTTGCTTCGGCCACCGCCATTGGAAGAACTCCAAGAAATGGGTGTAGCTAAAACGGACTAAATTTGACGCCTTTTGGAGAGACGATGATGATTCAGACCGTGATTCGTCGTGTTTATACAGAGAGAGAGAGAGAGAGAGAGAGAGAGATGGACGGTGAAATCCTTCGTGGTTAAGGCTTTTGGTGTGAGGAGGAGGGTATCTGAATCGGCACACGCCAGAGTACAGGACAACCTTCAAAATGTAAAAAATAAGGACGAAATAGGGAAAAAAAAATTATAAAAATAGAAAGAAGATAAACATATTGGATTTTAGATGGATAAACTTCCAAATAAAGATTTTTTTTTTAAAAAGGGATCAATGTACTGGATTTTAGATGGATATATTTCCAAATAAAGGTTGACCGAGATTCCCACGGGAGCAACGGCTGCAGAGCAACAAATGAAAAGAAACCAAGAAAAAAGAAACAGAAATTTAGAAACAGAGAATGGGATAACTCCATTTATTGCTGACCACTTTATTTTCTTGTTGGATGATGAAATTGAAAGAAAAATACCATCTGGGTCGGGGAATTCGAGCCATATATTTGCAGTGTTTCGGAAGAAACTTTCAAATTGAATACACACGAGAAGAAATAAAAAATTATAAATTATAAATTATAAAAATTATAAAAAAAAATGTCCACTATATTTACATTGTTGAGAAGTATTTTAGCAATATAATCTAAAAAAAAAAAAAAAAATCATAAGAATAAGTTTTCCTAAATTAGTTTAAATATTGAAGTATTCTAGTAATATGGGTTGAGTCCGGTCGGGTATAGATCGAAAAATTTACATTACACATAAATGGGTTATAAACGAAGTAATCGGTCAATTTGGGTAGGACGATTTATAACGTGGCTCAAATCCGATTTGAGCCACCTGTTTAAGAGATCTAGTAAAAAGTCATGGTTCACATCAAATAATGGAATGGGTAACATTGACCATGTCATATCCTAAGGCAAGACTTGCATAAGCTCAAAGAGCACCAGCCATCCTTGATCGGATGAAGCAGAACTACGGGAAGAGAATTTGAAAAATGAGCTGAGCTAATTTTGAGCTGAGCTAACTTGTGGGTTCTGGTTGCAAAGATGAAATAGTCTGGCGATGATGGTGGCGACAAGTTGAGTGAAGGGGTCCCTGTCTTTGACTAGCAAGGAAGAGCCAGAAGTGGGATCCTTCCATTTGATGGTCGCTCGCGAAGAATACCACAATCAGATGAAATCTCTGACGAATAGGATGAGCCAAATGCTTTGAAGCTATTAAAAGCTAGCTACCTTAAAGAAACGAACGATGCAGAGAATTGGAGAATACAATTTCCAGATTGAAGGTAAAATATCTGACAGCATATAATAATCTTCGGAAGAAATTTAGCTATCTGCTAAACCAGTCCTTTAGTCTAGACCATTGCGTGCTGTCAGTATGTCCATACGCTGTAGTAATAGTTATTACAGCTAAAGCCTAACTCGATTAATTCTAGGGTGACGATGTTTCCGGTCTGGATGTTGCTGTCTTGGAGGAACTGCAGAATCTTCACGTTGAGGCCATGACAAAGATTTGCCCTGCAGAGGTGTCCTTCTGCCATATGAATGCTCTTCTTCTATGGTTAACGTTGATGTGTACCACTGCACGATGCTCAAAGTCATTTCATGCTTTACCCTCATTCTAGTGGGATTGGTTTGCTATCTCATTTCCTTCCTTTAAAGATGGCGTAGATGTGGCTCCACCGGCACCAATTCTGCATTAAATAGCATTTCTGTTTGTGCATTGTACAGCGTGCAAGCCGTATCTTTCGAAACTGAGGTTTGACTTTTTGCCCTCTCGAGCAAATGGAGATTGATTTATGAGGTTGGCGCCCGATGACTCCCCACCCCATTTCTTGCAGGTTTCGTCTTGGTGTAAAGTATTGGGTACAGTCATTAAAAGGTTGAAAGAACTATAATATCCGCATCCGCTAGGGCCCTCCGACAGGTTCAGTAAGATGTTTGTGGCGGTAGATTACTAGATTGTAACGTAATGTTCTGAGCTTTTCTGTGACAAAATACATGTACTGCGCCTGCTAATATAGGGCTTATGGCAATTACATCTGCTGACCAGCGAATTTACAACAGGCAAAGGAATATAATATTTGTAATTCCTATCTTTGCAAAAAAAAAAAAAAATTACATATAAGTCCGTAACATCAAGGAACTCTCTCTCTCTCTCTCTCTCTCATATACCTAACAGGCTAACACATTCTTGATCAGCCAAAGACTGCTCCGACGCTGGACTCAACTATCTTAAGATGCCAAAATCAGCTGCATAAGGCTCAGAAAAATCACCATTATAATCAAGATCTGCACTGTTAATAAAGAGGAAAAAATGTTCCTGGTGAGAAAGTCAACAGCGCATCATTATTTAATAAGAGAAAAAACTGAGAACGGGTCAAGACTTCGGAAGCCTGTCACAGTCCGCCGTAACCCATCCAATCTGCTTCTTTTCATTGTCGTAAATCACCATTTTATCTTGCATGGAAATATCTGCAAACAGCAAAACAGCAAGCAACAGCAAGCAATGAGCAAGTCAAATCCATGAGAACAATTTCATCGGCATCCAGTGATCTAAAGTTTCATCACTCAGAACTGCTTTGTTACCTCCGATTATGTTGAGCTCTCCTAGTCTCACTTCCCCGCCATTCAAAATTCCCAAGCATGCATTACCGTGTTTCTAGGGAAAAATACAAGCCTTAATTTATCAGTAGCTGGTAAGCTCGCATGATATTAAAAAAAAAAAAAAAAAAAAAAAAAGAAACAAAGCTTACTGTGACAATGAGATAAGCCTCAGGCAGCAACTGAAGTTGGGCATTTCCTTTCCCGAAATTCAACTGCAGAGGCTTGAAGTTTTTCTTGACTTCATGTACAGACTTGAAAGGTTTTGCTCCCTTCCAGCAGATCGGAAGAGACTTGTCCTCAACTGCATCTTTCAAAGGCTTTCCCTTCAGATCTGCCCTTACCTAACATGTGAAATGGGGGAACTACTCACCACGAAAGCCACTCAAATCTAAGTTTCAACTGAAATGTCAAGTTTCCAGCAAACCTGATTGAGAACAGCTTGGTAAGCCTTAGAATTTAAGTAAGTGTAGGAGCTCCCACTGTCAAAAACTACTTGAAGACCCTTTACACCAGTAGGCTTATCATTGTATAAGAGTTCTGCAGGTCCTGCTGCGTAGTGCTTGCTGAAACAATACAATTCAGGTCCTCAAGATTTTAGCAAGATATATAATATGACAAAAAAATCACCAAACGAAATAGATGGAACAGCTCCATACTCCGATGAACTAGCTGACAATGATACCCAGGTAATTTTCGAAGAAGGGACAAGGTCATCTCCAAAGAAAAGGAAGCCCCCGCCTCGAGCACTCAGACAGTGACCTAGTACATTGCGTATCACGCTGAGGTTACTTAATTGAGAGATGATGCTAGCTTTGCCATTGCCAAGACCAAGGACACCAGCGGTAGGAGGAGGAGGAGGTGTGTTAACGGGAAAATGTTGATCATATCCACATCTTCGGGCAGAAATATTGGGAGTTATCATAAAAACAGTAGCAAGTCAAGATAACCATTTGGACATTAGTAACTCAAAGAGCACGAATGAAAACTACAAGGAATAAATTCTCACCCAAAGGCCAATCGAGGACTGAGGAGAGATCCATTCAATAATTTTAGGGAGAAATAGTCATTGACGAGAACACCAAGAGATGAACCTTGATCTGCATATTCCACCTCATAATCACATTGATCGCTGGGGGTTTTACATGGTTGGTTTCCGGATGTATGTATGGCAGCACAGAGAGGGTTCTCACAGTGCACAAGGTTCTTATTAGGCTTGTAAAGACTGTCGCGAGGCTGTTCACATAAGATAAGCAAACATCAATACAAAAAATCCCCTGCCACTAAAAACCTCACTAACAAATATAATAAGCAAGTGGCAAGGAGTGAATTGCAGTGTCTTGTTGTTCTCGTCTCATTATGAGGCTGTTCTTTACCTAAAGTATGGGGCGACAATTTATTGGCATAACAAGACACATCGAGATCTGTCAGGTTGAAGTAGATCATATTCTGGATCTATCAAACTCATATTCAAACCTCATACCCTCTTTTTCTGCTCTTACTCATTTAAACTTGACAGCATTCTCTTGTTGCATTCACAAGAAACAGAACCCGGCAGCATCTCGACCATGTAAAAACAACTTTACCTTAGTGCACCCAGTACAAGGAGCATCACACTGGACCCAAGTTAGGTCACTGCCAGTGTCGATGTCCAGGTCAAAAGCCTTCGGTGGGTGACCAATGCTGAGCCACACCGAATAGTACCTGCATGTCACAATGACAAGAATTCAATGACTTTCAACATAATCGGCATGCTCAGAAAGTTATGACGTCAAAAAAGAACACAATAAAGCATTGTCAACTTTTCTCACAGGCCATTGAAACATTGTGAGCATCAAAGAAACGATAGAATGGACAAAAAGGAACAACTTTTGTTTCCTTGAACTGGTGAAATGGGCCAAGTCGCAATGGGATGGGACAAAGTCCATCTGAACAAAAAGAGAGAGAGGAAAAGACTGCAGGAAAAGCTAGAGTCTGGGTCTAAAAGGGTAGGAGAAGGAAAGCTCAAAAAGGACTAAACTTTTGCAAGAAAGGTAAAATCTAGAGAAATTTCGTGGAATACAATAATCAATTATCTAGAAGGCAGGGCACTTCAAGAAAGAAAAAACCCAGAAAACTCGAGAGCAAATTAGATCTTCGATTTCGATCGTTCAAACAATTGACAAAATCCAAATCAGAAACGAATTTAGCAGAACACCCATCAATTCGAAATCGTAGCTAAAAGAACAGACAAACTCGCACCGGTACAAACATAGAAACAACCACCATGACAACCCATTCCAATAAAAGAACAGAACAAGAAGGAACTGATTACCCAATGACGAAACAAGAAAGCACTCAGTCAGAATTAGTAAATTAGCAGCGTTCAAAAGACGATCGAAGCAAAGAGAGCGGCGCGTACCCGAGAGGGTAAACATTTCCTTTGAGAGGGAGGACGAAGGAGGACCCAACGCGGGAGACGGAATTCTTCCAGAAGCGAGGAATATCAGCGACACAGCCCTGGAGAGCGGCGGCACACAGCAAGACCCCGTACACCGCGGTGATCATACCCTTTCTTGATATGCCATGACCATCCATCTCTCTCTCTCTCTCTCTCTCAAAGGCCCTGATCGTTCGGCAAAAGAAGACGCGGGACCCTTCGAAGCAGAGAGACGGGGGGAGTCCCCAAGGCACTTCTTGATCGCCCGCTTCAGCCCGCTGCCTCGACCGGCGTCGCCCTCCGCGCGCTCAGTTGAGAATATTCAGAGAAAGAGAGGGCGAGGGAGATGATGATGATGATGATGGTGGTGGAGGGAAGAGTCGTGCACGGATTCTGCAGGCTTTATGGATCTTGGAAAGTGAAGTAGAATAGTAAGTTGGGAATCTTGGAAGCTTCGACCCGGCGGGCATCGATGGGCACCGCGTTTTCGTGGACGCGGTGATTGAACCTTGTTGACTTCCGAATTTTCGGTCAACTTTTACCTTTTGTCTATTTTTTTCTTAATTGGGTTAAGTCCGGAATGCGATCGCCCCACCTTACGTATACATGATCGACCCAAAAGAAGACCACAGCACCGCAGTAAGAGGATAATTAACCACATCTGTTATATAATGGCCATTATTGAAAATCTTTTAATTTAACCAATTTTGTTATAAAGCTTTGATTTATCAATATAGTCTTTTTGTCCAATTTTAACAGTAAATTGCCGATGTAAACGTCATCTTATATTAAGTATACTAGTCAATCATCCAAAACTAGTATACCCAGTAAATTTATTTCTTTTTGGGGTAAATATCCTTGTATCATGGAGTTCTTTTGGGTCAATCGATCAAAGTTAATCAATAGAACAACTTTGATAAATTATCAAAAAGCTTTAAGATTAAATTAGTAAAAAATAAAATGTCTGAAATTGAATTGATTGTCCTATGATAGATTTATTTTTTTTATTATAATTTTTCTAAACAGATATGAACTACTTGGGTGGTTAGCATTTTCTTAACTCTCTTGCTCTCACGTTGCAAATAATTAAACTAGAAAAATATGACATGATGCTAATAATGAGTTGAGTCTGTGTTCGGAGTGACCTCTCTCTCTTTCTCTCTCTTATTAATCTCTCTGTTCAGTGTTTTATCCATAGAAATAATGAATATTCTTGAACAATCGTGTTCTCCTCTAATCACCCATAGTGTACTCTGATCGCGTACATATGGGCGGTGTCGGTCCATGAGTGAAAACCCACCAATCAAAATAGTGGTCCGATTCGTCTTTTTATTTGATAAGGATAATTTTGAAATTATTTTCCGAAACATCGACGGCCGAGATTAATTTATCGAGCTTGAGGCACCAATGAAGGCGCCTCGCGAGGTGAAAGATCTTTCGTCCGATGATAGCAGAGGGGATCCTAACGTCGGGTTGGAAGGAAAAGCAAAGCTCGTATCTGGTGGCGGCAACAATTGGCCAGGAAGCTTGACAGTGGTGTTCAAGATGACAGTGATCGATACTATAATCATCGTAACTTCAACAAGTCCATGAAAGAAAATTTTCCCTATGACAGGAGAATAATCGTTTTTGGAACTTAGATCTGTATCTATCTTTTGCTGACTTAATCAATATTATTTATTATATTAATGATCTGTTTGTTTACGAAATAAATAATCTGAAAATTACTTTCCAAAAAGTGATTACTTAAAATAATCAGTTAATGAAAATTATTTTCATTATCAATAGCATTTTATCAATACCTTCCAATTTTTTTCTTTCCAAAGATGAAGAAATCGTCGGTAAATGTTCTGCGTAAATTTCTCGTATATTCTATGACTTACTAGAAACCCATTTAAGACTTTTCAAAGTGCTTCTTCTCGAAGTTTTGTGTGAGATTATTTTGATATATATAACCTTTTTTTTTTTCCTTTGTTTTGGCTAAAGTTTGGTGTGACATTGATGTCGACCTTGTGCCTCCCCTGATGAAGCCTGTCCGAGGAAGTCGCAGTGCACCAGCTGTGACCAGAGAGGGCAGAATAGTCTCGCCTCGCCGTTTAGACTTTTGTTCCATATGGACAGAGGCAACGGACAATCATTTACACCTACCTACGAAAAAATCAAAATCTAATGCGACCCGACGAACATCGACTGACCCATATAAAAACCGATTCGTAAACGGACATTGGATTTTTTTTTTTTTTTTTTTAAATGGACATTGGAATTAAGATGCTTAGATTTCATCCGGTTTTGCCCGTAAATCAATGATCAGACGCGGAATTCGTCATTAATGATGTGCTGACCAGGTTCCTAATCATCAATTTTTTTTGCTGGGAGCAGTTGGTTTTGCATGCCCATCCCGACATTAAAAAATTCCAGGATGACCAAACCCGACCACTGAGTTAACCTCCCAGACCAAGTCAATTTCTTAATTTAAGTAATTTATTGCTGGTTTAGTAGACCCGGTCAAGATAAATCCCCTGTTTGTCAATATCTTCTCCGCACTATCTTTATTCACGGTGGAGTTCCATCAAACTACGCCGTTCCATATCATTGAATATCAAAAATAGCGACAAGGAAAGAACGAAAAAAGGCTGCTATTACTATCCAACGTTGATTCTATCTCCAAAGACACAACAGCAATCGCCTTGCTGTAGGTGAACTTGTTTGCAAGTCTCTGTAACAATCAGCTCAGGCGATAGATGGATGGCCTTTGTGATTGCCTCATGTACAGCATCACCTGCCCCTTCAAACCGATACAACCTCCATGGAGTTTTCACAATGCCAAGGAAGACTCCTCTTCAATGAAAATATCGGGATATTTCAACATCGAAAATGGGATAAGGCTGAGTTATTTGACATGCAATTTAAGTTTACTTACAGATAAATGGAAAGAAAGACAGCATATCCCTTAAACCTAGGAACGTCCAAATATAGCGCGTAGGATACCCAGTATACTACCACCAAGCAAGGCCTTCATCAGCCTAAGCTTTCCGTTAGTGTAAGGCGGGTACCTTATCGCAGCATCACCCATGAAACTTCGGTATACGACGGCCTTCTTATGGCTAAAAGCATCAAAAGAGAATTTTCCATGGTATGACCCAATTCCGCTCTCACCGACTCCTCCAAATGGTAAAGTGTGGACCGCAAGCTGCATTTCCCAACAACAATAGGTTTTAGGTCATTTGTACTACTAGAAAACAGAGCAGTGCTGCGCAGAATGCAAAGCTTGCAGACTCAAGCTCACAAGTCACGAGTAGTTCCAGAACCATCACTATGCATTACCGATTCGTCTAGGGAACATGCAAAAGTTTCAAGCTGCTTAATTTTTTTTTTCCAATTTTCATTGAAAAATCTCTTCAAAGATTACCAAGATAGCATCACAAACAAATCTCACTTCCCAGCTTTTTGCGGAAAGCAGATGACATTGCCACCAATAACCCCAAAATATTTCTCGTGGACATGTTGTTCACATGATCAATGTCTCTGAAGTTCCTAAACTGTTTAGGTGAATAGTGAAAGTCCTCCAAGGTGTGTCCAAAAAGCACTTGATAAGGAAAAGGGTCATCATTCTAAGAAAAATACAGAACATGACCCTGAAACAACAGTGAGAGCCACACATCTTTATAATTCAGAACACTCTTATTTTGCTGCATAACCTGGAACTTGAAATATGTTAACACAAGCACAAGCTAACAGAAAACAAAGAGACAGAATGATGCCTTAAAATAAGTACTATCAAAAGATGATGAGTTGCCATTGGAAACTTTTGTAAACTTACATGTACTGTAGTATCATTGACAACCAAACCCCCAGCAGAGACATTATTCACAAAATGCTCTTTGAGCTTCTTATCATTGGTAAAGATATACGCAGCAAGTGGCTTCGCCCCTGAGTTAATGATATCAAAGCTCTCTTCCAACTTGTCAACCTGTACAGCATTTTAAAAATGAATCAGAAATATATTCCACGAGATTATAACTGCATAAAAACCTCTCGACGTGTTATCAACAGACATTTCTATAATACTGCAGTAACTGCACACATAACCCTCCTTTCACTAAATATCAAAACAATAAGCATGAATCATCCAAAGTTGAAAACCACTACCCAAAATAGTAGGCATTTTTCTCATAACAACTAAGCCCAACTGCAAGCCCGCTCTTTGATTTCCTTGTGCTGCGTTCTCAAAATAGCATTTTCCTGTGAGCGTTCTATTCTCAAAATTCGATCAACACGGAAGCTCACACTTTGCCCATTAAGAAGAGAAAGGAGTTCTTGACATCAGGTCCTCTATTTAGCTTGAAACTTTGAAATACAGACAGTGCCAACATTTCAACTATTCAAGCATGATGCATTGCCATTAACAATCAGCAGCAATTCATGTTTGGTTCTTACGGTAAGAATGGGAAGCAAGGGGCCAAATATCTCCTCATTCATAATCAGAGAATCCCTTGGAACGTCAAGCAAGATGGTTGGTGCAATTTGCCTGCCATTGAGAAACACCCCGTCATTCACTGAAATTTAATGAATAAAGAGGATGCACATAGCCAGACAGAAACTCACAGCTTGGTTGGGTCTCTTTCACCTCCATAAACAACTTTATTGGAAACCTTGTCTTCATCCAGAAGCTTTGTCAACCTAGTAAAGTGGTTGGAGTTCACAATACGGGACAAATCTTTTGATTCCAAGGGATTCTTCCCATAAAACGTTTCCAGCTCATTCTTGAGAACATCCACCTGGAAGAGATAAGGCAATGTACAGGATACAACCCCAAACAAGGAAATAACTAACACATGTGGATATGGCAACCTTACCAACTTTGGAGCAAGATCCTTCGTAGTTATAATATAATCAGAAGCAATGCAAGCTTGCCCGTTATTGCATCCCCACTTGCCTACAATTATCCTTCTACATGCAATCTATGAAACACAGTTGTTTTCCCTTATAAGCAGCAGAAAAAATATGTTTCATAATTAATCAATTTTAAGTTGAAAAAGAGTTAGTTACTTGTAAATTAACGCCCGAATCCACAACCACAGGAGATTTTCCTCCAAGCTCTAAAACGACTGGTGTCAGGTGCTTAGCAGCAGCAGCCATCACAATCCGCCCCACTCTGCCATTACCTGCAAAGACAAGTTTCACTTTAGCTGTTAAAATTCCCCCAGTGCTTATGAAGACTGCCTTCTGCACGAATTCCCCTAAAACCAACTATTCTAGAAGCTCAGTGATAATGTGTCTCCCAATTTTTCCTAGACAGAACACAATAGCACAAAAGACTCTCTCAGTCCAACCTCAGGGTACAAAACCTCAGTTGGAAGTGGACCTTTTACACTGGACAATCAGATGCTATGAAAAATCAGGAATGACTGGAACAAACTGATATGCATAGTGTGAAGACAATGATGTTTGATAAGCTAAGCTTTCAATTATTCATACTCCTTCAGAGTAATATTAAACCTGGTGAACTGCTACTGTTGCCTGCCGGTTGATTATAGGTTTTCCAGCTTATTTCTATCAAAGGATTGCACTGATACAACTGCTCCATGATTAATCCTACTGAAAAGGATCTCAAGCTAGAGTAAAGAGAACTGTCTCAGTTCCTCTCTTATCAACATGCAGAATATCTCCTTCATTTTATCATTCCCATTGAAATACAGAGAATATCCAATAGTATATCCGAGGAGCACATGGGATCCCAATATATTCAAAGAAATTACTCTAAATTTCAGAATAAATTAACACACCACACAAAGAAGGCAGAAATCAAAGAAAATTCATTTTGCTCCAAATTTATTGACCAGCGAAGATGTAGTATTTATTCACCAAATCAGGAATGGACAACTGTTCCAATATTCATCTGCAACCGGAAGTGCCAAGGAATCGTTCTCAATTAGTGACTTTGAGTTTGGATGCAGCTAATCGGTATCCTATACTCCGTACAAAAAATTTTGAGATCATATTGCCTGGGAGAAGCACGTATCTCTTCCCCCTTTCAAATTTTAGTTACTAATCCCAAAGTGCATATTCCAATATTCACCTTGTCATATTATCTCAAGGACTTTGTCTCTATGATGTTGTAATCCACCTAAACTGAATAAGCCTTGATAACACATTAGATTGTTTGCACCTAATGATGTGGGAAATCCCACTTGTGTCATCTGCCCCCATCCAGGCTCATAGATCCACTCCTTCACCATTAAATTGACCCCATAACAATTCTACCTTTACAAATTTTGTATTTTTCACTCATTTTTTACTTGCTCATTCTCATATTACTGCAAAAAAGAGATGGCAATAGATGTAGCTCTCCAGTGAAAAAAAAGGCAAGGTACACAGAAAAGAAAACTAGCAGTTAAATTATTGTTTATCCCCATATCTTGAAATTTTCACTTTCTGATTCCCCCCCCCCCAAAAAAAAAAAAAAAAAAGAAAAGGCGGGAAAATCAAAGTTGCAGACAATTGATGTGAAAAGTGCAAACTATTAGTTCGTTAGACATGTTAAAGAAGAGCTACTGTTAGAGAAATTCTTCAATATAAGCTAAGATCGATCTTAAAATCGTTTGAAAGAAATAAAGAAGCAATATGTGAATCAACCTGTGTAAAATATTTTGTCCCACTTTTGCTCCAACAGTGCAGTAGTTTCAGGAACAGCTCCCTCAACAATCCTAATTGAGGAGCTATCCATATACTCCCCTAACAATTTTGCAAGCAATGCTGATGTGGCTGGTGCGATCTCTGAAGGTTTCAAAACAACAGCATTGCCTGCTGCAATAGCTCCAACAACTGGATCGAGAGACAACACTGACAAATAGTGAAGAAAAAATGTCAGAACCACAGAGATTAGTAAACAATGCAAAAGACACAAGGAAAATAAAGAATGAGAAATGTCTCATACAGTAAGGATAATTCCATGCTGAAATTATTAGGACAACTCCCAGAGGTTCTGACACTATTTCAGCTGATGAAGGAAAAGTGGTTAGTGAAGTTTTAACCTGCAATAACGAAAATTATAAAGCTCAATCCGATGACCTCTCAAAAAGAGCATAAAATATCCAGTGTCTAGTCAGAAGTGACGTTCCGGGACAGTACCTTCTCCGGCATCATCCAACGTTGTAATTCTTTAAGAGCATACTTGCATGAACTCCTCAACATGGCTGCCTGCATATCAAGTTGCATTAACTGTAACAACTGTGGAAGTACAAAGAATTCTCCAAGAAGCAGAACAGAAGTTGGTTATTAATCCACATGCCATGACCCAATCACTCCATGAAATCTATGACACAAGCAGCCTAAGGTAGCTGCCAAATTAAATCAGCAATTCCAGTGTCAAAAGGTCACACCATTTCGACAAGCAAGTGATTTTGCACCAGATTTAGTGGCCCAGCCTCAGATTATTATAAGCAAAAGGAGCCAGGCCATGCCTTCATCAAATAGAAAGGCTGGTTGCAGACAATTCGTGCTTTAGCTCGAGACTACGAAATTGGAGGCGTAATGGGTAAAGCAATTCATTCAGACTTCTGTACGGCTATATTCTGTTCTCCAGATTTAAACATGATGTCATAGTATTTGTTCTTTTTGGGGCGAATATTTCATCATAGTTCATTGAGGTTTTAACTAGTAAACAGCCTCCATTCAAGACGCATCTCATTATGCCCCTCCATGATTTCTAGACACTTTAATTGGATTTATAATTTTGCATTCATGTCTTTGCCACCACCGACCATGCCCAGTACAATTACCAACTGTCCTAACAAACATCTCCACAACAGAGAGTCATACCAGTTGCCAAGGAAAGGATAGTTAGGGTCATTAACCATCCAAATTGTCTACGAGAGAAAGGAGAGTTCTCAACGGCTGTCCTTTCCACCAAGCAATTAATTGCAACTCCTTCCAAAGTAATGTCACCCAAATCCCAACAACCCAAGTGGACCCAAAGCAAGCTCATGTCCCACACTACTAGCTAAGTAAAAAAAACATGTGCTCAAATGTAATCCATCTAATTCGAGAAAACCAAACGCGACCAGATGGAAAGATGTACTGCGAGCTATCAAGTAAGCATCCAACGCAGAACGAGGAGAAGCAAGAAACGAGCATCCATCCACCTCCTGCATTCCTCATCGTGATTAATCAGCACGAGGAGAGAAAAACCAATGACCAGCCAAGCACGCGGTCGAATTTCAGAGCACGAACTCTGACCGCCACAATGAATAATGTCCAATGATCAGCGCGAAACTTCATGTACCAATAAGATTGGAACGCGCGACAGAGTCAACGCGAAACTATTCCTACAGCGGCGGCGCAGCGGAAATCCGATCGCGCGCGGCGGAGTGACGGGCGTACCTCGTAGAGGACGGACTCGAGCTCGGGCTTGCCGAGGTCGGAGCGGAGGGCGGCGGCGATGTCCTGCTCGTGCTCGTCGGTCATCCGGAGGAGGCCGCGGAGCTGCGATTCCCGCCATTGGTAGCTCCGCGTGGTTCCGGAGGCGAAGGCGCCCCGCAGCTCCGCCACGAGCGACGACGCCGCCTTGGAATCGAAGGCCTGCTTCTTGCCCTCCCCCGCCATTTGCCGTCAACTGGGGAATCCGATGCGGAGAGACTCAATCGGCGTCGTCGCTATAAATACAGAGAGAGAGAGAGAGAGAGTCAAGAAGAAGGAAGGGAGGCGTGGCGATTGAGGAGAGAGGTCGACTGCGACCGAATCATGCGTTGCAGTCCACGACAGCGAAGGAATAGTAATCTCTTCTCGTACTTTTCGACGTTTTCGTATGATGGAGGAGCCGCGTGAACCGCACGCGCCTCGGCCGGCGAGTGGAGACAGGAGCAAGAGACGAGATGCGGGAATGGCACGGGAAGAGGAGCACGAACGCTTCTTCCAGATTGGCTCGGCGCAGCTTTCCCCTGATGACGTGTGCTCCTAATTATGATGAGAAATCTCATAGTTTATAAGGGGGGCCCCACTTGGATAAATTAAATGTCACGATGACAATGATGCGATCTGGACCGCGAATCGACCCGTTCGTCGTATCCGTATTCAATATTTTATCGAGAAGGAACGAAAACGATCTTCCCAAAAAATTTAAATAAATAAATTATTTTAAGAGATGCAAATTACACAGTTCATCATACCTATATTAAAAATTATGATGAAGGAACGAAAATAATCTTCATACAAGATTTAAACATATACAGTAAATTAAGTATTTCAAATTATATAAATGATCATCTTGACAAATATATTTTTTTACAAATCAGACATAGTCCAAATTACATACTTTCGATTCAATTGGACAATGGGATGAAAAAGGAATTAATTTTGCCACTTATCATAACTTGAAAATAATGACATATTAATATAAGAGGTCCCGTTTCGACGTCTTTTTCTCTTTTGTCTAGAGTATCGAGGTATCTTGAAGCCGACGAAATCAGGGCGAAATCTCATAAAAGTTTTGGACTAGCGCGTGATAGCTCCTTCGCCATCATTGTATATCATATCCCGTTTTAAAGTCAAGCTTGACGTGAAGTGAGCTTGCTAGTTGCGTAGTGGCTCTCGTATTTAGTTGGATAACCAAACTCCTTTCCCCCTAAAAAATGGATTACCTAACTCATCTTCACTAAATTAGATTATACCTTTTTTTTTATAGGCATCAAGTTAGGCGAAAAATGCCCAGTGGCGCTCCAAGCATCCATAAGATGGAAACTTTAACTTATCCACGACAGGAATCTTTGCTCGACCCTCAAACAGTGATGGACTCGTCACCATTGCGCAAGCAAACAGACGGCAACCCTCGTCGACAAAATAGGGGCCTAGCCCCAAACCTCTTTCGAACCATTCTTTCTTAAAGAATTTTCTACCTCGTTTTCTTTTAAGCAAATCAGCCTTTATCTTTCTTCTTTTCAAAGTTTCTTCAAGCCTTTTTCACGACGTAGCGACGCATCGACAACTTGATTCGTCTCTTCAAATTTTTTTGAAAAATACCACATCAACAATTTTCACTAAACCAATCTACATGAAGCAATCAAAACAACTAACCAACTAAATCCTAGGATTGCGCATCTTTTGAAAACTTCAGGAAGTTATAGAACTTAAAGATAAGACTTATTTCGAATAGAAAAAGAAAACACAGATGGAAATATGGATACATTATGTCCACTTGCTTGTACTAAATTGCTACACCATTACGACTACTCTGCCATTTCAATTTTTAAAATTCCGACTGCATATCACATCGTATATCTTCTTTCCTAGAGGTTGGCCATCCATAGCACATGGAATGCGGCTGTATTATTTTTTTTCCAAATTGAGTGCCTATCACGACATGAACAGGAACCCATCTAAGCCCCAAGTCGTTAGTCCCTTCCATTATGATGGATTGTACTCAAGAAAACCAAACGAGATTTGGTGATGATCTGCCCACCCACCTCACCCTTCGATGTCAAACAACCTTACCAAATCTAGACCTTGAAACTTGAAAGCATTTTGATTCGCACGATCTTCTTGTCTTTTAATCTCTCGATTCCCTTCCTTTCGAAGGGCTTCAATATGTCAATCTAAGAGAAAAATTATCAAAAATATCTTAACTTTGAATGTTAATTCAGTCTCAATCTTTTAATTTGGATGACTTAGTCTTAATTTTTTTTTGCAATTTACCAAATCTTCCATATCAATTTTGGCCGAAAACCGCCAATGTGAACACTAGTCTCTCGATTCCCTTTCTTTCCAAGGGCTTTTTCAATCTAAGGAGAAATTATCAAAAAACCATTACTAAAGAAGACAATTTTTATAATTATAAAAAAAAAATATTTATTTTTTTATTTTTTTATTTTTTTGGTCATTGTGGCCAAAGAGTTGGAAAAGACTTGTAAGTCCTCATCAACCACGAATGAGGGCACAAAGACCCTCGCTAGATCTATCAAGGCAACTAGAGAGGCCGTGATGGCCTCCCCAAGCCTTCACGGCCAATGAGAGTCTTACGCATATTTGGCGAGGCCTTCGCAATCTCATTGGCCACTAGTGAGGGCTTGAGCGAGTGCTTGCAAGACCTTGCCAATCATAATAAAAAAAATAAAAATAAAAATTTGAGAATTCAAAAAAATTATGCACATTAACATTAGCCGTCCTATGTAACACAACCTACGTCCACATCAACAATATTTACCAAATATTGGTCGAAATGACTAAATTGACATATTATTAAAAGGTTTAAAATTAAATTGATATCGGTACAATGAGTTCATGACTTTTTCGATAATTTTCCCATCACAAATCCACGTTTCCATGCTTGATTCTTATATACTCGCTCGTAGTATTTTCTCTATAAGATCATAAGATGTTTGTGTTTTATATCAGGGCTTAGCACTTTACACTGGCAAAAGAACCTTTCAAGTGCCATAACTTGGCACAAATGGACACTTAAGTGCCATAACTTATGAAAGGTACACTTAAGTGCCACATTCGAAGAAAAATAGATCACTTGAGTGTCAATCCGACCAAAAGGCTGACGTGGCATTTTCGGCGAGCGAGCCCAAAACGACGCCGTTTTGCACGGCGCGTGGCCAAATAATGCAAAAACGGCGTCGTATTAGGGCGACGTGGTAAAAAAATAATTAAATTAAATTTAAAATATTTAAAAATAACAATTTTTAATTTAAAAAATTAAAAAATTAAAAATTAATTTAAAAAAAAAAAAAAAAAAAAAAAAAAAAAAAAAAGGAAGGGGGAGGCGGGCGAGGGATCAACCCTCGGCCCGCCGGCTGCCGCCACCCCCCGCCGCCGGAAGGGTTGGCAACGATGGGAGGAGGGTCGGCCGGGGTCGCCGAGCCTTGGCCGGGGGCCGGCAACCCCGGTCGACCGGCGGCGAGGGCTCGCGCTCGCCGACCCTCACCCTAGATCGGGCGAGGGTCGCGGCCTTGGCCTAGATCCGGCGAGGGTTGGCGGCCCTTGGTCCGATCGGGGCGAGCGGCGGGCGAGGGCCACCGACCCTCCCCGCCGTCGCCGGCCCTTCCGGCGGCGGCACCCTCGGCCCCGCCTCCCCCTTTTTTTTTTTTTTTTAATTTTTTAATTTTTTAAATTTTTTAAAATTAAAATTTATTATTTTTAAATATTTTAAATAAATTTAAATTTAAATTAATTATTTTTATATTATTTTTTTTACCATGTCGGCCCAAAACGACGCCGTTTGTGCATTATTTGGCCACGTCGTCAAAGATGCAAAACGGCATCATTTTGGGCTCGCTTCGCCGGAAAAGTGCCACGTCGCCCTTTTGGCCGGACTTTTGGCCGAATTGGCACTCAAGTGATCCCTTTTACTCCGATTTTGGCACTTAATGCTTGATTCTTATATAAGCTCGTAGTATTTTCTCTATAAGATCATAAGATGTTTGTGTTTTATATCAGGGCTTAGCACTTTACACTCGATAGTTACATATGGCGCCTTCTCATCGGTCGGTCCGATCATGAAATTGTAGTCTTCATCATAAACGAAAGAAATGGAGAGAATCATAGGAACTGAGAGTAGATGATGAGGAGATCAAGGGAGCGGAGTGTAAGCTGAGAAAGTGAAGCAAATGACTACAAATGGATAATTGAAACAAACCGACAGGTTCGAATGTTCTCCGCTGAGTGCATGCGAACCCAGTGCATCCCACTCCTTAAATCGGGCAAGTTGCATGTCAAGAGCTCCCATGCAATGCGCCTGGATCTAACTAAGAATTTTTCAAGTTGAAGGGTGGATGGACTTAACTCAGTGACCGGTTCTCTAATGCTTTGTCAACCTCTTCAACTTTATACGTCGAATCCAACCTTTCATATTTCACTTTCAATCTCAATTTTTCGATACCCATTTTCAACGGGGGTTTGTTGGATTGATTTCTAGCCTCTACTTTTAGTTTAGTCAAAATCTCGTAGATAAAATACTTTGAGCTTTTTTTTTCTTTTTAAATCCGATCTTTGCAAATTTCATGCAATTCAAAGTAGTAGACTTACAAAATAATGAATAGGCGTGTTTGCGAGGTAACTCACTTTCGGAATGTTTAATTGAGAACCAGAATTTCTTTTTCTGAGTTTCCGATGCTTAATTAGTACACTTAATAGGATGCATATCTTTTACTAGCTCCCTCGATTTCACTTTTCTCTTTGGCAAAATCCCATATTCCACGTCCAATTTTGAGACAACTTTCCAGGAAATTTATATGTTCGATAGAAATCGATGAGACAAATAATGGGCAGATTCTTGAAAAATCGATTAAAGGGTCGACGGCGAGCAAACTTGGAAGGAGTAGAGCCATGGTAGGCAATTGGGCAACCTGCTGGTCCATGCATGTGGAAGTCATAGCTAGAGATTTAAAAGAGGCCCTAGATTGCCATGCATCTCAAAATCCGATTGGGCAAAAGCTAGTACGTACACCTTGAAATTTAAATTATTTTGTACAATTACATAATGGACAAACATAATTCTTAGAGCTGTGCACGACTAACATCGCGCACGTGTTTATCTTTTCGTTTTCATCTCCTGAGATCAACTTTTCACGAACAATAAATGCGAAAGAGAAAAGAAGGGCGACGCCGTGCCTCTTTATAGTACATAGGATTCCAGAAGTGCTTAAAAAGGCAAACGAAGCCTTCAATGGGATCCAGCTTCAAGTATGAACCAACGTACATCGTGGTTATCTTTTCGTTTTCATCTCCTCAGAACAACTTTTCACGAACAATAAATGCAAAAGAGAAAAGAAGGGCGACGCCGTGCCTCTTCTTAAAGATTGGTACGTAGGATTCCAGGCTCCAGGAGTGCTTAAAAAAACAAACGAAGCCTTCAATTCAATCCAGCTTCAAGTATGTACCAACATCTTCAGGTCGGTCATGCATCATGCTTTTGGACTGTCAAATCTTAGTCTAGACTTTTGGAATCGGCCTTTTGGGGCATGTAAATTTATAAACAGGACCAAATATCCTGTCTCTCTCTATAATATAAGCAGCGTCAAGTATTTCTGTCTCTTTCCAATCAACAATTACAATACTGCTTACCTTAAAAGACCGGCGTGAGTCTTGCTTGCCAACGTCGGATCCGCC